>JASWHV010000004.1:86068188-86668188 GCA_030760725.1 Neostapfia colusana | reverse complement strand
AAGATAAGGGCATGGCTCATATCAGAAGGAGATTGAAGAACGGGGAAATGAAATGTTTCCGGCTAGATGATAAAGACACTCTATGGTTCAAGGACCGGTAGTCGTACCCCGTGATATGAGGCTGCGGAAGAAAATTTTGGATGAGGCTCACTTATCCAAATTTTCTATTCATCCGGGTAGCAACAAGATGTACCAAGAGCTAAAGACCAAATTTTGGTGGACCCGGATGAAGAGGGAGGTTGCTAAATACGTATCAGAATGTGATACATGTCGGCGAGTTAAAGCCGACCACATGAAGAAGGTGGAAACCCTACAACCGCTAAGTGTTCCGGCATGGAAGTGGGAGGATATTAGCATGGACTTTATTTTTGGGCTACCTCTCACTGCTAATAAGCATGACTCGGTTTGGGTAATCGTGGATCGGTTAACCAAGTCAGCGCATTTCATCCCGGTGCATACGGAATACCATGCCAAAAAGTACGCGGAGCTATATATTGCAAGAATACTATGCCTACATGGAGTTCCCCGGACGATCATCTCCGATCGAGGCACATTGTTCGTTGCCCGTTTCTGGGAGCAGCTGCATGCCACACTAGGAACCAAATTGATTAGAAGCTCTGCATATCACCCTCAAACCGATGGGCAAACGGAGAGGGTGAATCAAGTTCTCGAAGATATGCTTCGAGCATGTGCCATTCACCACGGTAAAGGATGGGACGATCATCTACCGTTGGCGGAATTCGCTTATAACAATGGGTATCAAGAGAGCATCAAAATGGCATCGTATGAAGCTCTCTACGGCCGGAAGTGCCGCACACCCTTGAACTGGTGTGAATCTGGCGAGAGAGTGATTTACGGGGTTGATCTCCTAAATGAAGCTGAAGAGCGGGTAAGGCTTATTCAAGCAAATCTGAAAGCCGCTCAGTCCAGACAAAAGAGCTATGCGGATAGGAGGCGTCGTCCTCTGGATTTCCATGTTGGGGACCACGTGTACCTCCGCGTATCTCCTATAAAGGGCATTCACCGATTCGGAGTGAAAGGGAAATTAGCTCCGCGCTTTATCGGTCCCTTCGTCATCATTGAAAGATGTGGACCCGTAGCATACCGTTTGGAGCTGCCAGCAGCCTTAGTCGGAGTGTATAACGTCTTCGACATATCCCAGTTGCGGAAGTGTTTGAAAGTTCAAACGGAGATTCTCACGGGAGACAGCAGATTTGAAGCCGGACCTTACGTATGTTGAGCATCCAACCCGGATAATTGATGAAAAGACTCGCGAAACCAGAAATCGGACGCTGCGATTTTTCAAGGTGCTATGGGAAAACCACACGTCCGACGAAGCTACATGGGAAAGCGAGGAGTATTTGCAACGCAATCATCCGGAGTTGTTAGAGGTGTATGTTGAGTAACTGTCCTCTCCACATTGTCCTTGATCATGAATCTCGGGACGAGATTATTTTTAAGGGGGGAGGAATGTAAAAGTCCCAAAACTTGTAAATAGAAAACTTGAGCTATGCATAAAGTTGAGTTTATATACAAGAAATGGGACTTACAAAAACTTTTGTGTTACTCATGAAAGTGTTGGCTTGTGCAATAAAACTTTGAATTCAGTTTGAACTAAAAGGGTCAATTCAAAGGGAAGAAGGGCATTTTCAAAAGAGGAAATTCAAACTGTTGTTTGAGAAGTTGAATTTGCCATGGCCAACTCAAAGATCAGAGGACATAATTGAATTCCTCAGGTCCAAATTACGAGGGAGCCAAGTTTTGAGCAAATTTGGAGGTGCTTTGATATGAATGTCAAAGAAACTTGTAAATTTCATCCAAATTTGAATTTAAACTCAAAACTGAGGAACAATTTGTCAAATTGCCAAATGACTTTTGGATTTGAGTTCCACAGAGCTGAGTTTGCACTAGGCCAAAAAAAATCTGGAGATATTTGAGAAAGAAACTTGGTGGGGCCCAATTGTCATAGAAGAGGAGGAAAACTTAACACCTAAGTGTTTGCTCTCGGGTTAGACTGAGCTCCTGGCACCACCGAGGCTACCCCGAGGCCACCGCCTCACCCGCCCTCGCGCGCTGGCGACCAGCTTACCACCCCCCTCCCTGCCTTGGCGTGATCTTTTTTCTCTGATCCGAGCCAACGGTGTTTCTCTTCTCCTCCTCACGCCCGATAAACCCCGAGCTCGCCGCCGACCCGTGTCTGACCGGAGGTGCATGCAAAACCAGCGCGCAGCACTGTCTGAGACGCAAAACGGGAAGGCCTGATCGCCCTCCACTCCCTCAGCGCAAGAGCAGTCAGGTTCCGGCCTCCCTTCCCGAGCAAAGCTCGTTTCCACGGAGATCGAACTGCACAACAGCTCGTCGTTCCCGTGGGCAGCCCACTCCGTGGGTTTTCCTAACCAAGCGTGGACGGTCATCGGTGCGCTGCTGGTCACTGCTTCTTCCACCAAAACCACAAGGCGAGCCGTGAACCACCGAGCGAGAATTCGGAGAAACTTCGCCGGCGGCCACAGAACGATGTTCCGGTATGAATTCTCCAAATTTCCCCTCCCTTCTCGTCTTTAGGTCACTAAACTGGCTAAAAGGATCTAGACTCGAGGGCGACCCGATCCCCTCCCCGATCCTGGCTTGAAACCCCATATTAGCAGACCATTTTGAAGTTTCCGAGCGGCGATCATGGCGGGAACCGCCGGGCACACGGTGAACCCCCACTTGCCGCCGTTTCCGAGCCAGTTTGAGACCGTGCCGAGTTAGCCTAACCTCCACTGCTGCTTTAGAGCGCGTCCGCTGAACTTTTGGCAGGCTAGGGTGCTCGTGCCACGGCGCTGAAGTCTCACCGCGGTGTGCGCACGTCGCCGGCCTACTTCCGGCCACTGGGAGCCCGAGCCAACCACGTAGAAATGTTCCCCGACCCTGAAAACCCCCAGGCGGCGAGTCTCCGGCCGAGGGGCGGGCGGGAAGCCGGGTCCGGCGAGCTCCAGTGGAGCGCCGGCCAGGGGGAGGCGTGGGAGCAGGAGGAAGAAGACCCCCATCGGGCCCACGTGTCAGCAGCTGAAGATTAAAAATCCGGATCGGCTGTGGCGTGTGATCCCGTGTGGTGGCGCGGGAATAGGTCTGTGGCCCCGTGTGGCTTAGCTCCGGCAACCGACACGTGTTGGAAGGACCCACCGTCAGAGTTTGAACATTACCTGGATTAATTTGAATTCCAGATTTGGTTCAAACTTTAGAGCCTCATAACTTTTGCTAGGAAGATCCAAATTTAGTGATTCAAATTGGGTTGGATTCAGGATGAAGAACTCCATCCAAATATGCAACTCAATTTGCATTATAACCAATAGAAAATTCTGGAGAATTCTTTAAAGCTTTTCAGCAAAAGAATTTTAGAGGGAGTTTGATTCATCTAAAATTCCCCAAATTTTGCCAGAATATTCTTTACGCTATTAGGAAACTCCTGTAAAAGTTTCAGCTCATTTGGAGTTGATTTAGTTACGGTAATTCTAATTTCAAATTTCTGTATTCAAATGAATACAGAAACATTTTCAGAGAATTTCCAAAACTTGGAAATTCAGTTCTAGCCATTCCTTAGCTCCAAAAATCCTAGGAAAATTCAGGCATACTCCCTAAGCTATGTTTGAAATTATGGTTCACTTGGATTTGCATGAAAGTGCAAGTTTAATCATAATTAATTCCTTTATACCTAAATGCTTGGGAATTGTTCTGAGTGACCTAATCAGTGAAACATTCTGAATTTTGGTCCAGAGGACTTTCTTGTGACAAGGAACTCACAAGAAAATTTCCAGCTCCATTGGAGCCCTGGATCATTATGTCCTGTTCAACCTCATTAGGTGATCACCACCCAAATGATGAACCTCACTTCTCACTTGATGCTAGTGCTTAGACACACACCCAAACCACACCCCAGTGTGATGTGGACATCATTCCTGCAGATATACACAACACTCACATGGTAGACATGCAAGGTCCAATTACTATAGCTCGAGCACGAAAATTGAATTTAGAGGTGAGCTCGTTCCTGGACAATTCTTTATATGTGAATTTTGAGAGTATGTTGCTACCTAATGGATTAATTATGATTAGGAACCATGGAGAGGACATGGAGATACATGGAGAGGGGTTTGGAGGCGTGGAGGACCAGAAAATATGCCAAAAAGAAGTTAGAGACCGAGCCCAACTCAAACTCGAGTCCAACTCGGGCCCAGGAGCAGTCCACCTTAAAATGGATGCACAGGAGGCATACGGACTCCGTTTTTGACGTTCTACATATGCACGGAAAGCTAAGAGGAGAAACTATCCAATGGAACTGGCCCCACATCAAAATTCCCTCGGTGTCGAGGGGAAACTTCGAAACAATATAATGTTTAGAGTCTATTAGGGTGTTGCATCACCTAGTTGGGCCATTGGGCCTTGTATCGAGTCCAAGTCCATTATGTACGTGTTTTAGGGTTAGGTCACGACCCCAGCACCCCCCTGGTCGTCCTCCACCTCCTTTATATCCCCTAGCCGCCGTCACAAACAGCTGGGTTTTGCTTAGTTAGAATCTATCATTGAACAGTGTCGCCGATCATCGGTTGTGAGATCGCAAATTCGTGATCAATTCAGTTTTGATTGCAACTTCTTTGTTCTTGCTTGTGTTCTTGATTGTGCTTGCAGGGATAAGCCTTCGTGGCGAGGTCATTCATGTGACACGGATGATAACCAACGGAGCAGTGGTGTAGTGATTGCGGGGTTTCGTTCGTTCGGAGCCTTGGATCATCAACGTCAAGATCTCCACCCAATCAAGTTTAACCTACCTCTCGGAAGATCAGGACTCATCCTCCTATCAATTGGTATCAGATTTCCAGGTTCACCGTGAGGTATACTTGTGTGCCCTTTAGATTTATTTTGTTTCAGTCCTATCGTCCATAAAAAGCCACAAAAAATTTTAGTTTCCCTGACCTACAACCCCCGCTCAACCTTTTGCACAATTTAGTTTCGGAGTCTGTAGTTCTGAGTTCGAGTCCTAGGTTGAGTCTGGTTGCTGGTTCAGATTTGTTTTGGTTTAGTTTTGTTTCTTCCATCCGCTGCCATCTACAAAAAACCAATCTACAAAAGAATTCCATCCACCGATTCGTTTCTATTGCAGTTTCCACCACCACCAAAACCTGATTTGGGGTATCCTCCTTAAAACGGACATAACTTTTCGCTCGTAACTCCGATTGAGGCGCATTTTTTTGCCAGAAAGGTCTCGAAAAAGTCCACATACGGTGTTTTCAAAAAAAATTTAAAAAAAAATTAAGAAGGCCCTCGTTTCGAACTCCGAAGTTCCAGCACCAGTTTTTCCAATCGCTCCTGAATTTGTGCCGATCTCATCTTTCATCGGTTTGAGCTAATACTTGGTGCTGTTTCTATTATTGTGCCCCTGGTTGAGAAAAAAATATCAAAAAAAGAGAAAAAAAGATTTTGATTTCTACTAGTGCTTCAAGACAAAAACAGGAGGCTAAGGGGTGTGTATTTCTGTGCGAGTGCTGGATACATGCTGATATTATCCTTGTTGTTCATCATCATTCATCCTTGTCCTTGCTTGTTGTCACAACTGTTCTAATACATTCTTAGGCCAGCAACTAGGTGAAATTCTTTGGACACTTATTCAGCATTGCTATCTGTTACTAACTTGTGTGCCACATACATATACTGCATTTGAGCCTTCCAAGCTCCACCTTCTCTCGAGCAGAACAGGTAACCTTTGCAATCACACCCACTCTCTAATTCCTTCACACCGGTCACCGTTGGCCACCTGCAGTGCCGGTAAGAAACATGTAAGAGCGGGGTAAGACGCATCTTACTTATCGATTTTCCACCCACTTCGGAGAGCGTAGTAATAGGGTTCTTCACGATATTTTTGTCTTCATTTCTGTTTTGGACTAACAATGACAGGAAAGAAGCCTATGGATAAGACCTCTGGTTCTACACCTCTGGATGATGATGAGTGCGTCTTCCATATGGAACTAAAGGACATGATGCGGGCAATGACCGAAGCTTTCAACAATTACCAGACCACTACAACAGCCACCTTTCAGAGGCTCCATACAAGTGTTGCTGGTCTGACCACACGGTTGGACGAGATGGAGACTCGTCTTCCCCAACAAGCTACACCCTTTATCATCCTTGATGGTGATGCACATGCTCACTACGACACAGAGGATGACTTCAATAACGATGAGGTTGATGCACAGCAGCGCCGTCGCCCTCGACGAAATCGTCAAGGTATGGGAGGTAGACCTCGTCCTCATGCTCCTGAACAAGATAATGATCCTTATGCTAAGATTAAGTTTTCTATTCCAACATTTTATGGATCTTATGATGCTGAGACTTACTTGGATTGGGAGATGACGGTAGAACAAAAAATTAGCTCTCATCTTGTTCCTGAGCGACATAGAGTTAGACAAGCCACTAGTGAGTTTAAAGATTTTGCTATAATTTGGTGGAATGAACTTGTCAATACACGTAGTGCACCACAGACATGGGCTGCGTTAAAAGAAGAGATGCACGCTAGGTTTGTTCCTCCTTCATATATACATGATCTTCTTAAGAAATTGCAACGCTTTGATTAGGGTAACATGACTGTCCAAGAGTACTACCAAGAGTTGCAGAAAGGTATGCTTCGTTGTGGGGTAGTTGAGGATCAGGAAGACCAAATTGTTAGGTTTTATGGGGGCTTGCGGCGTGAGATCCAGGACATAGTTGACTACAAGGAATATCATTCTATTCAATGTTTATTTCAACTTGCCATGTTAGCAGAAAAAGAAGTGCAGGGTCGCCAGCAGCAGCGCCGGAACAACACCTTCACGCCACGACAATTTCCGGTGCTATCCAAAGCAGCGCCCTCCTCGAGCGTATGTGATTCTACACCACCCTCCACGGGTGTTGTACGCAGCAGCATCGCACCTTCTACACCACGGGGACAAGATAACAGCAAGTCCCAGATGCCTCCAGGTGTTGCAGCAAAGGCGGCTGCACCCAACACTTCGACAAGTCGCAGCTCCGACATCAAGTGCCACCGCTGCCAGGGACTTGGCCATATGCAACGAGATTGCCCCAGAAAACGGGCGATCATTGCCACTGCTGATGGTGGGTATGTTAGTACTTCTGATATTGAAGATGAAAATTTTATTGCAACTAACATTTCAGGTTCGGATGATGGTGCTGAGGAGGTTCTTGGTACATCTGCGACAAACAACTATAGGACTTTGATTGTGCAGCGAGCTTTGAGTGCCACGGTTCGAGAGGACGACAACCGCCAACGTCACAACCTTTTCAACATGTTTCTCATCGTCAAGGACTGCCGTGTATATACCATCATTGATGGTGGTAGCTGCAACAATTCGGTGAATGTTGAGGTGGTCAAGAAGCTTGGCTTGACCACACGGGAGCATCCCCACCCTTATCACATTCAATGGTTTAACAACAATGGTAAGGTTAAGGTAACACAAACAGCAAGGACATATTTTTCCATTGGTTCTTATCATGATTTTGCTGATTTTGATGTGGTACCTATGGATGCTTGTTCTCTTTTGTTGGGACGTCCTTGGGAGTTTGATACTGATGCTATTCACCATGGTCGATCTAATAAGTATACTCTCATGCATAAGGGCAAGAAAATTGTGTTGCTTCCTATGAGTCCCACTGAAATTGTACAATTTGAGCAGGAGAAAAAGAATAATGGTAAGCAAAAGGGTGTTTTCAATTCTGAAATTCAGCAACCTATTAAGTTGAACAATCCTATTTTGCTTGCAACTAAATCTGATCTTGATGATTTATATGCCTCTAATGGAACTTGCTATGCTTTAGTGTGCAAACATGCTTTATATTCCATTGAGGATACATCCATTGTCTTGCCACCTGCTGTTGCTAACCTTTTGCAGGAATATATGGATATTTTTCCATCAGAGATACCCCCTGGATTACCACCTGTGCGAGGCATTGAGCACAAGATTGATCTGGTTCCAGGGGCGAGCTTGCCAAACCGTGCTGCCTACAGGACCAACCCCGACGAGACTAAGGAAATTCAGCGACAAGTCCAAGATCTTCTGGACCGCGGGTACATTCGTGAGAATCTTAGTCCTTGTTCTGTTCCTGTTCTTTTGGTTCCAAAAAAAGATGGCACTTGGCGCATGTGTGTTGATTGTAGAGCCATCAATAACATTACCATTCGTTATCGCTATCCTATTCCTAGATTGGATGACATGCTTGATGAGTTGAGCGGTTCTGTTATTTTCTCCAAGATTGATTTGCGTAGTGGGTATCATCAGATTCGTATGGCTTTAGGTGATGAATGGAAAACTGCTTTTAAAACTAAATTCGGACTTTATGAATGGTTAGTCATGCCATTTGGTTTAACTAATGCGCCAAGCACTTTCATGAGGTTGATGAATGAGGTTTTACGTGCTTTCATTGGTAAATTTGTGGTGGTTTACTTTGATGATATCCTTATTTACAGCAAGTCATATGATGAGCATCTTGGACATTTGCGTGCTGTTTTTAATGTCTTGCGCGATGCACGTTTATATGGTAACCTTAAGAAGTGCACCTTTTGCACCGATAGTGTGTCTTTTCTTGGGTATGTTGTTACTTCGCAGGGCATTGAGGTGGACGAGGCAAAGATTGTTGCCATCACGAGCTGGCCACTTCCGACTACGGTCACACAGGTTCGGAGTTTTCTTGGTCTCGCAGGTTTCTATCAACGTTTCGTGCGGGATTTCAGCACCATTGCGGCACCTCTCCACGAGTTGACAAAGCATGGAGTGCCGTTTCGATGGGGACCAGCACAACAACAAGCTTTTGATGTTCTCAAGTCGAAGCTCACACAAGCACAAGTGCTGCAACTTCCGGATTTTGAGAAGTCCTTCGAGCTTGAATGTGACGCGAGCGGCATTGGCATTGGAGGAGTGCTAATTCAAGGAGGTAAACATGTTGCCTTCTTTAGTGAAAAATTGCATGGGCCTTCGCTGAATTATTCTACATATGACAAAGAACTTTATGCTTTAGTGCGTGTCTTGCAAACTTGGCAACATTACCTATGGTCTAAAGAATTTGTCATACATTCAGATCATGAATCTTTGAAGTATCTTAAAGGACAAGCTAATCTAAACAAACATCATGCTAAATGGATTGAGTTCATAGAATCATTTCCTTACATCATTAAACATAAGAAAGGGAAAGACAATGTGATTGCCGATGCTTTATCTAGACGTTATACCATACTATCCCAACTTTCTCATAAAATTTTTGGTTTGGAAACCATAAAGAGGTTATATGCTACTGATTTGGAATTCAAAGATGCCTTTGAAAATTGTAGAGAGGGAAGAACGTGGCAAAAATTCCTGCTGCGTGAAGGCCTTCTCTACCGTGCTAACAAGCTGTGTGTTCCAGCTAGCTCCGTTCGTCTTTTGTTGTTGCAGGAAGCGCATGGAGGTGGTTTGATGGGACATTTTGGTGTTAAAAAGATAGAGGATGTGCTGGCCGCTCACTTCTTTTGGCCACGAATGATGCATGATGTGG
This sequence comes from Neostapfia colusana, assembly GCA_030760725.1. Classification (NCBI taxonomy): domain Eukaryota; kingdom Viridiplantae; phylum Streptophyta; class Magnoliopsida; order Poales; family Poaceae; genus Neostapfia; species Neostapfia colusana. Next base: position 86,658,633 of record JASWHV010000004.1, on the reverse strand, counting down.
AGCGCTACGTTTCACGTTGCACGACATGCAACAAAGCTAACTCTCGACTTAACCCACATGGTCTTTATATGCCTCTTCCGGTTCCTAGTGCACCTTCGGAGGATATTTCTATTGACTTTGTTTTAGGATTGCCTATAACAAAGAGGGGGAGGGATAGTGTCTTTGTAGTTGTTGATCGTTTCTCTAAAATGGCTCATTTTATACCCTGCCACAAGACCGATAATGCTTCACATGTTGCTGATTTGTTCTTTAATGAGGTTGTGCGTTTGCATGGTGTTCCCAATACTATTGTTTCTGATAGGGATGCTAAGTTTTTGAGTCACTTTTGGAGAACTTTATGGTATAAATTGGGAACAAAGTTGCTGTTTTCTACTACGTGTCATCCACAAACTGATGGGCAAACGGAGGTAGTTAATCGTACCTTATCTACTATGTTGTGGGCTGTTTTGAAAGACAATTTGAGGTTGTGGGAGGAGTGTTTGCCACATATTGAGTTTGCTTATAACAGGTCTATTCACTCCACAACCAAGTTAAGTCCGTTTATGGTAGTCTATGGTTTCAATCCTCGTGCTCCAATTGATTTGCTACCTTTACCACATACTGAAATTGTGAACTTAGATGCTACACAATGTTCTGAATTTATTCTTAAGTTGCATGAAACTACTAAGTTACAAATTGAAAAAATGAATGAAAAGTATCGCATTGCTGCTAGTAAAGGTAGGAAGGAGGTAAAATTGGATCCCGGTGATTTGGTGTGGGTTCATTTGAGAAAAGATAGGTTCCCGGATTTGAGAAAGTCCAAACTCATGCCACGTGCTGCTGGAACTTTTAAGGTTCTTCAGAATATAAATGACAATGCATATAAACTTGAGTTGCCTCCCGAGTTTGCGGTTAGTCCCACATTTAACATTTCAGATTTGAAGCCATACTTGGGAGAAGAAGATGAGCTTGAGTCGAGGACGACTCCAATGCAAGAGGGGGAGGATGATGTGGACATCACTCCTGCAGATATACACAACACTCACATGGTAGACATGCAAGGTCCAATTACTAGAGCTCGAGCACGAAAATTGAATTTAGAGGTGAGCTCGTTCCTGAACAATTCTTTATATGTGAATTTTGAGAGTATGTTGCTACCTAATGGATTAATTATGATTAGGAACCATGGAGAGGACATGGAGATACATGGAGAGGGGTTTGGAGGCATGGAGGACCAGAAAATACGCCAACAAGAAGTTAGAGACCGAGCCCAACTCAAACTCGAGTCCAACTCGGGCCCAGGAGCAGTCCACCTTAAAATAGATGCACAGGAGGCATACAGACTCCGTTTTTGGCATTCTACATATGCACGGAAAGCTGAGAGGATAAAATTTCCAATGCAACTGGCCCCATGTCAAAATTACCTCAGAGTCGAAGGGAAACTTCGAAACAATATAAAGTTTAGAGTCTGTCAGGGTGTTGCATCACCTAGTTGGGCCATTGGGCCTTGTATCGAGTCCAAGTCCATTATGTACGTGTATTAGGGTTAGGTCACGACCCCAGCACCCCCCTGGTCGTCCTCCACCTCCTTTATACCCCCTAGCCGCCATCACAAACAGCTGGGTTTTGCTTAGTTACAATCTGTCATTGAACAGTGTCACCGATCATCGGTTGTGAGACCCCAAATTCGTGATCAATTCAGTTTTGATTGCAACTTCTCTGTTCTTGCTTGTGTTCTTGATTGGGCTTGCAGGGATAAGCCTTCGTGGCGAGGTCATTCGTGTGACACGGATGATAACCAACGGAGCAGTGGTGTAGTGATTGCGGGGTTTCGTTCGTTCGGAGCCTTGGATCATCAACGTCGAGATCTCCACACAATCAAGTTTACCCTACCTCTCGGAAGATCGGGACTCATCCTCCTATCACAGTGTCAATTTTAAATTCTTGAACAGAGTTCCAGTTTTAAACTTTCTTTTACCTTATTAGCAAAGGTTTATAATTAAACATGGATACATATTCATAACGTGTAGTGATTAAACGTGGTAAGTGAAGAAGGAGAAGTTGAGCTTGGATCAAGGAACAAGAAGGCAGGGATTGAGCTTCAAGTCAGCAGAAACTAACTTCATACATCTCTGACTTTAGTCACCTGCAAAACCAAGGCAAGCCCCGGTTTCCACTTAAGTTGTTTTTAAAGTTTTCCCTTTGTTCACTACATTTGGTCAAGGTTTGTATGTGCATTAGGTCAAGGATGTTGATACTCCACTTGCATAACCAAACATGAACCCTGAGGTCAAGGGTAGCTTTGTGTCATCGCTGTAGAATAAGGCCGTGCTAAATAGGCTAGGACATCCGGTAGAAGACGAGTAGTTGGGATCTACTCGCGAGCTTTGTTTTAGGATCACATAAGTGGGGTTGGAAAGAGAGGCAAACTAAAGTTTACGTTTCTAAAGATGAGACCGGGCAGGAGAGTTAGGTAGCGACAAGACGAGGTCTTGGTCAAGTAGCTTTGCCCATGTCGGTCAAGGACCGAAGCGTATGCAGCCCCGCTGAGCAAGTATTGAGTTATGTACCGGATGCTTACTGATATATGGGAACCAGGAAACCGATGTACCAGGTTCACTGGATTGTAGAGGCATACCACATCGTCTCGTTAGACCTATGAGCCCGAGACGGCGCGACCGGTTCTACAGTCTAGTGTCCTGAGAAAGGTTGCCACATACAACGTAATGAAGGACGCCAGAGTTGGGTCTTCAGAGGCGGGCGTATGTGTCGAGTTATCCGGGTAGTGTTTGATTCGAATCACCGTCCCTCGCGATTATGAGTACCGTTTGCTCACTGTGTTGTGACGTAGTGAGCAAGTTGTGTGGGAACAGTTTGCAAAAGTATGATTGCTGCTATAATTATGTTAAACTGCATGAGAACCTTGTTTGAGGTAGAGATATAGCAAACTAAATTTATTTTTCACCTTGGGACAAGCAACATTGGAATGAAGCGTTTCTTGTTTGTTTGTGGAGTTCCAATGTTGCTGGGCGCAAGGTCACTACTATTATGGCAAAACCCTGAAAGTTAAAGATGAACTCGTAGGCGAGTCTTTTCGCAAATGACAGGGTTAAGTCTTAGGTTACTTTCATGTAGAGTTTCCTGCCTTAGGATAGACGGTTAAGTCTTGCTGAGCCTTTGTGCTCACTCTTGCTATATAAGTGGTTTTGCAGGTAAACATCGACGCTATAAAGAAGGTTGTCCGGTGAGACTCGGGAACTTCCGAGTTATGTCACCCTTGGAGAAACTAGCCGCTGCCATGTCTTCGTGTTGCTAGCGAGAGGAGTCCGCGGGCTGGACCCCTCCTCGAGTGCTTCTTAGATACTCCACGTGAGCTGTTTATAGACTTCCGCTGTAGCTATTTTATGTAAATTATTTACAAAGAACAATTTGTAAAGCTTCCGCTTTGATTTATGTAATACATTGTTCCTTATATGTATGCTGTTCGGTGCCGCATAACACGGCACCACCCAATGCGATCCCCGGGCGAGGCGGCACGGCCCCGTGATGGAGGTCGGGCCCTCTCAGTAACCCGACTGAGTATGTGGTAATCCGACAATGAAATCCATGCTGATGTCTTCCCACTTTGTAACAGACAGCACACACACACAAAAAAATGCACCAACCGGACCCACTTGTAAGTCACACAAAAGTCTTCTTCTTCCTCCTTTGGGCAGTTTGGGCGGCAAGCACCACGTGGCCGGCGGCCACAGGGGAGCTGCGCCCCTGCCCCTCTCCCCCCACACTATTCCCCTGGCCTGTCCCCTTCCCACTTGCTTCCTCCTTCATTTTCTCCCCCGTTTTCTCTCTCCTACATTGTTGGAGCTCCGTTGATCTCCGGCTACGGGCATCTCCGCCCCAAACCGACCACATGCCGGTCTTCTAGTCGACGAGGTGAACCTCTCCTCTCATTTTCGTTTCATTTCCTCCTTTGTTTCGGGCGCAAGAGCTCGCCGAAGTCCGGTATAAAAATACCTCGCCGCCGGCGAGCTCCGGCCTTTACAGCTGCATGGGACCTCAAAATGGGGTGCCCTCACCGTGCTCTTCATCTTCGTCTCATCCGTTGGCCACACCGCCGCTCGGAGCAAACTACGGCGAGCTGGCCGGCCATGGCCGCCATGGCCAGGAGCTCGAGCTCCTGCTCAGCTCCTGTGCGCTGGCTGGGCCTGACGTGGGCAGCCCACCAGCAGCCCACAGTTGTTTGCTATTTTCCCACGTTTTTTATTTCAGAATTAGCTACTCCTTGCAAAATACATAATAAATCGTAGAAAATTCAGAAAAAATGTGAAACAAGTTTTATTAGCTCCCTAATAATCAGATCTACAAAGCGGAACACAAAAGAAATCAATATGTTCATGCAGTGTAGAATTATTATGAATTTTATATCATTTATATTTTAAAAAATCTTAACCTTATATATATCTCCAAAAATCATAATATTTTGCACACATGTTCACCTATAGTATACCTGTTTTCAGAACAAATTTAGCTTCATGATTCTATGTACTTAATTAGAAAACTAATTTAATAATATATTTCCTCATTTTAATCATGATGAATTATTTACTGCATTTAAACCTCTGAAATTTTGTCAATACCTTCCTGAACAATGTAGTAACCTACATTAAAACTTGTGAGATCATTCTCCTAACAGAATTGTCATAGTTCTATTTTGAATATCTATTTTCATTATTAGTTGTTTTTTATCATTGGTCTAGTGTGATAAAAAAACTTTATTATAGATTATGTCGTTATGTAGACACCAAAATAGGACCTCTGACATTGATTTAGTACTAATTTCACATCGCTTGACATTCACATAAAGTTCTACTATATGATGTAATTGTCATATCACTTATTATTGAAATATGAGTTATTTATCTTTTACAAAGAAAGTGTACGTCCAACTAAAACTTTAATTTGGTTGCACTATTACCCTCTGAAAATCTGATATAAATTAACAACAAGACCACACTATTAAACTCCTATACATAACACTTTAATTTCTATCACATTGCATAATCATATGTGCGTTGCATTGCATTTCAACATAGGAAACGACGGTGGCGACACGGTAATTGGAGGTGCTGCGGTGACTTTGGAGACTAACCCAACCATTCCTTTTGAGTGTGCTCCCAATCCACAAGCTCAAGGCAAACCCCGGTGCACTCCCAAGTATTTTAAAATTTTTCTTTAGTATCACATGATTGTAAATTGTGTATTGAGCATTACGTATAGGATTTGATTGGAATTCCAGATGCATGTGACCCAAATAATCCTATTATGTGTTGTTTTAGATTGATATTAATGTCCCGTTATGCTATGCTTAACTTTTCTATCTATCGGTAGAAGTCGAGCGGATTGGAACTCGTTCGCGAGTTGTAGGGTGCTTGAAATATTATCTTATTATTACTTATGTTCATGATATTTAAAGGGAGACCGAGCAAAGAGGAGTTAGGGTGCAACAAGACATGGGTCTTGTGTGTGGTAGCTTTGCTCGTGTCGGTTGAGGACCGACTCGAATGTGGCTTAGTTGATCAAGTTTGAATTGTACTAATCACATACTAGTTATATGGGAACTAGCAAACCGCTGTAACTCAATGACAATGATTGTTGGACATTAAACTCTCCTCTTCGGGTTTATGTGGGAGACCATGGCTATGGTGCTCGGGAGGGGAGATTTAATCAACTATAATTGTGTTGTTGTGAAAGGTTGTCACATGCAGGATATAAATCGATTTAAATCGCTGTTCCTCACGGTTAATGAGTACACTTGTGATCTCGTCACATCGTAGTAAGAAATGGGCAAATGAATCATTTATATGATGCTGAATTGTTTAAGTAGTGTATGCAAATCATGTGTGAGTTAGTATAGGTTGGCAAACCTTTATTTTTCTAATAAACCCACTTAACTTGGCTAAAACATGAAGATAATGATCGATATCCTAGTGTTGTTTCAGCAAATAAAAATCAGCCCCTTGAGCCTTGCATGGTCTAGAAATCGGTTATGGAGAACCAAGAATTTGACGGGTAAGTCTTGCTGAGTATTAGATGCTCAGGCTTTGTGGATTAAATTTTTGTTGCAGATGATTATCAAGGAAACTTTTGTGATTGCTGTGGCAAGACGGTATGGGAGGGCGAACCCCCGTCAGAAAGGACGGTCGAGTGGGTTCCCGCCTCTCCATCGCACGGCCCGTGAAGGATGAAGCGTGTCTATGGGCCGACATTCTTTGGATTAGGCTAATGGCGTTGAATGCGAGAACACTTCCGCATATTTTGTATAAACTCGCTTTATTTTGATGTCGTATGACACTATGGACTTGAACTATTGCAAGACATTAACCATGTTAATGTAATATAAGTATCTTGCCTATGTTGTACTAATAGGTCATTTTCTTGCCAAATTGACACCCGATGATCCTGGAATGACGAATCATCTCGTAATTCAGGCGGTTCTGTCACAGCTGGTATCAGAGCCGACCCTCGCAGTTTCACGGGTGCGTACGGGTCAGTGAGAAGGATACGGTAGCGTACGGGTCAGGGACGTGGATACGTACGCATGACGCATGGGTCCTCTGTGTGGGACACGGTATGGTACGTATGCTGCTAACCGGATGTACGGTATGCATATGCCAGTACTGAACGTACGGACGTGGCTAAGAGGGGACGTTCCTGTCTTGGCGTTGACCGACGAGGACATCGGTCTTCTAAGGGGGGTGGATTGTGTGATATCCTGACTCCCGGCTTAATAGGATTGATAGAGTACTCAAACCATCAAGGTATACCTTTTTTTCTGGAAGCCCACCTGCAAATGACTCCGGGGTTAAGTGTTCTTGGCCCAGAGGAATTTGGGGATGGGTGACCGACCGGGAAGTTCTTCCTGTGTGCGCACGAGTGAGGATAAAGTGCGCAGAAAAGACGAGTGGTGGTATGTACGTCCAATCTATGATCCTAGAGAGCCATTACACACTTCCACTCGGGTACTTTCAATGGTTGCAACAGTCCAGCGGGTCTTTGATGTTTGGCCTTCACCCGTTGGCACGTGTCACATAAGGCAACATATTCAGCTATATCCCTTTTCATACCATCCCACCAATAGCAGGCTTTCATGTCTTTGTACATATTTGTACAGCCGGGATGTATGGAGTAAGGTGAGTCATGTGCCTCTTTTAATATCGTCTCGCGGATGTGCTTCACGTTAGGCACACAAATCCTTTTCCCTAACCAAAGTGTACCCTTCTCGTCTTCCTTGAATTCCTTTTCTATGCCTTGTCGTATTCTTTCCTTGATTTCCTCATCCGTTGCTTGGCCATCTCTTATCTCTTGTTCCAGCGAAGAATGGAGGTCCATCACTTCCATCTCGTTCAAGAACCCGAGATGTAACCGTTCGACCTCCTTGCGCAGCTTGGGCGGTAGCTCCCGAACCGTGAGTTGGTGACATGCTCCCTTTCGGCTCAATGCATCAGCTACTACATTGGCCTTTCCGGGGTGATAATTGATTCCAACATCATAATCCTTAATGAGTTCCAACCATCGACGTTGCCTCAAATTCAAATCCGTTTGGGTGAATATGTACTTGAGGCTTTTGTGATCCGTATAGATCTTACATCGGTGGCCAAGGATATAATGCCTCCAAATCTTCAAGGCCTGTACCACGGCTGCGAGTTCCAAATCATGTGTGGGGTAATTCAGCTCGTGTTTCTTTAGTTATCTCGATGTAAAAGCACAAGAACAGGGACTTGTAAAAATTTTTCATCACCTCACAACACCACAGCTCTTGTGATGGATATCTCATGAACACTTGTGAAGAGCAAGTAACCACCATCAAAAAGGTGATTAGAGGGGAAAGCCCTAACATCCAAAAAGTGGGATTTTTACACATGAACATGCAAGGTTGAGCTCACCCTAGACCTTATATATTCTTGGGAAGGCTCAGGCCAAATCTCATGCAAATCCAATACTTTTGAGGCACTTTTGGAGGCATTTGAAAAAGAGGCCAATTTGAATGTAAATTTAAATTGCAGCAACTTTCATCACTTAAATCCAAAAGTGGACTTCATATTCAAACTCAGCATATTTTTCTGAGTTAGTCCACCAATTTTCATCCCCATTGGACTTAATCTTGTCAGGAGCCCAATTTGCAATAATTCAAACTGAATTTGAATTTTAAATTCAAATGGGCAGCAAATTTGTCCAAATCAAATTCAGTTGAAGAATTCAAATTTCATCCCGTGCCTTTGTGGCAAAGTCTACCATTCTATTCTGAGTGGTTGAGATATTTGCAGCACAAGGGGGGAGAAAGAATTAGAGGGGAGAAGAGGGCCCACTGGTCAGAAGGCTTAGCACCGAAGTCTCTTCATGCGAGTCACTCGGCAGCCGACGTTCACCCGCGTGACAGCTCCTGCTCCCGTGCCCGAGTAGAAGAGGACACCGCACGGTGAAAATCGTGAGTCACAGCGCCAGCACGACGCCCACTCGGTCGTTTTCGCTGTGCCCCGGCTGAACCGACGCTCACCCACCCCGCAGTTGCTTCCGCTCGCGAGTGCTTTAACCGCCGCTCTCTGATCACCGGTGACCGGCCCATCCTGGCTGCCTCACGCGCCACCACCAGAGAAGAAAAGGTGCGCCCGCGTGTGAGGAAGCTGTGGGAGGAAACCTTTCACCGTTTCATGTAGGGTAGAGCGAGAATTCCGAGTTTTCCCCCACGGTGCACCTTAGAGTTAGCAATCGGTCATTGGTGAAATTCGTTGCACAGAAGTGACCGCCGGTCGAGCTGCAGCTCACACACGTTCTAGACACCTGTGCGCGTCTCTCCGAGCAATAACCTGCAGGAACAACCATTCCAAACCCTAGTTTCACCAGTAACAGTCCAGCGGAAGGGAGGATCGCCGGTGAGGTCCGGGTTGCCGGCCGTTTAGGTCCCAACCAAGGTCATGCCGAGTTGCCCGAGGCTTCCCTGGACGTGGTGACGCGATTAGAGCGTAAAGGGGGTGGTCAGGAGGACGGGAACACGTTGCCGATGTTGCACAGAGACATAGCGCTCATCGCCGGCGAGCTACGACGGTTAGCCGACGGCGGCATGATGTCCAACGTGTTCAGCATCCAAAATTATGTGGGGGCGGCAAGTCTCACCGTCACCGGCGAGCTAGGTCTCCGGGAACGCTGACCTCGCCGGAGCTCTGGCGGCTCGGAGCGGCGGCGTCGGGAGGTAGACAAAGGCGCGGGTCCCATGTGTCAGCCGCTGGGTTAAGTGCGTGCGAGCGCGCGGTTAGTTTAAATTAAAAGGGCGGGCCCCGCTGTCAGCCTCCGGGTTAGCGCGGGAGATGATTTCTGTAGGAAAATAATTCAGAGATCAGCCCAAACTTTAGAAATTCATAACTTTGGCTAGGAGTGTCCAAATTCAGTGAAACAAATTTTGTTGGATTCATCTTTTTTAGTACTTTCCATCAGAACCAATTTCATCTCATGAAACTTAATGGTATTCTAGAATTAAATCCCTAAAGTTTAAAATGTTGGGAATTTTATCTGGAGAAATACTTTACGAAAAATTCTGAAATTTTGCTGGTAGGTTCATTGGAAAATCCTTGAGTCACAGTAAAATGTTCAGACCCATCCAAGTCCATTTAGTCCCCCTAATGGGGTGATTAAGTGAACTGCCCTGAGAAAATAGAAAAATGTACAGAAACATTTTCAGATTTTCTCAAATCTTGTTTAGGGCATAACTTCCTCTAGAATTCTTCAAATGACATGAAACAGTTTCCATTAGAACCATATTAAAGTCTAGTTTCCAGAAAGTAGGGGTTGGAGCCATGAAAACCCCTGGAATTCCTTAGAGGCTTTAATGTTGACCAAATAGGCTTTTATTTGTACAAGGCTCAAATGAACTTTGTTTCAAATGAAACTTGGTCAGTACTCTGGTTAGGACCCTACCAAGTTAACATAAAAATTTCAGAACCAAAGGGGAGGTCTAGCTAGAGTTATAATAATTGTTTATTCAATTTTAAACATTGCATGTAAATTGACATATAGCTTATTGTTAACGTGTAGTCGCTGAAGGCGAGGAGACTCCGGAAGTGCTCGACTTCCTTCTTCCGGACGAAGCTCTAACAACTTACCAGCAGCAACAAGGCAAGCCCCAGTTTGCATTAACCCATTTTATAAAGTTTTGCTTTGTTTACATACTTAGTGTGAGGTATATTTATGTGCATTAGGTGTAGGATGGATGAGACCCCAAATGCATAACCAGATTTTCCTATAAGAGTGAGGGTAGTGTCTAAGACCTCGAGTAGACAGGCTATGCTGAATAATTCCTAGAACTTCGGTACAAGTCAAGTAGTTGGAATCTACTCGCGAGTTTAGACTTGTACACACGGGATTGGTTCGAGTGAGGTGAGACCACATTAGTAATGTAAATGAGACTAAGCAGGGGCTAGGGCGCAGCAAGAGTAAGTCTTGTGTGCGCAGCCCTGTCCGTGTCAATTGAGGACCGATCCGTGTGCGGCCCACACTGATCAAGTTTGAACGTACCGAAGGCATATCAGATATATGGGCCCCGGTAAACCGATGTATCCTAAACCTCCGGGCGTCGAGGCATAACGCACCAATTTATAGGTGTAGGTTGAGGGCAGCAAGGTGGAAATCTGCTAACGGGCATAGAGAGAGATGCTCCTTGTAGGGAACCTCCTGTCCGTTTTGGTGCGACCGGTTCGACCTTTGGGCTGTTGGGTGAAAGGTTGTCCCGTACGACATCGAGTGAGTGTGCTGTGCAGCTCCACGGGTGGGCGTACATGACGTGCTCTTCGGGTATACCTGCAGGTGTATATCGAGTCGATTCGCCGTCCCTCGTGGTGTAGAGTACCACTTGGTCACTGAGTCGTGACGTAGGCTAGTATATGAAATGTGATGATTCAATATTGCTGTTATGATAAAAATTGTATTGCTACATGCGTGCCACCAAATATAGCATACTATATTTCAGATTCATGAACTGTTAACTTGTGGATAAAAGATGAACTAAGGAAGAACTTGTAGGCGTGTCTGTTTGCTGCAATTTTACCGTCCCATGTTCATTACACTACATGTAGAGTTTCATGCCTAGCTGAGTCGGTGAAGTCTTGTTGAGCCATCGCGCTCATGGTTGCTGCTTAAGTTTTTTCAGGTGAGGAGCCACTCACCGACTCGGGTTACGAGTCCATCGGCGGGGGTTACCCTCCGTCGGGTATCACGGCTGAGTGGGAGCCGAACACGCCGCGCTGAGCTGAGGAGTGCAGCTAGTGTGGGTTGCTCTAGGGCTGGGCAACCGACTTTTGCTAGATAGACGGGCGTGAGTTGTACAAATTTAGCTTCTGCTGTGTAATATATAGCCTAGTTTGTAACTGAGTATTGTACTACTTTGTACATTCCAGTTGGCTTTCTATGTAATACATTGTTTCCTTATGATGTGTTCTGTCGGGTGTCGCATCGTGCGGCACCACCCTCTGTGATCCTGGATGAGCGGATTCCGGTCCGCCATACTCGACGCATAGGCTACCACTTGTCCTTCATGCATGAGCACACATCCAAGCCCTTGTCTTGATGCGTCACAATATATGTCGAAACTTTTGCTCACGTCCGGCAATACCGAAACTGGTGCTGTGGTTAGCCTTTTCTTGAGCTCCTCAAAGCTTTCTTGACACATGGGTGTCCACTGAAATGCTTTTCCCTTAATTAGCAATTCAGTCTTAGGCTTTGCTATTTTGGAGAAATCCTTGATGAACCGGCAATAGTATCCAGCCATCCCAAGGAAACTCCGAATATCCCTCACATTCTGCGGTTGGTTCCACTTCAGAACATCTCCCGCTTTTCCGAGATCAACCGATACTCCTTCCTCGGAGATGATGTGGCCTAGGAACGATATCTCCTTTAGCCAAAAATGTCATTTGCTGAACTTGGCATACAATTGATGTTCCTGCAGTTTCTGCAATGTCAATCTCAAGTGTTCTTCACGTTCTTCCTCGCTTTTCAAATACACCATGATATCGTCGATAAAAACCACGACGAACTTGTCCATGTACTCCATGAAGACCTTATTCATGAGGTACATGAAATATGCGGGTGCATTCATTAACCCAAAAGACATAATGGTATATTCATACGAACTATACCGTGTTCGAAAGGCAGTCTTGGGTATGTCGGAGGGCTTAATCTTCAGCTGGAAGTATCCCGACCGAATATCAATCTTGGAGAAAACTCGGGCACCTTTCTTTTGGTCAAACAGGTCCTCTATACGGGGCAGCGGGTATTTATTCTTGATCATCACCTCATTGAGAGACCTATAATCCACACACATCCTTTGGGTCCCATCCTTCTTGTCTACGAAGAGCATAGAGACTCCCCATGGTGACAAGCTTTGGTGAATAAAACCCTTTTCTAGCTGCTCCTAAATTTGCTTCTTAAGTTCTAGTAGTTCATTAACGGGCATCCTATATGGCCTCTTCGCTATAGGTGCAGTTCCAGGTACTAAATCAATGGCAAACTCGATGTTCCGGTCAGGTGGCATACCTGGAAGTTCTTCTGGGAACACGTCCGAATATTCTTGAACCACCGGAATGCTTTCCAGTGTTGCTTCTTCGATGTAGTTCAATGTTGCCTTCTCGGTTGCTGGTTGGGCTAACTCGAACTCAATACGAGTACCGTGCTCATTTGTCAACTGTACGCTCTTTTCGGTAGGAAACCTCCTGCCTGTTTCGGTGCGACCGGATCAACGTTTGGGCTGTTGGGTGAAAAGTTGTCCCGTATGACATCGAGTGAGCGTACTGTGCAGCTCCATGGGTGGGCGTACGTGACGTGCTCTTCGGGTATCCCTGCAGGTGTATATCGAGTCGATTCGCCGTCCCTCACGGTGAAGAGTAGCACTTGGTCACTGAGTCGTGACGTAGGCTAGTATATGAAATGTGATGATTCAATATTGCTGTTATGATAAAAATTGTATTGCTACTTGTGTGCCACCAAATATAGCTTACTAAATTTCAGATTCATGAACTGTTAACTTGTGGCTAAAAGATGAACTAAGGATGAACTTGTAGGCGTGTCATTTTGCTGCAATTTTACCGTCCCATGTTCATTGTACACTACATGTAGAGTTCCATGCCATGTTGAGTCGGTTAATTCTTGTTGAGCCATCACGCTCATGGTTGCTGCTTAAGTGTTTTTCACATGAGGAGCCACCCACGCACTCGGGTTACGAGTCCACCGGCGAGGGTTACCCTCCGTCGGGTATCACGGCTGAGTGGGAGCCGTACACGCCGCGCTGAGCTGAGGAGTGCAGCTAGTGTGGGTTGCTCTAGGGCTGGGCAACCGACTTTTGCTAGATAGACGGGCGTGAGTTGTACAAATTTAGCTTCCGCTGTGTAATATGAACCCTAGTTTGTAACTGAGTATTGTACTACTTTGTACATTCCAGTTGGCTTTCTATGTAATACACTGTTTCCTTATGATTTGTACTGTTGGGTGTCGCATCGTGCGGCACCACCCTCTGTGATCCTGGATGAGCGGATTCCGGTCCGCCACAGGCTGGTATCAGAGCCGCATTGGGGATAGCACTTTAATTAAGGACTGTATTACTAGAAAACTTAGGGTTACGGTGAGGATTCGGTAGTTTGCCCAAGTAAGGACTATATTAGCATAGTTACTTAAAGTGGCAAGAATAACATATGTGTTATAGTTCTGAATTTTAATTATGTAACGACGCACCTACGCTCAGGTAAGAATGGTAAGGAATGCCACCAAAAGCGGTTCAATTTCGGTTAGCTCCCCTGATGAGGAACGTGGTTCAGGGATAGGTCTCACAGCTTGGTGTGAGCCGTCAATATGAAATTCTTGGACTCTTCATGTTCCTGAGTTCATATGAAACGCTGATTCCTAGCGTGCATTAGGCAGGTAAGTGGAGACCCCATCGCGTAGTCAGTAACGCGAAAGTGTGTTCGTGTAGAAATAGCCCAGGAGCACATACGCAGCGCTTGCCATCGGCGTGCCCTGCAGGGCAGTAGGTGGTATCTATTGGGGTGATAAAATTCCCAACTGTGACGACCCGTTCGCGCTCTACTCGGGTTCCCCGTCGTGTGGTGTTAAAACACGATCACGTGCCTTGAGATGTGGCTTAACTCAAGGACGGTCGTATGGCAATGATACGGGCGTTTGTATTTACTTTCAAATATGGTCCTTCCTGAAATGGAAATAACCTTTGAGTGCATCATTATTGTGTGGTCTTCTGCAGGTACTAACCACGTATGTATCCCGTGTAGTACACGTGTGCGAGAGACCATTTAGTGCCACATTTGAGATGTATATGCCCGTATAATCCGGTTAGGATTTTCTTTTATGAGGAACGTAGTACCGACATATCATAGGCATATGCATGAAAAATAATGATAACAAGGAATTAAAATCACTAAGTTTCAACATTTAGGACCCTGGTTGGGTAGGAAAATTCAATAGTGGATCAGTGTAGCTCCATGGGATTGAAAAACAGAGTGCTCTATTTTGGGCAGCAAGTTTGCTGAACTTTGACAGAGCATAACTCACAGATTATTTGGCCAATGGAGGTGCGGGAATAAGTTCTGAAAAGGTGTTTAAGTACTCTACAACTTTGTTGTAGACTCCCAGAGCTGAATCACACCTTAAGCTGGCCGAAATTTCAGAGGATTGTGAACTGTCCAGAACCAGGACAGAGTCAAAAACACCCTCTGGACTGTTCTGTTTTTCAAGCATAACTTCCAGTAGAAAAATCAAAAATTTTCATATCATACATATTTAGAAAGAATAGGAGATGTGTTACATCTTTGTAATTCAAAGTTTCTGAAATTTCAGCATAGCATTCAGTGAAAATAAGAGTTGGAAACAGCAACTTCCCAAAGGAGGTGCTGTTAAAATTCTTCCACAAATTCTGTTTGCTTTGAATTAGCATAACTTTTAAACCAAAGCTGATCTGAGGGCAAATAAATACCCGTTCGAAAGATACGGAAGTTAAATTTAACGTTGGTATTTAACTCGAGTCATGAAAATGCCCAGAACAAGATCAGAATCTGGGATATGTAGAAACTGGTCATTCTGACAGAGAGATTACAGTTGAACTCATTTGAGAGATTGTAGTACCCCAGGGGGTTTAAGTACTTCCAATGGGGTAGAACATACTCATGAGTGGCTATCTTCAACTAGTGAAAGATTTGAGTATATGTATTACTCAAGTTTCTTTTGCTATAGACCATGTTTGTGTCGTATTGAAGATAAAAGGGTAGTATACGTGATGACAAAGCGATTTTTACGTCTCGTAGTGACCAAACCAAGTTGCGATGAATTTCCAAAGAGGAAGTCCGTCAAATTGGATTTAACTAGCTTGTATTTGGTCTGGTAATGGTGTAGCTTGTGTAAAGTTATTACATTATCTGTATACGAGATGCATCGCATGTTTTACTGTCATTATGTTTATGCCCATTTTATTGGACTGCACGAAATATGTTGCGGGACTGATGTTTAGTGTCATATGGTTGCAGATGGTTCGCACTCGGACAACGCATGAGATTGGTGGCTCTAGCCAGCAGGGGGGTGATGACTCCCAGCCACCTGCCTACGACAGCACCCCGCAGCAACAACCACCACCGCCGCCTCCGCTTACGCTAGCGGATGTGATTGCGGTACTGGTGGGTGGTCGTGAGGAGCAGACCGACCTGCTCCGCACGATCGTGCAGAATACGTCCCAGGCGGGGGGGGGGGGGGCGTCAAGAGAGGGGGCCTCGTGAGCCCCTTGATGTGACGTACTCGGACTTCATGACTACGCACCCTCCGGTGTTCACTGAAGCAGCAGAACCCCTTGAGGCCGACAACTGGCTGCGGAAAATTGAGTCCAAGTACGGGATGCTCCAATGTATGGAGCGGCAAAAGACTCTGTTCGCGGCGCAGCAGCTTCACGGTGCCGCTGGTGCGTGGTGAGCGAATTATGTCGCCTCACGTCCGGCTGTCCATGCCGTGGAGTGGGAAGAATTCAGGGTGGCGTTCCGCGCCTACCATATCCCTCCCGGAATAATGAAGAGGAAGTTCCAAGAATTCTTGGAGCTGAAGCAGGGCGGGAGGAGTGCCCATGAATACTCCCGTGCCTTCAACCATCCGGTGCAATATGCATCGGACTACGTCTCCACCGAGGAGAGGAGGCGGGAGCACTTCTATCGGGGGTTACACCCCAAGATGAAGACGCATCTTGTCCAATGCAATCGCGGCACGTTCAATGATCTAGTCAACGCCGCGATCATGCAAGAAGATGCTCAGCGGGAGTGGGCGGCTGAGCAGCGGAAGCACAGCACTCCACCCAGCAGTGGGGTTGGCGCTCCCCAGAAGTACCGCATGGTGTATCGGACACCATCCGGACAGCAGTGGCATCCGCCGGCGCGACCGCAGCAGTTCGAGGGTCGTTCTTTCCAGTCACCCCTGTTCCGACCGCCGATTTCACCCCCGCGACCGCAACAGCAGCAGCAGACAACACCCCGGGCGTTTCCACCGCCACAACACGCCCTGGGTTTCTGTCCGCCGATCAGCGGAGGACCACCCTGCTACACTTGTTTTACGTGTGGCCAGGCAGGCCATTTCGCGAACGACTGTCTCCAGGGGCAGCAGAGCAGCGGGCAAGCCCAGTTCCAGGGCGGTGCTCGAGGCCGACCTCCGGTCAAGAAGGTTGGTCACCGGCTGGGGGCGTTCGCAACCTCGGCAATGAGGATGCCCCAGAGGGAGACAACGTGCTGGCGGGTACGTTCACTCTCAACGACCAAGCAATCATCATCTTATTTTATTCTGGTGCAACCCACAACTTCATAAGTGCATCATATGTGGTTAAGAATCAACTGGAAGCCTTTCCCACCGAGTGTTCTTATATGATCTGCTCACCGGGAGGAAAGGTTTCAGCAACTATGATGATTCCGAAAGCACCACTGTGCTTAGGTGGGAAGATATATCCCACCACTATGATTATTCTTGAGTGGCAGAAGATTGATGCAATCTAAGGGATGTCATGGCTAAGCTACCATGGCGCTTTCCTGGAAATCTTATCACGGACGGTTCACCTCAACTCCCCACTACACCGTCCGCAGTCCCTCATATTAGACCATCCTGTCCAGGAAGTTTCAGCAATTAATAATGCTGAAACTCTCAAGTTAGAGGACATTCCCGTAGTCCGGGAGTACCCCGACGTGTTTCCGGATGATCTTCCGAGCATGCCACCTGAGCGGGATGTCGAGTTCAAGATTGAGCTTGCACCCGGGACTACGCTCATATCACGGAGACCATACAAAATGGCTCCAAACGAGCTGGCTGAACTGAAAGAACAACTCAATGATATGTTGAGCAAAGGTTTCATTAGGCTGAGTTCCTCGTCTTGGGGATGCTCGGCGCTGTTCGTAAAGAAGAAGGATGAAATCTTGAGGCTGTGTGTGGATTACCGGCCGCTCAATGCCGTAACCATCAAGAACAAATACCCACTGCCCCGCATTGACATCCTGTTTAATCAGCTTGTGGGTGCAAGTGTGTTCTCCAAGATGGACCTTCGCTCTGGATATCATCAAATAAAGATCCGGGCAGAGGATATTCCGAAGACGGCTTTCTCGACGAGATATGGCTTGCATGAATATCTCGTCATGTCTATTGGTCTCACTAATGCTCCAGCACATTTCATGTATCTCATGAACTCGGTGTTCATGCCGGAGCTGGACAAGTTCGTGGTGGTGTTCATTGATGATATCTTGGTTTACTCCAAGACAGAAGGAGAACACGCCGAACACTTGAGGATCGTTTTTCAACGATTGCGAGACCACAAGTTCTACGCCAAGTTCAGAAAATGTGAGTTTTGGATCAGCCAAGTGCCATTTTTGGTACATATCATCTCAGCGGAAGGCATTGCGGTTGACCCAAGCAAAATTGAGCAAGTGCTGAAATGGAAAGCTCCCACTTCAGTCCATGAAATCAGAAGTTTCCTCGGCTTTGCGGGATACTATCGGAGATTCATTCCAAGCTTCTCCAAGCTTGCTAAGCCGATGATAGAATTGCTGAAGAAGGGAACAAAATATGTTTGGAACATGGCGTGTGAAGGAGCGTTCCAAGCATTAGTGAAGCATCTCACAACAGCCCCGGTCTTAGCTCAACCGGATACAACCAAGCCCTTCGACGTATATTGCGATGCGTCCGGTATTGGGCTCGGCTGCGTGTTGATGCAGGAAGGACGTGTGGTCGCATATGGCTCACGCCAACTTCGGAACCATGAGAAGCATTACCCAACTCATGATCTTGAGCTTGCTGCTGTGGTGTTGGCGCTGAAAATGTGGAGGCACTATCTCCTGGGGAATTTGGTGCACCTCTACACCGACCACAAGAGCCTGAAGTATATTTTCACCCAGAAGGAGCTGAATATGAGGCAAAGGAGGTGGTTAGAACTAATCAAAGACTATGAGATTGATATTCATTACCACCCCGGCAAGGCGAATGTGGTTGCAGACGCGCTGAGTCGGAAATCACATGTCCATAACCTCACCATTACACCGGTGGAGGAGGAAGAACCGAGTTTATACTTGGTTCCTTATGGATCGCTCTACAACCTTGCTGTAAAATCCCCAAAAGTGGTAGCAAGAAAATTCAGCTCATATACACTTATGAAAAATGAGGGGAATTAAAACTTTGAATTATAATGGTGTAAGTTCAAAGTGAGGGTTTAGACTTCCCAAAAACTTCCAAAACTGGAGATGTAAATGCACAGCTTGGATCTTCATACACCAAATATGCACCCTTCCAAATTTCAGCTCATTTGGAGGTGTTTCCATATTTGTTTGGGATTAAAAGGAAAAGCCCTCTAATCTGAATTTCAAATTTAGTTTCAAATTCCAATTCCCTCAATTTGAAAAGTGGGTTTCACAAATGAGTTCCCCACCTTCAAATGAGCAGCCATGCCAAAAATTGGAAATTTTGGGGCTGGTTTGCTATGTGTTTTGGACAAACCCATGTAGAGAATTCAAACTCCATTTCAAATTCAAAGGGGTCAAACAAAATTCAAATTTCACACCAGAATTCGAATCCTTTGAATTCAGAAAGTTCAAACTATGACTTTGAGGTGAAGCAAAGCCTTTAATTTTGAGTTGCTGGATTGGAAAAATATCAGAGGAAATTGGACTAAGGGGGAGGTGGGACCCAATTGTCAGCCACACAAAGCAACACAACCGACTGTTTTCTCCCCGGGTGATCACAGCGCGCCAGCGCTCGACGTTTCCCCATGCCCGAGGCTTCCACCGCGCCTCCTCAGGGTCTCCTCGCCGCTGCTCGTCTTGATCAGCTCGCCCCGAGTGCGACAGAAGCATTTCACCACTTACAGCTTGTGCTTCGGCCTCTGCTCTGCTCCCCCGCGCGAACGCGAGCCGCCGGTGCGGTCTCGGCCATTTTCGATCGCCAGCCAGTACTGATCCCTCCTCGCCTGAGTTGCCAACGCGAAGGAGGAGTGCCGACGTGAGTACAAGGTAGTCCCCCGCTCAGCTTTGACGCTTGAGGCTGTTGTTGGCCCTAATCTGAGGATCAGCGCCAAGAACCGAAGCCATCTGCGGGAACCGAAGTCGGGCCACCGTGGACAGAGCGCCTCGGTCACCCTCTGCTCCGACTTGCTACACAAGAAAGGTGTGTTTGAATGTCCTGATGGTGTAGCCGGAAGCCGTTTAGCGTTTGCTAGAACCGGTGGCGAGAATTTCACCGTTTCCCCAAACTGTGCACCGACGGGTAGTGCTCGGTCTAACCGGAAATTCATTGCAAACGACCCATTAGAGCTTAAGCAAGCGTGTACATAGCTTCCCTACTACCTAGCGCCTCTCCTCGACGAAGAACCGAGCAAAGACATCAAGAGATGAGGGAGCCCTAGCTGTTTTCTTAGTCGCCGGTGCAAAAGCACCTCGGGTCGCCGTGGAGCCCCCGGTTGCCGGCGGTTTCACCGGCGGCCAGGACCCTTACGGGCTCCTACACCATTCACTGATGCTCTAGAGCACGAGAACCGATCGTGTGAAGGAGGAATGAGGGTTCGTGACCTCGCTGGAGTTCAAATTCTTGCTGTCACCGGTGCGCGGTGGTTTCCGGTGAGCTACGGCCGCCGGTGATCCTCTCAAAGTGTTCAGCATGGTCAAATATGGGGGAGCGGCGAGTTTAGGCCCGAGGGATGGCCGGGAGAGCCGTTCCCGCCACCCTTGCCGGAGCAACCGCCGCGGACTCCTCAGTTTGGCGTGAGGGAGAAGAAAGAACTGACGGGTGGGACCCACCGCTGGGATTTAAACATTTCCAGAATTTCTTAATACAGTTCAAACTTTGGAGGCTCATAACCTTGTGTAGAAAACTCCAAAAAGGGTGAGACCAATTTTTTTGGAATACTCATGAGGAGTACTTCATAGAGAAACCAATTTTAGGCTATGAAAATGCCCAGGAATGCCTGTAGAATTGTTTTTAGTAAATCCTTTGGGAATTTATTACAGGAGCAATTCTTTATGAAATATCCCCAAATTTGGGCAGCAAATCCTTTCCATAGTTAACTATATACAGTAAAAATTTGGGATTAATTGGAGATCATTTGCTAGGCTAAACTGCCTTCCCAAATTTAGCCTTTATTTGGAAATTCAATTTAAACAGAAACTTTTCAGAACTCCTGTCCAACTTCAAAAATTCATCTCTCTGTTGGTACCTCCAAAAATGGTGAAACAAATTTTGTTAGAACCATGGAGACTTACCCTAATCAGATCTTCCACTATTAGCTATGTCATAGCTCCTTTAATTGGGCTCAAAATTCAGAGAGGCATTGTACTTGTAGGAATTTTAAAGACTACAGGGTGCAATGACATGGCTCCAAATTTGGCTCAAATCATCCTTAGAGAGTCTAGTATCCACTGTAAAAATACCAAAGCCAATTAAGGATTCTAAATAGCAGTAGCTATGAATAGAAGTTCAATACTTATAAACCCTTAATACTTACACATATATTTTGCTACATTTCATTTAGTGACCGAAGTTGAGGATACGCCGGAGCCTTTGGACGTCCTTCCACCAAAAGCTGACTTCCCCTTTAACTTGCAACCAGGCAAGCCCCGGTTTGCACTTAAGTACCTTTTATAATGTTTTTCATCTGTATCACTTATGTCTAGGTTGAAATGTATGCATTAGAGTTAGGGTGATTGAAACCCCACTTGCATAGCCTTTTTAACTCCTATAAAGGGTTGGGTAGTTACAAACTCGATGAGTAGAGAATGCCATGCTAATGTTTAGGATCTCGGTAGAAGTCGAGTAGTTGGAAGCTACTCGCGAGATAGTACTTATCATATGGAATGAGAAGAGGTAGAAAATGGCTTAAGTTATGAAAATGAGACCCAGCAGGGGGGATAGGAAGCAGTGAGCAGAGGTCTCACGTGCGTAGCCCTGTTGGTGTTGGTTGAGGACCGTCCGTGTGCGGCCCTGCTGGACATGTATCGAACAGTACCGGATGCATACTGGCATATGGGAACCAGGAAACCGATGTAATTGTTAACCTGGGTGCCGAGGCTTACCCAACCGTAAATAGGAGAGGGTTGAGGATAGCAAGGTGTAAATCTGCCGGTGGGCACAGTCACGCTCCACGCGGGGACCTCCTGCCCGTTACGGATGGACCGGTTCGGCATTTGGGTTGCCTTTGAAAGGTTGTTGCATACAACAGAGTAGGAAGGGGTATGGAATCACGCTTCTGAAAGTGGGTGTATGCAACGTGTTATCCGGGTGTGTCTTGATTGCAATCACCGTCCCTCGCGGTTATTTGAGTACCCGCTTGTTCACTGCGCTGTGACGTAGTAAGAAGTGAAATAAGCCAACTGAATATCCTGTATTGAACTATTAATGTCTTGAAACCTTGTATGTTGTAGTTATAGAGCTAATTAAGTTTATATTCCACTTTGGGCATCTCCACATCGGAGGAAAGCGTTTCATGTTTGATTGTGGACTTCCGATGTGAGGGCTGCCTAAGTCCCAATAAACTGTTGCTATAAAACTGAAAGTAAGGATCAACATGTAGGCGTGTATTTATTGCAAAGTCCTTTTTCCTATCTTACATATCCTTGCATGTAGAGTTCCATGCCTAGGGTTGACAGTTAAGACTTGCTGAGCCTTCGTGCTCACGGTTGCAATATTTGAGCTGTGTGCAGGTGAGAGTTATGAGGAAGGTTCCGAGGACGAGGCGATGCCCCTGTCGGGGTACACGGCCGAGCTGGAGCCCTGCACGCCGCCGTGATCTCCGTTTACTTGCTGCTAGTGTGTAGCGTCCCCTGGCTGGACGGCTGCACTTTTGCATAGTTAGTATGAGAGGCCACCTATGTATAATACTTCCGCTGTTAATTAGGTTTTGTAAAGGACTTCCGCTGTTTTATATTAAATAAATGTTTGTATGTTGTTGTTTAATCTTTTCGTGTGTGCTGTTGGGTGCCGCATCGCACGGCACCACCCTATGCGACCCGGGAGTGGGTGAACCACAGGGTGGTCCCCACACTTGCCCACATCCCTACCATTAGGGAGGACATCATTGCAGCTCAGAAGATTGATAAGGGTATGGCACATCTTCGGAGACAGATAGACAACAGGAAATA
Source organism: Neostapfia colusana (assembly GCA_030760725.1). Lineage (NCBI taxonomy): Eukaryota > Viridiplantae > Streptophyta > Magnoliopsida > Poales > Poaceae > Neostapfia > Neostapfia colusana. The sequence goes on along the minus strand of JASWHV010000004.1, from coordinate 86,635,975 downwards.
AAATGTTTCCGGAAAGATGATGAGGGGACACTATGGTTCAATGACCGTATAGTCATACCCCGGGACATGGAGCTGAGGAAAAAGATTCTTGATGAAGCTCACTTGTCTAAATAATCCATTCATCCGGGAAGTAACTAAATGTACCAAGATTTGAAAAAGAAATTTTGGTGGACACGGATGAAGCGGGAAGTGGCGAAGTACGTACCCGAATGTGATACGTGTAGGCGAGTGAAAGCTGACCATATGAGGAAATCAGGGCTGCTGCAACCCCTGAAAATTCCAGCATGGAAGTGGGAAGATGTGAGCATGGATTTCATTGTGGGATTACCCCTAACTTCCAGCAAGCATGATTCCATTTGGGTAATCGTTGATCGGTTAACCAAGTCGGCTCACTTCATTCCCGTGCATACACATTTCCATGCCAACAGATATGCGGAGTTGTATATTGCAAGAATATTATGCTTGCATGGAGTACCCAAGACCATAGTCTTAGACCGAGGGACACTATTTGTATCTCGTTTCTGGGAGCAGTTGCACGCTGCTTTGGGTACTAAGCTGATTAGAAGCTCCGCCTATCACCCTCAGACAGATGGCCAAACAGAGAGGGTGAACCAAGTACTGGAAGACATGTTGAGAGCATGTGCCAAAACACCACGGTAGGAACTGGGATGATCATCTACCATTGGCAGAATTCGCGTACAATAACGGCTATCAGGCGAGTATCAAAATGGCACCATATGAAGCTCTCTACGGTCGTAAATGCTGCACCTCATTGAACTGGTGCGAGTCCGGGGAAAGTGTCACATTCGGGGTTGATGTGGTGAACGACGCCGAAGAGCGTGTTCGGATGATTCAAGCTAACTTGAAGGCCGCTCAATCCCGGCAGAAAAGCTACGCTGATAAGAGGCGTAGGCCCCTGCACTTTGACGTCGGGGAGTATGTGTACCTCTGTGTATCTCCGATGAAAGGCGTGCACCGGTTCGGCGTGAAGGGGAAACTCGCTCCCTGTTTCATTGGACCTTATGTCATCACTGAGAAGTGTGGGCCAGTGGCGTATAGACTGGAACTACCGGCATCTCTCGCTGGTGTTCACGACGTTTTCCATGTTTCACAACTGCGAAAATGTCTGAAGTATACAGCCGCTGTTCCCACCGAAGACATCGGCGAGCTGCAACCGGATTTGACGTATGATGAATATCCGGTGGCAATTATTGATGAGAAGGCTCGAACCACACGTTGCCGAACGTTGTGGTTCTACAAGATACTCTGGAGTAACCACACTGCCTAAGAAGCGGCGTGGGAGAGCGAGGAATTTCTTCGCTCAAACTACCCGGAGTTCATGGCATCCCAGCACGGGTGAGTTTCTATGACATCGCTACCTCTTCTTTTGTAATCTCAGGACGATATTCTTTTAAGTGGGGAGGGATGTAAAAGCCCAAGAACAGAGACTTGTAAAAAAATTTCATCACCTCACAACACCACAGCTCTTGTGATGGATATCTCATGAACACTTGTGAAGAGCAAGTAACCACCATCAAAATGGTGATTAGAGGGGAAAGCCCTAACATCCAAAAGTGGGATTTTTACACATGAACATGCAAGGTTGAGCTCACCCCTATACCTTATATATTCATGGGAAGGCTCAGGCCGAATCTCATGCAAATCCAATACTTTTGAGGTACTTTTGGAGGCATTTGAAAAAGAGGCCAATTTGAATGTAAATTCAAATTACAGCAACTTTCATCACTTAAATCCAAAAGTGGACTTAATATTCAAACTCAGCACATTTTTCTGAGTTAGTCCACCAATTTTCATCACCATTGGACTTAATCTTGTTGGGAGCCCAATTTGCAATAATTCAAACTGAATTTGAATTTTAAATTCAAATGGCAGCAAATTTGTCCAAATCAAATTCAGTTAAAGAATTCAAATTTCATCCCATGCCTTTGTGGCAAAGTCTACCATTCAATTCTGAGTGGTTGAGATATTTGCAGCAGAAGGGGGAGAAAGAATTAGAGGGGAGAAGAGGGCCCACTGGTCAGAAGGCTTAGCACCGAAGTCTGTTCGTGCGAGTCACTCGGCAGCCGAAGTTCACCGCGTGACAGCTCCTGCTCCCGCGCCCGAGTGGAAGAGGACACTTCACGGTGAAAATCGCGAGTCACAGCGCCAGCACGACGCCCACTCGGTCATTTTCGCTGTGCCCGGCTGAACCGACGCTCACCCACCCCGCAGTTGCTTCCGCTCGCGAGTGTTTTCACTGCCGCTCTCTGATCACCGGTGACCGGCCGATCCCAGCTGCATCACGCGACACCATCAGATAAGAAAAGGTGCGCCCGCGTGTGAGGAAGCTGTGGGAGGAAACCTTTCACCGTTTCATGTAGGGTAGAGAGAGAATTCCAAGTTTTCCCCCACGGTGCACCTTAGGGTTAGCAATCGGTCGTCGGCAAAATTCGTTGCACAGAAGCAACCGCCGGTCGAGCTGCAGCTCACACACATTCTAGATACCTGTGCGCGTCTCTCCGAGCAAGAACCCGCAGGAACAACCATTCCAAACCCTAGTTTCACCAGTAACAGTCCAGCGGAAGGGAGGGTCGCCGGTGAGGTCCGGGTTGCCGGCCGTTTAGGTCCCAACCAAGGTCATGCCGAGTTGCCCGAGGCTTTCCTGGATGTGGTGACGCGATTAGCGCGTAAAGGGGGTGGTCAGGAGGACGAGAACACGTTGCTGATGTTGCACAGAGACATAGCGCTCGTCGCCGGCGAGCTACGACGGTTAGCCGATGGCGGCATGATGTCCAACGTGTTCAGCGTCCAAAATTATGTGGGGGCGGCAAGTCTCACCATCGCCGGCGAGCTAGGTCGCCGGGAACGCCGACCTCGCCGGAGCTCCGGCGGCTCGGGGCGGCGGCGTCGGGAGTAAGACGAAGGCGTGGGTCCCACGTGTCAGACACTGGGTTAAGCGTGCTCGAGCACGCGGTTAGTTTAAATTAAACGGGCCGGCCCCGCTGTCAGCCTCCGTGTTAGCGCGGGAGATGATTTCTGTAGGAAAATAATTCAGAGATCAACCCAAACTTTAGAAATTCATAACTTTGGCTAGGAGTGTCCAAATTCAGTGAACCAAATTTTGTTGGATTCATCTTTTTGAGTACTTTCCATCAGAACCAATTTAAGCTCATGAAATTTAATGGTTTTCCAGAATTAAATCCCTAAATTTTAAAAGGTTGGGAATTTTATCTGGAGCATTACTTTATGAAAAATTCTGAAATTTTACTGGAAGGTTCATTGGAAAATCCTTGAGTCACAGTAAAATTTTCAGACCCATCCAGGTTCATTTAGTCCACCTAATGCGGTGATTAAGTGAACTTCCCTGAGAAAATAGAAAAATGTACAGAAACATTTTCAGATTTTCTCAAATCTTGTTTAGGGCATAACTTCCTCTAGAATTCTTCAAATAACATGAAAACAATTCCATTAGAGCCATCTTAAAGTCTAGTTTCCAGAATGTAGGGGTTGGAGCCATGAAAACCCCTGAAATTCATTAGAGGCTTTAATGTTGACCTAATAGGCTTTTATTTGTACAAGGCTCAAATGAACTTTGTTTCAAATGAAACTTGGTCAGTACTCTGTTTAGGACCCTAGCAAGTTAACATAAAAATTTCAGAACCAAAGGGGAGGTCTAGATAGATTTATAGTAATTGCTTATTCAATTCTAAACATTGCATGTAAATTGACATATAGCTTATTGTTAACGTGTAGTCGCTGAAGGCGAGGAGACTCCGGAAGTGCTCGACTTCCTTCTTCCGGACGAAGCTCTAACAACTGACCAGCAGCAACAAGGCAAGCCCCGGTTTGCATTAACCCATTTTATAAAGTTTTGCTTTGTTTACATACTTAGTGTGAGGTATATTTATGTGCATTAGGTGTAGGATGGATGAGACCCCAAATGCATAACCAGATTTTCCTATAAGAGTGAGGGTAGTGTCTAAGACCTCGAGTAGACAGGTTATGCTGAATAATTCCTAGAACTTCGGTACAAGTCGAGTAGTTGAAATCTACTCGCGAGTTTAGGCTTGGGACACACGGGATTGGTTCGAGTGAGGTGAGACAACTTTAGTAATGAAAATGAGACTAGGCAGGGGCTATGGCGCAGAAAGAGGAAGTCTTGTGTGTGCAGCCCTGTCCGTGTCGATTGAGGACCGATCCGTGTGTGGCCCACACTGATCAAGTTTGAACGTACCGAAGGCATATCGGATATATGGGCCCCGGTAAACCTATGTATCCTAAACCTCCAGGCGTCGAGGCATAACGCACAGATTTATAGGTGTAGGTTGAGGGCAGCAAGGTGGAAATCTGCTAACGGGCATAGAGAGAGATGCTCCATGTAGGGAACCTCCTGTCCGTTTCGGTGCAACTGGTTCGACGTTTGGGCTATTGGGTGAAAGGTTGTCCCGTACGACATCGAGTGAGCGTGCTGTGCAGCTCCACGGGTGGGCGTACGTGGCGTGCTCTTCAGGTATCCCTGCAGGTGTATATCGAGTCGATTCACCGTCCCTCGTGGTGAAGAGTACCACTTGGTCACTGAGTCATGACGTAGGCTAATATATGAAATGTGATGATTCAATATTGATGTTATGATAAAAATTGTATTGCTACTTGTGTGCCACCAAATATAGCTTACTAAATTTCAGATTCATGAACTGATAACTTGTGGCTAAAACATGAACTAAGGATGAACTTGTAGGCGTGTCCGTTTGCTGCAATTTTACCATCCCATGTTCATTGTACACTACATGTAGAGTTTCATGCCTAGGTGAGTCGGTTAAGTCTTGTTGAGCCATCGCACTCATGGTTGCTGCTTAAGTGTTTTCAGGTGAGGAGCCACCCACGGACTCGGGTTACAAGTCCACCGGCAAGTGTTACCCTCCATCGGGTATCACGGCTGAGTGGAAGCCGTACACGCTGCGCTGAGCTGAGGAGTGCAGCTAGTGTGGGTTGCTCTAGGGCTGGGCAACCGACTTTTACTAGATAGACGGGCGTGAGTTGTACAAATTTAGCTTCCGCTGTGTAATATATACCCTAGTTTCTAACTGAGTATTGTACTACTTTGTACATTCCAGTTGGCTTTCTATGTAATACACTGTTTCCTTATGATGTGTGCTGTTGCGTGTCGCATCGTGCGGCACCACCCTCTGTGATCCTGGGTGAGCGGATTCTGGTCCGCCACACTCGACGCATAGGCTACCACTTGTCCTTCATGCATGAGCACACATCCAAGCACTTGTCTTGATGCGTCACAATATATGTCGAAGCTTTTGCTCACGTCCGGCAATACCAAAACCGGTGCTGTGGTTAGCCTTTTCTTGAGCCCCTCAAAGCTTTCATAACACATGGGTGTCCACTGAAATGCTTTTCCCTTCATTAGCAATTCAGTCATAGGCTTTGCTATTTTGGAGAAATCCTTGATGAACCGGCGATAGTATCCAGCCATCCCAAGGAAACTCTGAATATCCCTCATATTCTGCAGTTGGTTCCACTTCAGAACATATCCTGCTTTCCCGGGATCGACCGATACTCCTTCCTCGGAGATGATGCGGCCTAGGAACGATATCTCCTTTAGCCAAAATTGACATTTGCTGAACTTGGCATACAATTGATGCTCCCGCAGTTTCTGCAATGTCAATCTCAAGTGTTTTTCACGTTCTTCCTCGCTTTTCAAATACACCATGATATCGTCGATGAAAACCACAACGAACTTGTCCATGTACTCCATGAAGACCTTATTCTTGAGGTACATGAAATATGCGGGTGCATTCGTTAATCCAAAAGACATAATGGTATATTCATACGAACCGTACCGTGTTCGAAAGGCTGTCTTGGGTATGTCGGAGGGCTTAATCTTCAGCTGGAAGTATCCCGACCGAAGATCAATCTTGGAGAAAACTCGGGCACCTTTCATTTGGTCAAACAGGTCCTCTATATGGGGCAGTGGGTATTTATCCTTGATCATCACCTCATTGAGAGACCTATAATCCACATACATCCTTTGGGTCCCATCCTTCTTGTCTACTAAGAGCACGGAGGCTCCCCATGGTGACGAGCTTTCGCAAATAAAACCCTTATCTAGCTGCTCCTGAATTCACTTCTTAAGTTCCACTAGTTCATTAACGGGCATCCTATATGGCCTCTTCGCTATAGGTGCAGTTCCAGTTACTAAATCAATGGCAAACTCAATGTTCCGGTCAGGTGGCATACCTGGAAGTTCTTCCGGGAACACGTCCGAATATTCTTGAACCACCGGAATGCTTTCCAGTGTTGCATCTTCGATGTGGTTCAACGTTGCCTTCTCGGTTGCCGGTTGGGCTGACTCGAACTCAATACGAGTACCGTGCACATTTGTCAACTGTACGCTCTTTTCAGCACATTGGATCACTCCGTTGTGCTTGCTTAACCAATCCATTCCGAGTATTATATCAAGCCCTTGAGAATCCAAGACAATAAGGTTGGCAACGAAGTCTACCCCCCTTATTTTAAGGTTTACTTTTGGACATAATATATTAGTCCTCGTCTCTCCACCGAGAGAATTAACTAACATAGTATATTTCATGTGTGATATGGGCAGATTATACTTGGCAACGTACTTGGATGATATGAATGAATGCGATGCTCCGGAATCAAATAAAAGAGTAGCTAGGTTGGAGTTGGCAAGGAACATACCAATCACGACGTCCTCAACCTGTTGCGCCTCCTTAGCGGAGACATGATTCACGTTGCCACGAGCGTAGTTCTGCTGTCCACAGTTACCTTGATTAGCTCCTCCGTTTGGCCGTGGGTTCTGCTTGGGCACGTTGGTCGGCTGTCCAAGGCCTTTCCTCGGGCATTGACTTGCAAAGTGTCCCGCCTCTCCGCATGCAAAGCATGCCTTGTTGCCCAAGACAGCAGGAACGTTAGGGCGGGGGTGGTTTTGAGCATAAGCACCCATGCTGGGACGGGGTGCAGAAGGCAAAGGCACACGAGGTGCTTGCATAACAGGACGTTGCTGTGGTGGTTGATTAGGGTGAAAAGTAGAAGCGGGCGAGCCATACTGCGGTGTAGCTGGGGGCATGAAACGGGGATGTACATTGCTCCCTTGTGGCTGGTATGGCATCTTCCTCTTGCCCTCTTGCTCGATCTCACGGATCTTGCTCTCAACCACTATAGCTTTGTCAACTAGCTTCTGGAAGTTTGCATAGTCATTGTTGAGCAGCTGAACTTGGATATCATTGTTCAACCCTCTCATGAACTAGTATTGCTTCCTTTGATCCGAGTTGACATCCTCGGGGCGTACTTTGACAGCTGCGTGAACTTGTTGAGGTACTCATTCACGCTCTTGCTGCCTTGGCGGAGACCTTCGAACTCTTGCCTTTTTAGCATCATGACTCCAACAGGGACGTAATGAGAGCGGAAACTCTCCTTGAACTCAGCCCAAGTGATAGTCTCCTGGCGACATGAGTATTGCAAAGAGCGTCCCACCAGTCAGCGGCTGCTCCCGTAAGTTGGTGCGATGCGAAGAGAACTTTCTCCTGATCATTGCACTGAACAATAGCAAGCTTCTTCTCATGGACTTCAACCAATCGTCGGCCTCCATGGGATCATTAGCTTGTGTAAAAGTATGCGGTTGAGTCCTCATGAACTCTCCGAGTCGGTTGTGAGCTGGCGGTGTTGGTGGTGGGGGTGGTGGTGCAGGAACGGGGTTGTTGTTGTTGTTGGCTTGCAGCTGACCCAAAGTTTGGATCATAGTTTGCATTAGCTAGTTCTGCATAGTCATCAACCGTTCAAGGTTGTTTTCACCAGCCCCAGGGTTAGGATTTTCTGGAAACTCAACGTTGCCATCCTCCTGTGGTTCAGGGTGGCCACGAATGTTCCTCCTTTGACGGCTGGCGTTTTCCCTTACCATTTGTGAGAGAGAGTTGAATAGAATAGAAGTTTAGGTTGATCCCCCTAACTATATGCATCAAGGGGTATGAGCTAAATATCTTCTTTATGAGGATGTGAACAAGCGTCGAAACACCTCACATCTCTCTACTATGTGTGGATATGGACAACGCTGAAGCGTCCCACAACTCACACTAAGCACACAAACACGAGCAATCCCACAAAAATTCACACCACTCCTATTCAAACTTATTCAATGGGAGTCCTAAACTTAATCATGTGAACTGGTGCTGGTCCTGTCGTGTGACGGAGGTGGTCCATCGGACACCTCAATGGGGTTAAGTGCACTCCCACGTGGTGGTGAACGAGTATTCGTGCTCCGGATCAACAGCATCTATAATTAGGACATGAGAAAAAAATTTTGAAAAGGAGAAAACAACTCCAAAACTTCAAAAGCTATGGAGTAAGAAGCAAAGGTGTTGCTGTCCAAAAGAAGAGACAAGGAGGGGTTGAAAATAGAACCTTGTGGTGGCTGAATTGACAAGAAAAGTGCAGCAGCAAGAAGTTTTCAAAAATAGCAGCTTAGAGGGGTGTTCCTAGGCTTGCATCCTACGGTCAATGTGGTTCTGATGCCAATCTGTGCATTCTACCTAGGCTTGCGTCCTACGGCCAGCGTGGTTCAGATGCCAATCTATGACTTCTACATAGGCTTGCGTCCTACAGTCAACGTGACTCTGATATCAATCTGTGACTTCTACCTAGGCTTGCGTCCTACAGTCAATGTGGCTCTGATACCAATCTGTGACGCCCGGTCCGTAAAACACGGAACCCAGCTAATGCATATGTGTGCCCAGGATGTTCATCACACATACACATGTAATCCACAAACTGAATTTAGAATATAACCATGAATAATAGGGTTTAAGTACTTTATTACATCAATCTCTAACTTTTTCTTGCAGCTAAAGTCTCTAACTTATTCTAGCAGCGGAAGTCTCTAAACGATAACGGAAGCAACTAAACAGCACCGGCTCCATCTCCAACTCCACAGGAAAGTTGACGGTAGTTCGCACGCCTAATACTCCACATGATCCTCGAAGTACTCTTCTCCTGTCTCTGATGTTTGTATGATAATGCAAGGGTGAGTACATGCCGTACTCAGCAAGTGCGGGAAAAGTACGACATGTAGCTTACAACAAGGTAGGAATAAAAAGGATGATTGCAGAAAGCAATGTTTATTTCACAAACATGATAAAAACATAAACTATCTTTAAGTGAATTTAATCCCAACATATATTTAAGTAAAACAGCAACATACCTCCTTCATGATTCACCACTTTTCATGTCTCAACCAACCATTAATCTTTTTGAAATTTATCGCATTCTCATGATAACCATCTCATGTTCATATCCATCTCATAATCATATATCCAAAAGCTCATTGTCATGACTCAAGAGTCCCGAAACCAATCTCATTACCAAGACTCAACAGTCCCGAAACCAATTTCCAATGACCATACCATAACCAAATAACCAATAACCATCCCAAATAACCATCCGAACTTTCCATCCCAAATTTCCCTCTAATCATGTGAGTTGGCCAGGCACTTGTGACCGTAAGCACGGCTATCATGATAGTTTTACACTCTTAAGAGGTGACACCACTTTACCCACAAGTTTCTGATTTCGTCACCCGTTGACGACTGCAGAACCTCCATTATACCAGTACACAACTGTCGGTGTATGGCCAAGAGATCACAAAATAGCCTTTACAAAGGGGCTACTAGATGTATGGACTCACTAAGGTTTCACCAGCAGGCTCGAATCACCATTCTCCCACCTATAGGCCCCCTCTTGTGCCATGCAGTTCCCAGGGCAGTCCTCTCTCAACTCCCGTTCCCCGCGCCTGTGGGGACCACCCCTTGGTTCACCCACTCCAGGATCACATAGGGTGGTGCCGTGCGATGCAGCACCCAACAACACACATGAAAAGCATAAAGAAGAACATACAACTTTTTATTTGACATAAAACAGCGGAAGTCTTTTACAAAACTTAATCAACAGCGGAACTAATTTACATAAGTAGCCTCTCATCCTAACTATGCAAAAGTGCAGCCGTCCAGCCCGGGGACGCTACACACTAGCAGCATGGAACCGGAGATTCACGGCGGCGTGCAAGGCTCCAGCTCGGCCGTGTACCCCGACAGGGGCATCGCCTCGTCCTCAGATCCCTCCTCATAACTCGCACCTGCACACAGCTCAATATTGCAACCGTGAGCATGATGGCTCAGCAAGGCTTAACCGTCTAGCCTAGGCATGGAACTCTACATGCAGGGATATGTAAGATAGGAAAAAGGACTTTGCATCAAGGACACGCCTATAAGTTGATCCTTACTTTCAGTTTTATAGCAGCAGATTCATGTGCCTTAGGCAGCCCTCACATCGGAAATCCACAATCAAATAAGAAATGTTTTCCGCCGATGTGATGATGCCCAAAGCGAAAAGTAAACTTAATTAGCTCTACATCTACAGAAGACATGGTTTCCAAAACATTAATCTATCATCACAGCATATTATCATTCAACTTTCTTACTTCACTTCTTACTACATCACAGAACAGTAATTGCAATCAGGAGACACTCGGACAACACGTTGCATACACCCACTTTCAGAAGCGTGATTCCACACCCCTTCCTACTCTGTTGTATGCAACAACCTTTCAAAGGAAACCCAAATACCAAACCGGTCCATCCGTAACGGGCAAGAGGTCCCCGCGTGGAGCGTGACTGTGCCCACCGGCAGATTTACACCTTGCTACCCTCAACCCACTCCTATTTACGGTTGTGTATGCCTCGGCACCCAGGTTAACCATTTACATCGGTTTCCTTCTTATGTCAGTATGCCATCAGGTACTGTTCGATACTTGTTCAGCAGGCCCGCACACGACTCAGTCCTCAATCTACACCAACAGGGCTACGCACATGAGACCTCCGCTCACTGCTTCCTATCCCCCCTGCTGGGTCTCATTTACTCCACTCTTAAGCCATTTTCTATTCTGACCCAACCGTGTGATAAAACCATACCTCGCGAGTAGATTCCAACTACTCGACTTCTACCGAGATCCTAAGCATATTAGCAGGGCCTTGTCTACTAGTTCGGGTCTGTAAGCTACCCAACCCTTCATAGGATTTAAAAGGTTATGCAAGTGGGGTTTCAATCACCCTAACTCTAATGCAAACATTCACCCTAGACATATGTGATACAAATAAATAATTTTATAAAAGGTACTTAAGTGCAAACTGGGGCTTGCCTGGTTGTGAGTCAAACGGGAAGTTAGCTTCAGGTGGGAGGACGTCCAAGGGCTCCGGTGCGTCCTCAACTTCGGTCACTATTATGAAATGTAACAAAATATATGTATAAATATTAAGGACTTATAAGAAGTAAACTTCTATTCATAGCTACTGCTATTTAGGATCCTTAATTGGCTTTGGGATTTTTACAGTGAAGACTAGACTCTCTTAGGATGATCTGAGCAAAATTTGGAGAAATGTCATTGCACATTGTGGTCTCCAAAATTCCCACAACCACAAGGTTAATCTGAATTTTGAGCCCAAATAAGGAGCTTTGACATAGCTAACAGTGGAAGATCTGATTAGGGTAATTCTCCATGGTTGTAAAAAAATTTGTTTCACCATTTTTGGAGCTACCAACAGAGAGATATGAATTTTTGAAGTTGGATAGAAGTTCTGAAAAAGTTTCTGTTTAAATTTGAATTTCCAAATAAGGGCTGAACTTTGGAAGGCAATTTAGCCTAGCAAATGAACTCCAATGAAGCCCAAGTTTTTACTGAAGATCATTAACTATGAGAAGAATTAGCCACCCAAATTTGGGAATGTTTCATAAAGAATTGCTCCTGTAATGAATCTCTAAAGGATTTACTAAAAACAATTCTACAGAAATTCCTGGGCATTTTCATAGCAAGCAATTTGTTCCTCTGTTAATTACTCCTCATGAGGATTCCAACAAAATTTTTCTCACTAATTTTGGAGCTTTCTACCCAAAGTTATGGGCTTGTAAATATCAACTAATTCCTGGAATTATTTCCCTAACAGAAACTTCATATAATTGTGACCGGGCCCACTGTTTTAAACCGGACCAGTGGAATTGCGGCAACACCGGGGGCTACGGAGTTAACCCGCGCAGCCACAACAGATCCTGAGCCGCACCCTGATACCACGCCTAACCCGTGTCACTGACAGGTGGGTCAGAGCCCCATCGTCTTCTTCCTCGCGCCCGGGCGGCCCCCTCGCCGGAGCGGCGGGGTACCTCACCAGAACGGTTACCCAGTGCACTAGACGGCCTAAATCTCACCGCCTGTTCCCAAAACCTGACGAGGAACTCGCTGGTAATCTCAATGGCGGCGCTAAATGACCGGGAATACCTCCCCGACGGCGGCAGCGGCAACCTCCACCCCGGCGCCGTTGTTCTCGCATGACAGGCGAGTATTCCGGTTGGGGAGAGCACCGCAAGCACCAGGGTGATGTGAGGAGCACGTTTTTACATACAAAGATAGGTGAAAACCCGTGCAAGGTGTAGCTCGACGGTGCAGCTAGGGTTGTGCGTCGGCCGCCGGAAAAACTCAGCTTACAGCTTCATTTCTCTACGGTTTCCGACAGTTCTTCGTCGAGGAGCTGCGCTAGGTCATGTAGAAGCATCGGGCCAAAGTAATTAGGCTATGGTTTCACCTTGGCGATGAATTCCGGAGTAGACGGGCGGCAGTTCTTTCGGTAGCTCGGAGCAACCTGTCGGCAATCGCAGCTGGAGAGGAACCGCAGCTGCCCCTAGCCCGGACAGTGGCACCCCGCACCGCCGGCGACCTCGTTTGACCGAAGAAGACCCGGGCTAGCGCAGCGAGAGCAGAGGAAACGGTGAGTTTGTGTTCGGGAGAGAAACAGAGGAAGTGTGAGCGTTTTCTTCTCTGAAGGAGCGGATATGCACGAACAGTTGTGCTTCTCGGCTTAGCTGCGACCGCGCCAGCGGTTCGGTGACTTCGGCGCCAAGCCAAGGCGTCGTCGTGGCGCTCGGCATCGCCGTGGTGGCTGCAGAGGGAACCGGGAACAACCGACTTCGGCTCGGTGGACACTGATCAGCTGGCCCCACATGTCATCCTCTCTTCGCGCCTCTTAATATTTCTGCTCTTTTATTTCTGCTACCCACTTTTGTCCAAAATTCTAGATATTCTCAGGGAAGCCAGATTAAATATGGAGAATCCGAATTTTGACTTTCATGCTGCATTTGATCAAGTTTGGTTCAAGTTCAAATTTCAAATTTGAATTTTGAAGGGTTTTTGGTGTCACCCTAGACTTAAATAGCAAACCTACTCCAAAATATCTCATTTTTGGCATGGCTGCTAATTCAAATATGGAGAACACCTTGGGGGACCCAAATTTGCAATTTGAGGAAATTGAATTTTGAAACTGAATTTGAAATTCAGATTAGAGAGCTTCTCCTTTTAATTTCAAACAAATACTAAAACTCCTCCAAATGATCTGAAATTTGGAAGGGTGAATATTTAGATGATGAAGATCCAAGTTATGAATTTAGATCCCTATGTTTGGAAGTTTTTGGGAAGTTTGAATCCTCACTTTGAACCTACACCGTTATAATTCAAAGTTTTAATTCCCCTTATTTTTCCTAAGTGTACATGAGCTGAAAATTCTTGCTACCACTTTTTGGGGATTTTACATCCCTCCCCCCTTAAAAAGAATCTCGTCCCGAGATTCCAAAGGAGAAGCAAAGTTGGGAAACTTTACCGGGTATATGATGATAGCAAGTCCGGATAATTTGTTCGTAGATATTCCTCGCTTTCCCATGTCGCCTCATCAGCGGTATGGTTGCTCCACAAGACCTTGTAGAACCATAAGGTCCGGTTTCTTGTGACGCGAGTCTTTTCATCGATAATCCGGATTGGATACTCCGTGTACGTGAGGTCCGGTTGAAGAGCTTCTATGTCTTCTGTGTGGATTTCAGCTGAGGGTTTGAGGCACTTCCTCAGCTGAGAAATATGGAAGACGTTGTGAATCCCTACGAGTGACGCCGATAAATTCAAGCGATAGGCCACGGGTCCGCATCTTTCAATAACGGCGAACGGACCAATGAACCGCGGCGCAAGTTTACCCTTCACTCCGAAACGATGAACTCCCTTCATCGGAGACACACGGACATAAACATGGTCCCCGATGTTGAAGTGGAGAGGGCGGCGTCTTTTATCCGCTTAGCTTTTCTGACGAGATTGAGCAGCCTTGAGGTTGGCTTGTATTACTCGCACTCGTTCTTCAGCTTCATTCACATGTTCAATGCCGTAGATAACTCGCTCACCAGACTCACACCAGTTGAGTGGTGTGCGACATTTCTGGCCGTAGAGAGCTTCATACGGCGCCATCTTATAATGCTAGCTTGATAGCCATTATTGTATGAGAACTCCGCCAACGGCAAATGATCGTCCCAATTCTTGCCGTGGTGGATGGCACAAGTGCGTAGCATGTCTTCAAGCACTTAATTCACCCGTTCAGTTTGACCATCCGTCTGCGGGTGATACGCGTTGCTTCGGATCAGTTTGGTCCCCCAATGATGCGTGCAGATGTTCCTGAAACCGAGAGACGAACAGCGCACTGCGATCTGAAATAATGGAGTGGGGAACACCGTGCAAGCACAAGATCCTTGTAATATACAGCTCCGCATATTGCTTGGCCACGTACATTGTATGTACGTGGATAAAATGAGCCGACTTGGTTAGTCGATTGACTATTACCCAAATCGAGTCATGCTTGTGAGACGTGAGAGGTAATCCGACTATGAAATTCACGCTGATGTCCTCCCACTTCCATGCCGGAATGTTCAATGGTTGCAGTTGTCCGGCTTTACACATATGGTCGGCTTTCACCCGCCGACACGTATCACATTCGGATACGTACTTTGCGATTTCTCTTTTCATCCGTGTCCACCAAAACCTGGTTCTCAGATCCTGGTACATCTTGTTGCTGTCCGGATGAATAGAATACTTGGATAAATGAGCTTCGTCCAAGATTTTCCTCCGAAGCTTCATGTCACGCGGTACCACTATACGGTCTTTAAACCATAGTGTACCGTTATCATCTCTCCGGAAGCATTTCATTTCACCATTCTTCATCCTTCTCCAAATGTGCGACATTCCCACATCTTTCTTCTGCTCTTCCATAATCTCCTCTCGTATTGTAGGGACGAGAGCAAGATTTTACAATGCCCCATATGGAACCAAGTACAGGCTCGGTCCCTCCTCTTCAAGTGGGGTGATGGACAGACTGTTGACATGGGATTTGCGGCTTAAGGCATCGGCAACCACGTTTGCCTTTCCAGGATGGTAGTGAATCTCGATCTCATAGTCTTTGATCAGTTCTAGCCATCTCCGTTGCCGCATATTCAACTCCTTTTGAGTGAATATATATTTCAGACTTTTGTGGTCGGTGTAGAGGTGCACTAAGTTCCCAAGTAAATAGTGCCTCCACATTTTCAAGGCTAACACCACAGCAGCGAGCTCAAGATCATGAGTGGGGTGGTGCTGCTCGAGGTTACGAAGTTGACTTGAGCCATAGGCGACCACTCTTCCTCCTTGCATCAATACACAGCCAAGACCGATACCGGACGCATCACAATATACGTCGAAGGGCTTGGTTGTATCCGGTTGAGCTAACACCGGGGCTGTTGTAAGATGCTTCACTAATGATTCGAAAGCTTCTTCAGAAGCTGACCTCCAAACATATTTGATCCCCTTCTTCAACAGTTCAGTCATCGGCTTAGCAAGCTTGGAGATGTTCGGTGTGAATATCCGATAATATCCTGCTAACCCGAGGAAACTCCTGACTTCATGGACTGATGTGGGGGACTTCCATTTCAGTACTTGTTCAATTTTGCTTGTATCAACTGCAATTCCTTCTTCAGAAATAATGTGACCCAGAAATGGCACTTGGCTGATCCAAAACTCGCACTTGCTGAACTTGGCATAAATCTTATGGTCTCGTAATCGTTGAAGTACGATATGCCAGTGTTTGGCGTGTTCTTATTCAAACTTGGAGTAAACCAAGATGTCGTCGATGAACACCACCACAAACTTGTCGAACTCCGGCATGAACACTGAGTTCATGAGATAAATGAAGTGTGCCGGGGCGTTGGTGAGACCAAAGGACATGACGAGGTATTCATACAACCCATATCTCGTTGAGAAGGCCGTCTTCGGAATATCCTCCGCTCGGATCTTGATTTGATGATATCCTGAGCGAAGATCCATCTTCGAAAATACACTTGCACCCACAAGTTGATCAAATAATATATCGATGGGGGGCAGTGGATATTTATTCTTGATGGTGACGGCGTTGAGAGGTCGGTAGTCCACACACAACCTCAAGGTTTCATCCTTCTTCTTCACAAACAGCACCGAGCATCCCCATGGCGAGGAACTCGGTCGAATGAAACTCTTCTTCATTAAATCGTTGAGCTGCTCCTTCAGTTCAGCCATCTCAGTCGGAGCCATCTTGTACGGTCTCCGTGAGATCGGTGTCTTCCCAGGTACAAGTTCAATCTTGAACTCGACATCCCTTTCGGGTGGCATGCCCGGAAGATCATCCGGAAAGACATCAGGGTATTCACGGACCACACGAATATCCTCAATATTTCTGGCTTCCGTGTTATATGTGGCTGGGGTTTCTTGAACCGAATGGTCAAGAATAAGAACATGTGGTTCATGGAGTGGAGAGTTTAAACGAACCACACGTGGAATGATGTCAAGAACAGCACCATGGCGATGTAGCCATGACATTCCTAAAATGACATCAAGTTTTTGACTCTCTAACATGATTAGAGAAGTCGGATATAGATTCCCACCCAACTGTAATGGTGCACTATAGACCATTCTATCAGCTGTTATTTTCCCACCCGGAGAGCATATCAAGTATGAACTGTGTGTGGGAATGATAGGCAGTTGATATTTAATAACATAAGACGGACTTATGAAATTATGGGTGGCACCGGAGTCAAAAAGTATGACTACGGGATGATTGAGAACGTACCCGCGAGGACGGGTTCGCCTTCCAGCACATCTTCGATGGCTAAGTGGTGGACGTTGCCGGGTTTTGGTGCTGGTTTCTTGGGCTGATTGCGGGGCTGATTAGCACCCTGATACGGTGCTGCACTGTAAGGGCCTCAGTTTTTGACACATGTTTAAAGTGTTCATCACCACACCATACACCTCATTTGAAGCAAGTTGATGAACACAAATGAAGAGCAAGTAACCACCATCAACACGCTCATTAGAGAACAAACTCACATATTGCAAAAGTGGTATTTCCCACATGTGATATAGAGGGGCTGGGCATATGAAAATTCCTACACATTGCTAGGGATGTCCATGCCAAGTTTCACCCAAATTCAAAACCTTTTTGAGGTCATTTTGGGTATAGCTAGAAAGAGGGCAGTTTAAAACCATATTCAAATTCAAACTGTCTTTATCCCATGAATTCAAAAGTGGGAGGCATTTTCTTATTCAGCACATTTTTGTGAGCACACACACCAATTTTCACTCCATTTGGAGTTGATCTTGACATGAGCTAAGTGTGACAAATTCAAACTTTATTTGAATTCCAAACTGAACTTGTGCTGAAATTCATTCAAACCAAACCCAATTTGAATTCTAATCAATTCAAATCGCTCATGGGTGAATAATTTGAATCACCATTGATATTTTGGGGCTCACTGTTTACAACAGTGATTAGGAGTAAATTTCAGAGGTTAAAACCACGGGTGGGACCCACATGTCATAGAGAGAAGAGGGGAGACTTACACCCAAAGTCACAGTCTCGGTGGGAACATCCACCGAGCAGCTGCCGGTTCAACGCCCGGGAGCAGCTGCGCTCGCCACCGAGGAGGAGCAGCGCCACCAGCTGCTTCCCGCGCCCACACACGAGCCCAAGGGCGGTTCCAGGGCCCTCTTAAGGCTCTCCACCGAGGCAGGCACCACTCGCTTCCCCCTCTGCCGTGAACACCGAGCCCCAGCCTGCCGCGTCCCTGCTCGATCAGGAAAACCGCGAAAACATGTCTCCTCCTCCTTCCCTGAGCTGCTAGACGGCAACCTGAGGTCGCACTCCACCTCCCCAAGGTCAAAAACCCCGAGCTCTGACCTCCCTTGCCCGAGAACGATCGCCACAGCGGCGACCTAACCTCAGCCGAAGGTCAGGCGCTCGTGGACAGTGTTCCACAGGAGTTTTCACGATCCAGCAAGAGAGGCAACAGGAGCGCGCGACCACCGTGTTGCTCTCCTCCAAGTTTGGGAGCAAACCGTGAAGAATCCACTGCGAATTTCCAGCTTTTGCTCCGGCGACCCGAAACCGAGTTTCCGGTATGGATTCTTCGAATTCTCGCGCTGTGATCATTCTTTAGTTATCAAATCCTGTACATAGACGCTGGACTAGCTGGCGATCAAGCTCCTTTCTGCATCCGTGGTATGAAACCAACTAGGAGTGACGAATTTCGAGCTCGATCAAGGGCGCTCAAGGCGGGCACACTCGGTCACACGGTGCCGACCGACTTGCCGCCATCTTTAAACCCTTTTTACTCCTTGTCGAGCTTCCTAGAGGTATACTGATGCTGTAGAACCGATTGTTCGAGGCTATGGCTGGTTAGAACCCACGGCCGACGGCTCCGAACCTCAACCGAAGCCGCCACACGTCGCCGGGCTATTTCTGGTCACCGCCAGCTCGAGCTGACCCCACAGACGTGTTCCTCGACGTCGACAACACCCTGGCGGCGAGTTTTAGACCGTGCGATGGCCGGCAGCGACAGTCCGGCGAGCTCTGAGTCTGCTCCGCCGAGGGGAGGCGGCGCGGGCGCGAGAGCGCGTCGGGAGGAAGACGAAGCCTGCTGGCCCACGTGTCGGCGGTTCAAAATTTTAAATTGGGATCAGGTGTGGCCGGGATCGGGTGTGCTGGCGCGCAAAGACCCTGTGGGCCTCAGTGTGCGGTTGCCTCCACGCCTAACACGTGTCCCCGCGGGCCCCGACGGATTTAAACTTTTCCCCCGATTTTCAGATTTCATTCAAACTTCAAATCCTCATAACTTGTGCTAGGAAACTCCAAATCAAGTGAACCAAATTTTGTTGGATTCAGCTCTCTGTGTACTTTCCAGCAAATCAAGTTTCACTTCATGAAAATCTTTATTTCTCCAGAATTAATTCCTCAAATTTAAACTGTTTGGAATTTTAACTGGATAATCCTTTGGAGGAAAATCCTGAAATTTTGCTGGAATGTTCACCAAAATATCCCTGAACTGCCATAAAAATTTCAGATCCATTTAAGCTCATTTGATCCACCTAATGGTGTGATTAGTGACACTGTTCCAGAGAAAATAGAAAATGTTCAGAAACATTTTCAGAATTTTCTCTGAAATTGTTTAGCTCATATATTTAGCTAGGAACCTTCAAATTAAGTGAGACCAACTCCATTAGAACCCTCTGAAAATCTAGTTTTCAGAAAGTCATTGTTTTTTTTTTCATAAAAATCCTTAGAACACCCTAAAAGCCTTCAATTAAGGTCAAGTACATAATTAATTGTGGAGGGCTCAAATGAGCTTTGCTGCAACTAAAACTTGACCATGTCTCTGTTTAGGTTGTGACCAAGCCACAATAAAAGTTTAACAGCCATTGGATCTGTCTAGTAAGAGTTATAGACTTCACAAGTTTAAATTCAATCAAATGCATTTAAATTAATACATATCCTTGTATATCATGTAGTTGCTAAGGTCGAGGAGGAACCCGAAGTCCTAGACTTTGTTACTCCGGAGGAGCAGCTAGCCTACGATGAAGAGCAGCAAGGCAAGCTCTGGTTTGCATTAACCTTTTTACAAGTTTTTATTGATTTGAGCACATACTTGAATACCTTATTCTTTGCATTAGAGTCTTGTTTGGAAACTCAATTGCATAGCCAAGAAAACCATGGGTTGTGTTTAGGATTGCAAACCCCATTAGCTACTGCAATGCTAAGATAGTGTAGGATTCGGTACAAGTCGAGTAGTTGGAACTACTCGCGAGCATAGGCTAGAGGCATTCGACTCGGGTAGAGATAGCACATGATACACATGGCAAGAAAGATGAGACCGAGCGGAGAGTAAGGGCAGCAGGACTTTGGGGCCTGTGTGCTGTATCTCCATTTGTGTCGATTGAGGACCTAGCCGTGTGCGGGCCTGTTGAACAAGCTAGAACAGTACCGAAGACCTACCGGCTATATGGGAACCGGGAAACCAATGTAAGTCGGGTAGCTGGGTGTTGAGGCATAGCTGGTCGTTCAGAGGGTAGGTTGAGAGCTCAAGGTGTAAATCGGCTGGCGGCACTGAGATGCTCGTGCAGAGACCTCTTGCTTGGGACGATTGGACCGGTTCAACATTTGGCTAACGGGTGAAAGGTAGTTGCGTACGGCGTCCGTGATGGTTGTTGTAGGAAACATCGAGTACGGGCGTACGTGACGGGTTGTTCGGGTAACCCTGCAGGTGTAAATCGATTATAATCGCCGTCCCTCGCGGTCAGTGAGTACCACTTGTTCACTGTACCGTGACGTAGAAAGAACAGGCTAGTTACATGTTAAAATGTTGCTGATTGAAAGATGGACTTTGATTGTTAATGATTTGTTGTAGTTTGGAGCTAATTAAAGTTCCTTTCAACTTTGGGCAAAGTATATAAGAGAAATGCGTTTCTTGTTTGATTGCGGCTCTCTCATGTGCGTTGGCGTAAGGTTCTCCACAACTGTAACACCCCAAAACCTGTTAAGAGGGGAATTTAAAAAAATTTGGACGTATTGCATGTGGTGCAGAAATCCAAATTCAAATTGGAATTCAAATTCAAATCAAAACAGAAAAGAAGAGGAAAAAGAAAAAGAAAAACACCACCGGCCAGTGGGCCGAAACCAACCAGCCGGCCCAATCTCACCGCGCCAGCCCCAAACCCGCGCCCCTCTCTTCCTCTCACTGACACGCGGGGCCCGCGTGTCATCCCTCATCTCCCGCGTGCGCGGCCGACCCCGGGACTCTTCTCGCACCCGAATCCAAACCACCTCTGAAAAACCGCGCCACCAGCCTGATCTTCGGCCCCGGACGCTGCTATTTAACCAAGCCGATCCTCCGCCGCCTTCCCTTGTGAAATTCCCGCAAAGAAACTCGCCGAATTCCCCCGCGTGCTCCACTTTTCTCTCCGGTGAGAACCGAAGCTTTGATCACCGTTTTCTTTCGATCCTTGCTCGGGTTTTCTGATCTAACGCGCCGATCATGTTCCACCGCCTCCGGGGAGTCACGCACGTGAAGAAAACCCGGTCTTTTGCACCCTAGACGCAGCTCCGGCAAGCACCGCCGCTATTTCATCTCGGACCTCGCCGCCGACCGCCTTCCTGGGCCTCCGAGCTCAAGAAAAACCCCGAGGTGAGATCCCCGACTTCCCCTCTACTGTTCTATGCCATGAAATCCAAGTTTTAGGAAGTATAGACGAAAATCCGAAGATCTCCGGCGAGATCGCCGCCTCCCGCCGCTGCGCGCCGCCGGGCAACGCGGGCTGGCTCCGGCCAGGGCGACGTGGCCCCTTGAGGGCCGTCTATTTTAAATCGCACGGTAGAATTAAAACCCGCGCGTACCGGTTCGGTGATCTAATCTGAGCCGTCTATTTTAAATCGGACGGTCCACATCAGCCCCGCTTTATAAAGGCCGGGATTCTTACGCGCTACCCCCTGGGGATCTCGGAAAACACGAGCTAGCCCCGGAAACTTCTGATCTAGCCCCTGGAACTTCAGAAATTCATGTAAATTCATTTCAAAATCATTTTAGCCCCTGGACTTAATAAAAATTAGGAAAACCCCGCTGTTATGTGTAGCTAGACTCCTGGAAATTTATGAAATAATAAATTAGACCATGTAGTAGGGTGGATTTACCTTTTTGACCCTATATGATATTAAATTCAGAAAATTGAATATGTGATTAGGATTTAAATTTAAAAAGGTGAGGCAAACACATTGTAAATTCAAATTTAAACTCTCCTAGCACTTGGAAAACTTTAGAATGAGTTAAAAGTAAACTTTAAGCTGAAATGAATCTGTCTAATTGATTGTTCACATTTATTAGTTATAGGGACACATTTTTAGGTTAGGAAATAATTCTAAAAATTGGTAAAATAAATTTAAATTAGTTCACATCAGAGGAGAAGTTCAAAAATATATTATTTAATATTTTAGATCAGAACCTATTCTGTTTAGATGATGTGTCTTACTATTTTCATAATAAAGTTCACATTTAGGCATAGAAAATAAATCTGAAAATATAGGAAAATAGGTATGCATAACTAGAAAATGATAAATGAAGTTTCCAAATCCAAAGATTTCAGTTTAGGATTTGGTAAAAGATCTGAAAGCCCATTTGGAGTAGTAAAATACCTTCCATGCAAACTTGGTAGTTAAGAAGTATATTAATTAAATATAAAGAATTTATTCAAATTGAAAATTCATATATAGTGTGCAAACAGAAATCTGAAATACAAAAGTTAGAAATCATATACATATGTTTAAAAGTGCATGAAGGCTAAAAATCAACACAGCTAGAGTAAACACAACACTTAGAAATGTGAATGACTTTCATAGGTATGTATGTGTGTTTTGCATGAAGTGAAAGTGTGAACTATGTCTTATGGATTGTGTTTTCTTTTGCTATGTGTATTGGCATGAGTAGAACCTGCCCCAGAGCAAGTTCTCCCCTTCCAAGACCAAGACTTTCCATTCTCAGAGCAGCAAGAAGAAGGCAAGTGTCCTTGACCACTTTGATCCTATACTAGGATGTCTAGATAGAATTATTTGCATTGTCAATTGAAATATGACACCCATGCTAGGAAGTTTCCCTAGAATTGCATTATCTTGTTTCCTTGTAGCTTGGGTTGGGTTTATTTTATTATGCCATTCATTCATATTACTTATGCTTAGCCATGCTTAGAATGGGATAAGTGGGATAGGAGATCATCAACTTGTTTACCTTACTCTTGAATGAGATATTATGAGTTATGTAGAGGCAGGGATCGAGGCAAGTTGGATGATTTGGTTGGTGCTGGGTGCACGAGACTCGGGTTTGTGTTTAGTACTTGCCTGGATCCTAAGGACCGGTTCATGGAGCATGTAACCTGGCTTTACCGTGCCAACCACATGCTGAGATGGGGCAGCTTGGCCAATTAATTAGGTGTATTCCCCGGCGTAGTATGGGTGTGTTGGATGGTGCGGGGAGTAGGTGTCAGCTGGACTACCATATGAACCGCAAGGCTCAAGAGGGGGCCACTGCAGCGGGGTTGGAGCCTCTTGTATGCTGTTAGGGGTGAAACCTCAGTGGGCCCATGCTCGTCGGGAATCCCTATGTAAAGGCTTCGTAGTGATCTCCTGGCTACACACATGGGAAGTGTGAATGTGGTTCGTGGCCACTGGCATAATGGAGGTTCTTTTAGTCCACCCGGCAACGGGGGATGAAATCACTACATGTGGGTACAATGGTGCAAACTCTGCAGAGTCAAAAACTGTCATGACAGCCGTGCTAACGGTCAAGAGCGGCTTGGACTTATTCATGATTAGAGGATGATGACTTTGAAAGTTGTGGATGTTAAGCGGGGAGCTTAACATTGGAAATGATGATATGGTTACTTGATTTTGATGATGGGTTGGGAGATTGGGACCATTTCACCTGTGTAGTTATGTAGGTGCTTAATAAGCTAAGGTGATAGGTGTTAATTGCATAGTGCTTTAACCATGAGTTCAACCTCTCCTTGCTCTAGCCATGTATGACATAACCTTCCCCCACTTGCTGAGTACCAACGGTACTCAAACTTGCATATTTGTTGGTTTATATTGCTGCTCAGGTCAAGAGAATGATGTGATGTTCAATGACCAAGACTTCGGACCCGAAGAAGGATTCTAGGTTCATGGAGTCCCCCGAGCAACTCCTGTGACGGAGCCCACAAGAATAATATTCCGCTGCTATTTTATTTACATGTTATGAACTTATTATCGTCCATCAAGACGCATGCATTGTAAGACATATTTATATTTCACACCTGGCTTGTAATAAATGATGCTTCACTATTTGTCATCACATGTATGAGAAAATGATCCTGGCATACATGTGATATTCACTCGGTTGTTCTTCGGGGAAACCGGGTGTGACAGAAGTGGTATCAGAGCCAAGTTTGCCTGTAGGAACGTGGACCTAGGTAGAAATGGACGTATTTAAGGACCCTATTTTCTTAAAAACTATTTTACAAAAGTGTGGGTTGAAGGTGTTATTTAATGGGGTCACTTTATTCATCTTACCCCAACTTTTATTCAAAATACAATTTTTGTTTAAATCTTATCTAACTTAATTTTAAATGCTTCATGTTTTAGATGGTTCGCATGATCCGCACCGCCCGCAAGTCCACCGGAGGGAGAGTTCCTGTAGTTGCCCTTGTCTTGAGAGAGGAGAACCGTCCGGTGACGTACCACTCCTACGGGGTGGTGGTAGGAGGCTTGTTGCGCCATCTTCGGCGTATGCTCCACGCTGCTGGCAATACGGGAAAGCTAACCATACACTACAGCTCCACCCGGACCATCCGTGAGAAGCGGGAAGAATGGAGTTCAGAAATGAGGATTATCCATGAAAATCAGCTGCTCAAGATCCACCGCTCTCCAGCTTGTCGTGCGACACAGGTCGATGCTGAGAAGGATGTCACCTGGGAGGCCATCACCTGCCAGAGTCACATCAACCGTCGCCACCTGGACAGGAATGAGTACATGTATATCCTCCAGCATGAGAGGTGTACAGCGGAGTACAAGTACCCGCCAGTGCAGCAGGGGACATCCCATGAGCAAATGGACCTGTGCTTGGAGAATGCTGCTATGCTCAGCACTCGACTGCAGGAGTGTCAACAGGAGCTTCAGGATGTTCGTGACACCCTGAAGGAGACTGAGGCGTTGCTTCGAGCCAGCTTGAGGGCGAGAGAAAGAGGAGATGGGAATGAATTGTGTGTCACCGTGAATGACATATGGACTCCTGACTCCCCAGACCGCCGGGCGAGCAGGCGCCGCCGCACTTCTCCACCAGCAGTTTCCTCACCCAAAGCGGAATCAGAGGGCAGCCGGAATAATGAGGAAGACCCCGAGGAGCCCGCTCAGTGATACGAGTCGTGTAGAGTTCTTTCCCCTAGTTCAGCAGGTTATCGAGTAGTCGAGTCAATACTTTAGTTAATTGTGTGTTAATGTTTGGTGTGTGACGTGAGTTGTGGAAGCCATGGGCATTTGTCCACAACCTCGTCTTTAGGTTGCTTTGCTTTGATGTGTGAACACCTATGAATTAAGAGTGCATTTATTTTCGCGTGAGCGTGACGCCCAAAAGATTTATGTGAAAACTCCAGAAATTGTATAAATATTAAGGCCTCAAAAGTTTAAGTTTAAACAAGCAATTTGGAAAGTTAATACGTAATGATTTAAGTTAACACTTGGTTGACCAAACATAAAGGAATCGTCCATTGTTCGACAAGAACGGTGCAACTAACTCACCCTAGCGACACAAAAGTGAAGTTCATAGCCGTACAAAAACTTAGGGGGGACCTTAAACTCAATCAAGTTGAGGTGGAAGTGGAAGAGATAAGGATTATTCGGGAGTATCCAGATGTTTTTCCGGAGGAGCTGCCAGGTATGCCTCCCGATCGTGAAGTAGAATTCGCGATTAAACTAGTGCCTGGAACAGCCCCGATATACAAGAGGCCTTATCGGATGGACTCCAAACAGCTGGAAGAGCTCAAGGAGCATATAAGAGAATTGACAGAGAAGGGGTATATCCGTCCTAGTTCCTCACCATGGGGAGCTCCAGTGATATTTGTGCCCAAGAAGGACGGAACCCAAAGGTTATGCGTAGATTACCGTGCGTTGAATGAAGTAACCATCAAGATCAAGTACCCATTACCCCACATTGAAGACTTATTTGATCAGTTGAGGGGAGCCTGTGTGTTCTCAAAAATTGATCTCAGGTCGGGATACCACCAACTTAAGATAAGACAAACTGATATTCCAAAGACAGCTTTAGTATCTCGGTACGGGCTGTACGAATACACCGTCATGCCGTTCGGGCTAACTAATGCCCCGGCATACTTCATGTATCTCATGAACAAGGTATTCATGGAATATCTAAAAAAATTTGTGGTGGTTTTCATTGATGACATTCTTATCTTCCCCAAAGATGAAGAAGAACATGAGGGACATTTATGGTTGGTATTGCAAAAGATGAGAGAACACCAACTATATGCCAAGCTGAGCAAGTGTGAATTTTGGTTGAAGAGAGTTCCCTTCTTAGGACATATAATCTTGGAGGGAGGAATCTCGGTAGATCCCGCCAAGATCGAGGATGTGCAGAAGTGGAAGACCCCCGAAAATGTCGGGGAAGTTCGAAGCTTCTTAGGATTGGCTGGGTATTATCGACGGTTTATCGAGGGTTTCTCCAAGATTTTGAGACCCCTCACCAAATTGTTAGGGAAGGGAATCACATTCACATGGACACCGCAAGGCGAAACGAGTTTTCAAGAACGGA
Organism: Neostapfia colusana; assembly: GCA_030760725.1. Taxonomy (NCBI): domain Eukaryota; kingdom Viridiplantae; phylum Streptophyta; class Magnoliopsida; order Poales; family Poaceae; genus Neostapfia; species Neostapfia colusana. The sequence continues at coordinate 86,609,419 of JASWHV010000004.1, read as the reverse complement.
AGAAAAGATTGACAACGGCCCCAGTGCTAGTTATGCCAGATATGCAGAAGAACTTTTCAGTGTACTGTGATGCCTCTGGAAACGGGTTGGGATGTGTTATCATGCAAGAGGGGCATGTCGTGGCATATGCATCCCGGCAGCTCCGGAAGCACGAGAAGAACTATCCTACGCATGACCTAGAGCTAGCCGCAGTGGTACACGCGTTAAAGATTTGACGACATTACTTGATGGGGAAGAGGACAGAGATATATACGAATCATAAGAGCTTAAAGTATATTTTCACACAGCTAGATCTCAACCTCAGACAAAGGAGATGGTTAGAGCTGATCAACGACTTTGATGTGGGCATCAACTATCATCCTGGGAAAGCGAACGTCGTAGCAGATGCTTTAAGCCAAAAGGTGCAGGTCAATAGGTTAAGCTTAAAGGACATGCCTGCATAACTAAAGGGAGAGGTTGTAAAACTCAATCTATGTCTGGTGAATAGTGGTGAGGCCGCCGCCATGGAAGTGGACTCCACATTAGAGCAAGACATACGCAATGGTCAGAAGAATGATGAGAAGATACAAGAAATCAGAGAACTCATCAAGGATAATAAAGCCCCTGGGTTCAGAGAGGATGAACAAGGTACGGTGTGGCACGGGAAAAGAATCTGTGTGCCTGAGGTAAAGGAGATCCGTGAATTGATTTTGAAAGAGGCTCATGATTCCGACTATTCCATTCATCCTGGGAGTACGAAGATGTATCATGACCTCAAGAGCAGGTATTGGTGGTATGGCATGAAGCGGGATGTCGCGGAACATGTTGCCTTACGTGACACATGTCAGTTGGTGAATGCAGAACATCAACGACCCGCGGGATTATTGCAACCACTCAAAGTGCCTAAATGGAAATGGGAGGAAATAGGTATGGACTTCATAGTGGGACTACCCAGGACTCAATCTGGATATGATTTGATATGGTTCATCATCGACAGGCTAACCAAGGTAGCCCATTTCATCCCCGTGAAAGAAAGCTACAGCGGATCCAAATTGGCAGAATTGTACATGTCAAGGATCGTGTGTTACCATGGAGTGCCAAAGAAGATAGTGTCAAATCAAGGGACACAGTTCACCTCAAGGTTCTGGCAGAAGTTACATGAAACCATGGGAACTCATCTGAATTTTAGTTCTGCCTATCATCTCCAGACTGACGGACAAACGGAAAGAACCAATCAGATCCTTGAGGATATGCTGAGAGCGTGTGCGCTCAAGAACAATAGGAGTTGGGATAAGAACTTACCGTATGCGGAGTTCTCCTATAAAAACAGCTATCAGGCTAGTATGAAGATGTCACCATTTGAGGCTTTGTATTGGAGGAAGTGCAGAACTCCCCTATTTTGGAACCAAACGGAGGAAAGTAAAGTGTTTGGGCCCGAGGTACTACAAGAAGCCGAGGCGAAAGTGAGGGAAATCCGCAACAACTTTAGGATAGCACAAACACGACAAAAGAGCTATGCCAATGTACGGAGAAGAGAGCTCGTTTTCAACGTGGGGGACTATGTTTATCTCAAGGTGTCCCCTATCCGAGGACTTCATCGGTTCAAGGTGAAAGGGAAATTATCACATCGATACATCGGACCCTTTCAGATTCTGGAGAGTAAAGGCGAAGTGGCATATCAACTCGAACTACCGGCTCGCCTATCGGATGTGCACGATGTATTCCATGTGTCACAGCTAAAGAAATGTCTGAGGACGCCTGAAGAGATGTTACCCATTAATGAGGTTGACGTAGCAGAGGATCTGTCTTATGCCGAGCAACCGGTCAAGGTTTTGGAGACAATGGAACGCCTCACAAGAAATAAAAGAATTCGGATGTGCAAGGTGCAGTGGAAGCATCACTCGGAAGAGGAAGCCACATGGGAGCGAGAAGACGAGCTTAAGGCACAGTTTCCGGAATTGTTTTCCTACAACCACCAATCTCGAGGACGAGATTTCTTTTAAGGGGGGTAGATCTGTAACACCCCAAAACCTGTTAAGAGGGGAATTTAAAAAAATTTGGATGTATTGCATGTGGTGCAGAAATTCAAATTCAAATTGGAATTCAAATTCAAATCAAAACAGAAAAGAAAAGGAAAAATAAAAAGAAAAAGAAAAAGAAAAACCCCACCGACCAGTGGGCCGAAACCCACCAGCCGGCCCAATCTCCCCACGCCAGCCCCAAACCCGCGCCCCTCTCTTCCTCTCACTGACACGCAGGGACCGCGTGTCATCCCTCACCTCCCACGCGCCCGGCCGACCCCGGGACTCTTCTCGCACCCGAATCCAAACCACCTACAAAAAACCGCGCCACCAGCCCGATCTTCGGCCCCGGACGCTGTTATTTAACCAAGTCGATCCTCCGCCGCCTCCCCTTGTGAAATTCCCGCAAAGAAACTCGCCGAATTCCCCCGCGTGCTCCACTTTTGTCTCGGGTGAGAACCGAAGCTTTGATCACCGTTTTCTCTTGATCCTTGCTCGGGTTTTCTGATCTAACGCGCCGATCATGTTCCACCGCCTCCGGGGAGTCACGCAGGTGAAGAAAACCCGGTGTTTTGCACCCTAGACGCAGCTCCGGCGAGCACCGCCGCTATTTCATCTCGGACCTCGCCGCCGACCGCCTTCCAGTGCCTCCGAGCTCAAGAAAAACCCCGAGGTGAGATCCCCGACCTCCCCTCTACCGTTCTATGCCATGAAATCCAAGTTTTAGGAAGTATAGACGAAAATCCAAAGATCTCCAGCGAGATCGCCGCCTCCCGCCGCTGCGTGCCGCCGGGCAGCGCAGGCTGGCTACGGCCAGGGCGACGTGGCCCCTTGAGGGTCGTCTATTCTAAATCGCACGGTAGAATTAAAACCCGCGCGTACCGGTACGGTGATCTAATCTGAGCCGTCTATTTTAAATCGGACGGTCCACATCAGCCCCGCTTTATAAAGGCCGGGATTCTTACGCGCTACCTCCTGGGGATCTCGGAAAACACGAGGTAGCCCCGGAAACTTCTGATCTAGCCCCTAGAACTTCAGAAATTCATGTAAATTCATTTAAAAATCAGTTTTAGCCCCTGGACTTAATAAAAATTAGGAGAACCCCTCTGTTATGTGTAGCTAGACCCCTGGAAATTTATGAAATAATAAATTAGACCCTGTAGTAGGGTGGATTTACCTTTTTGACCCTATATGATATTAAATTCAGAAAATTGAATATGTGATTAGGATTTAAATTTAAAAAGGTGAGGCAAACACATTGTAAATTCAAATTTAAACTCTCCTAGCACTTGGAAAACCTTAGAATGAGTTAAAAGTAGATTTTAAGCTGAAATGAATCTGTCTAATTGATTGTTCACATTTATTAGTTATAGGGATACATTTTTAGATTAGGAAATAATTCTGAAAATTGGTAAAATAAATTTAAATTAGTTCACATCAGAGGAGAAGTTCAAAAATATATTATTTATATTTTAGATCAGAACCTATTCTGTTTAGATGATGTGACTTACTATTTTCATAATAAAGTTCACATTTAGGCATAGAAAATAAATCTGAAAATATAGGAAAATAGGTATGCATAACTAGAAAATGATAAATGAAGTTTCCAAATCTAAAGATTCCAGTTTAGGATTTGGTAAAAGATCTGAAAGCCCATTTGGAGTAGGAAAATACCTTCCATGCAAACTTGGTAGTTAAGAAGTATATTAATTAAATATAAAGAATTTATTCAAATTGAAAATTCATATATAGTGTGCAAACAGAAATCTGAAATACAAAAGTTAGAAATCATATACATATGTTTAAAAGTGCATGAAGGCTAAAAATCAACACAGCTAGAGTAAACACAACACTTAGAAATGTGAATGACTTTCATAGGTATGTATGTGTGTTTTGCATGAAGTGAAAGTGTGAACTATGTCTTATGGATTGTGTTTTCTTTTGCTATGTGTATTGGCATGAGTAGAACCTGCCCCAGAGCAAGTTCTCCCCTTCCAAGACCAAGACTTTCCATTCTCAGAGCAGCAAGAAGAAGGCAAGTGTCCTTGACCACTTTGATCCTATACTAGGATGTCTAGATAGAATTATTTGCATTGTCAATTGAAATATGACACTCATGCTAGGAAGTTTCCCTAGAATTGCATTATCTTGTTTCCTTGTAGCTTGGGTTGGGTTTATTTTATTATGTCATTCATTCATATTACTTATGCTTAGCCATGCTTAGAATGGGATAAGTTGGATAGGAGATCATCAACTTGTTTACCTTACTCTTGAATGAGATATTATGAGTTATGTAGAGGCAGGGATCGAGGCAAGTTGGATGATTTGGTTGGTGCTGGGTGCACGAGACTCGGGTTTGTGTTTAGTACTTGCCTGTATCCTAAGGACCGGTTCATGGAGCATGTAACCTGGCTTTACCGTGCCAACCACATGCTGAGATGGGGCAGCTTGGCCAATTAATTAGGTGTATTCCCCGGCGTAGTATGGGTGTGTTGGATGGTGCGGGGAGTAGGTGTCAGCTGGACTACCATATGAACCGCAAGGCTGAAGAGGGGGCCACTGCAGCGGGGTTGGAGCCTCTTGTATGCTGTTAGGGGTCAAACCTCAGTGGGTCCTCGCTCGTCGGGAATCCCTTTGTAAAGGCTTCGTAGTGATCTCCTAGCTACACACCTGGGAAGTGTGAATGTGGTTCGTGGCCACTGGCATAATGGAGGTTCTTTTAGTCCACCCGGCAACGGGGGATGAAATGACTACATGTGGGTACAGTGGTGCAAACTCTGCAGAGTCAAAAACTGTCATGACAGCCGTGCTCACGGTCAAGAGCGGCTTGGACTTATTCATGATTAGAGGATGATGACTTTGGAAGTTGTGGATGTTAAGCGGGGAGCTTAACATTGGAAATGATGATATGGTTACTTGATTTTGATGATGGGTTGGGAGATTGGGACCATTTCACCTGTGTAGTTATGTAGGTGCTTAATAAGCTAAGGTGATAGGTGTTAATTGCATAGTGCTTTAACCATGAGTTTAACCTCTCCTTGCTCTAGCCATGCATGACATAACCTTCCCCCACTTGCTGAGTACCAACGGTACTCAAACTTGCATATTTGTTGGTTTATATTGCTGCTCAGGTCAATAGAATGATGTGGTGTTCAATGACCAAGACTTCAGACCCGAAGAAGGATTCTAGGTTCATGGAGTCCCCCGGGCAACTCCTGTGACGGAGCCCACAAGAATAATATTCCGCTGCTATTTTATTTACATGTTATGAACTTATTATCGTCCATCAAGACGCATGCGTCGTAAGACATATTTATATTTGACACCTGGCTTGTAATAAATGATTCTTCACTATTTGTTATCACATGTACGAGAAAATGATCCTGGCATACATGTGATATTCACTCTGTTGTTCTTCGGGGAAACCGGGTGTGACAACAACCTGCTGCTAAAACTTGAAAGTAAGGTTTTACTAATTAGGAGAGTCCTTGCAAATGATTTTTCCTCAGGTAACCTATCAATCCCTCATGTAGAAGTTCCATGTTTAGGAGAGACGGGTCAGTCTTGCTGAGCCTTCGTGCTCACTACTTGTGTTTGAAGCTTTTGCAGGGGTCTATGAGGAAGGGGCTCCCGAAGAGGAGACGGAACCCCAGGAGGGGAACCTCGTTGAGTGGGAGCCGTGCACGCCACAGAGTTAGTGTGTGTGTGTGCTAGCAAGGACACGTTCAAGGGCTGAACGTGCACTTGATGCGTAGTCTACGCCGGTGAGTGTAGACTGGACTTATTTTGATGTACAAATGTTCATAAACCACTGTATGTAATAAAAGTTTTGCTTCCGCTTTGTACCTTTGATGTGTGTTATTCGGTGCTGTGCAACGCAGTACCCCTCAGCGTGATCCTGGCTCGACAAGACCGTGGGGTCGTGTCAGCGTTGGTATCAGAGCTCGCTTGAGGTTTAATGCACTACAAAGGTCATCTTTTTCAAAAATACAGTGAGGAACGAGTTAGTAGCCCGTATAAGGATGTTATTAGCATATAGAAAGTGGCATACTAACCTATCTGTCTATGTCGGAAAATCATGCATCTCGGGACGTTTATGTCTTGGGGGGTGCACGTAAGCGCTGTCCACCAGTGCGCACAAGCTGAAGGGTGGAGCCCCACGGGTGGCAGGTAACCCGACCCGCTTTGATATCCTCTACGACTCTGCATGTCGTTTGGGGTATTCGAGCAACGTCTGTCTGTGGCGTGTGTGGTGCAATTTGGGAGACCCCGTCACGTGGTCTGAAACGTGAACACGTAACTCAAGGTGTGTTTGGCTTGAGAACATCCGGGCGAGTCATGACGGCCGGGTGTACGAACTGTATGGATACCGGGCTCGGTGTGCAGCCGAGTCTGACGATTGTTTGAGTTTCTGAAGGTAGTCTAACCACGAAATGGTAGACGTGTAGCATCCGTGTGCGAGTGACGTTTAGTTCCACTAAACTAACGAAGCCGGCTAAGTCTGGTATAGGTTTTTCTTTGTTAGGACGTAGTACCGACATGCTCTGGTGACGCATCGACGTCACACCCCACTAAATGAAAAACTTCATTGTAAAACTTGATGGTTTTGATCCAAGGTAGTAAAACTTGATGTAACTCCTTCCCTTGAACAGGATATTCAAAGTTAACAAGTTTTCAACTTATAGTTTGCTAAGGACAGAGCACTCTGTTTTCAGCTGAATTAAGGCTGAGGTTAGTCAGAGGTTAGAGGTTGAATTCCTTCGAGGTTGGGGTCATATGATACATTTCTGGAAAGCTTCGGAAGAGTTTTACAACTTTTCTGTTGTGGTCCAGAGGTGTCTCATCCCTTAACCGATCGAAAAATGCAGTAGAGTTAAAACTGTCCAGAAAACAGGGCAGAGCAAACCCTCTCTGTAAACTCTCTGTAAATTGAGCATAACATCCTGCATAAAAATCTACAAATATAAAATGAGGTAGTTCTGGAAAGCCTATGAGATGGATTACATCTTTGTAACAGAAAGTTTTGTCAGATTAGGGGCAGAATTAACTGGAATTTTTGGATCAAACCAGTACCTAAAGCAGAGAAGTGCTGTCCAATTTTCTCCTGAAATTCTGCTAATTTTGACATCTCATAACTTTTGAACCAGGACAGATCTTAGGCCAAGAAAATACTTTCTGGAAAGCTATTGAAGTAAGCTTTAACTTTGATGTTGAGCTCCAGAATTGGTTTTGCTTTTAACATGGCCTAAATCAGGTTGAGATGGAAACTGGTCAAGGCTGTCATGTTGGACAGCAGATCAGTAGTCAAATTTGTTTAAATTTGAACTATATTTCCAAGTTTATGGGTTCAATGACATGTCTTATGTTATGACTCAATGGTTTACTGTTTAAATAAATATTTGACATTTATCAAATATATTTTTACAGATGACAACAGATAAGCAGTTGGAGAACGGGTGGATAGTGTTCCACTGTTCTCACCGCAGCGGCTATCAGGAAGCATTGAGGCATATGCTTCAATATTTTGGGTACAACCAGATGCCGCAGTACTTCACCAAGGAAGTAGGCAAAGAGGGGAACAAGACGTGGACAATCCATGTTGAAGTCCCTGCAGGACCTATGCCACCCGATTGGGTGCCGTTCACCGTCACGGTGAGAGGTAGGCAACCGGATGGGATGTGGCAAGTGGCAGCCCGTGACACCACGTCACGTTTCTGCCAACTACACGTGCAGGCTATGGAGGGCACTCCATACGCGCTCGTTCCGGTGGAGGGACGGGCTCAGCATGTGTGGGAAGAGAGGTACCTGGAGGCAACGGACCCGAGTTGCCCAAGGTACAACCCTATGGAGGCAAACCATAGCCTCCAGATGAGGGCGGGAAATGCCGTGATGGACAGCCAAGCTGTTCATACAGAGCATCTCGCGGCAAAGCTCAAGGAGAGCACAAGCCGTGCAGACTATTTCGAGAGTGCTCACAGCGCACTCCGCAATGTGCACCTTCCGACGATCAAGCGACTGAATGAACAGAACAATCAGTTGCATCGTCTGAAGAAGGCGAAGAAGAAAAGCCATGTCGACATCGCGGCGTTGCAAGAACTGGTACAGAATCTGACCCAGCAGAACGAGGAAATTACTCAAGAGCGGGACGACGCTATTGAGGATGGGCAATGCTGGGAAGAGGACTACAACCAGGCCATGGACGAGGTGCATGCATTGCAGGACCTCGTACCTCCGGTATTGGGCATACCGGTGGTCTTGGGCCTTCCAGCAATGGGAGAACCCGAGATGGGAGAAGAGGTGGTTGATCCAGAGCCACCAGCAGAGGTACCGGAGGAGGACGACCCGCAGGTGGTCGAGTTTTACTCCGAGTAGGGGGTTACAGTTGCCAAGTAGGGCAGCTAGGGTAGTGTAACCCAACTTTTGTAATCGGTGACATGTCGTGTAGGAAGTAGCATATGTATAGGTAGTGACGACATGAGCACGACTTATCGGAGACCTGAGAATAATGTATCTTGTATAAAGTTTATGCTTTATCAATATATGTGAATGTTGTGCAATTATTCATGTGTCACTTCAATACCTACTGTTGCATATGGAATTTTAAGTATGACATGTGCTAATCGCTGCTGTTTTGAATTTCAGAATGACTCGTACTCGTGCCAACCCGGATGTTGGGGGTACCAGCAAAGGGGGAGAGACCTCCCAACCACCTCCCGAGGACTCCTCGGGACAGCAGCAGCAACAGCAACAGCAAACACCGCCACCGCCACTGCCAACGGTTACATTGGCCGACATCGTCGCAGCAATGGCGGGTTCGCATCAGCAGCAGACGGAGTTGCTGCAAACTCTTATCGCCAATACGTCTCGCCCAGAGAGACGTCAAGATCGTGAGGAGCGTCAACAGAGCTCCTACTCCAACTTCCTGGCGACTCATCCCCCTGTATTCTCAAGGGCGGATGAACCTCTTGACACGGACAACTGGCTCCGCGCAATAGAGATGAAGTTCGGGCTGCTCCAGATAAGTGAGCAGCGCAAGACTCAGTTCGCGGTCCAGCAGCTCCAAGGATCCGCGAGCGCGTGGTGGGCAAACTTTTGTGCTTCACAGCCCACCGACCGAGTTATGACCTGGACGGAGTTCCGGATGGCCTTCAGGGCCTATCACATACCGCCAGGTTTCATGAAGAGGAAGACGCAGGAGTTTCTACACCTGCAACAAGGGAGCCGGAACGCGCTGGATTACTCCAGGGCGTTCAACGATCTCCTGCTCTACGCGTCGTATCACGCAGATACCGACGAGAAGCGGCGGGACCACTTTTACCAGGGGCTTAACACGCTCCTGAAGGACAAGCTGGCGATGTTCAATCGTGGCAGCCTCAACGACACCATTGATGTTGCGATTGTTCAAGAGGACTCCGGCAAGGAGTTGGCGGCGGCGGAGCGAAAGAAAAGCGCGCCGCAAAGCAGCAGAGAAGGAAGCGGTCCTTCTCAAAAGTTTCAGATGGTGAATCACCCACCATCAGGTCCACGCTGGCAGCCACCCCAGAGGTCGATGCCGTTCCGCAGTCGACCGTACTCTTCACCGGCATTCAGGCCGGCACTGCCAGCACCACTTCCACAACAACAACAGCAGCAGCGGAAGATGCCGCGTGCGTATGCACCTCAGCAGCGCATGCCGGGCTTTCATCCACCGAGCACCGCACAAGCAGCGGCCACATGTTGCAAGTGTGGTCATCCAGGACACTTCGCCAGCAGTTGTCCGGAGAGGCAAGGCGGCGGAGTTGCACCGCAGTTTCCGGGGAGGAATCAACCCCGGAACCCTACTAATGCGCGGCGGGCAAACCCTAGGCCCGGCACCGTCCACCAGCTTGCCATAGAGGACGTGCCGGAGGGTGAGCCAATCCTTGCGGGTATGTTCCAACTCCACCAGCATCCCGCCATAGTACTATTTGATTTAGGCGCCACGCATAGCTTCATTAGCCAAGCTTTCATTGATAAATATAGCTTGCAAATACTACCCACCGATAGTCGTTATGTGATCTGTTCACCGGGTGGGAAAATTTCAGCAAGCATGATGGTCCCAAAAGCGCCATTGTGCTTAGAGGGTAGAGTTTACCTTACGTCTCTCATAATCCTAGAGGGACAAAAGGTCGATGTCATTTTAGGGATGTCGTGGTTAACCCGCCACGGCGCTGTTTTAGACACCGTCCTCCGAGTTGTGCACTTAAACTTAGAAGTGCACGAATCTCACTCTTTGTTTCTGTACAGTCCAGAAATAAAACTTCCAAGTGTCTATCAGTCCACAACCATCAGATTGGAAGATATTCCAGTGGTCCGAGAGTTCCCTGACGTATTCCCAGATGATTTGCCGGGGATGCCGCCCGATAGAGAGGTGGAGTTCAAGATTGAACTTGCACCGGGAACCATGCCAATATCCCGAAGGCCGTACAAGATGGCGCCCAAGGAGTTGGCTGAACTGAAGACGCAGCTCATGGGCCTGCTGGAAAAGGGTTTTATTAGGCCGAGCTCCTCGCCATGGGGCTGTTCGGTATTATTTGTAAAGAAGAAGGATGATACGTTGCAGCTTTGCGTGGACTATCATCCGTTAAATGCCGTAACCATCAAGAACAAGTACCCATTGCCACGGATCGACATGTTGTTTGATCAGTTGGTCGAAGCAAAGATCTTTTCCAAGATGGACTTAAGATCCGGGTACCATCAGATTAAGATAAGGGCTGAGGACATTCCGAAGACGGCTTTCTCATCGAGGTATGGACTTTATGAGTACCTGGTCATGTCCTTCGGCCTCACCAATGCTCCAGCTCACTTCATGTACTTCATGAACTCGGTATTCATGCCGGAGCTGGACAAGTTTGTCGTGGTCTTCATCGACGACATTCTGGTATATTCCAAGTCGGAGGAAGATCACAAGAAGCATCTGCGTATAGTCTTGCAACGGCTGCGGGATCACAAGCTATACGCGAAATTCAGCAAATGCGAATTCTGGATATCGCAAGTGCCTTTCCTCGGGCATATCATCTCAGCGGAGGGTATCGCTGTAGATCCGAGCAAGATCACTCAAGTGCTGAATTGGAAATCCCCGAGAACTGTTCACGAGGTACCGAGTTTCCTCGGACTCGCGGGATATTATCGGAGGTTCATTCCGAACTTCTCGAAGATTGCCAAGCCGATGACAGAGGTGCTGAAGAAGGCTACCAAATATGTTTGGAGTCCAACATGTGAAGCAGCATTCAAGGCTTTAGTCAAGCACCTAACATCAGCACCGGTTTTGGCGCAGCCAGACACAACAAAACCGTTTGATGTGTACTGCGATGCCTCCGGCATTGGTCTCGGATGTGTGCTGATGCAAGACCGAAGAGTGGTCGCGTATGGATCACGGCAGCTTAGAAACCATGAGAAGAATTATCCAACTCACGACTTGGAGCTCGCTGCCGTGGTACTTGCACTGAAGATGTGGAGGCACTACCTACTCGGTAACCTCGTACATCTATATACCGACCACAAAAGCCTCAAGTACATATTCACTCAAAAGGAGCTGAACATGAGGCAGCGAAGATGGTTAGAATTGATAAAGGATTACGAAATAGAGATCCATTATCATCCGGGCAAGGCAAACGTAGTGGCAGATGTGCTGAGCCGCAAGTCACACGTCAACAGTCTGACCATCACACCGTTGGAAGAGAGCGAACCACCACTACATGTGATTCCACACGGAGCTCTCTACAACCTAGCTTTGATCCCCACCATAAGTGAAGAGATAGCGGCAGCTCAGAAACATGACAAGGGCATGTCGCAATTGTGGAGACGTGTAGACAGTGGGGAGCTGAAATGTTTCCGGAAGGACGGAGACGGCGTCCTATGGTTCAAGGACCAGATCGTCGTACCCCGTAACACGGTGCTACGGAAGAAAATTTTTGATGAGACCCACTTATCAAAATTTTCTATTCACCCCGGCAGCAACAAAATGTATCAAGAACTCAGAAGCAAGTTTTTGGTGGACACGGATGAAGCGGGAGATCGCGAAGTACGTGTCCGAGTGCGATACATGTCGAAGGGTGAAGGCAGACCACATGCGAAAACCGGGACTGCTACAACCACTAGGCGTTCCTGCCTGAAAGTGGGAGGATGTGAGAATGGACTTAATCGTCGGTTTACCCACCACCTTTCAGAAACATGATTCTGTGTGGGTGATCGTCGACCGGCTCACAAAAGTTGCCCATTTCATCCCGGTCAACACCAACTACAACGCCAAGAAGTACGCTGAATTGTACATATCACGGATCCTATGCTTGTACGGCGTACCCCGTACCATCATATCGGATACGGGCACTTTATTTGTGTCCCATTTTTGGGAGCAGCTGCACGCTGCCTTGGGGACGAAGCAGATCCGTAGTTCAGCGTACCACCCGCAAACGGACGGGCAAACCGAGCGGGTAAATCAAATCTTAAAAGACATGCTACGAGCTTGCGCTATCAACCACGGCAAGAATTGGGATGATCACTTGCCGTTAGCCGAGTTCTCGTACAACAATAGGTACCAAGCCAGCATAAAGATGGCGCCCTATGAGGCGCTATACGGGCGGAAATGCCGCACACCACTGAATTGGTGTGAGTCTGGCGAAAGGGTCACCTTCGGGATTGACCTTGTCAACAACGCGGCAGAAACAGTATGCGGACCGGAGAAGACGCCCACTACAATTCAAAGTCGGGGATCACGTATATCTGTGTGTGTCTCCAATGAGGGGCGTAAATAGATTCGGGGTGAGAGGAAAGTTGGCACCCCGGTTCATCGGTCCATTCCAGATTTCCGAAAGATGTGGATCAGTAGCATACCGGCTGAAATTAGAAGAAGCACTTTCCGGTGTGCACGACGTCTTTCACATTTCCCAGCTGAGGAAGTGTCTCAAGCTATCAACTACCGTTCAGCAGGAAGACATTGAAGAACTGCAACCGGATCTCACCTATCGGGAGGAACCGGTTCAGATTATTGACGAAAAGGCCCGAACCACACGCAACCGTACGTTGTGGTTCTACAAGGTTCTATGGAGTAATCACTCCGTGGATGAAGCGACATGGGAGAGCGAAGGATTTCTTTGCGTTAACTACCCCGACTTTTTCACGTCGCATATCCGGTAATTTTCCACCGTCCTCTCTCTCATTTTCACCTTATAATCTCGGGACGAGATTCTTTTAAGGGGGGAGGAATGTAAGGGCCTCAGTTTTTGACACATGTTTAAAGTGTTCATCACCCCACCACACACCTCATTAGAAGCAAGTTGATGAACACAAATGAAGAGCAAGTAACCACCATCAACATGCTCATTAGAGAACAAACTCACTTATTGCAAAAGTGGTATTTCCCACATGTGATATAGAGGGGCTGGGCATATGAAAACTCCTACACATTGCTAGGGATGTCCATGCCAAGTTTCATCCAAATTCAAAACCTTTTTGAGGTCATATTGGGTATAGCTAGAAAGAGGGCAGTTTGAAACTATATTCAAATTCAAACTGTTTTTATCCCATGAATTCAAAAGTGGGGGCATATTCTTATTCAGCACATTTTTGTGAGCTCACACACCAATTTTCACTCCATTTGGAGTTGATCTTGACATGAGCTAAGTGTGACAAATTCAAACTTTATTTGAATTCCAAACTGAACTTGTGCTGAAATTCATTCAAACCAAACCCAATTTGAATTCTAATCAATTCAAATTGCTCATGGGTGAATAATTTGAATCACCATGGGTATTTTGGGGCTCATTGTTTACAACAGTGATTAGGAGTAAATTTCAGAGGTTAAAACCCCGGGTGGGACCCACATGTCATAGAGAGAAGAGGGGAGACTTGCACCCAAAGTCACAGTCTTGGTGGGAACTTCCACCGAGCAGCTGCCGGTTCAACACCCGGGAGCAGCTGCGCTCGCCACCGAGGAGGAGCAGCGCCACCAGCTGCTTCCCGCGCCCCACACGAGCCCAAGGGCGGTTCCAGGGCCCTCTTAAGGCGCTCCACCGAGGCAGGCACCGCTCGCTTCCCCCTCTCCCGTGAACACCGAGCCCCAGCCTGCCGCCTCCCTGCTCGATCAGGAAAACCGCGAAAACATCTCGCCTCCTCCTTCCCTGAGCTGCTAGACGGCAACCTGAGGTCGCACTCCACCTCCCCAACGTCAAAAACCCCGAGCTCCGACCTCCCTTGCCTGAGAACGATCGCCACAGCAGCGACCTAACCTCAGCCGAAGGTCAGGCGCTCGTGGACAGCGTTCCACAGGCGTTTTCACGGTCCAGCAAGAGAGGCAACAGGAGCGCGCGACCACGGTCGACGGTGGCGAACCTCAACCGAAGCCGCAGCACGTCGCCGGGCTATTTCCGGTCACCGCCAGCTCGAGCTGACCCCACAGACGTGTTCCTCGACGTCGACAAGACCCTGGCGGCGAGTTTCAGACCGTGCGATGGCCGGCGGCGACAGTCCGGCGAGCTCCGAGTCTTCTACGGCGAGGGGAGGCGGCGCGGGCGCGAGAGAGGGTCGGGAGGAAGACGAAGCCGGCTGGCCCGCGCGTCAGCGGCTCAAAATTTTAAATCGGGATCGGGTGTGGCCGGGATCGGGTGTGCTGGCGCGCAAAGACCCTGTGGGCCTCAGTGTGCGGTTGCCTCCACGCCTAACACGTGTCCCCGCGGGCCCCGGCGGATTTAAACTTTTCCCCCGATTTTCAGATTTCATTCAAACTTCAAATCCTCATAACTTGGGCTAGGAAACTCCAAATCAAGTGAACCGAATTTTGTTGTATTCAGATCTCTGAGTACTTTCCAGCAAATCAAGTTTCACTTCATGAAAATCCTTATTTCTTCAGAATTAATTCCTCAAATTTTAAACTGTTTAGAATTTTAACTGGAGAATCCTTTGGAGGAAAATCCTGAAATTTCGCTGGAAAGTTCACCAAAATATCCCTGAACTACCATAAAAATTTCAGATCCATTTGAGCTCATTTGATCCACCTAATGGTGTGATTAGTAAAACTGTTCTAGAGAAAATAGAAAATGTTCAGAAACATTTTCAGAATTTTCTCTGAAATTGTTTAGCTCATATCTTTAGCTAGGAACCTTGAAATTAAGTGAGACCAACTCCATTGGAACCCTCTGAAACTCTAGTTTTCAGAAAGTCATAGTTTGTTTCATAAAAATCCTTAGAACACCCTAAAAGCCTTCAATTAAGGTCAAGTACATAATTAATTGTGGAGGGCTCAAATGAGCTTTGCTGCAACTAAAACTTGACCAAGTCTCTGTTTAGGTTATGACCAAGCCACAATAAAAGTTTCACAGCCATTGGGCCTGTCTAGTAAGAGTTATAGACTTCACAAGTTTAAATTCAATCAAATGCATTTAAATTAATACATATCCTTGTATATCATGTAGTCGCTATGGTCGAGGAGGAACCCGAAGTCCTAGACTTCGTTACTCTGGAGGAGCAGCTAGCCTACGACCAAGAGCAGCAAGGCAAGCTCCGGTTTGCATTAACCTTTTTACAAGTTTTTATTGTTTTGAGCACATACTTGAATACCTTATTCTTTGCATTAGAGTCTTGTTTGGAAACCCAATTGCATAGCCAAGAAAACCATGGGTTGGGTTTAGGATTGCAAACCCCGTTAGCTACTGCAATGCTAAGATAGTGTAGGATTTGGTACAAGTCCAGTAGTTGGAACTACTCGCGAGCATAGGCTAGAGGCATTCGACTCGGGTAGAGATAGCACATGATACACATGGCAAGAAAGATGAGACCGAGCGGAGAGTAAGGGCAGCAGGACTTTGGGGCCTGTGTGCTGTAGCTCCGTTTGTGTCGATTGAGGACCGAGCCGTGTGCGGGCCTGTTGAACAAGCTAGAACAGTACCAAAGACCTACCGGCTATATGGGAACCGGGAAACCGATGTAACTCTGGTAGCTGGGTGTTGAGGCATAGCTGGTCGTTCAGAGGGTAGGTTGAGAGCTCGAGGTGTAAATCGGCTGGCGGCACTGAGATGCGCGTGCAGAGACCTCTTGCTCGGGAGGATTGGACCAGTTCAACATTTGGCAAACGGGTGAAAGGTAGTTGCGTACGGCGTCCGTGATGGTTGTTGTAGGCAACATCGAGTACGGGCGTACGTGACGGGTTGTTCGGGTAACCCTGCAGGTGTAAATCGATTATAATCGCCACCCCTCACGGTCAGTGAGTACCACTTGTTCACTGTACCGTGACATAGAAAGAACAGGCTAGTTACATGTTAAAATGTTGCTGATTGAAAGATGGACTTTTATTGTTAATGATTTGTTGTAGTTTAGAGCTAATTAAAGTTCCTTTCAACTTAGGGCAAAGTACATAAGAGAAATGTGTTTCTTGTTTGATTGCAGCTCTCTCATGTGCCTTGGCATAAGGTTCTCCACAACCTGCTGCTAAAACTTGAAAGTAAGGTTTTACTAATTAGGCGAGTCCTTGCAAATGATTTTTCCTCATGTAACCTATCAATCCCTCATGTAGAAGTTCCATGTTTAGGAGAGATGGGTCAGTCTTGCTGATCCTTCGTGCTCACAGCTTGTGTTTGAAGCTTTTGCAGGGGTCTATGAGGAAGGGGCTCCCGAAGAGGAGACGGAACCCCAGGAGGGGAACCCCGTCGAGTGGGAGCCGTGCATGCCGCAGAGTTAGTGTGTGTGTGTGCTAGCAAGGACACGTTCAAGGGCTGAACGTGCACTTGATGCGTAGTCTACACCCGTGAGTGTAGACTGGACTTATTTTGATGTACAAATGTTCATAAACCACTGTATGTAATAAAAGTTTTACTTCCGTTTTGTACCTTTGATGTGTGTTATTCGGTGCTGTGCAACACAGTACCCCTCAGCGTGATCCTGAATCGACAAGACCGTGGGGTCGTGTCATGCACCCCTGCCCTGTCGCGGCTCGGGGCAGTCTCTTGAAATGTGCCCGACACGGCCACACGTGAAGCACGTGTAAGGTGTCGGGGTCCCACCGACTCGAGGACGGAATCCCGGTGCACGCTGTTGAAACTGAGGCACACGCGGGATCATCCTTTGCTGCTGCTGTTGCTGTGGTGGATACGTTGGTCGGAAGCCCGACGCGTTATATTGCCAACAGCGAAACCGAGGCAGTCGCGCCGGTGGCTGCCATTTTTGACCGGATGGTGAGCGATACACCACACGGTATTTCTGTGGTGCCCCACCACTGCTGCTCGTCAGCGCGCTGCATTTCCTCTTGTCAGAACCGCGCTCGCGCTGAGCATTCTCTTATAAAATCACGGCATTAATGAGGTCGTTGAATGTGCCGCGATTGCTTTGGGCGAGATGGACCTTCATCTTGGAATTCAGGCCCCGGAAGAACGCGTTGCGCTTGTCACCTTCCGTCCCCACAAATCCTGGCGCATACTGGGCCAGTCGGTTGAATAACCTGGAGTACTCATGAGCACTCCTCTCGCCTTGTCGTAGCGCTGGGAATTCCTGGAGCTTCATTTCCATAACCCCGGGAGGTATGTGATAGGCACGGAACGCCTCCCGGAACTCCGTCCATGTGACGGCATGGCCAGCCGGTAAGGAGGCGGTGTAGTTCGCCCACCGTGTACCGGCTTCTCCTTGAATCTGTTGTGCTGCATACAGCGCCTTCTGATGTTCGGTGCATCGTAGCAGCCCGAACTTCGCCTCTAGAGTGCGGATAAAGCTGTCCGCCTCCAACAGCTCTTTGGCCTCCGTAAAGACCAGTGGATGGGTCGCCATAAATTCTGAATAAGAACTTTGTTGGGGCTGGCGTTGCCCATTGTCTTGGCGTCTTCCCTGGTGGGACGCATTCTGCTGGATTAGCATCCGCAGCAACTCGGTTTGCTCGTCGCGCGAGCCGAACACTGCGGCAAGAACCTCCGCAAGATTCCTTGGAAGTTCTGGCGGTGTAGGAGGTGGTTACTGCTGCATCGTGGTTTGCTCCGGAGGTGGAGATTCATCACCACGAACCTGACTCGGACCTCCCTCCTCATGCGTGGACCGTGTACGCACCATTCTGCATTCATACCATTCAAACGATCAGCACATGTTGGTTTATTGCATCCAGTTTATACAATAGTAGTGCGAGAATGGAATAAATGATATGCATCATAATCACACATATGGATAAAGTATAAACTTCATACAACATATACATCCCTGTACCATGTCACACGATCGAGTTCCAAGGTCTTGAACTTTATGGGTTAAAAGTTCATTTCGACCATCATAGGTCACCACGGGATGTTAAGTGTGTTAGCCTGCGTACTTCCTCTCTATTGTACTGGACCCTAACCTTGCCTCGCTCAAAATGATATCAAATGCATCCACTTTTCGACTACACTCTCTGTTTTGCAACAGCCATTGGACATCGAATTGTGAAACTAAGTGTTTTGGTTGAAATACTTCAACATGGTGTTCACTGTCCAGCTTCTGGTCCAGCTGACCAGTCTGGACAATTTAACTGTTTTGGCCACCTTGAAGGCGAAATCTGGACTAGAGTTCAACAACAAATTGTAGTAGACTCAACAAGGAATCCATCTTGTATTTATTTGCCCCCATGGCTTCCCTAGTTTGTGAGTTATGTCTCCTACAAGTTGACAGAATTTTCTCAGGAATTTTGACAGCACCTCCTTTGCAAGTTGCTGTTTTGTTCACAAAATTTCTCTATTTCTGTCCTCAATCTTGGCAAACACTGAACTACAAAGTTGTAGCACATTCCCTGTACTTTCCAACGGTGTCTTGCTTGACCCTTGGAAATTTTTCTACAGGAAGTTGTGGTTGAAATATAGAAAACTCCAGAGAGCATTTTGGTCTGCCCTGTTTCTTGACAGTACCTACTCATCTGAGATTTTCATCCCCTTGGAGGGAGATTTTGTTCTGGAGCTCTACAGAAAAGTTGTAGAGGACTTCAAAAACTTTCAAGAATGGTATCCCACACCTCCATTGGTTCAACCAATCGTAAGTTATGCCCTGTTCAAGTTCAGCAAATTTTCTACCGAAAACAGGGGAGATTGTTCCTAAGTTTTTGAGATTGAATATATACTCCCAATTGACTCTTAGTTCAATATAGGAGTTTACTAACCCCTAAATGGAAACCTAAACTTCATTTTTAACTCTTTTCTTTGAAAATATACTTTTATGCAGTCTCGGTACTACGTTTCCTCACCAAAGAAAAATCCTAAACCGGTATTCCGGCATATACGTGTCAAATGGTGGAACTAAGAACGTCACTCACAAATGGTTACTAAACGTCATGCACTAACGTGGTTAGTGTACCTGCAGAAAAACACACAATAATGGTGCACACAAAAGTTTTTGACGTTTCAGGCAGTTCCATATCATAATAAAAACATACGGTCCGTATCATTGCCATACGGATCGTCCTTGAGTCAAGCCACGTCTCAAGGTACATGGTCGTGTTTTCACACCACACGACGGGAACCCGAGTAGAGCGCGAACGGGTCGTCACGGTTGGGAATTTTATCAACCCAACGGATACCACCTACTGCCTCATGACCGTTGAGGCACGCCGATGGCGAGCGCTGCGTATGGCCCTTTGAACATTGAACGTCCAAGAGTTACATACTATCGTGTTGCTTACCAGACGATGGGGTATTCTCACTTTTGCCTGAAGCACGCTGGAGATCAGTGTTTTCATATGCTCTCAGAACCATTGAGAGGTTCAGAGACTCATATTAACTACCGTGCCAAGCCACGGTATACCATTCCATACTATTACTCGTATGGTGAGTTACTGCAATTGATCCGCCTGCGATAGCGTACCTTACCGCTTACCTGACGTCGTAGCGTCGTTACAGAATGTTTAACACATAAGTTAGCTTTTCCACCTTGATATCTACCACCATTTTAGACCTTATGTGGGCTTAATGACTAATTCTCACTCGACTACATCTAAGTTTTTAAAATATGCTCTTTTCGAGCGTGCTATTCCCAATGCAGCTCTGATACCACGTCCGTGGGGACCACCCCTTGGTTCACCCACTCCAGGATTCCATAGGGTGGTGCCGTGCGATGCAGCACCCAACAGCACACATGAAAAGATTAAAGAACAACATACAACTTTTTATTTGATATAAAACAGCGGAAGTCTTTTACAAAACTTAATCAACAGTCCCGAAACCAATTTCCAATGACCATACCATAACCAAATAACCAATAACCATCCCAAATAACCATCCCAACTTTCCATCCCAAATTTCCCTCTAATCATGTGAGTTGGCCAGGCGCTTGTGATCGTAAGCACAGCTATCATGATAGTTTTACACTCTTAAGAGGTGGCACCACTTTACCCATAAGTTTGTGATTTCGTCACCCGTCGGCGACTGCAGAACCTCCATTATACCAGTACACAACCGTCGGTGTATGTCCAAGAGATCACAAAATAGCCTTTACAAAGGGGCTACTAGATGTATGGACTCACTAAGGTTTCACCAGCAGGCTCGAATCACCATTCTCCCACCTACGAGCCCCCTCTTGTGCCATGCAGTTCCCAGGGCAGTCCTCTCTCGACTCCCGTTCCCCGCGCCTGTGGGGACCACCCTTTGGTTCACCCACTCCAGGATTGCATAGGGTGGTGCCGTGCAATGCGGCACCCAACAGCACACACGAAAAGAATAAAGAACAACATACAACTTTTTATTTGATATAAAACAGCGGAGGTCTTTTACAAAACTTAATCAACAGCGGAAGTAATTTACATAAGTAGCCTCTCATCCTAACTATGCAAAAGTGCAGCCGTCCAGCCCGGGGACGCTACACACTAGCAGCGTGGAACCGGAGATTTACGGTGGTGTGCAGGGCTCCAGCTCGGCCGTGTACCCCGACAGGGGCATCGCCTCGTCCTCGGATCCCTCCTCATAACTCGCACCTGCACACAGCTCAATATTGCAACTGTGAGCACGATGGCTCAGCGAGGCTTAACCGTCTAGCCTAGGCATGGAACTCTACATGTAGGGATATGTAAGATAGGAAAAAGGACTTTGCATCAAAGACACGCCTATAAGTTGATCCTTACTTTCAGTTTTATAGCAGCATATTCATGTGCCTTAGGCAGCCCTCACATCGGAAGTCCACAATCAAACAAGAAACGCTTTCCGCCGATGTGGTGATGCCCAAAGCGGAAAGTAAACTTAATTAGCTCTACATCTACAGCAGACATGGTTTCCAAAACATTAATCTATCATCACAGCATATTATCATTCAACTGTCTTACTTCACTTCTTACTATGTCACAGAACAGTGAACAAGCGGTACTCAAATAACCGCGAGGTACGGTGATTGCAATCAGGAGACACCCGGACAACACGTTGCATACACCCACTTTCAGAAGCGTGATTCCACACCCCTTCCTACTCTGTTGTATGCAACAACCTTTCAAAGGCAACCCAAGTACCGAACCGGTCCATCCGTAACGGGCAGGAGGTCCCCGCGTGGAGCGTGACGGTGCCCACCGGCAGATTTACACCTTGCTACCCTCAACCCACTCCTATTTACGGTTGGGTAAGCCTAGGCACCCAGGTTAACCATTTACATCGGTTTCCTGCTTATGTCAGTATGCCATCCTGTACTATTCGATACTTGTTCAGCAGGCCCGCACACGACTCAGTCCTCAATCTACACCAACAGGGCTACGCACGTGAGACCTCCGCTCACTGCTTCCTATCCCCCTACTGGGTCTCAAATTCTCCACTCTTAAGCCATTTTCTATTCTGACCAAACCGTGTGATAAAAACCATACCTCGCGAGTAGATTCCAACTACTCCACTTCTACTGAGATCCTAAGAATATTAGCAGGGCCTTGTCTACTCGTCAGGTCTGTAAGCTACCCAACCCTTCATAGGATTTAAAAGGTTATGCAAGTGGGGTTTCAATCACCCTAACTCTAATGCAAACATTCACCCTAGGCATAAGATATACAAATAAAGAATTTTATAAAAGGTACTTAAGTGAAAGCCGGGGCTTGCCTGGTTGCGAGCCAAACGGGAAGTTAGCTTCAGGTGGGAGGACGTCCAAGGGCTCCGGTGCGTCCTCAACTTCGGTCACTATTATGAAATGTAACAAAATATATGTATAAATATTAAGGACTTATAAGAAGTAAACTTCTATTCATAGCTACTGCTATTTAGGATACTTAATTGGCTTTTGTAACAGCTCTGCAGGACCTCATCGGATGGTGCCGTGTTATGCGGCACCCAGCAGCACACGGGTCGATGAACACACATCATATTACATAAATAGTTTGCGGAAGCGTACAAGATTGTTTTACAAATAAGTATATCAGAGTAAACTACAGCAGAAGACTATCACTCTCACAACTCATGTCTAAACTAGCAACAAAGAAACGGTCCAGCCCGCGGACGTTTCTTACTAGCAACACGAAGATCAATCTGCAGCGGCGAGGATGCTCTATGAGTAAGCACTCGGAGGTTCCCGAGTCTCATCGGCATCCCTTCTCATAAGCATAGAGTCAATTACCTGCAAAACAACTCGGATAGCATCCGTGAGCATAACGCTCAACAAGACTTAACCGTCACCCTAAACATGAAACTCTAAGTGAGGTTATGAACCTAACATAGGATGGCATAAGCATAATTAAACTCGCCTAAAAGTGAATCCTTACTTTCAGATATTAAATGCAGCATTTTAAGTAACCCTGGGCACGCCACATCGGGAGTCCACAATCAAACAAGAAACGCTTTCCCCCGATGTAAATTGCTCATGGCATAAAAGAATCGAGTTTGCACTAGCCTATTCATCAAGCTCCAATACAAGGTAGAATAATACTTCACATCAAGATGATTAGTTCCTTTCTAATGCAAGTTCTTACTACGTCACGACTGTAAGAACAAGTATGCTCGGTCCATTCCGCGAGCGACGGTGATTCGAATCAATAACACGCGGAATACACGACACGTACGCCCGTACTCGACGTTGCCTACAACAACCGTCACTGACGTCATACGTGGCAGCCTTTCCCCCGTTTCACCCCCGCTGAATTGATCAAGTCGCCCCGTACAGTAGCTACTCTCATGGTGCACCTTCCGACGTGAGATGTCATGAGCATATTCCCCACATACTGCGCACCGGCCGTACGCCTGAGGCGACCCGAAAAGTCCCAACGACAGCTTCCCGAGGTACATCGGTTTACTGGGTCCCATGTAGCCAGCATGAGTCCGGTACACAACTCAAACTTGTTCAACAGGGCCGCATACGGATCGGTCCTTTACCGACACGGACAGGTCTACAGCACCCAGGCCCCTATGTCCTGCTGCTCCTACAACCTTCCGGTCTCAACTTTAACTTGCTAATTCATTTACGAACCAATCCCGTATGCTCCTGTTGTTCCTGAAACTGCGAGTAGCATCTCACCACTCGACTTCTACCGAACCGTACTTAAGCATGGCAGTTCTACGCGGTGAAAGACACCTACCCAATACTCCATGGGTCAATTGGGCTATGCAAGAGGAGTATCAAACACTAGACCTAATGCACAGTTCAAATCTTAACCAAAGGTGAATATAAAATAAAAACTTAACAGCTGTTAAATGCAAACCGGAGCTTGCCTGTTTTGCAGGGTAGTCGTATATAACCAGTTAGTGTCCTGGCGGATCCACCCTTGACTCTCCGGAGCTTGATCCACTTCGATGAATCACTCCTTTGAGTCCCCTTCGTTGTGGTTCCTATTGAAATGCATATGCATATATTTTATAGACTGTAATGGAAAGAAGTTATGGAATTAATTTCTTAGGAACAGAGGTTGTGTGGAAAAGCCCAGAATGGCTTGGTTTGCCTCTGTTGTGCAAAGAACAGAAATAAACTAATTGACCTTAAGGCCTTAGCTATACACTAACCCTTTTCTCTAATGAACATAATAGATAAGATGAAAAGCTTTGAGTGCAACTGAAGAACAAGAACTCCAATGGCCTCAAAACCTTTACAGCAGGCTCTATACTACCTAAGGATTTAGCTTGCCAAATTGCAGCTAATGTGGAGTCATATGGTGTCCTCCCCAATTCTCACAATATCTCTTAGGTATTCCCACATATACACAAGTATGGAGAATAAGAACAGGGAGTTCCAGGACTCATCTTGGGCTGATAATTTACATGTGAGCTCTTGATCACATGAGAGTCATCTGGTCCAAAATTCAGCCCTTTTACTTGGTTAGTTCTCCAAGAACAATTCTTTAAGCATTTGTACTCAACAGAATTAATTCTGTAGTAATGTGCATTTTCATGCCCAATTAAGTGAGCTACAATTCCAAGTATGTCTCAAAGATCTTGCCTAAATTTTCCTATGATTTTTGGAGCTATGGATTGCTCAGAATAGATTTTTGAGGTGAGAAACATTTTCTGAAAATGTTTCTGGACTCCTTTGAGCACAGTAGTTTTCATTTAGCAAATTCCTCCTCAAATGATCTCCAAATGAGCTGAAAATTTTCTAGAAGGTCAACAATATGCTAAAGAATATTCTGGAAAAATTTTATGTATTTTTGGATAACCCAAACTCTCTCAATAATTCTTTTTCAGAAAACCTTCCAAGAATTTTCCAGAATATAATAATGCGTTTCATACAAATTGCGTTGTAGATTTGGACAGAGCTATTCAATATGAATCCAACCCAATTTTAATCACTAAATTTGGGGATTCCTAGCAAGAGTTATGAGGTTCTAAAGTTTGGGGAAAAATTCTAAAATTGACCTCTGTTTATTTTCCCATTTTCAAAGACATAAGGAATTAACACCACATTTGGCCAAGCAAATGAGGTCCAATGCTTCTGAAAATTTTACTGGAGTTCAAGTATTTTCGGAAGATTCTCCTGCCCAAATTTAGGGATTTTCCAATACATAGAACTCCTGGAAAAATTCTCACAAGCTTTTCCTTCTATGAATTAATGAGCCAAAACCAGGGGTTTTCATAATTATTGGGTTGTACCTCTGGATAGTACTCTCTTATAGGAATCCAACAAAATTTATCTCACTATTTTTGGAGCTTCCTACACCAAGTTATGCATTTTACAAGTTTGCACAACTCTCTGTTTGATTTTAAACAGCACAGTCGCATGTGGGGCCCACGGGTCAGGTGCTTCTTCAACCTCCCGCCATAGCCCGCCGGTGCACACCAGCAGAGAACTTGGCATGGCTCGTTCTCCCTCATTTCTCCACCAAATAAGCTCCGGTTTCGCCCTACATGCTCCTGGGAACGTGGCGCAGCTGCCGGGCAATGTTTCCCCGCGTGAAAACGGCTGTAGGTGGGTCAGCACCGGCGAGGCGGCTCGGGAGCTCGACATGGACGCGTTTCAGTGTGTCCAAGGAATCTCCCGGCGAGCTACGATGTCCTACAGCATCCCTATGGTTCTAGAAACATGGAACGGAGATCAGATCATGCAGGAAGTGGCTGCAACCTAGTCGTCACCGTGGACCGTGGCAGTTTTGGCCGCCGGCGACGATTTCTCGTTGCCCGGGGCATAGGAGGGTCGGTTTCCTTTGGTTTTCGGCGTGGGAGGGCGCTAGGACATCTAGTTGCTTTGGTTTGAATTGTAGGAGGTATGATCAATCGGTTTGGAAGAATTTCACGAATTAAACACGGGTTGTTCTATACGTGGGCCGGTGCCAAAAATCGAATTCTTGCGAGCCGGCGTTGGGGGGGAGCTGGAGGACGACAGGATGAGGATCAGTACCTCCTGGCGCACCTCTGTGGCCTCTTGAGCCTGCCGGAGAGGCGCTGGGCTGGCCGGGAGACAGGGAGCAGTGAAGCAGCGCTGGTGAGGTGCTCGGCTCTCGGTTTGTTTGCGAGGAGAAGAAAGCAATTATGCCTTGCTTCGGCCGAGGGGGCACGTGATCACATTGGGGGCGCGGACAGGACCAACCACAGGGCGCCAGCGCGTGGAGACCGGCAGCAGGAGCTGTCACCGGCAAGCTGCTCGGTGGCGCTCGCGAGCTGCTCGGGAAAAATCCCCACCGAGAGCAAAACTTAGGGAGTAAGTCTCCTCATTTAGCTCTATGACCTGTGGGTCCCACCCCCCATTTATTCACCAAATATCTTCTCAAGCTGATCTTTTCACTCCCCAAAATGCTAAATTTTAAAAAGGTGGGCTAGAATTTGAATTATTCAAATTCAGTTTGAATTTGCAAGACTAAACCTAAATTTTGTTTAGAATTTGCAAATTCTTCTATTTTAGTTCTCTTTTAAGCCCACCCTACAAATGGAAAGTTGGTGAGCAAACTCCTCCCTATGATCCCATCTATATGGCTGCATTTTTATTCAAAGTCCTTGACCACCTCATGTGTGAACTTTGAATTTTCAAATCTGAATTTTAAACTCACATGCAAAGAGGTATTTAACTCCTTATTGGTCCAACACTTTTAAATAAAAAGGTGAACCTCATGTTGGATGTTCATCCATGTATTACCTTGCATGAAGAAAAGTTTTAGCAAGTCCCATTTTTCATGTCTTTGCCACACATATGGACTCAAACTTTAGTTTTAATTCATACACATTTCTGGGACTTTTACATTCCTCCCCCCTTAAAAGAATCTCGTCCCGAGATTACAAAAGAGGAACGAGACGGGAGAGGTAATTACAAGCTGTACAAAGCTAAAAATTTCAGATAGTTAGTGCGGAGATAATCTTCACTTTCCCACGTCGCCTCTTCCGCGGTGTGATTACTCCACAGCACCTTGTAAAATTTGATCGTCCGGTTCCGGGTTACCCAGGTCTTTTCATCCAAAATCTGGACCGGTCGCTCGGTGTAGGTCAGGTCCGGTTTCAATTCGTCGATGTCCTCAGTGCGAACAGCAGCGGTGAATTTGAGGCACTTCCGCAGCTGTGAAACATGAAATACATCATGAACACCCGCTAGACTTGCCGGTAACTCCAGCCGGTAGGCTACGGGTCCGCACTTCTCCGTGATAGAAAAAGGACCAATAAAACGGGGAGCGAGTTTCCCCTTTACACTGAACCGGTGAATTCCCTTCATCGGAGACACACGAAGATACACGTGTTCTCCGACGTCAAAATGTAATGGCCTACGCCTTTGATCAGCGTAGCTCTTCTGTCGGGATTGTGCAGGCTTTAAGTTCTCTTGTATCAACCGAACTCGGTCTTCGGCTTCGTTGACAAGATCAATCCCAAACAGAACTCTTTCGCCGGACTCACACCAATTCAGCGGTGTGCGACACTTCCGGCCATAGAGAGCTTCATACGGTGCCATTTTAATACTCGCTTGATAACCGTTGTTATATGAAAACTCCGCCAGCGGTAGGTGATCATCCCAATTCCTACCGTGGTGGATGGCACACGCTCTCAACATGTCCTCAAGTAATTGGTTCACCCTCTCGGTTTGTCCATCGGTTTGAGGGTGATATGCGGAGCTTCTAATCTGCTTGGTGCCCAACGAGGCATGCAGCTGCTCCCAAAACCGAGCAACGAACAGCGCACCTCGATCTGAAATGATGGTCTTCGGGACACCATGTGAGCAAATAATTCTGGAGATGAATAACTCCGCATATTGCCTTGCTCAATAATGAGTGTTCACCGGTATGAAATGAGCCGACTTTGTCAACCGGTCGACGATCACCCATATCGAGTCATGCTTCCTGGATGTGAGTCCATACTCACATCCTCCCATTTCCACGCCGGGATCTTCAAAGGTTGTAGCGGTCCGGCTTTCCGCATATGATCAGCCTTGACCCGTCTACATGTATCGCATTCGGATACGTATTTAGCAATCTCCCTCTTCATCCTCGTCCACCAAAATTTCTGTTTCAAATCTTGGTACATCTTGTTACTTCCGGGATGAATTGAAAACTTCGACAGGTGGGCTTCATCCAAGATTTTCTTCCGGAGTTTCATATTGCGCGGTACCACTATACGGTCGTTAAACCATATTGTACCGTTCTCATCCTTCCGGAAACATTTCACCTCTCCGTTGTCTAGTCTTCTCCATATGTGAGACATACCTCTGTCTCTTCTTTGAGCCTCAACAATCTCTTCACGTATTGTTGGAATGAGCGCGAGATTATAAAGCGCGCCATACGGAATGACACGGAGGCTTGGTTCTTCGTCTTCTAACTCAGCAGCCGCTAAGTTGTGAACGTGGGCCTTCCGACTCAGCGCGTCGGCAACCACGTTTGCTTTTCCCGGATGACAGTGGATCTCAATTTCATAATCTTTGATGAGCTCCAACCATCTCCGTTGTCTCATATTTAGCTCCTTCTGCGTGAAGATATACTTCAGGCTTTTGTGGTCGGTGTAGAGGTGAACAAGATTACCCAGTAGGTAATGCCTCCACATCTTTAACGCCAACAACACAGCAGCAAGCTCAAGATCGTGAGTTGGATAATGCTGCTCGTGGTTTCGCAGTTGACGAGACCCATAAGCGACTACACGCCCTTCTTGCATCAGAACACAGCCGAGACCGATGCCGGATGCATCACAGTATACATCAAATGGCTTCGTCGTGTCTGGCTGAGCAAGAACTGGAGCTGTGGTGAGATGTTTCACGAAAGTCTTGAATGCAGATTCACATGCTGTATTCCACATGTATTTAGTGCCCTTCTTCAGTAGCTCCGTCATTGGTTTAGCAATCTTTGAGAAGCTCGGAATAAACCTCCAATAATACCCTGCTAAACCTAGGAAACTTCGGACCTCGTGGACTGATTTGGGAGATTCCCACTTCAGCACTTGTTCAATCTTGCTGAGGTCCACGGCGATACCTTCTGCTGAAATAATATGGCCTAGGAAAGGCACTTGATCAATGCAGAACTCGCACTTACTGAACTTGGCATATAACTGGTGCTCCCTCAACCGTTGTAGCACAATGCGCAGATGTTCAGCGTGTTCTTCTTTAGATTTGGAGTAAACCAATATGTCGTCGATGAATACCACGACGAACTTGTCTAGCTCCGGCATGAATACAGAATTCATCAAATACATGAAGTGTGCCGGAGCGTTGGTTAGCCCAAATGACATGACGAGGTACTCGTAGAGTCCGTATCTCGTCGAGAAAGCTGTCTTCGGTATGTCCTCTGGTCGGATCTTGATTTGATGATAGCCCGACCGAAGATCCATCTTCGAAAATACCTTTGCACCCACAAGTTGATCGAACAGGATGTTGATGCGAGGCAAAGGATACTTGTTCTTGATCGTGACAGCATTGAGAGGACGGTAATTAACACATAGCCGTAGTGTTTCGTCCTTCTTCTTAACGAATAGCGCTGAGCAAACCCAAGGTGAAGAACTTGGCCGTATGAAACCCTTGCTCATGAGTTCATTAAGTTGCTCTTTCAACTCCGCTAGCTCGTTAGGTGCCATCTTGTAAGGCCTTCGTGAAATAGGCATCGTTCCCGGCGCCAGTTCAATCTTGAACTCGACATCCCGCTCGGGCGGCATGCCCGGTAAGTCATCGGGAAAAACGTCGGGATAATCACGAACCACCGGAATATCTTCAAGCTTCAGCGCTTCCGTGTGGTAGGCCTCTACCATATCTGGATCTTCGCTGTCTAAAAACAGCGTGTGCTGTCCGTGAATCGGCGAGTCAATCTGGACAGTCCGGTTACCGATATTGAGAACGGCACCGTGACGATTTAACCAAGACATCCCCAATATAATGTCTATCTTCTGCCTATTCAACATAATCAGCGATGTTGGGTATATTTTTCCACCCAAACACAAAGCTGCTCGGGACACAACCTGGTTGGCAGAGATATTTCCTCCCGGTGAACGTATAAGAAAACTCGTTGTGGGAGTATTGATGGATAATTGGTGCTGATCCACGCATGTTTTGCTGATAAAATTGTGAGTTGCACCTGAATCAAAAAGTACCAACACGGGCACGTCCTTGAGAGTGAACATGCCCACTAACACCGGTGCTCCCTCCGGGACATCCTCAATAGCAAGATGTTGCACACTCCCGGATTGCAATGCTGTTATGTTGACTGGAGCAGGTGGCGGCATACCACGTGATGATGATGGTTGTCTGGTATTCAACAACTTCTCCCGGCATTCCTGCCTAAAATGCCCAGAACGGTGTCAATAAGAACACGGAGGTTTCCCAGGTTCTTCGTTGACTTGTGGTTGAGAAGTTGATGTACTTGGCTGCAGCAATGATGCCACAGGTGTCATTCGTTGCCGCGGCAAAGGTGTTGCTTCAAGACATGATTCTTGAGCAGGAAATCTGTACGGAGTTGATCTGACTGGTGATTGCCATCTTCCCTCGGATGGTGTGCAATACACCACACGGTATTTGCAAGGAACAACTGGTGTGTCTTCTTGCACACCCTCCCGGTCCCTCTTCTCTGCTTGACACTCAAGTGTCGCTTGTTCTTGTAGCAGAGCAGCACTGATCAACTCGGTGTAACTGCCTTGATTGAACAAAGCTAACTTCTCTTTTAGTATGGCACTCAAGCCATAGAAAAAGTAGTCACACATTGCAGCTTCGCTCGTCGCATAAGCAGGAGCATATTGTGCCAGAAGGTTGAATCTTCGGACATAATCGAGGACACTCATGTCCCCCTGCTTCAAGTTTCTGAATTCATGCTGCTGGGCCTTTATAAAACCCATAGGAATGTGACGAGCCCGGAATGCTTCACGAAATTCCGTCCATTCCACATGATGGCCTTCTAGAACGGTGGCGAGATAAGCAAACCACCGATTTCCGGCGGCTCCATGGAGCTATTGAGCTGCAAATGATGCCTTCTTATATTCGTCGCACTCAAACACCCCAAACTTGGACTCCATAACTCGAAGCCACTGATCAGATTCCACTGGTTCATGGGCTTCTGTGAAGATTGGCGGTTGTGTCGCCAAGAAATCCATGTAGGCGTTCCGAGGTGGAACGTCCTGTTGTACACGCTGGAGTAAGCCCTGTTGTACCAAGGCTTGGAGTAGTCTTGTGTTCTCTTGACTTGACTCGACCATCTGAGCCATGACATCCACCCATACCGTTGATGGCGGTGCCCGTGGTGGAGTCGAGTCATCATCGTCTTGACGAGAACTATCAACCCTACTCGGAGAATGAGTACGCATTATACTGCACAAGGATAATTTTTGAGGGGAGTCAAAACATGATCTCAGCAGTATGTGAAAGTATGTAAAACATGAACATGCTAAAACTTTATGAAAGCATAACAAAATTTCATGTTTACACATCTTTCTAAAGCCAACATATTCAGTCCCTCATTCGGTACAAAACAGACCTTTCAGTACTTAACCCAGAATTTGATCCAGTTACTAGCATTTTCATAACTCAAGTTGAATACCAAAGTTAAAGTTAACTTCAGTATCTTTCCGACGAGTACTCGCATGCCCCTGGATCATCTCTGGAACAAAAGTTAGGATTGTTCAAAGTTGACAGAATTTTCTGGCTAAATTTTGCCAGCACCTCCTTTGTATGTGGCTGTTTTCATCACAGTTTTACATACAAATGAAGTACAATTCTGAACAAGCTATGAACTACAAAATCGTTCCAAATTTCCGAACCTTTCCAATGGTGTATCATATGATCCTTAGAGATTTTCCTACAGACTGTTGGGTCTAATTTACAGCAACATCCAGAGAAGTTTGCAGCTGCTCTGTTTTCTGAACAGTGCATTCATCTGGACATTTAACCAAGTTGGTGTCGGATTTGGCTCTGGAGTTCTACACAAAAGTTGTAGAGCACTTAATAACCTTTGCAGAACTGTATGAAACACCTCCATTGGGTCAAGCTAATCAGAGTTACTCTCTGTTAAAGACCAGAAAAAATTTCTGTCTGAACAGAGCACTCTGTCTTTGAGATCAAAAGAAGCCTAACAAGTCTCTTCTTTGAAACTTAGTTCAAATGAAGAGCTCAGTAACTAATATGTGCTTTATCACATCAATTTTTAGTTTGGAAGTTAGTCATGAATGATTTCTTCATAGATAAGAATACTATCCAGTGTAGTACGGTGACGATGCACCGTAAGACATATGACGGTACTACGTTGCCTCACCAAAGAAAAACCTAACCGGATTACACCGGTATACACGTATCATTAGGTGGCACTAAAACGGTCACTTGCAAACGTGTTCTACACGCACTAAGGTTTTTTCGTGGTTAGCACCTACATAAGCCACACTCAATCATCAGGTCCGGCTGCACACCGAACCCGGTATCCATAACAGTTTGTACACCCGGCCGTCATCACTCGCCCAGGTGTTCTCAAGCCAAACACGCCTTGAGCTACGTGTTCATGTTACTGACCACGTGACGGGGTCTCCCAAATTGCACCACGCACGCCAGGGAAGACGTTGCTCGAATACCCCAAATGACATGAAGAGTCATAGAGGATACTAAAGCGGGTCGTGTTACCTGCCACCCGTGGGGCTCCACCCTTCAGCTTGTACGCACTGGTGGACAGCGCATACGTGCACCCCCCAAGACATAAACCGTCCTGAGATGCACGATTTTCCAACATAACAAATAAGTTAGGTTGCCACCTTCATAATATGCTAATAGTAGTCCTTATGTGGGCCTAGTACCGTTATCTCACCGTACCCTAAGTTTGTGACATAATATGATGCTCAATCTGTGCTCTGTTCTCAACGCAGCTCTGATACCATGTGTAACAGCTCTGCAGGACCTCGTCGGGTGGTGCCGTGTTATGCGGCACCCAACAGCACACGGGTCGATGAACACACATCATATTACATAAATAGTTTGCAGAAGCTTACAAGATTGTTTTACGAATAAGTATATCAGAGTAAACTACAGCGGAAGACTATCACTCTCACAACTCATGTCTAAACTAGCAACAAAGAAACGGTCCAGCCCACGGACGTTTCTTACTAGCAACACGAAGATCAATCTGCAGCGGCGAGGATGCTCTATGAGTAAGCACTCGGAGGTTCCCGAGTCTCATCGGCATCCCTTCTCATAAGCATAGAGTCAATTACCTGCAAAACAACTCGGATAGCATCCGTGAGCATAACGCTCAGCAAGACTTAACCGTCACCCTAAACATGAAACTCTAAGTGAGGTTATGAACCTAACATAGGATGGCATAAGCATAATTAAACTCGCCTAAAAGTGAATCCTTACTTTCAGATATTAAATGCAGCATTTTAAGTAACCCTGGGCACGCCACATCGGGAGTCCACAATCAAACAAGAAACGCTTTCCCCCGATGTAAATTGCTCATGGCATAAAAGAATCGAGTTTGCACTAGCCTATTTATCAAGCTCCAATACAAGGTAGAATAATACTTCACATCAAGATGATTAGTTCCTTTCTAATGCAAGTTCTTACTATGTCACGACTGTGAGAACAAGTATGCTCGGTCCATTCCGCGAGCGACGGTGATTCGAATCAATAACACCCGGACTACACGACACGTACGCCCGTACTCGACGTTGCCTACAACAACCGTCACTGACGTCGTACGTGACAGCCTTTCCCCCGTTTCATCCCCGCTGAATCGATCAAGTCGCCCCGTACGGTAGCTACTCTCATGGTGCACCTTCCGACGTGAGATGTCATGAGAATATTCCCCACATACTGCACACCGGCCGTCCGCCTGAGGCGACCCGAAAAGTCCCAACGACAGCTTCCCGAGGTACATCGGTTTACTGGGTCCCATATAGCCAGCATGAGTCCGGTACACAACTCAAACTTGTTCAACAGGGCCGCATACGGATCGGTCCTTTACCGACACGGACAGGTCTACAGCACCCAGGCCCCTATGTCCTGCTGCTCCTACAACCTTCCAGTCTCAACTTTAACTCGCTAATTCATTTACGAACCAATCCCGTATGCCCCTGTTGTTCCTGAAACTGCGAGTAGCATCTCACCACTCGACTTCTACCGAATCGTACTTAAGCATGGCAGTTCTGCGCGGTGAAAGACACCTACCCAATACTCCATGGGTCAATTGGGCTATGCAAGAGGAGTATCAAACACTAGACCTAATGCACAGTTAAAATCTTAACCAAAGGTGAATATAAAATAAAAACTTAACAGCTGTTAAATGCAAACCGGAGCTTGTCTGTTTTGCAGGGTAGTCGTATATAACCAGTTAGTGTCCTTGCGGATCCACCCTTGACTCTCCGGAGCTTGATCCACTTCGATGAATCACTCCTTTGAGTCCCCTTCGTTGTGGTTCCTATTGAAATGCATATGCATATATTTTATAGACTGTAGTGGAAAGAAGTTATGGAATTAATTTCTTAGGAACAGAGGTTGTGTGGAAAAGCCCAGAATGGCTTGGTTTGCCTCTGTTGTGCTAAGAACAGAAATAAACTAATTGACCTTAAGGCCTTAGCTATACACTAACCCTTTTCTCTAATGAACATAATAGATAAGCTGAAAAGCTTTGAGTGCAACTGAAGAACAAGAACTCCAATGGCCTAAAAACCTTTACAGCAGGCTCTAAACTACCTAAGGATTTAGCTTGCCAAATTGCAGCTAATGTGGAGTCATATGGTGTCCTCCCCAATTCTCACAATATCTCTTAGGTATTCCCACATATACACAAGTATGGAGAATAAGAACAGGGAGTTCCAGGACTCATCTTGGGCTGATAATTTACATGTGAGTTCTTGATCACATGAGAGTCATCTGGTCAAAAATTCAGCCCTTTTACTTGGTTAGTTCTCCCATAACAATTCTTTAAGCATTTGTACTCAACAGAATTAATTCTGTAGTAATGTGCATTTTCATGCCCAATTAAGTGAACTACAATTCCAAGTATGTCTCAGAGAGCTTGACTAAATTTTCCTATGATTTTTGGAGCTATGGATTGCTCAGAATAGATTTTTGAGGTGAGAAACATTTTCTGAAAATGTTTCTGGACTCCTTTGAGCACAGTAGTTTTCATTTAGCAAATTTCTCATCAAATGATCTCCAAATGAGCTGAAAATTTGCTAGAAGGTCAACAATATGCTAAAGAATATTCTGGCAAAATTTGGGTATTTTTGGATTACCCAAACTCTCTCAATAATTCTTTTTCACGAAACATTCCAAGAATTTTCCAGAATATAATAATGCATTTCATACAAATTGGGTTGTAGATTTGGACAGAGCTATTCAATATGAATCCAACCCAATTTGAATCAATAAATTTGGGGATTCCTAGCAAGAGTTATGAGGTTCTAAAGTTTGGGGAAAAATTCTGAAATTGACCTCTGTTTATTTTCCCATTTTCAGAGACATAAGGAATTAACAGCACATTTGGCCAAGCAAATGAGGTCCAATACTTCTGAAAATCTTACTGGAGTTCAAGTATTTTCGTAAGATTCTCCTGCCAAAATTTGGGGATTTTCCAATACATAGAACTCCTGGAACAATTTGCACAAGCTTTTCCTTCTACGAATTAATGAGCCAAAACCAGGGGTTTTCATAATTATTGGGTTGTACCTCGGGATAGTACTCTCTTAGAGGAATCCAACAAAGTTTATCTCACTATTTTTGGAGCTTCCTACACCAAGTTATGCATTTTACAAGTTTGCACAACTCTCTATTTGATTTTAAACAGCACAGTCGCACGTGGGGCCCACGGGTCAGGTGCTTCTTCAACCTCCCGCCAGAGCCCGCGGGTGCACACCGGCAGAGAACTTGGCATGGCTCGTTCTCCCTCATTTCTCCACCAAATAAGCTCCGGTTTCGCCCTACATGCTCCTGGGAACGTGGCGCAGCTGTCGGGCAAGGTT
The DNA here is from genome assembly GCA_030760725.1 of Neostapfia colusana. Taxonomy (NCBI): domain Eukaryota; kingdom Viridiplantae; phylum Streptophyta; class Magnoliopsida; order Poales; family Poaceae; genus Neostapfia; species Neostapfia colusana. Next base: position 86,573,703 of record JASWHV010000004.1, on the reverse strand, counting down.
TCCCCGCGTGAAAACGGTTGTAGGTGGGTCGGCACCGGCGAGGCGGCTCGGGAGCTCGACATGGACGCGTTCCAGCGTGTCCAAGGCATCTCCCGGAGAGCTACTATGTCCTACAGCATCCCTATGGTTCTAGGAACATGGAACGGAGATCAGATCGTGCAGGAAGTGGCTGCAACCTAGTCGTCACCGTGGACCGTGGCAGTTTTGGCCGCTGGCGACGATTTCTCATCGCCCGTGGCATAGGAGGGTCGGTTTCCTTTGGTTTTCGGCGTGGGAGGGCGCTAGGACATCTAGTTGCTGTGGTTTGAATTGTAGGAGGTATGATCAATTGGTTGGAGAGAATTTCACGAATTAAACACGGGCTGTTCTATACGTGCGCCGGTGCCAAAAATCGAATTCCGGCGAGCCGGCGTCGGGGGAGACCAGTAGGACGACAGGATGAGGATCAGTACCTCCTGGTGCACCTCTGTGGCCTCTTGAGCCTGCCGGAGAGGCGCTGGGCTGGCCGGGAGACAGGGAGTAGTGGAGCAGCGCCGGTGAGGTGCTCGGCTCTCGGTTTGTTTGCGAGGAGAAGAAAGCAATTGTGCCTTGCTTCGGCCGGGGGGGCACGCGATCACGTTGGGGGCGCGGCCAGGACCGACCCCAGGGCGCCAGCGCGTGGAGACCGGCAGCAGGAGCTGTCACCGGCAAGCTGCTCGGTGGCGCTCGCGAGCTGCTCGGGAAAAATCCCCACCGAGAGCAAAACTTAGGGAGTAAGTCTCCTCCTTTAGCTCTATGACCTGTGGGTCCCACCCCCCATTTCTTCACCAAATATCTTCTCAAGCTGATCTTTTCACTCCCCAAAATGCTAAATTTTAAAAAGGTGGGCAAGAATTTGAATTATTCAAATTCAGTTTGAATTTGCAAGACTAAACCTAAATTTGGTTTAGAATTTGCAAATTCTTCTATTTTAGTTCTCTTTTAAGCCCACCCTACAAATGGAAAGTTGGTGAGCAAACTCCTCCCTATGATCCCATCTATATGGCTGCATTTTTATTCAAAGTCCTTGACCACCTCATGTGTGAACTTTGAATTTTCAAATCTGAATTTTAAACTCACATGCAAAGAGGTATTTAACTCCTTATTGGTCCAACAATTTTAAATAAAAAGGTGAACCTCATGTTGGATGTTCATCCATGTATTACCTTGCATGAAGAAAAGTTTTAGCAAGTCCTATTTTTCATGTCTTTGCCACACATATGGACTCAAACTTTAGTTTTAATTCATACACATTTCTGGGACTTTTACAGCTTTGGGATTTTTACAGTGAAGACTAGACACTCTTAGGATGATCTTAGCAAAATTTGGAGAAATGTCATTGCACATTGTGGTCTCCAAAATTCCCACAAGCACAAGGTTTCTCTGAATTTTGAGCCCAAATCAGGAGCTTTGACGTAGCTAACAGTGAAATATCTGATTAGGGTAAGTCTCCATGGTTGTAACAAAATTTGTTTCACCATTTTTGGAGCTACCAACAGAGAGATATGAATTTTTGAAGTTGGATAGAAGTTCTGAAAAAGTTTCTGTTTAAATTTGAATTTCCAAATAAGGGCTGAACTTTGGTAGGTAATTTAGCCTAGCAAATGAAATCCAATGAAGCCCAAATTTTTACGGGAGATCATTAACTATGAGAAGGATTAGCTTCCCAAATTTGGGAATGGTTCATAAAGAATTGCTCCTGTAATAAATCTCTAAAGGATTTACTAAAAACAATTCTACAGAAATTCCTGGGCATTTTCATAGCAAGCAATTTTTTCCTCTGTTAATTAATCCTCATGAGGATTCCAACAAAATTTGTGTCACTAATTTTGGAGATTTCTACCCAAAGTTATGGGCTTGTATAGATTAACTAATTCCTGGAATTATTTCCCTAACAGAAACTTCAAATTATTGTGACTGGGCCCACTGTTTTAAACCGGACCAGTGGAATTGCGGCAACACCGGGAACTACGGAGTTAACCCGCGCAGCCACAACAGATCCTGAGCCGCACCCTGATCCCGCGCCTAACCCGTGCCACTGACAGGTGGGGCAGACCCCCATCGTCTTCTTCCTCGCGCCCGGGCGGCCCGCTCGCCGGAGCGGCGGGGTACCTCGCCGGAACGGTTACCCAGTGCCCTAGATGGCCTAAATCTCGCCGCCTGTTCCCAAAAACCGATGTGGAACTCGCTGGTAAGCTCAGTGGCGGTGCTAAATGACCGGGAATACCTGCCCGACGGCGGCAGCGGCAACCTCCACCCCGGCGCCGTCGTTCTCGCATGACAGGCGAGTATTCCGGTTGGGGAGAGCACCGCAAGCACCAGGGTGATGTGAGGAGCACGTTTTTGCATAAAAGATGGGTGAAAACCCGTGCAAGGTGTAGCTCGACGGTGCAGCTAGGGTTGTGCGTCGGCGGCCAGAAAAACTCAGCTTACAGCTTCATTTCTCTACGGTTTCTGACAGTTCTTCGTCGAGGAGCTGCGCTAGGTCATGTAGAAGCATCGGGCCAAAGTAATTAGGCTGTGGTTTCACCTTGGCGATGAATTCCGGAGTAGACGGGCGGTAGTTCTTTCGGTACCTCGGAGCAACCGGTCGGCAATCGCAGCTGGAGAGGAACTGCAGCTGCCCCTAGCCTGGACAGTGGCACCCCGCACCGCCGGTGACCTCGTTCGACTGAAGAAAACCTGAGCTAGCGCAGAGAGAGCAGAGGAAACGGCAAGTTCGCATTCGGGAGAGAAACAGAGGAAGCGTGCGCGTTTTCTTCTCTGAAGGAGCGGATACGCACGAACAGCTGTGCTTCTCGGCTTAGCTGTGACCGCGCCAGCGGTTCGGTGACTTCGGCGCCAAGCCAAGGCGTCGCCGTGGCGCTCGGCATCGCCGTGGCGGCTGCGGAGGGAACCGGGAACAACCAACTTCGGTTCGGTGGACACTGATCAGCTGGCCCCACATGTCATCCTCTCTTCTCCCCTCTTAATATTTCTGCTCTTTTATTTCTGCTACCCACTTTTGTCCAAAATTCTAGATATTTGCAGGGAAGCCAAATTAAATATGGAGAATCCAAATTTGGACTTTCATGCTGCGTTTGATCAAGTTTGGTTCAAGTTCAAATTTGAAATTTGAATTTTGAAGGGTTCTTGGTGTCACCCTAGACTTAAATAGCAAACCTACTCCAAAATTTCTCATTTTTGGTATGGCTTCTAATTCAAATATGGAGAACCTTGGGGGACCCAAATTTGCAATTTGAGGAAATTGAATTTTGAACTGAATTTGAAATTCATATTAGAGGGCTTCTCCTTTTAATTCCAAACAAATAATAAAACTCCTCCAAATGAGCTGAAATTTGGAAGGGTGAATATTTAGATTATGAAGATCCATGTTATGAATTCAGATCTTCTTGTTTGGAAGTTTTTGGGAAGTTTGAATCCTAAATTTGAACCTACACCGTTATAATTCAATGTTTTAATTCCCCTCATTTTTCCTAAGTGTACATGAGCTGAAAATTCTTGCTATCACTTCTTGGGGATTTTACAGCGCCTTCCACGGTTCATAACAATCTAGCAACTTTCCTAATTAGTCCGCTAAGCCGCACCCATTTTTGGCCTTGTGGTGGCACTGTTTTCCTGGTATGTGCTGGCATGAACCGGTCCTTAGATCTACGGCAAGTAAAACACCATCTCATTCTACCACATCCACGAACCAAGCTTGCCTAGATCTCCCCCGGTTCATGTTCATTATCATCATCAAGTTCTTATTAACATTATTCATATGAGTGAAGTAGCTAGACACGTTCTATCTCGCTTACCATAACCCGTAAGCTAAGCGAAGCAAAAAGAAAAAATGACCATACTCGACTCATCAACTTTCCCGGCGACAAGGGTGGTTAACAAAACTAGTAAACTCCTATAAAAGGGTGTCCCATCAAGTTGACTCAAGCAAACACATTTTCACAAACAAAACAGTTTCCCAAAACATGGGATCAATATGGTCAAGGGGCACTTGTCTTGTTCCTGTGGCTTTTGTTGCTCTTGCGTCTCGATGTCTTGGTGCTGTAGTCCTTTGTAGGTAGCTCCCTGAGCTTGTCCTTCTACTCACGACCACACACATAAAAAATTATAGCAATCAAACATCATGCACAAACTTTACTCAAGATGCAATGATGTAGATGGATGCAAATCCTATGGTGCGAAAAAAACCGCGATGATAACATAAGGTAGTAACGAAGACCTACCTCGGCCTTCCTCCTAGCAATGGCAGCAGGACAGTTCGTCGGCTCTCTTCCGGCGACGGCGATCATGATGGGTCTCATCGGCGGTCTCACCGGTGGCTGAACTCCGGCGAAGGGGTTAACTCGGCGAGTTGGAAGCTAGGGCCTCTAAGTTGTCGACATGGGAAAAGGTGTTACGGCCAAGGGGGTTTTCGGGTTCGATTTATAAGGGGTGAAAGAAGAGTCCTACTCCGATTGGATTTCAAATAATAGTTCTATTCAATTTGTTTTGGATCTTAACAACTTATCTCCAATTGATTTGGTGTGGTGTCAACGTGGAATAAATCATATCGGTTTCCTCAGTACCGAGTATTCCCACGCGCATAGGAGAAAAACCGCTTAAGGATTTCGTCACCTCTGCAGGGTGAGCTCCGGAGGTGCCATGTGTCCAGCGGGGGCCGGGCCTCCCTTTTCCGCAGAGGAGAGCTCCGGTTGCGCCGCGTGTCTGGCGGGCGGGACCTCCCTCTCCCTCAGAGGCAAGCTCCACGTGAGCCACATGTCTGGTGGGCGGGACCTCCTCTCTCTTCAGAGGCGAGCTCCGTGTGCGCCACGTGTCAGTGCCGGATCTCCCCTCTCCTCGGAGGTGGGCTCCGATAGTGCCACGTTTCCAGCAGCGCTGGACTTCCTTTCTCCTTAGAGACGAGCTCAGAGGTTGACACGTGTCCAATAGTGTTGGACCTCCCTTCTTCTCGGAGGTGAGCTCCGAGGACGACACGAGTCCTTCAGGACCGGATCTCTCGGAGGCGAGCTCCGAGGGTGACACATGTCTAGCGGGTCGGACCTCTCGGAGGCGAGCTCTAAGGGTGACATGGGTCTGGCGGGGCCGGACCTCATCCCTTCCGCAGGGGTGAGCTCCGAGTGTGACACGTGTCCCGCGGGGCTGAGGCTCGCTTCTCCGCAGAGACTAGCTCTGAAATCAACACATGTCCCGCGGGGCTGAGCCTCGTTTCTTCCGCAGAGACTAGCTCCGAAGGCAACACGTGTCCAGCGGGGTCAAACCTCGCCCCTTCTCCTGAGGCGAGCTCCGAGCCTGCCACGTGGCCAGCAGTGCCGGACCTCACCCCCCTCCACAGGGATGAGCTCCGAAGGCGCCACGTGGCCAGCAGGCCATGGGAAGTGTCAACAGCGCTCCTCGGCGAATTGGAATTGGCTCCTTTCAGCTATCTTTCTCCCATTTTTATGATTCTTTCTCATTTCTATTTCTTTTATAATGTTTTTCTATATGCAATGCATGACCATGAAATTGAGGGTATTACATTTGACATGGCAAACAGTGGAAGATATAATTAGAGCATGTCTCTCTGGTTCTAACAAAATTTGTTTTATAATTTTTCAAGTTACCTACAGGGAGAAATGGGATTTTGAAGTTGATACGAATGGCTGAAAATGTTTATATTTATTTTGGGGAATTTTCAATGAAGGCTGAAATTTAGAAGACTTTTTGACCCAGTAAATAAAGCCTAATGGACTTGAAATTTTTACTGATGGTCAAGGTTATTTGGAGAAGTGTCGTGACCAAAATTGGGAATTTTCCCATTCGAGGAACAGTGGTAATTAATTTCCAAAGCAATTAGATCAAAGGAATTAATTACAGAAATATTGGGACTTTCATGTTTAGGAAATTGCATCACTGCAAACTTAGCATCTTAGGGTTCTAACAGAATTTATTTGGAATTTTTGGAGCACATCTACTAGGCATAATTGAATTTAGAAGATGAGCTAATTTCTGCAATTGTTTGCTAATAGAAAACTTCAAATAATTGCAACCGGGCCCACTGTTTTAAATCGGGCCAGTAAAATTGCGGCAACACTGGGGCTATGGAGTTAAACAGTGCAGCCACACCCGATTCCGTGCCACACCCGGATCCCACACCTGAGCCGAAACACCGATAGGTGGGCCACGTCCCTCCATCGTCTTCCTCACGCCCGGGCGGTTCCCTTGCCGGAGTAGCGGCGGTGACTGGCAGGGAAGGCTGCCCAGTGCCCCAGACGGCTCAAATCTCGTTGCCTATGCCCAAAACTTGAAGAGGAACAATCTGGGAAGGTCAGTAGTGACTCTAGATGGCCGGAGATACCTCCCCGACTGCGGCAGCGGCAAACTACACCACGGCGCCGTTGTTCTCGCACGGGAGAAGGGTATTCCAGATGGGGAGAGCACCACGAGCACCAGGGTGATATGAGGACCAAGTTTTTGCATCCTAACATTGGTAGAAACCTGTGCAAAGGGTAGCTCGACGGTGCGGCTAGGGTTGCGCATCGGCGGGCCATGAAAACTCGGATTAAAGCTTCATTTCTCAGCGGTTTCCGATGGTTTTGTGTCGAGGAGCTGTGCTAGGTTGCATAGAAGCATCGAGCTAAAGCAATTAGACTATGACTTCACCTTAGAACCAAATTTCCGAGTAGACGGGCTTCAGCTCTTGCTGTAGCTTGGAGGAAACGGAAGGCGATCACGGCTGGAGAGGAAACATGGGTGCTCCTAGGCTGGACAGTCGCACACCGTACCGTCGGGCGACCCTGCTCAGCTGGAGAACACTCGGTCTAACGCGTGGAGAGCAGAAGAGCGGCGATTTTCGGTCCGGCGGCAAAAACAGAGGAGGTGTGCGTCTTTTCTTCATCGGGCGAGTAGAAACGGCAATAGCTTTGGGTGTCGGCTAGAGTGGAAACACTCGGGCAATCGGTGACTTCGGCACCAAGCCAGAGACGTCGCCGTGGCGCGCAGGCTTCATCGTGGTGGCGGCCGTAGAGATAATACGAGAACCGACATGCTCAGTGAGTGACTGACCAGATAGTCCCACATGTCATCCACTCTCTTCCCCTCCTGCTGTTTCTGATCTCTTAATTCTACCACCAAACTTTGTCCAAAAAACATAGATATTTGCAGGGAAGCAAAATCAAATATGTAGCATTCAATTTTGGACTTCATTGCTGCATTTGACCAAGTTTGGTTCGAATTCCAAATTCAAGTTTTAAATTCCATTGGTTTTTTATGTCACCCTAGAATTAAACAGCAAACCTGCTTCCAAAATTGTGGAATTTTTCATGAGGACTCTTTGAATTATTTGGAACCAAGTGGCAAGCTCAGGCTTGAATTTGTACTAGTATCATATGTATATGACTAGTTGGAAAAAAGTTTAAAAATTTGAATTTCCTCCACCTTTTTGATGCTACACCAACCGTGCAAAACTGGGCTTTCACATGTATGTAAGCCTCCATGCGAACCATCCAAACCTGAAAATCAATGCCATTGAAAACATAGGGTTTTGCAGAGTATTTCTCCATGTTGATTAGTAAAAACACGTGTAAATCACAAAGATTAGAGCAACGTGGCTCTGGTATCAATTGTAGGATCGAAGAGTACGTGAAAAGTTACTAGAGGGGGTCAATGGTAGATTAAACCTTTTTCAGTGGAAGCTACAAAACCCCTCGGGAGAAACCAATCTGTTAAAGAAACAAGTTTGTGCGATTGACCTAAACATGTTCAACCGTGACAAACATAGTAGAGATTTTAGGGACTCAAGTCACGGAGACACCGCAACAAGAATCATAAAAATGCGTCGAGTAAAACTCAAGTTATGATCAATAGATTGCTAGATGAAAATGTCATGTCTTATCCAATGCTTCACTGCTAGATGAAAATGCATCTAATAAAACTCAAGACATGTCATGTCTCATCTAATGCTTCATTGCCACGTAGCTACAGAGCCAGCAGTGGATAAACCTGGTAATGGGCCAGGATTCAAATCAAAATCGAACCAATCCTTTTTTATTTTGCTAATAAATAAAATCCAACCCAATCCATAACTTAGTCTACAAGACATTATGACCCAACCAAACTAATCCATTTTCAATCACCACAGTGAAAGCGGTTCCAACTTGTGAGACCTATGTGCGCTGAATACACTGGCAACTATAATAAAAGTGGGGATTTACATTCAAAGTTTTGAATATTGCCGAAATACCCGCTTCGGATTGTCCGCACTTTCTCATTGCATTTTAGGAGTAACTGTGTGGGGACCACCTCGTGGTTCTCCCACTCCGGGATTGCACAAGACACGCCTATATGTTAATCCTTACTTTTAGTTTTATAGCAGCAGTTTAATGAGCCTTAGGCAGCCCTCACATCGGAAGTCCACAATCAAACAAGAAACGCTTTCCTCCGATGTCGTGATGCCCAAAGTGGAAGATAAACTTAATTAGCTCTACAACTACAGCATACAGGGTTTTAAGACATTAAGAGTTCAATGCAGCATATTCATTTGGCTTCTTTCACTTCTTACTACGTCACAGAAGAGTGCACAATCGGTACTCAAACAACCGCAAGGGAAGGTGATTGCAATCAGGAGACATCCGGATAACACGTCACATACACCCACTTTCAGAAGTGTGGTGCTTCACACCTTCCTACTCTGTTGTATGCAGCAACCTTTCAAAGGCAACCAAATGCCGAACCGGTCCATCCATAACGAGCAGGAGGTCCCTGCGTGGAGCGTGTCTGTGCCCACCGGCAGATTTACACGTTGCTACCCTCAACCCACTCCTATAAAACGGTTGGGTAAGCCTCGGCAACCAGGTTAACCAATTACATCGGTTTCCTGGTTCCCATATGCCAGTACGCATCCGGTACTGTTCAAACTTGTCCAGCTGGGCCGCACACGGCTCGGTCCTCAATCGGCACCAACAGGGCTACGCACATGATACCTCCGCTCACTGCATCCTATCCCCCCTGCTGGGTCTATGTTTCACATTCTTAAGCCATTCTTTACCTCTTTCCATACCGTGTGAATAAATACCTATCTCGTGAGTAGATTTCAACCACTTGACTTCTACCCAGATCCTAAGAACATTAGCATGTCATTTTCTACTAATCGAGTTTGTAAACTACCCAACCCTCCATAGGATTTAGAGGTTATGCAAGTGGGGTTTCAATCACCCTAACTCTAATGCAAGCATTTCACCCTAAACATAAGTGATACAAATGAAAATTTTGCAAAAGTACTTAAATGCAAACCGGGGCTTTCCTGGTTGCGAGTTAAACAAAAGTCAGCTTCTGGTGGGAGGACGTCCAACGGCTTCGTTGTGTCCTCAACTTCGGTCACTATATGAAATGTAGCAAAATATATGTATAAGTGCTAGTTTTATATAAGAGATGAACTCCTATTACTAGCTACGGCTGTTTAGGATCCTTAATTTGTATTGGGATTTTTCCAGTGGATACTATACTATCTAAGGATGGTATGAGAAAAATTTGGAGAAATTTCATTGAACCTTGTGGTCTCCAAAATTCCCACAAGCCCAAAGGCTTCTCTGAATTTTGGTCCCAAATCTGAAGTTTTGACATGGGTAGGTTTCCAAGGTTCTAACAAAATTTGCTTCACCATTTTTGGAGCTACCAACAGGGAGATATGGGTTTTTCAAGTTTGGGTAAAAATCTGAAAATGTCTCAGTTCATTTTTCCATTTTTCAGAGACATAAAGGATTGACACCATATTTGGCAAAGAAAATGAGGTCCAATGCCTCTAAAATTTTTACTGGAGTTCAAGGATTTATGGAAGAAGCTCATGCCCAAATTTGAGAATTTTCCAATAAACAAATATCCTGTAAAAAGTTCTACAATATTTTGCTTAAATGAATTAATGAGAAAAATCCAGTGATTTTCATAACCATTGGGCTGCACCCCTGGATACTACCCTCTGAGGGGAATCCAACAAAATTTATTTGACCATTTTTTGACCTTCCTACACAAAGTTATGGCTCTTCAAAGTTTGAACCACTTTTTGTTTGAATTTTACACAGAGAACTCAAATGTGGGGCCGACGGGTCAGTCTTCTTCAACCTCCAGACAGAACCCCGCGCATGCACACCGGAACCGAAGATGGCGCACCTCGTTCTCCTCCAATTGTCAACCATTTTCGATGAAGTTTCGTCCTAAACGTTCCTCGGACCACGGCGCAACCGCCAGGCAACCTTGCATCGCATGAAAAGCGACTGGAACCCACTCGGCACCGGTGGGGCAGCTCGGAGTTGCGGCGCTGGCGAGGAACACGGCCTTCCCGAGCCTAATTTGATTAGCAACGTTGCCCTACAGCATCACTAGAGCCAGTAGAGCGTGACTCCACCGCTAACCCGAGCTAACAACGGCGGCAACATAGTTGTCACCGGTGAACCACCCCATTTTTGCCAGCGGCAGCAATTTTCTGTCGCCCGGGGTGGAGGAAGGCCGGTTGGCTTCGGTACACAGCGTGGGAGGCCGCTAGGGTAGCTAGTTGCTGTGTCTAGGACCAGAGAACCGATGATCAAACGTGTGGAGAGAATTTCCAGAATTTGCTAACGTCGGGTCTTCATGTGCGCCGGCAGTAAAGCCCAAATTCCGGCAAGTCGGCGATAGTAAAGAGCAAAAGGTGATCGGGAGAAGCATCTACACCTTGTGGCGCACCTTAGGGCGAAGATTATGGCGCCGGAGAAGCACTGGAGCGGCCTGATGACCTGAAACCGAGAAGACGGCGGAGCAAAGTTTTCTTCCAGTGAAGAACGGCTCGGCACGGTGAGGGAAGGTTGGGGATGAGCTGAGAAGTGTTGTGAATCGTCGAGGAGGCACCAGCGGAGCTTGTGGGAGGCTCAGCTAGGCGCTCACGTCGCTGAAAGGTGATCGGCGAGGTGGAACCGAGAGGAAACGGCGTGCTCTGTGTTTCTCTGTCGCGCTCGAGCGAGGGGACTGAGGATGCTTCGGTTTATCGTGGAGAATAGAAAAAGTTCAATTGTGCTGCTGCTTTAGCTCTGGACAACCCACGGACGAGTTGCCTTTGGGAGCACACTGAGGCAAGCAGCTCGGTGGAGCTTCGGGCGGCGGTGTTCAGCGGGAGCTGGCACGCTGGTGATCAACCGAGGGAAACAGAGAAATTGCTTCTGTGGGTGGCTGAATAGTGGGTCCCACCCCCTCATTTCTTAATCAATTTTTCCACAGCTACTCACAATTAAAAGCTTTGCTTCACCTCAAAGTCATGGATTGAAATCTTTGAATTCAAATGATTTGAATTCTAGTGTGGAATTTGAACTAGTTTTTGGTTATTTGAATTTGAATTGGAATTTGAATTCTCCCTTTGCATTGTTCCAAAAACATAGAAAACCAACTCAAATATTTCTGAATTTTGGCATGGCTGCTAATTCAAATTTGGAGAACACATTTGTGGAACCAAATTTGCAAATTGAGGAAGTTTGGATTTGAAACTGAAATTTAAATTCAGATTCGAGGGCTCCCTCTTTTAATCCCAAACAAATAGTAGAACCACTCCAAATGAGCTGAATTTTTTGGAGGTTGAATATTTTACATATGAAGATCCAAGTTATGAATTCAGATCTCCATGTTTGAAGAATTTTTGGGAAGTTTGAATCCTCACTTTGAACTCACACCGTTATAATTCAAAGTTTTTAATTCACCTCATTTTTCCTAAGTGTCAAGGTGCTGAAATCTTTGTTAGCACTTTTGGGGATTTTACATCCCTCCCCATTAAAAAGAATCTCGTCCCGAGATTCCAAATGAAAAGCAACGTGGGGAAACATTACCGGGTATACGATGATAGAAATTCCGGATAATTTGCTTGAAGATAGTCCTCGCTTTCCCATGTCGCCTCATCAGCGGTATGGTTACTCCACGAGACCTTGTAAAACCATAAGTTCCAGTTTCTTGTGGTGCTAGTCTTTTCATCGATAATCCGGATCGGATACTCCGAGTATGTGAGATCCGGTTGAAGAACTTCTATTTCTTCAGTGTGGATTTCAGCCGAGGGTTTGGGGCATTTCCTCAGCAGAGAGATGTGGAAGACATTGTGAATTCCTGCGAGTGACGCCGGTAACTCCAGGCGATAGGCCACAGGTCCGCATTTTTCAATGACGGCGAACAGAGTGATGAATCACGGCTCAATTTTGCCCTTCACTCTGAAACAATGAACTTCTTTCATCGGACACACATGGACATAAACCTGGTCTCCGATGTCGACGTGGAGAGGACGGCGTCTTTTATCCGCATAGCTCTTCTAACAAGATTGAGCAGCCTTGAGGTTGGCTTGTATTACTCGCACTCATTCTTCAGCCTCATTCACAAGTTCGATGCAGTATATCACTCGCTCGCTGGACTCACATCAGTTGAGTGGTGTGCGGCATTTCCGGCCGTAAAGAGCTTCATACGGCGCCATCTTTATGGTAGCTTTATAGCCATTGTTATATGAAAACTCCGCCAATGGCAAATGATCGTCCTAGTTTTTACCGTGGTGGATGGCACAAGCGCGTAGCATGTCTTCAAGTACTTGATTCACCCATTCAGTTTGACCATCCATCTGCGGGTGATACGCAGAGCTTCAGATCAGTTTAGTCCCTAATGACGCGTGCAGCTGTTCCCAAAACCGAGCGACGAACAGCGCACCATGATCTGAAATAATTGTGCGGGGAACACCGTGAATGCACAAGATCCTTCTGATATACAACTCCGCATATTGCTTGGCCACGTACTTTGTATGTACGGGAATAAAATGAGCCGACTTGGTTAATCGATCGACTATCACCCAAATCGAGTCATGCTTGCGGGAGGTGAGAGGTAACCCGACTATGAAGTCGATGCTGATATCCTCCCACTTCCACGCCGGAATGTTTAATGGTTGCAGCTGTCCGGCTTTATGCATATGGTTGGCTTTCACACGCCGACACATATCGCATTCGGATACGTACTTCACGATTTCTATTTTCATCCGCATCCACCAAAATCTGGTTTTCAGATCTTGGTACATCTTGTTGCTGCCCGGATGAATGGAATATTTGGACAAATGAGCTTTGTCCAAGATTTTCTTCCGAAGCTTCATGTCACGGGGTACCACTATACGGTCATTAAACCATAGAGTGTCGTTTTCATCCCTTCGGAAGCATTTCATTTCGCCATTCTTCATTCTTCTCTGAATGTGCGACATTCCCATGTCTTTCTTCTGAGCTTCCATAATCTCCTCTCTTATGGTAGGGACGAGAGCAAGATTATATAATGCTCCATATGGAACCAAGTACAAACTCAGCTCCTCCTGTTCAAGTGGGGTGATGGACAGATGGTTGACGTGAGATTTGCGGATTAAGGCATCAGACAGCACATTTGCCTTACCGGGATGGTAGTGAATGTCGATCTCATAGTCTTTGATCAGCTCTAGCCATCTCCGTTGCCGCATATTCAACTCCTTTTGAGTAAATATATATTTCAGACTCTTGTGGTCGGTGTAGAGGTGCACTAAGTTCCCAAGTAAATAGTGCCTCCATATTTTCAATGCCAACACCACAGCAGCGAGCTCAAGATCATGAGTCAGATAGTGCTGCTCATGGTTACAAAGTTTACGTGAGCCATAGACGACCACTCTTCCTCCTTGCATCAATACACAGCCAAGCCCGATACCGGATGCATCACAATATACGTCGAAGGGCTTGGTCGTATCTGGTTGAGCTAACATCGGGGCTGTTGTAAGATGCTTCACCAATGCTTGGACAGCTCCTTTACATGCTGAGCTCCAAACATACTTGATCCCCCTCTTCAACAATTCAGTCACCGGCTTAGCAAGCTTGGAGAAGTTCGGTATGAATCTCCGGTAATATCCCGCTAAACCGAGAAAGCTCCTGACTTCATGGACAGATGTGGGGGACTTCCATTTCAGCACTTATTCGATTTTGCTTGGATCAACTGCAATGCCTACCACAGAAATAATATGACCAAGAAATGGCACTTGGCTGATCCAAAACTTGCACTTGCTGAACTTGGCATAAAGTTTATGGTCTCGCAATTGTTGAAGCACGATATGCAAGTGTCCGGCGTGTTCTTCTTCAGACTTGGAATAAACCAAGATGTCGTCAATAAACACCACCACGAACTTGTCCAACTCCGGCGTGAACACTGAGTTCATGAGGTACATGAAATGTGCTGGGGCATTGGTGAGACCAAAAGACATGATGAGGTATTCATACAGCCCATATCTCCTCGGGAAGGCCATCTTCGGAATGTCCTCCACTCGGATCTTAATTTGGTGATATCCGGAGCGAAGATCCATCTTCAAAAATACACTCACACCAACAAGTTGATCGAAGAGAATATCAATGCGGGGCAGTGGATATTTATTCTTGATGGTGATGGCGTTGAGAGGTCGGTAATCCACGCGCAACCTCAAGGTTTCATCCTTCTTTTCCACAAACAGCGCCGAGCATCCCCATGGCGAGGAACTCAGTCGAATGAAACCCTTACTATTTAGATCATTGAGCTTCTCTTTCAATTCAGCTAGCTCATTCGGAGCCATCTTGTATGGTCTCTGTGATATCAGTGTCGTCCCGGGTACAAGTTTGATCTTTTACTCGACACCCCTTTCAGGTGGCATGCCCTGGAGATCATCTGGAAATATGTCCGGATATTCACGGACCACATGAATATCGTCAAGTTTTTTGGCTTCCATGTCATATGTGGCTGGATCTTCTTGAACCGAACGGTCAAGAATAAGAACATGTGGTTCATGAAGTGGAGAGTTTAAACGAACCACATGTGGAATGATGTCAAGAACAGCACCATGGCGATTTAGCCATGATATTCCTAAAATGACATCAAGTTTTTGACTCTCTAACATGATTAGAGAAGTGGGGTATAGATTTCCACCCAATTGTAAGACCATCGTATCAGCTGTTATTTTCCCACCCGGAGAGCATATCTGTAAATGTCCCAAAAATGTATATGAATAAAACCGAGGTTTGAATTCATATGTGTGGCAAAAGTGTGAAAAATGGGACTTGCTAAAACTTTTCTTCATGCAAAGTGTTACATGGATGATCATCCAAAATGAGGCTCACATTTTTATTTGAATGTGCTGAACCAATATGGACTTAAATATCTCTTTGCATGAAAGTTTAAAAATCAGATTTCAGATTCGAAGTTCACACAAATTATGGCCCCAAACTTTGAATACTCATGGATCCATATAGTTTGGAAATTGTGGAAAAAGTTGGATGACAAACTTGTCATTTGGGGTGGGCTCAAAAAGGAGTTAAATAAAAGCATTTTCAAAACTCAATCAAATTCAAATGTGCTATGCAAATTCATACTGAATTTGGGGAGATTCAAATGCTAGCCCGCATTTAAACTTCAAAACTTTGGAATTTGAGAGATCAACACAAGAAGATATTTTGGGAGGAAAATGTGGGGTGGGACCCACATGTCAGAGAGCAAATTGTGACTTGCAAAGGAAGCAAATGCTCTCTGTTTTCAACTCCACGGGTAGTTTCCCACCATGTGCCACAGAGGAGGCTGCCGCCACCTCCTGCTCCCTCTCCCACGCGCTGGTGGTCGATTGAAGGATCCCCTCGTGCTCTCTGTGTGATCCACTCCCTCTCAAACCGAGCAAAGCCTCTTTTGTTTCACCTCCTCGCGAGAAACACGGCTACAGAGCCCTCACCCCTCCGCTCCTAAGTGATCCTCCAGAAGGCCACAAACCACTCGCGCGCACTGCACCCCAAGCTGCTAGACAGCACCATGAGCGCAGTTCTCACCTCCCCGACCAAAAAACGAGTGAGCTCCAGCCTCCCTTGGCTTTCAAACACCTCCTCTGCCGCGACCTAACTCAAGCCGGCGATCAGCTTCACGTGGACAGGCCACAACGGTGGTTTTCACGGCCGAGCAAGCACAGCAACGGGAGCGCACGGCCACCGAGTTGCTCTCACCCAAAGCTCAAGCCAAACTGTGAAGAATCAACGGCGAATTTCAGAATTTTGCTCCGGCGGCTTCAAACCGAGCGTCCGGTACGAGATCTTCAAATTCCCACTCTCTAATCCTCCATAGGACATGAAATGTTGCACATACAAGCTGGATTAGCCGGCGATCATATTTTCTTTAGCAACCGTTGCATGAAACCGCCTAGGGACGACGGATTTTGAGCTTTCCCGAAGGTGTTCATGGCGGAACAAACCGGTCGCACGGTGAAACCTTATTTGCGGCCATAACCAATCTAGTTCGAGGCGTTGCCGAGCTTTGTGATAACCCACTGGTGCTGTAGCATGTTTTTGTCGCTTGTTTGGAGGGCTAGAACCCACGGCTGACGGCGCCAAAGGGCACCCGAGGCCGCCGCACGTCGCCGACCATCTTCCGGTCACCGGCAGCCCTAGAACACCCCACCATCGTGTTCCTCGACGTCAATAATGCTCTAACAGAGAACCCCAGCTCGGATGGTGGCCGGAAACGGTCGTCCGATGAGCAGCCGGTTGCTCCGGCGAGGTGGAGTGCGCGGGCGCGGGAAAGAAGCCAGAGGAAGAAGAAGACCGCGTGGGTCCCATCTGTCAGCGGCTGTGAAGTTTAAATCTGTGATCTGTTGTGGCCCGGATCTCCTGTGCTGGCGCGCTGGAACCCTGTTACCCGGTGTTGCTTCAATTCTATTGGCTAAGGTTTAAACACGTGGGCCCAGCAGATTTCCCGTAGCAAAATATTTCCAGAGAATGTTCCAAATTTGGAAAATCATATATCTTTGTAGAAACCTCCAAATTGAGTGATTCAAATTGGGTTGGATTCATTTTACAGAGATCTATCCAAATATGAACTCCAATTTGTATGAAAGTCAATATTACATTCTGGAAAATTCTTTGAATTTTTTCTGAAAAATAATTATTGAGGGAGTTTGGTCATCCAAAAATCCCCAAATTTTTTCAGAATATTCTTTGGCAGATTGTTGACCTTCTAGCAAATTTTCAGCTCATTTGACGATCATTTGAGTAGGAAATTGCCAAATACAAACTTCTGTGTTCATAAGAGTCCAGAAACATTTTCAGAAAATGTTTCCCACTTGAAAAATCTATTCTGGGTGATTCATAGCTCCACAAATCATAGGAAAATTTAGGCAAGCTCTCTGAAGCATACTTGAAATTGTAGTTCAGTAAATTCGGTATGAAAATGCACAGTACTTCAGAATTAATTCTTTTGAGTAGAAATGCTTAAGGAATTGTTCTGGAGGAACTACTCAAGTAAAAGGTCTAAATTTTTGATCCAATTACTTTCATGTGGCCAGGAACTCACATGTAAATTATCAGCTCATGTGGAGCATTGGAACTCCCTGTTCTTATTCTCCATACTTATGTATATGGGGAAATACATAAGAGACATTGTGGGAATTATGGAGAACACAATTTGACTCCACATTAGCTGCAATCGGCAAGCTAAATCTAGGTAGTATAGAACCTGCTGTAAAATTTTTGAGGCCATTGGAGTTCTTGTTCTTCAGTAGCATTCAATTCTTTTTAGCTCACCTCTTATGTTCATTAAGAAAGTTAGTTAGTGTATAACTAAAACACCAAGACCAAGTGAGTTCATTCCTGTTTCCTTGCACAACAGAGGCAAACCAAGCCATTCTTGGCTTTTCTACACAACCTCTGTTCCTAAGAAATCAAGTCTTAAATTCTTTCCATTGCATTCTATAAAAATTGTGCATATACATTTCATTAGGATTCATGACGAAGGGGATTCAAAGGAGCGATTCATTGAAGTGGATCAAACTCTAGAGAATCAAGGGTTGATCAGCAAGGATCACTAACTGCTTACATACTACCCTGCAAAACAGGCAAGCTCCGATTTGCATTTAACAACTTTTAAGTTTTTACTTTGTATTCACTTTCGGTTAAGATATGAAATGTGCATTAGATCTAGTGCTTTGATACTCCTCTTGCATGACCAAATGAACCCATGGAGTATTGGGTAGGTGTCTTTAACCGTGTAGAACTGCCATGCTTAAGTAAGGTTCGGTAGAAATCGAGTGGTGAGATGCTACTCGCAGGATCAGGAACAACAGGGGCATACGGGATTGGTTGAGAAATTGTGTAGCAAGTTAAAGTTGAGACCGGAAGGTTGTAGGGCCAGCAGGACATAGGGGCCCAGGTGCTATAGACCTGTCCGTGTCAGTCAAGTACCAGTCCATATGCGGCCCTGTTAAACAAGTTTGAGTTGTGTACCGGACTCATGCTAGCTATATGGGACCCATTAAACCGATGTACCTCAGGAAGCTTGCGTTGAGCCTTTTCGGGTCGCCTCAGACGAGACGGCAAGTGTGCAGTATGTGGGTAACATTCTCATGACATCTCATGTCGGTAGGTGCACCATGAGAGTGGCTACTGTACGGGGCGATTTGATCGATCCAACGGGGGTGAAACGGGGGGGAAGGCTGCCATGTACGACATCAGTGATGGTTGCTGCAGGCAACGTCAAGTACGGGCATACGTGTCATGTAGTACGGGTGTTATTGATTCGAATCACCGTCGCTTGCGGAATGGACCGAGCATACTTGTTCTCACAGTAGTGACGTAGTAAGAACTTGCATGAGAAAGGAACTAATCAAATTGGTTTGAAGTTTATACTATCTTTGCGATGTATCTTTGATGAATAGCTAGTGCAAACTTGATTCTTTTTATGCTGTGAGCAAATTACATCGGGGGAAAGCGTTTCTTGTTTAATTGTGGACTCCCGATGTTGCATGCCCATGGTTACTCTTAATTTGCTGCAAATAATACTTGAAAGTAAGGATTCACTTTTAGGCAAGTTATTATGCATTATGCCATCCTACCTTATGTTCATAACCTCATGTAGAGTTTCATGACTAGGGTGACGGTTAAGTCTTGCTGAGCGTTATGCTCACAGATGCTATCTGAGTTGTTTTGCAGGAATGACTTCATGCTATTAAAGGATGCCGATGAGACTCGTGAACCTCCGAGTGGTTACTCAAGAGCATCCTCGCCGCTGCAGATTGTTCTTCGTGTTGCTAGTAAGAAACGTCCGCGGGCTGGACTGTTTCTTTGTTGCTAAGTTAGAAATGAGTCGTGAGAGTTATAGTCTTCCGCTGTAGCTTATCTTGAGATAAGTATTTGTAAAACACTTTTGTACGCTTCCGCAAATGATTTATGTAATGTGATGTGTTTCATCGACCCGTGTTCTGTTGGGTGCCGCATTTCACGGCACCACCCGACGAGGTCCTGGCGGGGCCGCATTGGCGGTCCCCCCTTACAGAGTGGTATCAGATCTGCGTTGGGAATAGCGCATGGATTGAGCATCATATTAAGTTAAAAACTTAGGATATGGTGAGATGAAGGTATTAGGCCCACATAAGGACTACTATATTAGCATATTATGTAGATGGCAATCTAACCTATTTTCTATATCGTAAAATCATGCATCTCGGGACTTTCTATGTCTTGGGGAGTGCATGTAAGTGCTGTCCACCAGTGCGCACAAGCTGAAGGGTGGAGCCTCACGGGTGGCAGGTAACCCGACTCGCTTTAGTATCCTCTATGACTCTTCATGTCGTTTGGGGTATTAGAGCAACGCCTGTCCCTAGCGTGCTACGGGCAAGTATGGGAGACCCCGTCACGTGGTCAGTAATGTGAACACATAGCTCAAGGCTTGTTTGGCTTGAGAACACCCGCGCGAGTGATGACGGACGGGGTGTATGAACTGTATTGGGATCGGGTTTGGTGTGCAGCCGAACCTGATGATTGAGTGTGTTTTATATAGGTGCTAACCACGAAAAACCATAGTACGTATAGAACACGTTTGCGAGTGACTGTTTTAGTGCCACCCAAGAATACGTACATGCCGATGTAATCCGGTTAGGTTTTTGTTTTGTGAGGCAACATAGTACCGTTATATGTCTTACGGTGCATCGCCAATGTACTACACTGGATAGTCTTCTTTCCTATGAGGAAATCATTCATGACTAACTTTCAAACTAAAAATGGATGTTGGAAAGCACATATTAGTTACTGAGCTCTCTATTTGAACTAAGCTTCAAAGAAGAGACTTGCTAGGCTTCTTTTGATCCAAAAACAGAGTGCTCTGTTCTGGCAGAATTTTTGCTGAACTTCGACAGAGCATAACTCTGAGTAGCTTGACCCGATGGAGGTGTATGATACAGTTCTGGAAATTTTTTAAGTGCTCTACAACTTTTATGTAGACCTCCAGAGCAAAATCAGACGCCAACTTGGTTGAATGTCCAGAGTAATGCAAACTGTACAGAAAACAGGACAGCTACAAACCTCTCTGGATGTTTCTGTAAATTAGCCATAACATTCCGTATAAAAATTTCTAAGGGTCATAGTTTGTTCAGAATTGTACTCCATTTTTATGTATAACTGTGATGAAAACAGCCACATACGAAGGAGATGCTGGCAAATTTTATCCAGAAACTCTGCCAACTTTAAACAGTCATAACATTTGATCTAGAAACGATCTAGGGGCATATGAGTACTTGTTGAAAAGATACTGAAGTTAACTTTAACTTTGGTATTCAACTTGAGTTATTAAAATGCTGATAACCGGATCTAAATCTGGATTAAGTACAGAAAGGTCTGTTCTGTTCAGATTAGGGGACTGATTATGTTGGCTTTAGGGAGATATGTAAACATCAAATTTTGTTATGCTTTCATAAAGTTTCAGCATATTCATATTTTAAATACTTTCACATACTGCTGAGATCGAGTTTTGAGTCCCCTCAAAATTATTCTTTTGCAGTATGGTGCGTTCTCATTCTCCGAGTAGGGCTGAAGGTTCTCGCCAAGACGGCGATGACTCGACTCCACCATGGGCACTGCCATCAACGGTATGGGTGGATGTCATGGCTCAGATGGTCGAGTCAAGTAAAGAGAACACAAGAATACTCCAAGCCTTGATACAACAGGGCTTACTCCAACGTACACAACAGGTCGTTCCACCTCGGAACGCCTATTTGGACTTCTTGGCGACTGAACCGCCAATTTTCACAGAAGCCAACGAACCAGTGGAAGCTGATCAGTGGCTTCGGGTTATGGAGTCCAAGTTTGGAGTGTTTGAGTGCAATGAGTATCAGAAGACATTATTTGCAGCTCAACAGCTCCATGGGGCCGCCGGAAATTGGTGGTTCGCTTATCTCGCCACCGTTCCGGAAGGCCATCAAGTGGAATGGGTGGAATTTCATGAAGCATTCCGTGCTCGTCACATTCCTATGTGTTTTATCAAGTCCCAGTAGCAGGAATTCAGGAACTTGAAGCAGGGGGGCATGAATGTCCTCGATTATGTCAAACGGTTCAACCATTTGGCACAATATGCTCCTTCTTATGCGACGAGCGAAGCTGCAAGGTGTGACTACTTCTTCCATGGCCTGAGTGCCATATTAAAAGATAGGCTTGCTTTGTTCAATCAAGGCAATTACACCGAGTTGATCAGTGCTGCCCTGCTGCAAGAAAAAGCGACACTTGAGTGTCAAGCAGAGAAGAGGGACTGGGATGATGTGCAAGAAGACACACCAGTTGTTCCTCGTAAATACCGTGTGGTGTATCACCCACCATCCGATGAATTATGGCAAGCGCCAGTAAGACCAACTCAGTACAGATTTCCTGCTCAAGAATCATGTCTTGAGGCAACACCATTGCCGCGGTAACGATTGAATTCTGGTACACAATTGCTGCAGCCAAGTACATCAACTTCTCAACCACCAGTCAACGAAGAACCGGGGAAACATCCGTGTTCTTATTGCCACCGTTCTGGGCATTTTAGGCAAGAATGCCAGGAGAAGTTGTTGAACAGCGGACAACCATCATCATCAGATGGTATGCCGCAACATGCTCAAGTTAATATAACAGCATTGCAATCCGGGAGTGTGCAACATCTTGCTATTGAGGATGTCCCAGAGGGAGCACCGGTGTTAGCAGTCATGTTCACTCTCAAAGATGTGCCCATGCTCATACTGTTTGATTCCGGTGCAACCCATAAATTTATCAGCAAAACATGTGTGGATCAGCACAAATTACCCACCAATACTCCCACAACGAGTTATCTTATACATTCACCGGGTGGAAATATCTCTGCTAATCAGATTGTGTCCCGAGCAGCCTTGTGTTTGGGAGGAAAAATATACCCAACATCGCTGATTATGTTGGATAGGCATAACATATATATAATATTGGCGATGTCTTGGTTAAATCATCACGGTGCCGTTCTCAATATCGGTAACCGGACTGTCCAGATTGACTCGCCGATTCACGGACAGCACACGCTGTTTTTAAACAGCGATGATCAAGATACGGTAGAGGTCTACCACACGGAAGCGCTTAAACTTGAAGATATTCTGGTGGTACGTGATTATCCCGACATGTTTCCCGATGATTTACCGGGCATGCCGCCCGAACGGGACCTCGAGTTCCAGATTGAACTGGCTCCGGGAACAATGCCTATTTCACGAAGGCCTTACAAGATGGCACCTAACGAGCTAGTGGAGTTGAAGGAGCAACTAAATGAACTCATGAGCAAGGGTTTCATACGACCATGTTCTTCACCTTGGGGTTGCTCTGCGTTGTTCGTTAAGAAGAAGGACGAAACACTGCAGCTATGTGTTGATTATCAACCTCTAAATGTTGTCACGGTAAAGAACAAGTATCCTTTGCCCCGCATCGACATCTTGTTCGATCAACTTGTGGGTGCAAAGGTATTCTCGAAGATGGAACTTCGGTCTGGATATCATCAAATAAAAATCCGGCCGAAGGACATACCGAAGAGAGCTTTCTCGACGAGATACAGACTCTATGAGTACCTCGTCATGTCATTTGGGTTAACCAATGCTCCGGCACACTTCATGTACTTGATGAATTCTGTGTTCATGGCGGAGTTAGACAAGTTTGTCGTGGTATTCATTGACGACATATTGGTTTACTCCAAATATGAAGAAGAGCACGCTGAACATTTGCGCATCGTGCTACAAAAGATGAGGTAGCACAAGTTATATGCCAAGTTCAGCAAGTGTGAGTTCCGGATTGATCAAGTGCCTTTCCTAGGCCATATTATTTCAGCAGTGGGCATGGCCGTGGACCCGAGCAAAATTGAACAAGTGCTAATATGGGAATCTCCTAAATCAGTCCACGAGGTCCGAAGTTTCCTAGGTTTAGCAGGGTATTATCGGAGGTTCATTCCGAGCTTCTCAAAAATTTCTAAACCAATGACGGAGCTGCTGAAGAAGGGCACGAAATACATGTGGAATGCAGCATGTGAAGCCGCATTCAAAACTCTGGTGAAACTCACAACAGCTCCAGTTCTTGCTCAGCCGGACACGACGAAGCCATTTGATATGTATTGTGATGCATCCGACATTGGACTCGGCTGTGTTTTGATGCAAGAAGGGCGTGTAAGCGCCTATGGGACTCGCCAACTGCGAAACCACGAGCAGCATTATCCAACTCACGATCTCGAGCTTGCTGCTGTGTTGTTGGCGTTAAAGATGTGGAGGCATTATCTACTGGGCAATCTTGTCCACCTCTACACCGACCATAAAAGCTTGAAGTATATCTTCACGCAGAAGGAGTTGAATATGAGACACGGAGGTGGTTGGAGCTCATCAAAGATTATGAAATTGAGATCCACTATTGTCTGGGTAAAGCGAACGTGGATGCCGACACGCTTAGTCAAAAAGCCCTCGTTCACAACTTGGCGTTTTCTGAGTTGGAAGATGAAGAACCAAGTCTCCATGTCATTCTGTATGGAGCACTTTACAACATTGCTCTCATTCCAACAATGCGTGAAGAGATTGTTGAGGCTCAAAGAAGAGACAGGGATATGTCTCACATCCAGAGAAGACTAGACAACGGAGAGGTGAAATGTTTCCAGAAGGATAATGATGGTACGATATGGTTTAATGACCGTATAGTGGTACCGCGTAATATGAAACTCCGGAAGAAGATCTTGGATGAAGCCCACCTGTCTATGTTTTCCATTCATCCCGGCAGTAACAAGATGTACCAAGATTTGAAACAGAAATTTTGGTGGACGCGGATGAAGTGGGAGATTGATAAATACGTATCCGAGTGTGATACGTGTAGACGGGTAAAGGCTGATCATATGCGGAAAGCCAGACCGCTACAACCACTTAAGATACCGGCATGGAAATTGGAGGATGTGGGTCTGGATTTCATCGTCAGATTACCACTCACATCCCAGAAGCATGACTCGATATGGGTGATCGTCGACCGGTTGATGAAATCAGCTCATTTCATACCGGGAGACACTAATTTTTGAGCCAAGCAATATTCGGAGTTATACATATCAAAAATTATAAGCTCGCATGGTGTTCCGAAGACTATCGTTTCAGATCGAGGTGCGCTGTTCGTTCCTCGGTTTTGGGAGCAGCTGCACGCCTCATTGGGCACCAAGCTGATTAGAAGTTCCGCATATCATCCGCAAACTGATGGACAAACTGAGAGTGTGAACCAAGTACTAGAAGATATGTTGAGAGCGTGTGCCATCCACCACGGTAAGAATTGGGATGATCACTTACCGTTGGCGGAGTTTTCATACAACAACTGATATCAAGCGAGTATTAAAATGGCACCGTATGAAGCTCTATATGGCCGGAAGTGTCGCACACTATTGAATTGGTGTGAGTCCGGCGAAAGAGTTCTTTTCGGGGTTGATCTTGTCAACGAAGCCGAAGACCGAGTTCGGTTGATACAAGAGAATTTAAAGGCTGCACAATCCCGACAGAAGAGCTACGCTGATCAAAGGCGTAGGCCGTTGCATTTTGATGTCGGAGAGCATGTTTATCTTCGTGTGACTCTGATGAAGGGAATTCACCGGTTCGGTGTAAAGGGGAAACTCGCTCCCCGTTTTATAGATCCTTTTGCTATCACGTAGAAGTGCAGACCCGTAGCCTACCGGCTGGAATTACTAGCAAGTCTTGTGGGTGTCCATGATGTGTCTCATGCATCACAGCTGCGGAAGTGCCTCAAATTGACCACTGCTGTCCGCACCGAAAAAATTGATGAGTTGAAACCGGACCTTACCTACACCGAGCGACCGGTTCAGATTGTGGATGCAAAGACCCGGGTAACCCGGAAACGGACGATCAAGTTTTACAAGGTGCTGCTTCTTTCATAAAGTTTTGACATATTCATGTTTTTATTAGTTTCACATACTGCTGACTTCATGTTTAACTCATCTCGAAATGTATTTTTGCAGTATGGTTCATACTCGCTCTTCGAGTAAGGCCGGGAGTTCTCGCCGAGGCGGTGATGAATCTATTCCACCATCGGAACCTCCATCTGTGGGATGGATGGATCATGTGACTCAAGTTGTCTAGTCTATCCAAGAGAACACCAGGATACTCCAAGCAGCAACTCAAGAGAACACATGCTTACTCCAAGCTTTGGTACAGCAAGGCATACTCAAGAACACGCAACAAGTCGTTCCACCTCAGAACGCTTATCTGGATTTCTTGGCGACTCAACCGCCAATTTTACGGAAGCTACCGAATCCGTGGAAGCGGATCAGTGGCTTCATGTCATGGAGTCTAATTTCGGAGTATTCGAGTGTTATGAAGTTCAGGAGACAATGTTTGCTGCTCAACAACTCGATGGAGCCGCCGGAAACTAGTGGGTTGAACATCTCGCCACCATTCCCGAAAGTCATCAAGTAACATGGCGTGAGTTCTATGAAGCCTTTCGTACTCGTCACATACCGATAGGTATTGTCAAGACAAAGCGGGGGGAATTTATGATGTTAAAGCAAGGGGACATGAGTGTCCTTGAGTATGTCAAAAGGTTTAACCATTTGGCTCAAAATGCTCCCGAATATGTGGCGATAGAAGAGGCAAGGTGTGATTTATTCTTCCATGACCTGAGTGCCATATTACAGGAGAAGTTGGCTCTGTTCAACAAAGGCAATTACACCGACATGGTCGATGCCACTCTCATCCAAGAAAAGCCGACACTCGAGTGGCAAGCAGAGAAAAGAAAAGTGAGTGAGATCGAGCAGGCCAGCATAAGTTATGTGCCCCAAAAATACCGTTTGGTGTACCGAACGCCATCCAGTGAAAGATGGAGGCCACCTGTATGATCAACTCCTCAGAGGTTGATTGCTGGTCAAGAACCACAACTTGCACCACCTCCACAGCAGCAGCATCAGACGGTGGTTTGTGCTCCATCGCTGCAGCATGTGTACCTAGCATCCAACTGCAAGTCAGCGAAGAACCGGAGAGATATCCGTGTTTCACTTGTCGGCGTATGGGCCATTATGCTAGGTATTGCCCGGAGGGAATTCAAGGCTGCGGATCATCGTATTTGCAATATTCAGACCCGTACCTAAATCTGCAGAAAAGAGGGCAGACAAGGGGCAGTATTCACTACCCAGTGATGGATGATGTACCGGAAGGAGAAGCGGCTTTAGCAGGGATGTTTTCTCTGAATCAGCTACCGATTTTAATTCGCTTTGATTCTGGTGCCACACACTTCTTAATTAGCAAATCTTTTGTGGCTCAACATCAGCTACAAACCACTTTTACAAAGAGCGAATACCTCATATCTTCACCCGGGGTTAGCAGTATCACAAGTGAAATTGTCTCCCGAGCACCTCTTTGTTTGGGGGGTAGAATATACCCCACAACTCTCATTATTTTTGAGGGTCTGAAGATCAACATTATTTTGGGGATGTCGTGGTTGAATTACCACAATGCGGTTCTTAACATCAGCTCTAGGACCGTTGAGCTCAACTCCCCACAGCACGGTTTTCGTATATTATTTCTGGGCGCCAGTCGGCAACAGATTGCAACATTGAACCACAGAGAAACTATGAAGATAGAGGACATTCCGGTGGTACGTGAATATCCAGATGTGTTTCCCGATGATTTACCGGGCATGCCGCTCGAGCGGGACGTAGAGTTCAAGATTGAACTTGCGCCGGGAACGACACCAATTTCACGAAGGCCGTACAAGATGGCACCCAATGAACTGGTAGGATTGAAGACACAACTGAATTATCTAATGAGCAAGGGCTTTATACGACCGAGTTCGTCACCTTGGGGTTTTTCAGCGTTGTTTGTCAAGAAGAAGGACGAAACACTATGGCTTTGTGTTGATTATCGTCCTCTTAATGCTGTGACCATCAAGAACAAGTATCCACTACCTCGCATTGATATGCTCTTCGATCAATTAGTGGGTGCGAAAGTATTCTCGAAGATGGATCTTCGGTTCGGATATCATCAGATTAAAATCCGGGCAGAAGATATTCTGAAGACGGAATTTTCAATGAGATACGGGTTATATGAGTATCTTGTTATGTCTTTTGGTTTCACCAACGCCCCGGCACACTTTATGTACCTGATGAATTCATCGTTCATGCCATAGTTAGATAAATTCATCGTAGTCTTCATCGACGATATCCTGGTGTACTCCAAGTAAGAGGAAGAACATACTGAGCATCTGCATATTGTGCTACAAAGATTGCGAGATCACCAGCTCTATGCAAAATTCAGCAAGTGTGAATTCTGGATTAATCAAGTACCTTTTCTCGGATACATTATTTCAGCGGAGGGCGTTGCTGTTGATCCGAGTAAGATTATCCAAGTGCAGAAATGAGAGTCACCAAAGTCTGTGCATGAAATCCGTAGCTTCCTCGGTTTAGCGGGTTATTACCGGAGGTTTATTCTGGGCTTTTCACAGATCACTAAACCGATGACGGAACTATTGAATAAGAGTACCAGATTTGTTTGGGGTGCTGCCTGTGAACAAGCTTTCAAAACTTTAGTGAAGCATCTCACAACAGCCCCAGTTCTTGCTCAGCCGGATTTGTTCTTGCATCTCAAAACTTTAGTGAAGCATCTCACAACAGCATCTCAAAACTTTAGTGAAGCATCTCACAACAGCAGTGGTCCTTGCTTTGAAGATGTGGAGGCATTACTTGCTCAGAAATCTTGTACACCTCTACACCGACCACAAGATCTTGAAATACATCTTCACTCAGAAAGAACTGAACATGAGACAACGAAGATGGCTAGAGCTCATTAAAGATTATGAACTTGAGATTCATTATCATCCGGGAAAGGTGAATGTGGTCGCCGATGCGCTCAGTCGTAACTCTGTGAGACCTATGTGTGCTGAATACATTGGCTATGATGATAAAAGTTTTGAATTATGCCAAAACACTCATTTTGTTAAGGCCCGACTCTAGGTCCGAGCTCCGACAAGACCCGACGACAAGGTCCGACTTGCTATGGCTAGGTCCGACATGTGTTTGGTTAGCTCCGGTGGTATGTCCGACTAGCTTTGGTAAGCTCCGGTGTTAGGTTCTGCTAGCTTTGGTAAGCTCCGGCTCAAGGTCTGGTTAGCTTTGGCAAGGTTCGGAGCTAAATCAAAATGGTTCTGTTTTTACCAAGCAAATGTTTCGAACTTGCTTTACATCTATGGAAAATTTGCTTAGTATTCTTTTACCAAGTTTTTAAAGTGTTATGATTGTTTACGGTGGTTAACATTTTGCTATGGTTTGCAACATGCTTATGTGAGGTGTTCATGTAAGGTGTTGTGGTTTTCGAAACTAACGTGAGTCAAGTCGCGGACTCGTGCTTGAAAGTATTGGTTGTTTATTCATGTGCAGGTGTTGCTTGAGTTCAAGATATGGCTGGTGACGGATCCATTGAACTAGTCTTAGGGAGAAGATGTGGTTCAACAACCAAGTTCGGGAGGATTTGTGGTTGAGTTGATCGGGAGGTCGCGCAGCATGTTTGTATCAAGAACAATGCATATGAAGGTATCGTGGATGTCGTTGGAAGGTGTTTGCACATGTGCAAGGAGTGCATGGACGTGGCAACATGGTTCCAAGGCGTGATGAAGAGATTTGGACGTAAAGAATTGGTAGGAAAGGTCCAACCGGCTGGATTATGGACTCACGCTGCGGCTGAGTCGGTTATGGCTCAAAAATGAAAAGATTTGATTTGGTTATGATAGGATTTCGTGTGGGACACGAAGTTGAGTTGTTTTAGGAATTTAGGATAGGTTCTTAAGGTGTTTGGAAGTTTTAAGATTGCTTCTATCTGCGTATCGAAGAGTTTTAAGCAGTTATGGAAAGTTTCGATTGAGAAACTGAGTAGAATTAGAGTCCTAGTTAGGATTGGGTTGGCCTCCGGGCTGGTTATATAAGCAAGGGAGGCCAGAGCTCGTGTGAAGAAGACTTTGGGTTGTTCCTCTTATATTTTGATCAATAAAATTCGTAATTTAGTGGAGCTTTTATGCCTTGTTCGTCCGACTTGTTTTTGTCAAATCTTTCTCGTCGAGTTTCTGTACAGTACGACAGTGCTTCGGTGTTTTGATCATAACTCGAGTTTTACAGATCCAATTGACGTGATTCTTTTTGGGTTGTCTTAAAAACTTGATTGTATATCGTCTGTGAAAATGTCATGGTCATTGGATTTGTAGTTTCTGATCTACACGAGTTTCTTTTCGGTGTTGCAGATCTGGTTTTTACTCGAGTAGAACAGATTGACCCTCGTTTGATCTTTCGATCATAACTTGAGTTATTTTTGATGGATTTCCATGATTCTTGTTGTCGTGTCTTAGTGACTTGATTCTCTATAATATATACCAATTTTGTCATGGTTGAACACGTTTAGATCAGTTGCATACACGGTTTCTTGAACAGATCGATTTTCTGCCGAGGGGGTTTTTGTTGCTTCCGCTAAAAAGTTTAAATCTACCATTCACCCCCTATGGTAGCTTTTCACGTGTTCTTCGATCCTGCAATTGGTATCAGAACAACGGCGCTCTAATCTTTGTGATTTGCACGTGTTTTGACTAATCATCATGGAGAAATACTCCGCAAAACCCTGTGTGTTCAGTGGCACTGATTTTCAGGTTTGAAAGGCACGTATGGAGGCTTTCATCCAGGCGCAAGGCTTCACAATATGGGAAAAGGTGTACAAGCCTTATGACGTGCTGCCAAATGATCAAGTCACAGCTACGAACATGAGAGATGTCGACAACAACAACAAAGCACGAAACTTGATCATACAAGGATTAACTCAAAGTGACTCCGACCGTGTTGCACACCTCCGATTTGCATACGATGTGTGGAAAGCACTTTGTGCCTTCCATGAAGGATCCAACACAATCAAGGATGTAAGACAAGATATGTTCAAGAAATAATACATGTGCACGAGATGCAACCCGGTGAGTCAATCGATGACCTCTTTGCTCGCATCAATACAATTCTCAGCAACTTGCGTAGTGTCAACGTTAATTTTTCAGATGCTTGAAATGCTAGGAAATTACTAAGTGCATTAGACATGTCAATTTGGGAGATGAAAGTTACATCTCTTCGTGAATCTACTGTCATCAGTACACTTACACTAGATGTGTTATATTCTAAGTTAAAAACTCATGAAATTGAAATAATATCACGTAAGAACCCCAACAAGTCTCTTGCATTTGTTTCACAACGTGACATGCCTAGCTCTAGTCAATATTCATCTTGTGGTACACTTTCTTTGTTGTACTCTCTAACCCTTGAACAGATTGATTTTCCATAGGAAGAACTTGCACTTATCTCTACTCGGTTCTCAAAAGCATTGCAAAACGTTAGAACTAGAAGGAGAGGAAGTGCCGAACCTCAACGATGCTTCGAATGTGGTAAGACAGGACATTTTCGTACGGATTGCCCTAACCTTTAAGATCCTATTTCCCGTGATGAAAAGAAAACTAGGACGAAGCACTCCTCTACAAATGATAAGAAAAAGGAGAAGGGTTTTATAGGATGCCAATTGATAAATAGTTTTATCTCCACACTTCAAGAACTTGGCTCGAGCGATGTGGACATCGGAAGTGACGAAGATGAATTTGATTTGGCAAACTAATGCTTCATGGCGGGCATGTCAAGTTCAAGTATGGAAGAGGCAGAACACAACAGCGACAATGAAGAGGTATGTCCTACTTGCGAAGAAATATGTGATGCTATTTCTCGTGTCAATGTTATAGTTAAGAAAAAAGATAAAAAGCTTAGGGACAATGCTGTTAAAATTGAGTCACTAGAATCTGAAATTAATCGTTTGAAATCTTTGATTCCTAGTGATGATTCTTGTTCCTCATGTGATTTAAAATATGGACAGTTGTCCTCTCTAATAAGTGCACATACCTCCACACTTGATAAACTTGAGTTAGAGATTGAAAAGAACAGAGAGCTTGCTGCACTTAATGATAAAAACTTGAAAGATGTTTGTTGTTCTACAATTGATTTTCATTGTTCTACTTGTGATGATTTAATAAGAAACTACAAGATGCTATGAATGAAATTTCTATATTGAACAATGCTTTACGTTCTCATGAAGTTAAGTAGTGTTCCAATTGCAAACTAAAAGGAAAAACTTCATGTCAAAACTGCCTAGAATATTTCTAAAAAACTTGATGACATGAATAGGACACTAGAGCGGTTTTATAATGGGAATAAGAATCTGAATTGCTGTTGAATTCTTCTAAATCTTGCAATGATAAAACTGGTTTAGGTTTTGATTCCTATGCTCATGCTAAATCACATCCACCTAAAATTGTAAAGTCATTAGGAAGTGGTTTGATTAAAACAGTTCCTAAACAAAAAGAAGTGGTTTTTAAATCTGTAGGAGTGTTGTCTCATTCGGTTTCAAATAAACATGTGGTAGAGATGGTCTTGTCATAGATTTTTGCTATAGACTAGCTAAGCAACAGAAAAAGGAAAGAATTATTGCTAGATCACATAACAACTGTGCAAAACCTATTGTGTGTGCTCAACCGAATGTTAGGAATATGCAACCTGCTGTAATGAGTTAAAAACATGCAAAGTTTGCTTCCAGGCCTACTGTTTTTAGTGCTACTCATGTAACACCTCGTAGGTCAGTTGTTGGGTACAAAAATCCTCAAACATTGGCTCATAAACCTGCTGTTTTATCTCAGCCGTTGCGTGTTACTTCTGCTGGACGTCATGTGACTCAGTACTGGATTCCTATGCCTTTTGACTAAACCCAGTATTGAGTCATCGACGTATTGTACTTCTATGTAGGTTACACGCTTGAGAAGGAGAACATTTGGATTGTGGATTCAGGACGCTCACGCCACATGACAGGTAACAAAGAATGGTTCTCCTCCCTCTCTTTTGTGTCACATGTAGAAAATGTTACTTTTGCCGATAATTCTTCAACTCTTATAATTGCTAAGGGTTCGGTTAGAGTAAATAATCATTACACTTTAAAAGATGTGGCACTTGATAAAAATTTGAAATACAACTTGCTTTCTGTTTCACAATTGCTAGATGAAAATCTGGAAATTATTTTCACTAAAAATTGTTGCAAGGTTGTAGTTCAAATAGTGAGCTCATTTTTAATATGTCTCGGTTTGGAAGAGTTTTTAAAGCTGATTTTGATATGTCATCCTCTAAGCATAGATGTCTAGTTGCTAATGATTCAAATGACTTATATTTTTGACATCGTAGACTTGGTCATGTAGGCTTTGATCATCTCATACGTGTTAGTGCTCTTGATCGCGTACGTGGGCTGCCTAAGCTTAAAGGGGACAAAAAAAATTGTGTGCTCTTCCTGTAGACATGCTAAGATGGTTGCAGGTTCACATGCTCCTCTCACAATGACCATGACAACTGAACCGGGTCAACTTTTGCACCTTGACACCATAGGACCTTCACGTGTTCAATCCTTCGGAGCTAAATGGTATGTTCTTGTGATTGTTGATGACTATTCTAGATACTCTTGGTTTATTTTATGACATCTAATAATGAAACTTTTAGTCACTTTAGAACCTTATTTCTTAGATTATCAATTGATCACCCAGGATCTTTAAAAGCAATTAGAAGTGATAACAGAACCGAATTTAAAAATCAATCGTTTGATCACTTTTGTGCTGAAAATGTAATAGATCATCAATTTTCTTCACCATGTGTACCTCACCAAAACGGTGTTGTAGAGACAAAGAACGGAACCTTAGTTGAGATGGCTAGGACTATGCTTGATGAATATCAAACTCCTAGAAAATTTTGGGTTGATGCAATTGCAACTGCTTGTTATGTCTCAAATTGTGTTTTCTTGCGTGCTAAACTAGGTAAAACACCATATGAACTTTGGTTTGGACATAGGCCTAGTGTCACACACTTTCGGGTCTTTGGTTGCAAATGCTTTGTTAAAAACATGGTAATCTTGATAAATTTGAAACTAGATCCGTTGATGGCATGTTTCTTGGTTACCCATCTCATACTAGAGGCTACCGTGTGCTTTTATATGACACTAACAAAATTGTGGAGACTTGTGAGGTTTCTTTTGATGAAGCTAGCCCAGGTACTAGCTCTAATATTGCAGGACCAGACCCATATCCACAGGGGGAGAGTATTTTCATCAAAGAAGATGAAGAAGTGATGCTGCTGCCGGAAAATTCAGGAGCTAATGACATTGTTCCAGCTCCTGATTTTGATTCACAACCAGCACCAACGACCACCATTGCTGGTCCAGATCGTCCTCAAGTCACAAGTTTTTCAATTTGTGATGAACATGAAGCAGAAGGAGCTTGTGAATTGTCTACTCCCCTGCGGGTCCTCAAAAGTCATCCTCCACAACAAATGATTGGAAGCTTGCACGAACGAGTCACACGGTCCGGGTTTTGTGATCCAAACTCTCATGTTTATTCTGCATTTGTCGCTTCTTTTGAACCCAAAGATATATCACACGCACTCACTAATGAATCTTTGATTATTGCCATGCAAGAAGAGTTAGAAAATTTTGAATGAAATGATGTTTGGAAACTTGTACCTCCACCTCAAGGTCACACTGTAATCGGAACTAAATGGGTGTTTAAAAATAAACAAATTGAGGATGGGGTTGTGGTTAGGAATAAGGCTAGGTTGGTTGCTCAAGGTTTCACACAAGTTGACGGACTAGATTTTGACGAAACTTTTGCTTCTGTTGCTAGATTAGAAGCCATAAGAATTTTTGTTAGCATTTGCTGCATCTAAAAGTTTCAAGTTATATCAAATGGATGTTAAAAGTGCTTTTCTTAATGGCTACATAGATGAGGAGGTTTATGTCAAGCAACCAACGGGCTTTGAAAATCCAAATTTTCCTAATCATGTTTACAAACTGTCCAAAGCCTTGTATGGTCTTAAACAAGCCCCTAGAGCATGGTACGATAGGTTAAAAACATTCTTACTTGAAAAGGGATTTACCATGGGCAAGGTTGATAAAACTCTTTTTGTGCTTAAGCATGGCAATGACTCATTGTCGTTCAAGTGTATGTGGATGGTATTACCTTTGGTTGTGCTTCTCATGATCTTGTGTCTAAGTTTTCAGCTATGATGAGTTCAGAATTTGAGATGAGTATGATGGGAGAACTCACATACTTTTTGGGGCCGCAAATCAAGAAAACCAAGGAGGGTACTTTTGTGCATCAAACAAAGTATACAAGAGACCTTCTTAAGCGCATCAACATGGACAAAAGCAAGTCTCTTCGGACACCAATGGGTACAGCTATGACACTTGAACTTGATGAAGATGGTGAACCCGTGGGTCAAAAAGAATATAGAAGTATGATTTGATCACTTTTGTACCTCACGGCATCAAGACCGGACATACAATTCAGCGTATGTCTTTGTGCACGATTTCAAGCTTCCCCACGTGCTTCACATCGTCAAGCCGTCAACAGAATTCTCAGGTACTTACATGGAACTCAAGAATTCGGGATATTCTTCCTTCTTCCTCAACCGTTACTTTGAAAGCTTTTTCGGATGCTGATTTTGGGGGTTGTAGAATTGATAGGAAAAATACTTCGGGTGCTTGTCATTTTCTTGGTAATTCACTTGTTGCTTGGTCCTCTAGAAAACAAAATTCAGTTCCACAATCCACAGCTGAATCTGAATATGTAGCTGCTGCTAGTGTGCTCACAAATTCTTTGGATTGTTCAAACACTTAAGTATGATGGGGTTGATCTAGATAGTGTTCCACTATTTTGTGATAACACTAGTGCCATTTGCATTGCTAAAAACCCCGTGCAACATCGAGAACAAAGCACATTGACATTAGGTATCACTTTCTCCATGATAATGTTGAAAAAGGAAACATTGTGCTTCACCATGTAGATACCGAATAACAATTGGCTGACATTTTTACAAAACCTTTGGATTTCAGTCATTTTTGTTTCATTCGTAGTGAAATAGGGGTTATGCATCCTCATGGCTTAAGTTGTGGGGGAGTTTTGGAACTTGAGAAGTCTATGTGTGAATCTGAATTTAAAATAATATGAGCATAGTATTTCGTACATATATGACTTTGTGATTCCTTTTATATGCTGAAAGTTCTTACTACATTACTCTTGTTATATATTTTGTAGTTTTTGCCATGACTAGTAATTAGAATAATTATTTATACTAAATCTGGTCATGATCGAACTTTCTTGCTGTTTTAACCTGTTGCATGCTCACAAGTGCTTTTAATAATGAAAAAATAATCAATCAACTATTCACATGTTGAGCTTTTATGTTCCAATGAAAAATTGAGAAAAAGATCAAGAGAATATGCATGCATCGCACTTCTTCTTTTGAGATGGCTTATCATTGCACTTAGATATGAACTTGGAAGAAGTTGTGTATGACTAAAACCATGTCCTTAAGCTTCTGATTGTAAAATGACATAGGCTTGGCTTGGTTGGTCAGAATAAGACTGATGCGACATATAATCTCTTGCAAATGTCATATGATCTGAATTTGTGCTTTGAAAAATAATTAAAATGCAGCACTAAGTGTCATGCTTTCAGGTATTGATATAGTTATGTTTGTGAGATCATGACTTGCTTAAATTGAAAATTACACTTGATCTCTAGCATGGCTTACACTATTTTATGTATCTCATTGATGTGATAGTGTAAGTTACTTGATAGTATGGCTTGGATGAGCTTTGTTTTATATGTATATGTTATAAATATGCTCATAACAATTAAAATTTCTCTTTTGAACCTTGCTGAATACATTGTCAAAGGGGGAGAAATTGATCACACATTGCACGATTCACAAGTGTTTTGGCACGATTCTTCTCAGTGGGATAATTTTTGTTTTTCTTCTCATTTTATTTCTGATTTACAAAGGGGCAGAAATATGTATCGGGGAAGAATTTTTGTTTCAAAATTTCTTTCTCATTTGATTGTTTTCAAAACTTTTCATGTGAATAAAACAATTTCGGATTTTAAGTGGTGTTGCCAATGCATTCATCAAGGGGGAGATTGTGAGACCTATGTGTGCTGAACACATTGGCTATGACGATAAAAGTTTTGAATTCTGCCAAAACACTCTTTTTGTCAAGGTCCGACTCTAGGTCCGAGCTCCGACAAGATCCGACGACAAGGTTCGACTTGCTATGGCTAGGTTCGACATGTGTTTGGTTAGCTCCGGCGGTAGGTCCGACTAGCTTTGTTAAGCTCTGGTGCTAGGTTCTGCTAGCTTTGGTATGCTCCGGTTCAAGGACCGGTTAGCTTTGGCAAGGTCCGGAGCTAAATCGAAATGGTTCTGTTTTTACCATGCAAATGTTTCGAACTTGTTTTACATCTATGGAAAGTTTGCTTAGTATTCTTTTACTTAGTTTTTGAAGTGTTATGGCTGTTTACGATGGTTAATATTATGCTATGGTTTGCAACATGCTTATGTGAGGTGTTCATGTAAGGTGTTGTGGTTTTCGGAACTAACGTAAGTCAAGTCACGGACTTGTGCTCGAAAGTATTGATTGTTTATTCATGTGCAGGTCTTTCTTGAGTTCAAGATATGGCTGGTGACGGGATCCATTGAATTAGTCTTAGGGAGAAGATGAGGTTCAACAACCAAGTTCGGGAAGAATTGTGGTTGAGTTGATCGGGAGGTCACGCAGCATGTTTTGATCAAGAACAATGCATTAGAAGGTATCATGGACGTCGTTGGAAGGTGTTTGCACATGTGCAAGGAGTGCATGGACGTGGCAACATGATTCCAAGGCGTGATGAAGAGATGTGGACGTAAAGAATTGGTAGGAAAGCTCCAACTGGCTGGATTATGGACTCAGGCTGCGGCTGAGTCGGTTATGGCTCAAATATGGAAAGATTTGAGTTGGTTATGAAAGGATTTTGCGTGGGACACGAAGTTGAGTTGTTTTAGGAATGTGGGATACGTTACTAAGGTGTTTGGAAGTGTTAAGATTGCTTCTATCTGCATATAGAAGAGTCTTGAGCAGTTATGGAAAGTTTCGATTGAGAAACTGAGTAGGATTAGAGTCCTAGTTAGGATTGGGTTGGCCTCCGGGCTTGTTGTATAAGCAAGGGAGGCCAGAGCTCGTGTGAAGAAGACTTTGGGCTGTTCCTCTAATGTTTTAATCAATAAAATTCGTAATTTAGAGAAGCTTTTGTGCCTTGTTCGTCCGACTTGTTTTTGTCAAGTCTTTCTCGTCGAGTTTCTGGACAGCACGACAGTGCTTCGGTGTTTTGATCATAACTCGAGTTTTACAGATCCAATTGATGTGATTCTTTTTGTGTTGTATTCACAACTTGATTATATATCATATGTTAGAATTTCACGGCCATTGGAGTCGTATTTTCTGATATATATAGTTTCTTTTCAGTGTTGCAGATCTGGTTTTTACTCGAGTAGAACAGATTGACCCTCGTTTGATCTTTCGATCATAACCTGAGTTATTTTTAACGGATTTCCGTGATTCTTGTTGTCGTGTCTTTGTGACATGATTCCCGATAATATATACCATTTTTTGTCAAGGTTGAAAATGTTTAGTTCAGTCGCATACATGGTTTCTTTAACAGATCGATTTTCTGCCGAGGGGGTTTTCGTTGCTTCCGCTAAAAAGTTTAAATCTACCATTCACCCCTCGTCTGGTAGCTTTTCACGTGCTCTTCGATCCTACAAACTCGTAAGGCGCGTGTCCATCACTTGACTATTGTAGAAATGAATGATGAAGAACCAAGTCTCCGTGTCATCCCGTATGGAGCCCTCTATAATCTTGCTCTCATTCCTACCATTCGAGAGGAAATCATTGAGGCTCAAAGAAAAGACAAAGGAATGCATCACACACGGCGGAGAATTGACCAAGGTGAAATAAAATGCTTCCGGAAGGATGAAGCAGGTACGTTGTGGTTCAACGACCTGATAGTAGTACCCCGGAATATGGGACTATGAAAGAAAAATTTGGATGAAGCCCATTTGTCCAAATTTTCCATTCATCTGGGCAGAAATAGAATGTACCAAGATCTCTGGAAGAAATTTCGGTGGACACGTATGAAACGTAAAGTTGCAAAGTATGTTTTGGAATGTGATACATGTCGAAGGGTTAAGGACGACCATGTGAAGAAGTCGGGCCTGCTGCAACCACTGCAAATACCGGCATGGAAATGGGAGAACTTAAGTATGGACTTCATCGTCGGGTTGCCGATGACCTCCCACAACCATGATTCGATTTGGGTAATCGTTGACCGGTTAACCAAGTCAGCACACTTCATCCCTGTGCATACCAGATACAATGCAAAGTAGTATGCGGAGTTTTACATAGCACGGATCTTGTGCTTACATTGAGTTCCACGTACCATTGTGACTGACAGAGGATCGCTGTTCTTAGCCCGTTTCTAGGAGCAGCTGCACGCATCCTTGGGAACCAAATTGATTCAAAGCTCCGCGTATCACCCTCAAACCGACGGGCAAACTGAGAGGGTGAATCAAATACTTGAAGATATGCTAAGAAAGTGTGCTATCCACCACGCGAAGAACTCGGATGATCACTTACCGTTGGTGGAGTTCTCGTACAACACTGGTTATTAGACGAGCATCCAAATGGCACCATATGAAGAACTCTACAGCCATAAGTGCTGTACACCATTGAATTGGTGCGAGTCCGGTGAACAAGTAATGTTTGGGGTTGATCTTGTCAATGAAGCCGAAGAGAGAGTTCGGATATAGAAGAGAACCTCAAAGCTGCCCAATCTCGTCAGAAAAGCTAAGCGGATCAGAGGCGTCAACTGCTGCGTTTTGACGTCGGAGAGCACGTGTATCTTCGTGCATCCCCGATGAAAGGAATTCATCGGTTCGGTGTCAAGGAGAAACTTGCTCCCCTATTCATCGGTCCGTTTGTTATCACAGAGAAGTGCAGAACCGGTAACCTACCGGCTGGAATTACAGGCAAACCTTGCTGGTATTCATGACATATTTCATGTGTCACAGCTGCGGAAGTGTCTCAAGTTTATCGCTGCTGCCCACACCGAAGACATCGACGAGCTAAAGCCGGATCTCACATATACCGAACAACCAATGCAGATTATCGACGAAAAGACCCGGATCACCCGAAACCGGACTTTGAAATTTTACAAAGTCCTGTGGAGTAATCATACCGCGGAAGAGGCGACGTGGTAAAGTGAAGATTACATCCACAAGAACTATCCAGAACTTTTATCATAAACTTTGTAAATTATCTCCCATCTCACTCTTCTTTTGTAATCTCGGGACGAGATTCCTTTTAAGTGGGGAGGGATGTAAAGGTCCCAAAAATATGAATACAAAGAAACTGAAGTTTGAATGCAAGTTGGTTTCATATGTGTGAAAATTGGGACTTGTTTAAACTTTTTCATATGTGTTGATACACATGAGAGGTCTCTCTACACAAGCAAATGTTTATTTGCATGCTTGGAACCAAGCTGCATTTAAAACCACAGATGTGAAGTTCTAATGTGCAAGAGAAAGTCTCAAATCAGATTTTGGAACAAAATTTGTTCAATCGAATTTCAAATAAGGGCAACCCAATGGAAATGCAAACTGTTGTGTTCAAACTCTCATTTGCAGCAGCAAAAATTAAAATCAGATTTCATATTTGAATTCCTTAGGTCCAGATTAGTGGGTATGCAAAGTTTCATGAATTTTTGAAATGTTTTGCTATCCAATTTCCAAATGGACTAAAATTTGCAATGAATTCAAATACACATTTGAATTTGGATGAAACTTGCCCAATTATCCAAATGCAGTTCAGATTTCAACTCCACAATTGATTTTCATCATTTGCCAAATTTTGGAGATCTTTTATAGGATAAGAGGGAGCTGACTTGTGGGACCCACATGTCATTGGGACACTAACTTGCAATTGAAGTTCAGTCCTCAATCTCTGCTTCTCCACTCGATAGCACCGAGACAGAGCCGCAGTTTCACCGGGCGACACCGAGGGCACGCCGAGCACACCTCTCACCATTTTCTCTCGCGCTGGAGAGCCGTGCCTGTGGTTCATCACTCGTTGCCGTGCTTCTTTTTGCCCTACACCGAAGCATCGTCTCTGTTTACCTTCTCCCTCGCGCTCAAGAACAGAGACACCACTGCCACACCTCAGTAGGTCAGGAGCCGGCGTTACATCGCGTGCAAAGCCTCAGTGAAGAGTAAAAAACGGCACTAAGAACTCTCCCTCTACCTCCTCGACCCACAACCGAGAGGTGATCGGCTTTCCAACCCCGAGCACCCCGTGTTCATGCGGTGGCCAAAAGAAACCGCGGCGTGGTGCTCCCGTGGACAGCTTAACAAAGAGCCTGTCACGGCCAAGCAAGGCACCCCAGAGATGCGCTAGACCTTCACGCAGCTCAACTTCAAATCTCAGCCCAAGCCGTGGAAGCTCCTCGGAGAATTTCCAGTTTTTCCTCCGGCCAGCTCAAACCGAGGTTCAGGTAAGAATCCTTCAAATTCTAGCGCCATAATCCTAGGGCTCTGCACATTGCACACACATGGTTTATACTTGCTAGCGCACCCTTACCCTCCACGCCATAGCCTAAGATCGTCTGTAGAAGCTCTATTTGGAGGTTTTCCGACGGCCAAACATGATTTCACCATCGGGCGCATCGTGAGAACCACTTTAGTGCCCCTTCCTAGTTAGTTTGAAAGTACGTCGAGCTCCTACATGCTCCACTGATGCTGTAGTACCGATCCTCTGGGTGTTTGGTGAGCTAGAACATCGGAGTCACGTCGCCGGAGTTTGGTTAAGCCGCTGTGCCGTCGCGAGAGGGGTTAGAGGCCTCGCCGGCTCGGGGAAACGGCACTGACGTGTTCAGTAAGTGGAATTAGGGGCTAGCAGCGAGTGGGAGCTCGGGAGGAGGCCGGGAGGCCGAAGTGCGGCGAGCTCCGGCGAGGGGGGCGCCGCGGGCGCGCGGGAGCTAGAGGTAGAAGAATGGTGCTCCGGCCTCACCCATCAGTGGCAGCGAGTTTTAAACCGGATCGGCTGTGACTACGTGATATTTTGTGGCTACTGCCGGAGTTCATGTGGACCACGGTGTTGCTGCGCTGAGAAGCCGCCACATCATGCAGTGGACCCGCTGTCAGCGTTTTAAATTTTTTCTGATTTAATTTGAATTTCAGATTTCCTCCAAACTTTGGAAGAGCATAACTTTTGATAGGAAACTCAAAATTTAGTGATTAAAATTGTTAGATTCAGATTGAAAAACTCTATCCAAATATGCAACCCAATTTGTATGAAAGTCAATAAATAATTCTGAAAAATTCTTTAAATATTTTCAGCAAAAGAATTTTAGAGGGAGTTTGGTTCATCCAAAAATCCAAAACTTTTGACTGCATAATCAGTAGGATATTAATGAACTCCTGTAAAAGTTTCAGCTCATTTGTAGTTGATTTGATTAGGATAATTCAGATTTCAATTTTCTGTGTTCAAATGAATACAGAAACTTTTTCAGTGAATTCCTAAAACTTGAAAATTCAGTTCTGGGCAATTCTTAACTCCAAAAATCCTAGGAACATTCATGCGTTCTGTATGAACTATAATTGAAATTGTACTTCACTAAGTTTGACATGAACATGTGAGTTACTCCAGAATTAATTCCTTTTTGCTTAATTTCTTATGGAATTGTTCTGAATAAACACCTCGGTGAAAAGTGCTAAATTTTGGTTCAGAATACCTTCTTATGACAAGGAACTCACAAGAAAATTTTCAGCTAAATTTGAGCTCTGGATCAGTACTTTTCAGTACACTTAGCTTTGGTGAAGTGATTCCAATTAGGAAAAGCACTTATTACTTGATCATTTTGCTTAACCCAAACCCAACCACTAGCACCAGTGTCACTTTAAATTCTTAAACAGAGTTCCAGTTACTAACTTGTCATTAGACCTTGTTAGCAAAAGCTTTACAATTAAATACTTGTGCATATTCATAACATGTAGCATCGACGTGAAGATTGTGAAGTAATTGAAGTCGAGATCAAAGAGGGAGGAAAGCGAGTGATCAAGCCTCAAGTGATCATCACTAACTGAAATTATATACATTCTTAGTCACCTAAAAAACAGGCAAGCTCCGGTTTGCATTCAAGCAATTTTATAAAGTCTTATCATATCTAGAGATCATAGCTATGAAATATTGATTGCATTATGTCTAGTTGATATAAAAAACCTATTTGCATGACCAGATTTACCCAAGAGGGAAAGGGTATATTAGCACCTCCTCGAGTGGTTTTGGGCTACGCTAGATGTTAGTTTGGAAGGACCGGTAGAAGTCGAGTAGTTGGAATCTACTTGCGAGTTTAGTGCTTGGTTTCATCAGAGCGGGTCATGAGTAGAGGTAATGAGGAAAAATTCACAAGTGAGTAAATTGAGACCGGGCAGGGAGATTTAGATGCAGCAGGCTGCGTACAGTGCATGCATAGCCCTGCCTGTGTCGGTTAAGGCCCGTCCGTACTTGGCCCTGTTGGACAAGTTTGAGTTGTGTACCGGGCGCATACTGGCTCATGGGACCTAGGAAACCGATGTACCTCGTGAGATCCACTTTGGAACTTTTCTAATCGGCTTAGGCTTTTGGCGTCAGTACAGCAGGAGGTAACTCGCTCAAGAACATATCACTGTGGGTATGTACCTTGAGGGAGCTTGCTGTTCGGGGCGATTGGACTGCGTCCTGTATGGATGAACATGGGAAAGGTGGCTGCGTACAATATCAGTCGAGGTTGCTGTCTGCAACTCGGAGTATGGGTGTACCTGTCGTGTAGTCCGGGTGTGTATTGATTCGAATCACCGTTGCTCGCGGTCATATGAGCATACTTGCCCACTGCATCTTGACGTAGTAAGAACTGAAGTGATTTCCTTTGAATGTGATAAGGCTTATGATTTAACTGGTGTCGTAACCATGTTTGAATTAGAGATAGTGCTAATTAAACTTTACTTCACTTTGTGCAAGAAGCATTGCAACAAAGCGTTTCTTGTTTGATTGTGGAGTTGTGATGCTGTTCGGCTCAAGAACTTTAAAACAAGGCTTAAAATCTGAAAGTTAAGGATCAACTGTAGGCGAGTCCTTTATGCAAATTCAGCTACCCTTTTCAACCCGTCGTGCATGTAGAGTTTCTTGTTTAGAAGAGATGGATTAGTCTTGCTGAGCCTATGTGCTCACGCTTGCTATATGAGTGGTTTTGCAGGTTAACATCGACGCTTATGAGGTGGTTGTCTGGTGAGACTCAGAGACTTCCGAGTCGTTTAACACGTGGAGAACCCAGCCGCTGCAGTTGTCTTCGTGTTGCTAGCGAGAAAAGTCCACGGGCTGGACATCTTCTCGAGTGCTTAATAGTTATTCAACATGAGATGATTATAGTCTTCTGCTGTAGCTATTTGATGTAAATTATTTACAAAGAACACTTGTAAGCTTCCGTTTTTGATTTATGTAATACGGTTTTTCTTATATGTGTGTTGTTGGGTGTTGCATAACACGGCACCACCCAATGCGATTCCCGAGTGAGCGGCACGGCCCCATGATTGTGATGGACGGTTATGTGGACATCACTCCTGCAGATATACACAACACTCACATGGTAGACATGCAAGGTCCAATTACTAGAGCTCGAGCATGACAATTGAATTTAGAGGTGAGCTCGTTCCTGGACAATTCTTTATATGTGAATTTGAGAGTATGTTGCTACCTAATGGATTAATTATGATTAGGAACCATGG
The DNA here is from genome assembly GCA_030760725.1 of Neostapfia colusana. NCBI lineage: Eukaryota > Viridiplantae > Streptophyta > Magnoliopsida > Poales > Poaceae > Neostapfia > Neostapfia colusana. Next base: position 86,529,666 of record JASWHV010000004.1, on the reverse strand, counting down.
AGAGGATATGGAGATACATGGAGAGGGGTTTGGAGGCGTGGAGGACCAGAAAATACGCCAACAAGAAGTTAGAGACAACCCAACTCAAACTCGAGTCCAACTCGGGCCCAGGAGCAGTCCACCTTAAAATGGATGCACAGGAGGCATACGGACTCCGTTTTTGACGTTCTACATATGCACTGAAAGCTGAGAGGATAAACTTTCCAATGGAACTGGCCCCACGTCAAAATTCCCTAGAAGTCGAGGGCAAACTTCGAAACAATATAAAGTTTAGAATCTGTCAGGGTGTTGCATCACCTAGTTGGGCCATTGGGCCTTGTATCGAGTCCAAGTCCATTATGTACGTGTGTTAGCGTTAGGTCACGACCCCAGCACCCCCCTGGTCGTCCTACACCTCCTTTATACCCCCTAGCCGCTGTAACAAACAGTTGGGTTTTGCTTATATTATTCTGTCAAGAACAGTTTCGCCATTCATTGGTTTGTGAGACCCCAACTTGAGTGATTCATATCTTTCAGAAATTTGGTTGCATTCTTTCTTGTTCTTGCTTGTGTTCTTCGATTCGCAGGCAAGGATTAGCCTTCTTGGCGAGATCAACCGCGCAATATCGGTTGATAACCTGAGGAGACGTGGTGCTGCGATTGCAGGGTTCAGAACATGTTGTTCGGAAGTCGGATTGATTTGTGTCAAGTCTCCACCAAATCGAGACTTATCAGAACCTTTCGGATGATCGGGACCCCTGTACACATCAAGTGGTAATCAGAGCTTTAGGTGCACCGTCAGGTTCGCCTTCCCTAGTTTTGTTTATCTTGAACTCGTCCTATCATCCACAAAAAAGCCAAAAAAATTATAGTCATAGGTTTCCCCATCCCAGACCAGGTTTTTCCTTTTACACAATTCTGTTCTGGAGTCCGTAGTGTTGAATTTGTGTCCTAGTTCGTGTTTTGTTGCTGGTTTAATCGTTTTTTGTTCCTACTTTGTTATTCCATCCGCTGCATTCCATCGAAACCCTAGCTGTCACAATCGTTATCAAATCGATCACCTTAACTATTCATTGTGCTAGGGTTATCCTTGTTCTTCAGTTTTCATCACATATTACGTGAGTTTATCCTCCTTGATATACGCACACCATCCCACACGTTGCCACCATCATATACAATTTTTTCTCACCACCGTTTCCAATTCAGCTCCACCAAAAACATAATCTTGTGGTGCTGTCTTAAAACAGCCATAACCTTGGCATTGGGTTAAATTACATTGCCTAGATTCACTTTGGAAGATTGATTATTTGGCATCTAAAGGCTCAACAATAATCATAAAGAAACATATTGAATTTCTGTTGTCCAGATCTTCTTTTTTTCAAGTGAGCTGAAAATTTGTGCGACGTGTATATTAGTGCTCCTGATTTCACGGCAGATATAAAAAATCAAACAAAAATATAGAAAAGAAAATTTGTGAAGAGGAGCACAAATATCAAAACTTGGGTGTGTTATTTTGCCTTGTGGTGCAATTGTTCCTGCTTAATTTTTGTCCTTATCATTCATACTTCTTGTTGTCTTGTTCATAACATCCGGGATAAGACACGAGTAGGCCAGCAACTAGGACGAGTGTTTGGACATCTTTCAGCATTACTATCTGTTATTGAATTGTGTGCTACTCACATATATTTGGCCATCCAAACTCCACATTCATCCTTTCGAACAACACAAGTTTTTGACCCTTGCAATCGCTGAATCACGTCGTCCAGGTATCCTTTGCCTTGTTGTGGTAAGAAACTTGTAATAGCTTGGTAAGACTCGACCCATTGCTTTGTGAGTTCCACCATCATTGTGTAGTAGTTAATAGGGATAATCTTGTTGTTTTCCATATTATTCTTGCTGACAATGTCAGATCATGTTGATCCTACGGAGTGTGTTTTGAAAAGTGAGATGAAGTGTCAAGGAAGCAATCGCACAAGGGGTAAAAGATTATCTTGCTGAACAGAGAATACCCCACACCCTTGAGAGGTTGGACAAACGCTTAAGCTTGCTAGTTGGAAGGATTGATGATATGGAGACCCACCTACCATTCAGCCATGATGCTACCCACCACAACAACTTTGAAGAAGAAGAAGATGTGTTGTGTGATGTCAATGGAGAGGTGGATACATGTGCTGCGCAGAATGTACATCTACGTCAACGCCTTCGTCAAAACACTCATGGTATGGTAGGAAACAACATGCGTGGTAACAATAACCGCCCTCTTGATGACCCTTTTGCTAAAGTTAAATTTTCCATACCTTCATTTTCTGGTGCTTATGATGCTGAGGCATATCTTGATTGGAAAATGACGGTTGAGCAGAAATTTAATTCCCACCTTGTTTCTGAACAACATAGAGTTTGACAAGCCACTAGTGAGTTTAAGGATTTTTCTATAATATGGTGGAATGAACTAGGTACCACACGCTTACAACCTGATACATGGGAACGTTTAAAAGAAGCTATGCGTAATCGTTTTGTTCCTCCATCCTACCAACGTGATTTACGAAAGAAATTGCAGCGCTTAGAGCAGGGACATAATTCTGTCAATATTATTATGCGGAGCTTCAAAAGGGTATGATACGATGTGGGGTAGTAGAGGACACTGAAGATAAAATTTTTCCTTTCTATGGGGGTTGAGACGTGAGATACAGGATATTGTTGATTATAAGGAATTTAATACTGTCAACCAGTTGTTCCAGCTTGCTATGCTTGTAGAAAAAGGGGTTACAGGGTCGTCAACAAAAGAACAAGAGCAGCAGCGGTGCCTCCTACACTCCACGCACGACAACATCTTCGGGGGCGTCCAAGTCATTCCGTTTTGATGCCCTTTCACCAAAACCAGCAACCAAGCTTCCTTCTGGCAGCAACAACGTTTCAGCAGCACCTAAACCACCACCTGCACGACCTGCAGATTCGGGTAAAAATTCCATGCAGGTACCCGCCAAAAGTGCTTCATCCGTTGCTTCAACATGACGCACTTCCGGCATTCAGGCCACTGCTGCCATGGTCTTGGTCATGTGCAAAAAGATTGTCCTAGTCAGCGAGCATATGTGGCTACAGAAGAGGGAGGATACATCAGCACCTCCGATGTCAAAGACAACAATGATGATGAAGTTGCCACGAACAATGATGAGGGACATGTTTTTGGGAGTGAAGACACATCAGCCTACATGAACATCATTGTGCAGCGGGTGCTGAACACACAGGTACAACAACTTGATAGATTACAACGCCATAATTTGTTTCAGATTTTCTTTGTCATCAAGAACAGGCGAGCACGTGTCATCATTGATGGAGGAAGCTGCAACAACTAGGTGAGTTCTGAATTGGTCAAGAAGCTTAGCTTGAATACACGACCACACCCACATCCGTACTATATTCAACGGTTGAATGATTCTGGAAGAGCTAAGGTAACACAAACTTGCAGAATTCCATTTTCCATTGGTACATATGTTGATTCCGTTGATTGTGATGTGGTACCCATGCATGCGTGTTCACTTTTATTGGGTCGACCTTGGGAACATGATAAGGATGCTTTGCACCATGGTAGAAGTAATAAATATACTTTTTATACATAAAGGAAAGAAAATTACTTTGATACCTTTGACTCCTGCTGAAATTGTACAAGCTGATAGGGAGAGAGCTGGAATTTCTAGTAGTTCTAAATCAGAAAATCAACAAGTCATTAATTCTGTGTTACCACCAAATAATGAGAGATCTACACCTAGTTCTAAGACAGAGGGAATTAAATTGAAGGGTCGTGTAATGCTTGCTACAAAATCAGATCATGCTGAAATTTCTGATCATGATATTTGTTGTGTATTGGTGTGCAAACAAGTTTTGTTCTCCATTGATGATATTGCTAGGTCTTTGCCTCCAGCAGTTACTAACTTGTTGCAAGAGTATGAGGATATTTTTCCAGTTGAGATACCCCGGGACTTCCACCTTTGAGAGGGATTGAACGTCAAATTGATTTGATTCCAGGTGCAATTTTGCCAAACCGTGTTGCATATAGGACCAACCCCGAGGAGACTAAGAAAATTCAGTGGCAAGTCCAAGACCTTTTGGACCGTGGGTATGTACGTGAAAGCCTTAGTCCTTGTGCTGTTCCTGTACTTTTGGTTCCTAAGAAAGATGGTACTTGGCGTATGTGTGTTGATTGTAGAGCCATTAACAATATTACTATAAGGTATCATCGTCCTATTCCTAGGCTAGACTACATGCTTGATGAGTTATGTGGTTCTATAATTTTCACTAAGATTGACTTGCGTAGTGGTTACCACCAAATAAGAATGAAATCGGGAGATGAATGGAAAACAGCTTTCAAAACCAAATTTGGGTTGTATGAGTGGTTAGTAATGCCTTTTGGTTTCACTAATGCACCAAGTACATTCATGCGTTTGATGAATGAGGTTTTGAGAGCTTTTATTGGAAAATTTGTGGTGGTTTACTTTGATGATATCTTGATTTATAGCAAGTCATTGGATGGACATATGGATCATTTGCGTGCTGTTTTTAATATGCTTTGAGAGATGCACGTTTATTTGGTAACCTTGAGAAGTGCATCTTTTGTACGAATCGAGTTTCCTTTCTTGTCTATGTTGTGACTCCATAGGGAATTGAGGTGGATGAGATGAAAATTCAAGGATCAATAGCTGGCCAATACCTCAAGCCATCACACAGGTAAGGAGTTTTCTTGGTCTTGCAGGTTTCTACCGACATTTCGTCAACGATTTTAGCACTATTGCTGCCCCATTGCATGAGTTGACTAAGAAAGGTGTGGTGTTCCATTGGGGGAAAGCACAAGACGAGTCCTTTGACACCTTGAAGGACAGGCTTACACACGCACCATTGCTGCAACTTCCTGATTTTAGTAAGACTTTTGAACTTGAATGTGATGCTAGTGGAGTTGGCATTGGTGGTGTCTTACTGCAAGGTGGTAAACCGGTTGCATAATTTAGTGAAAAACTTAATGGTCCTGTCCTTAATTACTCCACATATGATAAAGAATGTTATGCTCTCGTACGATGCTTAGAGACATGGCGTCATTATTTATGGCCTAAAGAATTTGTTATTCATTCTGATCATGAATCGCTAAACCATATTCGTTCTCAAAATAATCTGAATCGTAGACATGCAAAATGGATTGAATTTGTTGAGTCTTTTCCTTATGTCATTAAACATAAGAAAGGGAAGGATAATTTGATCTCTGATGCATTGTCTAGACGATATAATATGTTGTCCCAACTTGATTGTCAAATTTTTGGACTTGAATCAATTAAAGAACAATATGCTCTTGATGCTGATTTTAAAGATGTATTGCTGCATTGTAGAAATGGTCATACCTAGAATAAGTTTGTACTGGATGATGGAATCTTGTTTAGAGCTAACCGCCTATGCATTCCAATTGGTTCCATTCGTCTTTTGTTATTAAAGGAGGCACATGGTGGAGGTTTGATGGGCCATTTTGGCGCAAAGAAGACGGAGGATGTTCTGGCCACACATTTCTTTTGGCCAAAGATGAGGAGAGATGTAGAGCGGTTTGTGGCTCGCTGCACCACATGTCAAAAAGCTAAGTCCTGTTTGAATCCACATGGTTTATACATGCCTCTTCCCACTCCTTCCATTCCTTGGGCGGATATCTCTATAGACTTTGTTTTGGGATTGCCTAGGACTAAGAGGGGGAGGGACATCATTTTTGTTGTGGTGGATCGTTTTTCTAAGATGGCACATTTTATACCGTGTCAGAAAAGTGATGATGCTGTACATATTGCCGACCTTTTTTCAAAGAGATTGTTCTCTTGCATAGTATGCCTTCTACTATTGTTTCAGATCGTGATGCTAAATTTTTGAGTCACTTTTGGCGCACCCTATGGAACAAGTTGGGTACAAAACTGTTGTTCTCTACAACATGTCACCCACAAACTGATGGGCAAACAGAAGTAGTGAACCGCACTTTGGGCACCATGTTGAGAGCTGTTTTGAAGAAAAATTTAAAGATGTGGGAAGAATGTTTGCCACATGTGGAGTTTGCATATAATCGGGCAACACATTCTACCACCAAGGTAAGTGCTTTTCGGGTAGTGTATGGATTCAATCCTCGTGCTCCTATTGATATCTTGCCTTTATCTGATTTTATTCTGAAAAATCATGAGACCACTAAACACAATATTGAAAAGATAAATGAAAAGTATAGAATTGCTGGTAGTAAAGGTAGGAAGGAAGTTAGACTTGAACCGGGTGATTTAGTTTGGTTACACTTGAGAAAGGATAGATTTCCAGAACTGAGAAAGTCTAAATTGATGCCTAGATCTGATGGTCCTTTTAAAATACTTCAGAAGATTAATGATAATGCATATAAACATGAGTTGCCTCCCGAGTTTGGGGTTAGTCCCACCTTTAACATTTCAGATTTGAGGCCATATTTGGGAGAAGAAGATGAGCTTGAGTCGAGGACGACTCCAATGCAAGAGGGGGAGGATGATGTGGACATCACTCCTGCAGATATGCACAACACTCACATGGTAGACATGCAAGGTTCAATTACTAGAGCTCGAGCACGACAATTGAATTTAGAGGTGAGCTTGTTCTTGAATAATTCTTTATATGTGAATTTCGAGAGTATGTTTCTACCTAATGGATTAATTATGATTAGGAAACATGGAGAGGACATGGGGATACATGGAGAGGGGTTTGGAGGCGTGGAGGATCAGAAAATACGCCAACAAGAAGTTAGAGACCGAGCCCAACTCAAACTCGAGTCCAACTCGGGCCCAGGAGCAGTCCACCTTAAATGGATGCACAGGAGGCATACAGACTCCGTTTTTGACGTTCTACATATGCACGGAAAGCTGAGAGGATAAACTTTCCAATGGAACTGGCCCCACATCAAAATTCCTTCGGAGTCGAAGGGAAACTTCAAAAAAATATAAAGTTTTGAGTCTGTCAGGGTGTTGCATCACCTAGTTGGGCCATTGGGCCTTGTATCGAGTCCAAGTCCATTATGTACGTGTCTTAGGGTTAGGTCACGACCCCAGCACCCCCCCCCCCCGATCGTCCTCCACCTCCTTTATACCCCCTAGCCGCCGTCACAAACAGCTGGGTTTTGCTTAGATTATTCTGTCAAGAACAGTTTTGCCGTTCATCGGTTTGTGAGACCCCAACTTGAGTGCTTCATATCTTTCAGCAATTTGGTTGCATTCTTTCTTGTTCTTGCATGTGTTCTTCGATTCGCAGGCAAGGATTAGCCTTCTTGGTGAGGTCAACCCCGCAATATCGTTTGATAACCTGAGGAGACGTGGTGCTGCGATTGCAGGGTTCAGAACGTGTTGTTCGGAAGCCGGATCGATTTGTGTCAAGTCTCCACCAAATCGATAGTTATCAGAACCTTTCGGAAGATCGGGACCCCTGTACACATCAGACGGACCCTCACATGTTATCTCCTCACGCGTGTCGTCCTTCTGAATGATGCCTCCTCGCGTCTTCTCGAAGCAAGCAAGCTTGATTTGTAGCCATGTCATCTTCTCTTCCTGGATCTCCCGCTCCCATTCTTCTTGAATGTGTTCACGGCCTTTCTCCTGGACACAATGCTCTTTCCAGTTGCGATCGGTACAACAACGTGCCGATCACGTAGTAGAACAGATAATGGAGTCGCCAACAGATGATCCAAGTCACCTGTACTGCAACAAATTTCGGCGTTAGTCACCAAAACTTGGAAAGAAGGTTCCTGAGGTCAGGAACGTGATAAGTTGTAACACCCTCATATTCATCATCATGCATTGCATGTAGAGAAGCATTAAAAAAGAAGAAGAAAAGATATAAAGGAATATAGAAACAAACAAATAAATAAATGAACAGAAAAATAGAAAATAAAAAAAAAAAGAGAAAAAGAAAAACCCTAGGCGCCCCGAAGGAAATTTCCCCCTAGGGATGTCCCCCCCCCCCCCCATTAGGGATTCCCCACCCCCCTTGGCCGTGCCCCCCTTGGGGAATTTTTCCCCTGACCACAGCCCTAAAAACCCCCTAGGGATTTTTCCATCCCCCAATTAATCTCAGCCCTTGATTTAAAATATTTTTAAAATCCTAGCATCAAGCCTCCACCTTTCCCAAATTAAATCTCAGCCCTTGATTAAAAATATTTGCTGAAATCCTAGCCCCCTTGGCTGCTTTTAAGCCGCCACCCCTGCCCATAAACCCCCTAGCCGCCCCCTGCTGCTGCCTGCCTTGGCCGTGCACCTGCTGCCGCCTTGGCCACCACCGCAGCTCTGCCCTGCTGTGCCTTCAACGGAGAAGAAGACCCCAGCGCCTCTGCCCTGGCCGCAGCCTTGCTCTGCCACGAGGAAAACCCCAGCCGCCCAGATTGATCATCAAGAGGAGCTCCAGCTGCTGCCATTGCTAGAAGAATACTAGTGTAAAGGTCCCAAAATGGTGAATACAAAGAAACACTTGTTTGCAAAAGTTGGTTTCATGTGTATGAAATTTGGGAGTTGTTAAAACTTTTCCGCACATGTGATGACACATATGAGGGTTTTCTTCACACAAGTTCAAATGTTTATTTGAAAACTTGGAACCCAAGAGGGGTCTGAAACAAAGATGGGAAGTTTCCATAGGTGTGAGAAAACAAAACTCAGATTTGGAACAATTGTTCAAACTCAAAATTCAAATGAGAGCAACACTAGGAATTTCCAAACTGTTGTGCTACAAATCTCATTTGCAGCAGCCAAATTTAAAATCAGGTTTCATATTTGAATTCCATGGGTCCAAATTAGGGGGTGTGCAAAGTTTCATGATTTATGGAAATAAATTGCAACCCATTTTCCAAATTGGACTTTAAATGACAAAGAATTAAAAAACTCATTCGAATTTTGATGAAACTTGCCCAATTATCCAAATGCATACCAGATTTGAATTCCCACAATTGAATTCACTCAATATTCAAACTTGGGAGATATTTTAGAGGAGATAAGGAGGACTGACATGTGGGACCCACATAACATTAGGAGGACTGAAAACTTGCAAAAAGATCTTCAGTGAAGCAGCCAGTCGCTGTTTGATTTTCTCCCACGCGAAGCAATCGGCAGAGCCGACTCTCTACGGGCGACACCGCACCGAGCCAACGCCTCCACCTCCTGCTGAATTCCGGTCACGCTGGAGGGCTGCTGGGCGTCTTATAACCTCTGCCGTGCTCCTCTTCGCTCATCCCCGAAGAACAGCGCTGCTCTGTTTCTTTTCCTCACGCGAGAAACAGCCGCAGCTGCCAACGCCGTCTGCTCAATCGTCCACCGCCATAACTTGCATGTGAAGCCTCGGTTGAGCAGACAAGCAACACCACCATCGTCCTTTCGACCTCCTCAAGCAATCGCCAAGTGCGTTCGTGCTCTCTGCACCGAGAACGGCGGGTTCCGCGGCGGCCGTCACACAACAGCAGCGGCGTGCTTCCGTGGACAGACCCCTCCAGAGCTTGTCACGACCAAGCGAGGCCACTTTTTGGCGCGCAGGAGCTCTGTGCAGTTTCCACCCGAAGCACAAAGCCTGTCTTCGCCGCTGGTCGATGAATTTCAGAAATCTTCTCCGCCGGTGAAAACTGACCCGCGGGTATGAATCCATGAAATCCTCGAGTTATATTCGTGTTGAGCATTTCAAATTGCACACACGGGACGTAGACTTGCTTAGCAACAACTTTCCTTTTGGAACCTAGCTAGAAACCCGCTCTGCACGGCGTGATTTCGATCTTTCTAACGGCGGTTGTGGTAGAGACCGTCGGGTGCACGGTGAACCCTAGGGTAGAGCCGTTCCCGAGCCCATATGCGGCCATGCCAAGCTTGGCCAACCTCCACTGGTGCTGTAGAACCTTTCCAGGGAGCTTTTTGTGGGCTATAGCGCCAGGGCGGTGTCGCCGGACTTCATGCGAGCCGGTGCGCCGTCGCGGGCTAGTTTAGGGGCCCTGCCAGCTCGAAAAAACCCCACCAGCATGATCCTCGCGTGGAATTAGGGGCTGGCGGCGAGTTTCAGCGGCAGGGGTGGCCGGACGACCGATTCCGGAGCTTCTCCGGCGAGCCCGACGGCGTGATAGCGCGGGGGTGGGAGGTAGACGAAGATGCTACCGGCCCCATGCGTCAGTCGCCCGGCAACAGTGAGCTGGATTCTCTGTAACACGGGATCAACTGTGACAGCGCGGGAAACGATTCTGTAGTCCGTGTGGCACTCCCTCAGCAGCTGACACGTGCCCCATGGCCCCACAGTCAGGTTTAAACTTTTCCCGGATTTATTCAAATCTCAGATATTTCCCCAAACTTTAGAAGAGCATAACTTTTGCTAGGAACCTCCAAATTTAGTGATTAAAATTGGGTTCGATTCAGATTGACAAACTCTATCCAATTATGCAACCCAATTTGTATGAAAGTCTTTATTTAATTCTAGAAAATTATTTAAGGATTTTCAGTGAAAGAATTTTAGAGGGCGTTTGGTTGATCCAAAAATCCCCAAATTTTTCCAGAACATTCTTTAGGGTGTTCTTAGACTCCTGTAAAAGTTTCAGCTCATTTGGAGTTGAATTGATCAGGATAATTCAGACTGTAAGTTCCTGTATTCAAATGAATACAGAAACATTTTCAGAGAAATTTCCAGAACTTGTAAATTCAGTTTTGGGCCATTCTTAGCTCCATAAAAATCCTAGGAAAATTCATGTAGACTCTATGAACTATGATTGAAATTGTAGTTCACTAAGTTTGACATGAACATGAGTATTACCTCAGAATTAATTCATCTTTGATTAAACACTTAGAGAATTATTCTGAATAAACCACTCCATGAAAAGTGCTAAATTTTGATCCAGAGGACTTTCTTGTGACAAGGAACTCACATGAAAGCTCTCAGCTCCATTAGAGCTCTGGACCACAACTGTCATGTGTAACCTCTTAAGATGATCAACACTTAAGTGGGAAAAGCACTTAACATTTGATCTTAGTGTTTAAGCCCAACCCAAACCACTAGCACCAGTGTCATTTTAAATTCTTAAACAAAGTTCCAGTTTTAAAACTGTCCTTAGATCTTATTAGCAAAAGCTTTTCAAATAAATACATGTGCATGATCATATCGTGTAGCCTATACGTGAAGAAGGTGAGAAGGACTTGAAGCGAAGATCAAGGAAGGAGGAAAACAAGTGATCAAGCTCTAAGTGATCATCACTAACTGATTGTAACCTTAGTCACCTGCAAAACAGGCAAGCCCCAGTTTGCATTTGAACAGTTTTATAAAGCATTTTCATTTGTAGAGATCATAGCTTTGCATCGTTGATTGCATTACGTCTAGATGATATTGAAAACCCCACTTGCATGACCAGAAATACCTAAGAGAGAAAGGGTAGAATAGCAACTCCTCGAGTGGATTTGGCTACGTTAAATGTTAGTAGGAAAGGTACGGTAGAAGTCGAGTAGTTGGACGCTACTCGCGAGTTTAGGGCTGGTTTACTCGGAACGGGTCCGAATTAGAAAAGATGAGGAAAGTTCACACATAAGAAATGGAGACCGGGCAGGGAGGTTTAGATGCAGCAGGTTGCAGGCCGTGCGTGCATAGCCCTGCCTGTGTCGGTTAAGGCCCGTCCGTGCATGGCCCTGTTGGACAAGTTTGAGTTGTGTACCGGGCACATACTGGCTATATGGGACCCAGGAAACCGATGTACCTTGGGAGATCCATAGTGGAACTTTTCCAACTGCCTTAGGCTTTCGGCGTCAGGGTAGCAGGAGGTACCTCGCTTAAGAACATACCACAGCAGGTATGTACCTTGAGGGAGCTTGCGTACTCAGGGCAGTTGGACTGCGTCCAATGTGGAAGATCTTGGGAAAGGTGGCCGCGTACAACGTCAGTCGAGGTTGCTGCCGGCAACTCGGAGTACGGGTGTACGTGTCGTGTAGTCCGGGCGTGTACTGATTCGAATCACCGTCGCTCGCGGTTATATGAGCACACTTGCCCACTGCGTCTTGACGTAGTAAGAACTGAACTGGTTATTCTTTTGAACTTGATAAGGCTGTGATATAACTTGTATTGCAACCATGATTGAATTAGAGATATGCTCATTAAACTTTACTTTCACTTTGTGCAAGGAGCATCGCAACAAAGCGTTTCTTGTTTGATTGTGGAGTTGCGATGCTTTTCAGCTCAAGGTCTGCACAATGAGGCTTAAAATCTGAAAGCTAAGGATCAACTTTAGGCGAGTCCTTTATGCAAATCTAGCCAACCCAATTGCAACCATCGTGCATGTAGAGTTTCTTGTTTAGGAGAGACGGGTCAGACTTGCTGAGCCTATGTGCTCACGCTTGTTATATAAGTGGTTTTGCAGGTTAACAACGATGCCGAAAAGAAGGTTGTCCGGTGAGACTCGGAGACTTCCGAGTCATTTAACATAGGGAAAACCCAGCCGCTGCTGTTGTCTTCGTGTTGCTAGCGAGAGGAGTCCGCGGGCTGGACTTCATCTCGAGTGCTTTTAGTTATTCGACGTGAGTTGATATAGACTTCCGCTGTAGTTACTTGATGTAAAGTATTTACCAAGAAAAACTTGTTAGCTTCCGCTATTGTTTTATGTAATACATTGTTCCTCATATGTGTGCTGTTGGGTGCCGCACAACACGGCACCACCCAATGCGATTCCTGGGCGAGCGGCCTGTCTCGGTTGGACGAGGCCGCGTCAGTGTGGTATCAGAGCTGAGCCCTGTCTCAGTCGGTACCGCTCCCGTCTCAGTTGGTATCAGAGCCGCATTGGTAATAGCACACGGAATAAGGAAGGTATTACGACAAAAATTTAGGATACGGTGAGGAAACGGTATTAGGCCCACATAAGGATTACTATTAGCTTATTATGAAGGTGGCAACCTAACTTATTTGTTATGTCAGAAAATCGTGCATCTCGGGACGAGTTATGTCTTGGGGGGTGCACGTAAGCGCTGTCCACCAGTGCGCACAAGCTGAAGGATGGAGCCCCACGGGTGGCAGGTAACCCGACCCGCTTTAGTATCCTCTACGACTCCTCATGTCGTTTGGGGTACTCGAGCAACGTCTGTCCCAGGCGTGCGTGGTGTAATTTGGGAAACTCCGTCACGTGGTTAGTAACGTGAACACGTAGCTCAAGGCGCGTTTGGTTTGAGAGCACCTGTGCGAGTGACGACGGACGGGTGTAAGAACTGTATGGATAACGGGTTCGGTGTGCAGCCGGACCAGACGATTGAGTGTGACTTATGCAGGATTAACCACGAAACTGTAGTACGAATAGTACACATTTGCGAGTGACCGTTTAGTGCCACCTAAGATACGTTATACCGGTATAATCCGGTTAGGATTTTCGTTTGGTGAGGCTACGTAGTACCGACATGCTTCTTACGGTGCATCGACGCCGTACTAAACTTAATAACCCCTTTCCTTAAAAGAAATGACTCATGAACTAACTTTCAACTAAAAATGGAAGTTTGAAACAAATATTAGTTACTGAACTCTTATTTTGAGCTAAGATTCAAATGAGAGGAAGACTAGGCTTCAAAGATTGCAAAAAACAGAGTGCTCTGTTTTCAGCAGGAATTCTTGCTGGACTTCAACAGAGCATAACTCTGAGTAGCTTGACCCAATTAAGGTGTATGATACAGTTCTGGAGAGATTTTTGAGTACTCTACAAATTCTTTGTAGACCTCCAGAGCCAAATCATATGCTAAATGGGTAGAAAGTTCAGAGGATGGTAAACTGTCCAGAACCAGGACAGCAGCAAAAACTTCTCTGGACCTTTCTGTTTTTAAGCCATAACATTCTGTAGAGAAACCCTTAAGAAGCCTATGATACACCATTGGATAGGTTATGACATGTGCAACATTGTTGTAGTTCAAAGTTTGTTCAGGTTCTTATTGTATTTACATATACAACTGTGATAAAATCAGCCACGTACAAAGGAGGTGCTGGCAAATTTTATCCAGGAATTCTGTCAACTTTGGAAAATCATAAATTTTAATCCGGAGATGATCTTGGGGCATATGAGTACTCGTTGGAAAGATACTGAAGTTAACTTTAACTTTGGTATTCAACTTGAGTTATGAAAATGCTTTTAACTAGATCAAAATCTGGAGATAGTGCATAAAGGTCTGTCCAGTACAGATAGGCTGGATAGTTATGCCTACTAAGGAGTTTTGTAAACATGAATTTTGTTACTGCTTTCATAAAGTTTTGACATAATCATGTTTCCATTACTCTCACATACTGCTGAGTTCTTGTTTAACTCATCTCAACTACATTTTGCAGTATGGTTCGTACTCGCTCTAGGAGTAGGGCCGGAAGTTCTCGTCGAGGTGGTCATGCTTCTATCCCACCATCAGAACCACCATCCACGGGATGGATGGATCTTATGACTCGAGTCGTAGAGTCTAAACAAGAGAACACTAGGCTACTCCAAGAAGCAATGCAAGAACACACACGCTTACTCCAAGCTTTGGTACAGCAAGGCGTACTCCAGAATACGCAACAAGTCGTTCCACCTCGGAACGCTTATCTGGACTTCTTGGCGACTCAACCGCCAATTTTTACTGAAGCCACCGAACCTGTGGAAGCAGATCAATGGCTTCGTGTCATGGAGTCTAAATTTGGAGTATTCGAGTGTGATGAATACAAGAAGACAAAGTTTGCTGCTCAACAACTCCATGGAGCCGCCGGAAATTGGTGGGTGGATCATCTTGCCACCATTCCAGAGGACCATCAAGTGACATGGAGGGAATTTTGTGAAGCCTTTCGTACTCGTTACATACCACTAGGTATTGTCAAGGCAAAGCGGGAGGAATTTTTGGGCTTGAAGCAAGGGGACATGAGTGTCCTCGAGTATGTCAGAAGGTTTAACCTTTTTGCCCAATATGCTCCCGAATATGTGGCGAAAGAAGAGGCACGGTGTGACCTATTCTTCTATGGCCTGAGTGCCATATTACGGGAAAAGCTGGCCGTACACAATAACGGCAGTTACACCGACATGGTCGATGCGGCTTTCATCCAAGAAAAGCCGACACTTGAGTGGCAAGCCGAGAAGAGAAAGATGAGTGAGATCGAGCAGGCTAGCACAAGTTATGTGCCTCAGAAGTATCGTTTGGTGTCTCAACCGCGACCCGGTGAAAGATGGAGGCCACCTGTACGATCAATTCCTAAGAAATTGATTGCTGGTCAAGTTCTACAACTTGCGCCACCTCCACAGCCGCAGCATCAGACGGTGGTTTGTGCTCCATCGCTGCAGCCATATGTACCTAGCAGTCCACCGCAAGTCAACGAAGAACCGGAGAGGCATCCGTGTTTCACTTGTGGGCGCATGGGCCATTATGCTAGGCAATGTCCGGAGGGAATTCAAGGATACGGGTCATCATATTTACAACAATACGATCCGTACCTCAATCTGCAGATAGGAGGGCAGATAAGGGGCAACATTCAGTATACTGTGATTGATGATGTTCCGGAAGGAGAAGCCGCTTTAGCAGGGATCTTTTCTCTGAATCAGCTACCGGTTTTAGTTCTCTTTGATTCTGGTGCCACACACAACTTCATTAGCCAATCTTTTGTGGCTCAACATCAGCTCCAAACAGTTTATACAAAGAGGCAATACCTCATATCTTCGCCCGGGGGCAGCAGTACCGCAAGCGAGGTTGTCTCCCGAGCACCTCTTTGTTTGGGGGGTAAAATATACCCTACGACCCTCATTATACTTGAAGGTCTGAAGATCGACATCAGTTTGGGGATGTCGTGGTTGAATTACCACAGAGCGGTTCTTAACATCAGCTCCAGGACCGTTGAGCTCAACTCCCCACAGCACGGTCTTCATATATTAATTATGGGCGCCAGACGGCAACAGATTGCAACGGTAAACCACACGGAAGCTGTTAAGATAGAGGACATTCCAGTGGTACGTGAGTATCCGGATGTATTTCCCGAGGATTTACCGGGCATGCCACCCGAACGAGACGTTGAGTTCAAGATCGAACTTATACCAGGAACCACACCGATATCACAAAGGCCGTACAAGATGGCACCCAATGAACTGGCAGAATTGAAGACACAGCTGAATGACCTAATGAGCAAGGGCTTTATACGACCAAGTTCGTCACCTTGGGGTTGTTCAGC
Source organism: Neostapfia colusana (assembly GCA_030760725.1). Lineage (NCBI taxonomy): Eukaryota > Viridiplantae > Streptophyta > Magnoliopsida > Poales > Poaceae > Neostapfia > Neostapfia colusana. The sequence continues at coordinate 86,513,523 of JASWHV010000004.1, read as the reverse complement.
GTTGTTTGTCAAGAAGAAGGACGAAACACTACGGCTTTGTGTTGATTATCGTCCTTTGAACGCCGTTACCATCAAGAACAAGTATCCACTACCTCGCATTGATATGCTCTTCGATCAATTAGTGGGTGCGAAGGTATTTTCGAAGATGGATCTTCGGTCCGGATATCACCAGATTAAAATCCGGGCAGAAGATATTCCGAAGATGGCATTCTCAACGAGATACGGGCTGTATGAGTATCTCGTTATGTCTTTTGGTTTGACCAACGCCCCGGCACACATTATGTACCTGATGAATTCAGTGTTCATGCCGGAGTTGGATAAATTCGTCGTTGTCTTCATCGACGATATCTTGGTGTACTCCAAGTCAGAGGAAGAACATGCTGAACATCTGCATATTGTGCTACAAAGATTGCGAGATCATCAGCTCTATGCAAAATTCAGCAAGTGTAAATTCTGGATTAATCAAGTACCTTTTCTCGGACACATCATTTCAGCGGAGGGCATCGCTGTAGATCCAAGTAAGATTATCCAAGTGCAGAAACGGGAGTCACCAAAGTCAGTACATGAAATCCGAAGCTTCCTCGGTTTAGCGGGTTACTATCGGAGGTTTATTCCGAGTTTTTCCAAGATTGCTAAACCGATGACGGAAATATTAAAGAAGAATACCAGATTTGTGTGGGGTGCTGCATGTGAACAAGCGTTCAAGACCTTAGTGAAGCATCTCACAACAGCCCCAGTTCTTGCTCAGCCGGATACAACGAAGCCATTCGACGTTTATTGCGATGCATCTGGCATCGGTCTTGGCTGCGTGCTGATGCAAGAAAGACGAGTGGTCGCTTATGGATCTCGTCAACTCAGAACTCATGAGCAGCATTATCCAACTCATGATCTTGAGTTAGCTGCCGTGGTCCTTGCTTTGAAGATGTGGAGGCATTACATGCTCGGAAATCTTGTACACCTCTACACCGACCACAAGAGCTTGAAGTACATCTTCACTCAGAAAGAATTGAACATGAGGCAACGAAGATGGCTAGAGCTCATTAAGGACTATGAACTAGAGATTCATTATCATCCAGGAAAGGCGAATGTGGTTGCCGATGCGCTCAGTCGTAAGGCGCATATCCATCACCTAACTATTGCTGAATTGGATGATGAAGAACCAAGCCTCCGTGTCATTCCGTATGGAGCTCTCTATAATCTCGCTCTCATTCCTACTATCCGAGAGGAGATCATGGAAGCTCAACGAAAAGACAAGGGTATGTCTCACATACGGCGGAGGATAGACAACAGAGAAATGAAGTGCTTCCGGAAGGATGATGAAGGTATTTTGTGGTTCAACGAACGGATTGTAGTACCCCGGGATATGGGACTACGGAAGAAAATTTTGGATGAAGCTCATCTGTCCAAGTTTTCCATTCATCCGGACAGTAATAAAATGTACCAAGATCTCCGGAAGAAGTTTTGGTGGACACGTATGAAACGTGAGGTTGCAAAATACGTTTCAGAGTGTGATACGTGTCGAAGAGTCAAGGCCGACCATATGAAGAAGTCAGGCCTGTTGCAGCCATTGCATGTACCGGCATGGAAGTGGGAAGATTTGAGTATGGACTTCATCGTCGGGTTGCCGATGACCTCCCACAACCATGATTCGATTTAGGTAATTGTGGACCGATTAACCAAATCAGCACATTTCATCCATGTGCATACTAGGTACAACGCAAAGCAGTATGCGGAGCTGTACATAGCACGGATCTTGTGCTTACATGGAGTTCCCCGCACCATTGTGTCAGATAGAGGATCGCTGTTCGTAGCCCGTTTCTGGGAACAGCTACACGCCTCCTTTGGGACAAAGTTGATTAGAAGCTCTGCATATCACCCTCAAACCGATGGGCAAACTGAGAGGGTGAATCAAATACTGGAAGATATGCTAAGGGCATGTGCCATCCACCACGGTAAGAGTTGGGATGATCACTTACCGCTGGTGGAGTTCTCGTACAACAACGGATATCAGACGAGCATCAAAATGGTACCATATGAAGCTCTATACGGCCGGAAGTGCCGTACACCATTGAACTGGTGCGAATTCGGTGAACGAGTAACATTCGGGGTTGGTCTTGTCAATGAAGCCGAAGAGAAAGTTCGGATAATACAAGAGAACCTCAAAGCTGCCCAATCTCGTCAAAAGAGCTACGCGGACCAGAGACGTCGACCGCTGCATTTTGATGTCGGAGAGCACATGTATCTTCGTGTGTCTCTGATGAAGGGGATTCATCGGTTTGGTGTCAAGGGGAAACTTTCTCCCCGATTCATTGGTCCATTTGCCATAACGGAGAAGTGCGGAACTGTAGCCTACAGGCTGGAACTACCGGCAAGCCTTGCCTGTATTCACGACATATTTCACGTGTCCCAGCTGCGGAAGTGTCTCAAGTTTACCGCTGCCATCCGCACCGAAGACATCGACGAGTTAAAGCCGGATCTCACCTATGTCGAGCAACCTGTACAGATTATCGACGAAAAGACCCGGATCACCCGAAACCGGACTTTAAGATTCTACAAAGTCCTGCGGAGTAATCATACCCCGGAAGAGGCGACGTGGGAAACCGAAGATTACATCCACAAGAACTATCCGGAGCTTTTGTCATAAACCTTGTAATTACCTCCCACCTCGTTCTTCTTTTGAATCTCGGGATGGGATTCCTTTTAAGGGGGGAGGAATGTAAAGGTCCCAAAATGGTGAATACAAAGAAACACTTGTTTGCAAAAGTTGGTTTCATGTGTTAAAATTTGGGACTTGTTAAAACTTTTCCCCACATGTGATAACACACATGAGGGTTTTCTTCACACAAGTTCAAATGTTTATTTGAAAACTTGGAACCCAAGAGGGGTCTGAAACAAAGATGGGAAGTTCCCATAGGTGTGAGAAAACAAAACTCAGATTTGGAAAATTGTTCAAACTCAAAATTCAAATGAGAGCAACACTAGGAATTTCCAAACTGTTGTGCTACAAATCTCATTTGCAGCAGCCAAATTTAAAATCAGGTTTCATATTTGAATTCCTTGGGTCCAAATTAGCGGGTGTGCAAAGTTTCATGATTTATGGAAATAAATTGCAACCCATTTTCCAAATTGGACTTTAAATGACAAAGAATTCAAACACTCATTTGAATTTGGATGAAACTTGCCCAATTATCCAAATGCATACCAGATTTGAATTCCCACAATTGAATTCACTCAATATTCAAACTTGGGAGATATTTTAGAGGAGATAAGGAGGACTGACATGTGGGACCCACATGTCATTAGGAGGACTGAAAACTTGCAAAAAGATCTTCAGTGAAGCAGCCAGTCGCTGTTTGATTTCCTCCCACGCAAAGCAATCGGCAGAGCCGACTCTCTACGGGCGACACCGCACCGAGCCAACGCCTCCACCTCCTGCTGAATTCCGGTGGCGCTGGAGGGCTGCTGGGCATCTTATAACCTCTGCCGTGCTCCTCTTTGCTCATCCCCAAAGAACAGCGCTGCTCTGTTTCTTTTCCTCGCGCGAGAAACAGCCGCAGCTGCCGACGCCGTCTGCTCGATCGGCCACCACCATAACTTGCGTGTGAAGCCTCGGTTGAGCAGACAAGCAACACCACCATCGTCCCCTCGACCTCCTCAAGCAATCGCCAAGTGTGTTCGTGCTCTCTGCACCGAGAACGGCGGGTTCCGCGGCGGCCGTCACACAACAGCGGCGGCGTGCTTCCGTGGACAGCCTCCTCCAGAGCTTGTCACGACCAAGCGAGGCCACTTTTGGGCGCGCAGGAGCTCCGTGCAGTTTCCACCCTGTGAGACCTATGTGTGCTGAATACATTGGCAATTAGGATAAAAGTTAGCATTAACATTCAAATTTTTGAATATTGCCAAAACATTCTTCTGTGGCAAGGTCCGACAAGTTCTTTGTTAGGTCCGCCAACTGTTGGCAAGGTCCAACGCAAGGTCCGGAGAGCTTCTGTAAGGTCCGGAGCTTGTTTTTAGGGAGCTCCCGTGATGTTCAACTCGTAGAACTGCAACGTCTTGTTTTTGCTTTTAACTCGCAATGTTTCAAACTTGCTTTATGGGAAGGTTTGCTTAGTATTAATTTGCTAAGTTTTTGGTGTGTTTTGGTGGTTATGGCTGTTATCATTTGATATGGCTTGCAACATGCTTATGTGAAGTGCTCATGTAAGGTGTTGTGGTTTTCGAACTAACATGAGTCAAGTCGAGGACTTGTGCTCGGAAGAATTGGTTGTTTATTCATGTGCAGGTGTTGCTTGAGTTCAAGACATGGCTGGTGACGGGATCATTGGACTAGGCTCAGGGAGGAGATGAGGTTCCAACAACCAAGTTCGGGAGGAGCTGTGGTTGAGTTGATCGGGAGGTCGCGCAGCATGTTTGGATCAAGGGCAGTGCATATGAAGGTTGCGTGTATGTCGTTGGAAGGTGTTTGCACATGTGCAAGGAGTGCATGGACGTGGCGACATTGTTCCAAGGCGTGATGAAGAGAAGTGGACGTAAAGAATTGGTCGGAAAGGTCCAACCGACTAGGTTATGGACTCAGGCAGCGGCTGAGTCGTGTTTGACTCAATTATGGAAAGTTTTGAGTTGGTTATGATATGATTTCGTTTGGGTCACTAATTTGAGTTGTTTTAGGAATGTTTGGGACGTTCCTAAGGTGTTTGGAAGTCTTAAGATTGCTTCTATCTGCGTATAGAAGAGTCTTGAGCAGTATTGGAAAGTTACAGTTTGAATCCAAGTAGGAGTAGGTGTCCTAGTTTGAATTGGATTGGCCATAGAGCTGGTTATATAAACAAGGGAGGCCAGAGCTCGTGGTGCACAACTTTGGGCTGTTCCTCTTGTGTTTCTATTGAATAAAGTTCATAGTTTCGAGGAGCTTTTGTGCCTTGTTCGTCCGACTTGTTTTTCGTCAAGTCTTTCTCGCCGAGTTTCTGGACAGACCGACGTTGCTTCGGTGTTTCGTCCATAACTCGAGTTTTACAGATCCGATTGACGTGATTCTTTCTGGGTTGTCTTCACAACTCCATTATATATCATCTGTGAAATTTTCATGAGCTTCGTATCTGTAGTTTTTGAGATACACGAGTTTCTTTGCAGCGTTGCAGATCTGATTTATATCGGGTAGAACAGATTGATCTTCGTTCAATGTTTTGATCGTATCTCAAGTTTTACTTCGTGTTTTCAAGTGATTCTTGTTGCATTAGATCCGTGACTTGATTCTCTACCTCTCTACTTGATTTGTCATGGTTGAACACGTTTGAAAACACTTGCACACATGGTTTCTTTAACCGATTGATTTTTTGCTGAGGGGTTTTTGTTGTTTCCACTGCGAAAAGTTTTAATCTACCATTCACCCCCCTCTGGTAGCTTTTCACGTGCTCTCCGATCCTACACACCCGAAGCACAAAGCCTGTCTTCGCCGCTGGTCGACGAATTTCATAAATCTTCTCCGGCCGGTGAAAACTGACCCGCGGGTATGAATCCGTGAAATCCTCGAGTTTTATTCGTGTTGAGCATTTCAAATACACACGGGACGTAGACTTGTGTTGGATCGAAGAGCACGTGAAAAGCTACCAGAGGGGGGTGAATGGTAGATTAAAACTTTTCGCAGCGGAAACAACAAAAACCCCTCAGCAAAAAATCAATCGGTTAAAGAAACCATGTATGCAAGTGTTTTGAAATGTGTTCAACCGTGACAAATCAAGTAGAGAGGTAGAGAATCAAGTCACGTATCTAATGCAACAAGAATCACTTGAAAACACGAAGTAAAACTTGAGATACGATCAAAACATTAAACGAAGATCAATTTGTTCTACCCGATATAAAACAGATCTACAATGCTGCAAAGAAACTCGTGTATCTCAAAAACTACAGATCCGAAGCTCGTGAAAATTTCACAGATGATAGATAATTGAATTGTGAAGACAACCCAAAAACAATCACGTCAATTGGATCTGTAAAACTCGAGTTATGAACGAAACACCTAAGCAACATCGGTCTGTCCAGAAACTCGGCGAGAAAGACTTGACGAAAAACAAATCGGACGAACAAGGCACAAAAGCTCCTCGAAACTATGAACTTTATTCAATAGAAACACCAGAGGAACAGCCCAAAGTTCTCTACCCACGAGAGCTCTGGCCTCCCTTGCTTTTATAGCCAGCCCTCAGGCTAATCAATCCAATCTAGGACTCCTACTCCTAATTTACCATAACTGCTCAGGACTCTCCTATTCGCAGATAGAAGCAATCGTGAGACTTCCAAACACCTTAGGAACGTCCTAAACATTCCTAAAACAACTCAACTTCGTGTCTAGCACGAAATCCTATCATAACCAACTCAAATCTTCCATATTTGAGCCATATCTGACTCAGCCTCAGCCTGAGTACGCAATCCTGCCGGTTGGACCTTTCCGACCAATTCTTTATGTCCACTTCTCTTCATCACACCTTGGAACAATTTTGTCACGTCCATGCACTCCTTGCACACGTGCAAACACCTTCCAACGACATACACGCAACCTTCATATGCACTGCCCTTGATCCAAACATGCTGCGAGACCTCCCGATCAACTCAACCACAGCTCCTCCCGAACTTTGTTGTTGGAACCTCATCTCCTCCCTGAGACTAGTCCAAGGATCCCGCCACCAGCCATGTCTTGAACTCAAGCAACACCTGCACATGAATAAACAACCAATTCTTCCAAGCACAAGTCCTCGACTTGACTCACGTTAGTTTGAAAACCACAACACCTTACATGAGCACGTCACATAAGCATGTTGCAAACCATATCAAATGATAACAGCAATAACCACCAAAACACACCAAAAACTTAGCAAATTAATACTAAGCAAACCTTCCCATAAAGCAAGTTTAAAACATTGCGAGTTAAAAGCAAAAACAAGACGCTGCAGTTCTACGAGTTGAACTTCACGGGAGCTCCCTAAAAACAAGCTCCGGACCTCACAGAAGCTCTCCGGACCTTGCCAACACTTGGCGGACCTAACAAAGAACTTGTCGGACCTTGCCACAGAAGAATGTTTTGGCAATATTCAAAACTTTGAATGTTAATGCTAACTTTTATCCTAATTGCCAATGTATTCAGCACACATAGGTCTCACAATCTCCCCCTTGATGAATGCATTGGCAACACCAATTAAAATCCGAACATTGGCTTATGAAAAGTTTTGAAAATCTTTGAAAACTCATTTCTACCCCTTTATTAATTTCTCCCCATTTTTTAAAATCAGAGAAGGAAGAAAGTGTATAACATATGCAAAGTGTAAAAAAATCTCTCCTTATACATATTTCTCCCCCTTTGACAATGTATTCAGCTAGGTTCAAAGGAGAAATTTTTAAATGTTATGAGCATATTATAACATATACATACAAAACAAAGCTCATCCAAGTCATACTATCAGGTTACTTACACTATCACATCAATGAGATACATAAAGTAGTGTAAGCCATGCTAGAGAGCAAATGTATTTTTCAGTTTAAGCAAGTCATGATCTCCCTTACTCAACTATTTCAAAAACTGAAAACATGACACTTGTTGCTGCATTTTTATTATTCATAATCATTTAAGGCACAAAGTTGATCATATGATATTTGCAAGAGATTATATGCCGCATCAGCCTTATTCTAACCAACCAAGCCAAGCCTATGTCATTTGACAATCAGAAGATTAAGGACATGGTTTTAGTCATCCACAATTTCTTCCAAGTTCATATCTTAGTGCAATGATAAGCAATCTCAAAAGAAGAAGTGCGATGCATGCATATTCTCTTGATCTTTTCTCAAATTTTTATTTGAAAACTCAACATGTGAGCTGATCACTTGATTAATTTTTTATAATTAAAAGCACTTGTGAGCACGCAACAAGTTCAAAACACAAGAAAGTTCGATCATGACCAGATTTAGTGTAAGTAATTATTCCAATTACTAGTCATGGCAAAAACTACAAAATGTATAACATGAGTAATGTAGTAAGAACTTCCAGCCTGTAAAAGGAATCACAAAGTCATATATGTATGAAATACTATGCTCATATTATTTTAGTTTCAGATTCACACATAGACTTTCAAAGTTTCAAAAACTCCCCCTCAATTTAAGCCATGAGGATGCATAACCCCTATTTCACAACGAATGAAACAAAAACGAGTGAAATCCAAAGGTTTTGTAAAAATATCAGCCAATTGTTGTTCGGTATCGACATGGTGAAGCACAATGTTTCCTTTTTCAACATTATCACGAAGAAAGTGATACCTAATGTCAATGTGCTTAGTTCTAGAGTGTTTCACGGGGTTTTTAGCAATACAAATTGCACTAGTGTTATCACAAAACAGTGGAACACTATCTAAATCAACCCCATAGTCCTTAAGTGTTTGAACAATCCAAAGAATTTGTGAGCAAGCGCTAGCCGCAGCTACATATTCAGATTCGGTCGTGGATTGTGCAACTGAACTTTGTTTTCTAGAGGACCAAGCAACAAGTGAATTATCAAGAAAATGACAAGCACCCGAAGTACTTTTCCTATCAATCCTACAACCCCCAAAATCAGCATCCGAAAAAACTTTCAAAGAAACGGTTGAGGAAGAAGGAAGAAAAATGCCAAATTCTTGAGTTCCATGTAGGTACCTGAGAATCCTTTTGATGGCTTGGCGATGTGAAGCACGTGGAGAAGCTTGAAAATATGCACAAATACATACGCTGAATTGTATGTCCGGTCTTGACGCCCTGAGATACAAAAGTGATCCAATCATACTTCTGTATTCTTTTTTATCGACCGGGTCACCATCTTCGTCAAGTTCAAGTGTTGTTGCTGTTCCCATTGGTGTCCGAAGAGGCTTGCATTTGTCCATGTTGAAGCACTTAAGAAGGTCCTTTGTATACTTAGTTTGATGCACAAAAGTTCCTTTTTTGTTTGCTTGATTTGCAGCCCCAAAAAGTATGTGAGTTCTCCCATCATACTCGTCTCAAATTCTGAACTCATCATAGCTGAAAACTTGGACACGAGATCATGAGAAGCACAACCAAAGATAATATCATCCACATATACTTGAATGAATAATGAGTCATTGCCATGCTTGAGTACAAAAAGAGTTTTATCAACCTTGCCCATGGTAAACCCCTTTTCAAGTAAGAATGTTTTTAACCTATCATACCATGCTCTAGGGGCTTGTTTTAGACCGTACAAGGCTTTGGACAGTTTGTAAACATGATTAGGAAAATTTGGATTTTCAAAACCCGGTGGCTGCTTAACATAAACCTCCTCCTCTATGTAGCCATTAAGAAAAGCACTTTTAACATCCATTTGATATAACTTGAAACCTTTAGATGCAGCAAATGCTAATAAAATTCTTATAGCTTCTAATCTAGCAGCAGGAGCAAATGTTTCATCAAAATCTAGACCTTCAATTTGAGTGAAACCTTGAGCAACCAACCTAGCTTTATTCCTAACCACAACCCCATCCTCACTTTGCTTATTTTTAAATACCCATTTAGTTCCAATTAATGTGTGACCTTGAGGTGGAGGTACAAGTTTCCGAACATTATTTCTTTCAAAATTTTCTAACTCTTCTTGCATGGCATTAATCCAAGATTCATTAGTGAGTGCGTGTGATATATCCTTGGGTTCAAACGAAACAACAAAAGCAGAATGAGCATGAGAGTTTGGATCGCAAAACCTGGACCGAGTGACTCGTTCATGCAAGCTTCCAATGATTTGTTGTGGAGGATGACTTTTGAGTACTCGGAGAGGAGTAGACACTTCACAAGCACCTTCTTCTTCATGTTCGGACCTTTGATTAGGAGAGCTTGTTGATTGAGGAAGGTCCGAAACAGCAGTAGTGACTGTTGGTTCTGGTTGTGGTGCAAAATCAACAGCTTGATCGTTATTTACTTCCGAGTTTTCGGGCAGCAGCACCACTTCTTCATCTTCTTCAATAAAAATACTCTCCCCCTGCGGATATGGATCCGGACCAGCAATATCGGAGCTAGTACTTGGGCTAGCTTCATCAAAAGAAACCTCGCAAGTCTCCACAATTTTGTTAGTGTCAAGTAAAAGCACACGGTAGCCTCTAGTATGAGATGGATAACCAAGAAACATGCCATCAACAGATCTAGCTTCAAATTTATCAAGATTACCATGTTTCTTAACAAAGCATTTGCAACCAAAAACCCTAAAGTGTGAACACTAGGCCTATGTCCAAACCGGAGCTCATATAGGGTTTTTCCAAGCTTAGCACGCAAGAAAACACGATTTGAGACATAACAAGCGGTTGCAATTGCATCAGCCCAAAATTTCCTAGGTGTTTGATATTCATGAAACATAGTCCTAGCCATCTCAACTAAGGTCCTGTTCTTTCTTTCTACGACACCATTTTGTTGTGGTACATAGGGTGAAGAGTATTGATGATCTATTCCATTTTCAGCACAAAAGTGATCAAAGGATTGGTTTTTAAATTCAGTTCCGTTATCACTTCTAATTGCTTTTAATGATCCTGGGTGATCAATAGATAATCTAAGAAATAAGGTTCTAAAATGACTAAAAGTTTCATTCTTAGATGCCATAAATAAACCCAAGAATATCTGGAATAATCATCAACAATCACAAGCACATACCATTTACCTCCGAAGGATTGAACACGTGCCGGACCTACTGTGTCAAGATGTAAAAGTTGTCCCGGTTCAGCTGTCATGGTCATTGTGAGAGGAGCATGTGAACCTGCAACAAACTTAGCATGTCTACAAGAAGAGCACACAATATCATTGTCCTTTTTAAGCTTCGGCAGCCCACGTATGCGATCGAGAGCACTAACACGAGTGAGATGATCAAAGCCTATGTGACCAAGTCTACGATGCCAAAAATATAGATCCTTTGTATCATTAGCAACTAGACACCGATGCTTAGAAGTTGACAAATCAAAATCAGCTTTAAGAACTCTTCCAAACCTAGACATGTTAAACAAAAGCTCACCTTTTGAATCTACAACCTTGCAGTAATTTTTAGCAAAGCTAACCTCTAGATTTTCATCTAGCAAATTGTGAAACCGAAAGCAAGTTGTATTTCAAATTTTTAACAAGTGCCACATCTTTCAAAGTGTAGAGATTGTTTACTCTAACCGAACCTTTAGCAATTATAGGATTAGAAGAGTTATCGGCGAAAGTAACATTTTCTACACGTGACACAAAAGAGAGAGAGGAGAACCATTCTTTGTTACCGGTCATGTGGCGTGAGCAACCTGAATCCACATTCCAAATGTTCTCCTTCCTCAAACGTGAAACCTACACAGCAGCACAATACGTCGATGACTCAATACTGGGGTTAGTTAAAAGACTTTTAGGAATCCAGTACTGAGTCACACGACGTCCAGCAGGAATAACACGTGAAAGCTGAGAAGGTACAGCAGGTTTATGAGCCAAACATCGAAATTTTTTGTTCCCAACTACTGACTTAGAAGATGTGTTATATGTAGCACAAAAAACAGTAGGTCCGGGAGCAAGTTTTTGACTCATTACAGCAGGTTGCAAGCTTCGAACATTCGGTCTAGCAGATTTTGCTTGGTTATTATGTGATCTAGCAAGTATTCTTTGTTTCTTATCGTGTTTAGCTAGTCTATAATAAAAATTCGTGAAATGACCATCTCTACCACAGTAGGTACAATGAAAAATAACCTTATTATCATGTCTAGATGAGCAAGCAACACGTTTATTAGAACCCGAATGGGACAGTACTCCTGCAGATTTGAAAATCACCTCTTTTTGTCTAGGAGCTGTTTGAATCAAACCGCTTCCTAATGACTTTACAACTTTAGGTGGGTGTGCCTTAGCATGAGCTTGAGAATTAAAACCTAAACCAGTTTTATCATTACAAGACTTGGAAGAATTCAGCAGCAAGTTTAGGTTCTTATTTGCATTAGAAAACCGATCTAGTGTCCTATGCATGTCATCAAGTTTATTGGACAGATCAAAGCAGTTTTCACATGAAGTTTTTCCTTTTAGTTTGCAATTTGAACAATATTTAACTTCATGCACACGTAAAGCATTGTTCAAAATAGAAATCTCATTCATAGCATCATTTAGTTTCTTATTCAGATCATCACATGAAGAACAATGCAAATCAATTGTAGAACAACAAGCATCTTTCAAATTTTTATCATTAAGTGCAGCAAGCTCTTTGTTCTTTTCAATTTCAAGTTCAAGTTTATCAAGTGTAGATGCGTGTGCACTTCCTAAAGAGGATAATTGTTCATAAATTAAATCACATGAGGAACAAAAATCATCACTAGGAATCAAAGTTTTTAAACGATTAATTTCAGATTCTAGTGATTCAATTTTAACAGCATTGTTCCTAAGTTTTTTTATCCTTTTTCTTTAATATAACAGTGGCACGAGAAATAGCATCACACATTTCTTCACAAGTGGGGCATACCTCTTCATCGTCGCTGTTGTGTTCTGCCTCCTCGGAGCTTGAACTTGACTTGCTCGCCATGCAGCACATATTTGCCATAGCTTCTTCATCTTCATCACTACCGGTGTCCACATCACTTGAGCCGAAATCTTGAAGTGCAGAGATCATACTATGCACTATGTTGCGCATTGATAAATCTTTCTTCTTCTTATTCTTTGCAAACGATTTCTTCGGCCTTGTTTGTTTTTCTTCACGTGAAGTCGGACCTGAAAGGTTAGGGCACTCCGTACGAAAATGTCCTGTCTTACCACATTCAAAACATCGTTGAGGTCTGGAGCTTCCTCTCCTTCTAGTTCTCACATTTTGCAATGCTTTTGAGAACCGAGTAGGGATGAGTGAAAGCTCCTCCTCCGGAAACTCTTCAATCTGTTCAAGGGTTAGAGAGGACAACAAAGAGAGCGCACCACTAGATGATGATTGACTAGAACTAGACATGTCACGTTGCGAAACAAATGCAATAGACTTGTTGGGGTTTTTACGTGAGATGATGTCAATTTCATGAGTTTTCAATTTAGAATAAAGCACGTCTAAAGTAAGAGAACTCATGACAGTAGATTCACGAATAGATGTAACTTTCATCTCCCAAATTGACATATCTAATGCTCCTAACAATTGTCTAGCATTTTCAGCATCTGAAAAGTTAACATTGACACTACGCAAGTTGCTGAGAATTTTATTAAAGCGAGCAAAAAGGTCGTCAATTGACTCACCGGGTTGCATCTCAAAACGCATGTATTCTTTCTTAAACATATCTTGCCTTACCTCCTTGATCGTATTGGATCCTTCATGGTAGTCACAAAGAGCTTTCCAAACATCATATGCAGATCGGAGGTGTGCAACACGGTCGAAGTCGCTTTGAGTCAATCCTTGGATGATCAAGTTGCGAGTCTTGTTGTTGTTGTCAACATCTCTCATGTTCGCAGTCATAACTTGATCGTTGGGTGGTACATCGAAGTTCCGGTAGACCTTTTCCCATATGGCGAAGCCTTGCGCCTGTATGTAGGCCTCCATCCGCGCCTTCCAAACCTGAAAATGGATGCCATTGAACACACAAGGTTTTGCGGAGTACTTCTCCATGATGGTTAGTCAAAACACGTGCAAATCACAAAGATTAGAGCACCTTGGCTCTGATACCAATTGTAGGATCGAAGAGCACGTAAAAAGCTACCAGAGGGGGGGTGAATGGTAGATTAAAACTTTTCGCAGCGGAAACAACAAAAACCCCTCAGCAAAAAATCAATCGGTTAAAGAAACCGTGTGTGCAAGTGTTTTCAAACGTGTTCAACCGTGACAAATCAAGTAGAGAGGTAGAGAATCAAGTCACAGATCTAATGCAACAAGAATCACTTGAAATCACAAAGTAAAACTTGAGATACGATCAAAACATTAAACGAAGATCAATCTGTTCTACCCGATATAAAACAGATCTGCAACGCTGCAAAGAAACTCGTGTATCTCAAAAACTACAGATCCGAAGCTCGTGACAATTTCATAGATGATAGATAATTGAGTTGTGAAGACAACACAAAAAGAATCACGTCAATCGGATCTGTAAAACTCGAGTTATGAACGAAACACGGAAGCAACGTCGGTCTGTCCAGAAACTCGGTGAGAAAGACTTGACGAAAAACAAATCGGACGAACAAGGCACAAAAGCTCCTCGAAACTATGAACTTTATTCAATACAAACACAAGAGGAACTGCCCAAAGTTCTCTACCCACGAGAGCTCTGGCCTCCCTTGCTTTTATTGCCAGCCCTCAGGCTAATCAATCCAATCTAGGACTCCTACTCCTAATTTACCATAACTGCTCAGGACTCTCCTATTCGCAGATAGAAGCAATCGTGAGACTTCCAAACACCTTAGGAACGTCCTAAACATTCCTAAAACAACTCAACTTCGTGCCTAGCACGAAATCCTATCATAACCAACTCAAATCTTCCATATTTGAGCCATATCCGACTCAGCCTCAGCCTGAGTACGCAATCATGCCGGTTGGACCTTTCCGACCAATTCTTTACGTCCACTTCTCTTCATCACGCCTTGGACCAATGTTGCCACGTCCATGCACTCCTTGCACACGTGCAAACACCTTCCAACGATGTACACACAACCTTCATATGCACTGCCCTTGATCCAAACATGCTGCGCGACCTCCCGATCAACTCAACCACAGCTCCTCCCGAACTTGGTTGTTGGAACCTCATCTCCTCCCTGAGACTAGTCCAAGGATCCCGTCACCAGCCATGTCTTGAACTCAAGCAACACCTGCACATGAATAAACAACCAATTCTTCCAAGCACAAGTCCTCGACTTGACTCACGTTAGCTCGAAAACCACAACACCTTACATGAGCACGTCACATATGCATGATGCAAACCATATCAAATGATAACAGCCATAACCACCAAAACACACCAAAAACTTAGCAAAATAATACTAAGCAAACCTTCCCATAAAGCAAGTTTGAAACATTGCGAGTTAAAAGCAAAAACAAGACGTTGCAGTTCTACGAGTTGAACTTCACGGGAGCTCCCTAAAAACAAGCTCTGGAACTCACAGAAGCTCTCCGGACCTTGCAGGAGCTCTCCGGACCTTGCCGACACCTGGCGGACCTAACAAAGAACTTGTCGGACCTTGCCACAGAAGAATGTTTCGGCAATATTCAAAACTTTGAATGTTAATGCTAACTTTTATCCTAATTGCCAATGTATTCAGCACACATAGGTCTCACAACTTGCTTAGCAACAACTTTCCTTTTGGAACCTAGCTAGAAACCCACTCTGCACGGCGTGATTTCGATCTTTCTAACGGCGGTTGTGGTAGAGACCGTCGGGTGCACGGTGAACTCTAGGGTAGAGCCGTTCCCGAGCCCATATGCGGCCATGCCAAGCTTGGCCAACTTCCACTAGTTTAGGGGCCCTGCCAGCTCGAGAAAACCCCACCAGCATGATCCTCGCGTGGAATTAGGGGCTGGCGGCGAGTTTCAGCGGCAGGGGTGGCCGGATGACCGATTCCGGAGGTTCTCCGGCGAGCCCGACGGCGGGATAGCGCGGGGGCGTGAGGTAGACGAAGGTGCTACCGGCCCCACGCGTCAATCGCCCGGCAACAGTGAGCTGGATTCTCTGTAACACGGGAAACTGTGACAGCACAGGAAACGATTCTGTAGCCCGTGTGGCACTCCCTGAGCAGCTGACACGTGCCCCATGGCCCCACAGTCAGGTTTAAACTTTTCCCGGATTTATTCAAATCCCAGATTTTTCCCCATACTTTAGAAGAGCATAACTTTTGCTAGGAACCTCCAAATTTAGTGATTCAAATTGGGTTCTATTCAGATTGACAAACTCTATCCAATTATGCAACCCAATTTGTATGAAAGTCTTTATTTAATTCTAGAAAATTCTTTAAGTGTTTTAAGTGAAAGCATTTTAGAGGGAGTTTGGTTTATCCAAAAATCCCCAAAGTTTGCCAGAACATTCTTTAGGGTGTTCTTAGACTCCTGTAAAAGTTTCAACTCATTTGGAGTTGAATTGATCAGGATAATTCAGATTGTAAATTCCTGTATTCAAATGAATACAGAAACATTTTCAGAGAAATTTTCCAAAACTTGTAAATTCAGTTTTGGACCATCTGAGCTCCAAAAAAATCCTAGGAAAATTCATGTAGACTCTATGAACTATGATTGAAATTGTAGTTCACTAAGTTTGACATGAACATGAGTATTACCTCAGAATTAATTCATCTTTGATTAAACACTTAGAGAATTATTCTGAATAAACCACTGCATGAAAAGTGCTAAATTTTGGTCCAGAGGACTTTCTTGTGACAAGGAACTCACATGAAAATTCTCAGCTCCATTAGAGCTCCGGACCACCACTGTCATGTGTAACCTCTTAAGATGATCAACACTTAAGTGGGAAAAGCACTTAACATTTGGTCTTAGTTTTTAAGCCCAACCCAAACCACTAGCACCAGTGTCATTTTAAATTATTAAACAAAGTTCCAGTTTTAAAACTGTCCTTAGATCTTATTAGCAAAAGCTTTTCAATTAAATACATGTGCATGATCATATCGTGTAGCCTATACGTGAAGAAGGTGAGAAGGACTTGAAGTAAAGATCAAGGAAGGAGGAAAACAAGTGATCAAGCTCTAAGTGATCATCACTAATTGATTGTAACCTTAGTCACCTGCAAAACAGGCAAGCCCCAGTTTGCATTTGAACAGTTTTATAAAGCATTTTCATTTGTAGAGATCATAGTTTTGCATCGTTGATTGCATTACATCTAGATGATATTGAAAACCCCACTTGCATGACCAGAAATACCTAAGAGAGAAAGGGTAGAATAGCAACTCCTCGAGTGGATTTGGCTACACTAAATGTTAGTAGGAAAGGTCTGGTAGAAGTCGTTGTAATTGGAAGCTACTCGCGAGTTTAGTGCTGGTTTACTCGGAATGGGTCCGAATTATAAAAGATGAGGAAAGTTCACACATAAGAAATGGAGACCGGGCAGGGAGGTTTAGATGCAGCAGGTTGCAGGCCGTGCGTGCATAGCCCTGCCTGTGTCGGTTAAGGCCCGTCCGTGCATGGCCCTGTTGGACAAGTTTGAGTTGTGTACCGGGCACATACTGGCTATATGGGACCCAGGAAACCGATGTACCTTAGGAGATCCATAGTGGAACTTTTCCAACTGCCTTAGGCTTTCGGCGTCAGGGTAGCAGGAGGTACCTCGCTTAAGAACATACCACAGCGGGTATGTACCTTGAGGGAGCTTGCGTACTCAGGGCAGTTGGACTGCGTCCAATGTGGAAGATCATGGGAAAGGTGGCCGCGTACAACGTCAGTCAAGGTTGCTGCCGGCAACTCGGAGTACGGGTGTACGTGTCGTGTAGTCCGGGCGTGTACTGATTCGAATCACCGTCGCTCGCGGTTATATGAGCACACTTGCCCACTGCGTCTTGACGTAGTAAGAACTGAACTGGTTATTCTTTTGAACTTGATAAGGCTGTGCTATAACTTGTATTGCAACCATGATTGAATTAGAGATAGGCTCATTAAACTTTACTTTCACTTTGTGCAAGGAGCATCGCAACAAAGCGTTTCTTGTTTGATTGTGGAGTTGCGATGCTTTTCGGCTCAAGGTCTGCACAATGAGGCTTAAAATCTGAAAGCTAAGGATCAACTTTAGGCGAGTCCTTTATGCAAATCTAGCCAACCCAATTGCAACCGTCGTGCATGTAGAGTTTCTTGTTTAGGAGAGACGGGTCAGACTTGCTGAGCCTATGTGCTCACGCTTGTTATATAAGTGGTTTTGCAGGTTAACAACGATGCCGAAAAGAAAATTGTCCGGTGTGACTCGGAGACTTCCATCATTTAACCCAGGGAGAACCCAACCGCTGCTGTTGTCTTCGTGTTGCTAGCAAGTGGAGTCCGCGAGCTGGACTTCATCTCGAGTGCTTTTAGTTATTCACGTGAGTTGATATAGACTTCCGCTGTAGTTACTTGATGTAAAGTATTTACAAAGAAAAACTTGTAAGCTTCCGCTATTGTTTTATGTAATACATTGTTCCTCATATGTGTGTTGTTGGGTGCCGCACAACACGGCACCACCCAATGCGATTCTCGGGCGAACGGCCTGTCTCGGTTGGACAGTGCCGTGTCAGCGTGGTATCAGAGCTGAGCCCTATCTCAGTCGGTACCGCGCCCGTCTCAACTAGCCGCCGAGGAGGAGAGGAGGAAGAAGAGAGGCAGGAGCCATCATCCTTCGTGCAACGTCGCTGCTGTCGTCTCCAACCCCGTTGCATCACACCCTGCGATCAGAAGCTACTTTACGTAAGTAGGACAGCCCCGGCTTAGGTTTTGATGGCGGTTTGGTCTAATACCGAGTTAGGATCATAGCCACGTCCCAGTTAATTTCCAGCAGCACCAATCATCGTAAAACCCCACTAAACCTACCCAAAACTCGCATGGACACATATAAAATGGTTGCTATAGGTTGCATTATAAGATTTGCATACATCCACATCATATCATCTGAAGTAAAATGTGTGCATGGAATTGATTGGTGTATTGCTTTGTATGTACGTAATCTTGAGTAGAAGGACATGCTCAATAGGCCGTCTACGAGGACCTCCAGCATCAAGACTTTGATGCGCTTGAGCAACACAACCCGTTGGAGCAAGGCAAGTGCCCCTTGACCATATTGATCCTTTGTTTTTGAACTGTTTTGCTTGTGAAAACTGCATGGTAGTGTCAAATTGATGAGAAACCCTTTTAGAGGAGTTTACTAGCATTGTTAGCCACCCCTTGCCGCCGGTAATTTGTTGAGTCGGGTATGTGTCATTTCTCTTTTGCACCGCATTGCTTATGGGATTAAGTGAAACTGAAATAAACTTAATAACTACGATATTCACAAAGATTAAAGATGATGAGAAAATGATGATGTTTAATGAGCATGGAACTGGGGAGATCTAGGCTAGCTTGGCTTGTGGTTATGATGAATGAGATGGTGGTTTGCTTGCCTTATATCTAAGGACCGGTTCATGCGAGATTATGCCAGGAAATAGAGCCACCACAAGGCCAAATATGAGTGCGGATTAGCTGACTAATTAGGTGCTTTGCTAGCTTGTCATGGACAATTGGATGGCACGGAGAATGGGAGTCGAGGAGGACTGCTCTAGGAACTGCATGGCACACGAGGGGGCTCGTGGGTTGTAGAATGGAGATTTAAGCCTGCCGATGAAAGCTTAGTGGGTCCGTACATTCTAGTAGCCCTTTTGTAAAGGCTATTTTGTGATCTCTTGGCCATACACCGATGGTTGTGTAGTGCCATGATGGAGGTTTCTCTAGTCGCCAACGGGTGACGAGATCACAAACTTGTGGGTAAAGTGGTGCCACCACTACATAGTGTAAACTATCATGATAGTTGTGCTTCCGGTTACAAGCACCTGGCCAACTTCCATGATTAGAGGCAAAACTTGGGATTGTTATTCGGGTATGGTTATGGTATTGCCATTGGGACTGGTTTTGGTACTGGTTTTGGTTATACATGTGAGATTGGATCGGTTATGTGAATATGTGTTGATCATGAGAAATTGTGAATATGAGATAGCTTGAGATGAGCATTGGCTGGTTAATACTTGATAAATGATGAAGTATGATGGTATTGAATAGGAGGGCTAATGAATTACTTTATTATGATGAGATTTAACTCACCTAGACATAGTAGGATGTTTTATTGTGTTTGTAAAATAAAACTTGCTTGATGCAATGAACCTTTGTTTCCAACCTTGTTTTAAGCTACATGTCATCTTTTCCCGCACTTGCTGAGTATGACATGTATTCACCCTTGCATTCCCACAAATAATTCAGCTACAGGAAAGAATACTTCAAAGAGCAGGTGGAGTACTAGGCATGTGCACTACCGTCAACTGCCTGTGGACTCGGAGTCGGAGCCACACCGTCCTTAGTTTTATTACCGCTGTCATTTAGAGTCTTCCGCTGCAGAATAAACTAAATACCCATTGTTGAGACATAGAACTATTGTAATAAAGTACTTAAGCACTAATTGTAATATGGTGATATTCTGAATTCAATTTGTGATGGATCTGTGTATGTGTGATGAACATCCTGAGCACACATACGCATCACTTGGTTCATTTTCGGAACCGGGTGTCACAAAAGTCTTACTTACGTGAAGAGGGACGGATGCTTTTCTCGACTAAGCAACAAAGAACTACAGGAACTAAGCTACTAACTACGAAAACATAAGAAAAAGTAGATGAACAAAAAGTTTGTATTGATCGACTTGATTGGTTCTTTTCTTAGACAGAGAACTGCCATTATATAGACTCAATTCAAACTGCAAGATCCGATCTCCTAAGTTTAAAGTAGACTTGAATTATCTCTAAGGCATGGTCGAATGTCGTGCAAAACCTTCTAGAATGCTTGAAACGAAGCTATCTAATATTTACAACATTTTTAGTTCTCCCGAGAATGGCTAAGTTCTACTCGGCCTTTGTATCTTACAGTTTAGCTGATTTATCTTGTGGCCTCGAGGTAACTCGGTCTTCTTGGATCAAACTCTCACCCGGGCGCTTGTATCTTGAGTTTCCAAGGTAAAAAGGCTTTCCGCAAGCATTCCTCTAGTCTCGGGTAGTTTCTCTTGCCGAAGTCTCCTGCACCTTGCATTCTTGAGATAAAAGGCCCTTTCCACTTTGTTTTCTGGCTCCTACGACCTGCAAAATTCAACACTATTTTTCACCATCAACACAAGTCGTCCTAGTTTTCCTATGCGTGAGTGCTAGGTGGGGCCTCAAGTGTTTCCCGGATGATACACCATTGGATTCCCTCGGATACCCCTGTTGGTGGGCCATTGGATCCATGGACTGCCACGTGTCGTCCTCTGATTGGCTAGAATTGTATAGTTTAGCATTGCTCCCCTAAATCCTCCTCAATTCTGCATATATTCATTGCATGCATAATTCTTTCCAAGTACAAGTGGAACTATGTTATTTCTAAGGGTAATGCGTGCAAGAAATGTTTACCTCTTTACATAATTGAGTAATATTGACGGTCAAAATTGCTACTTAACGACCGTCAACAACAGCATTACCCGTCCTCTGTAATCCTCCGCGTTCGTCTACACCATAGGCTCTTAGCGGGAGTCACTCTAGTAGACCAGGGGTAAGCTCGTACTCGAAACAAACAACAACCGTAGATTCCTTTAGATTAAGGACAATCCTTAGGAATTCCTCTCTATCCATTGCGTACCAAACAAACTGTGTGTTCTTGGGTGAGCTAATTAGAAGATTAACAAACACATTCTTTGGATTCTATACCCATTGGAATACTCTTAAGGGGAAGTGCTACGTCGCTATTCCGTGCGCTTATGGATATTCAATCTGTTTCGTAAGAAATACCAACAATGACCTGTTTTGGAACGAAAAGATGATTCTTTGGTGGAAACATGCTAATGGTACATTGCACCATAAAACCAAAAATTGTATATGAAAATATTGTCGGATCATATCCAAACCATCTTTTTCGTGAAGTCCTAAAGAAGCACCTTGATGAACAGCGGCATAAGAGACCCGCCTACAGCGTTGATTGGGTGGCTGAACTCATGTAGGCAGTAACTGGTGCCAAACACCTTGATGGTTATTGTATCACCGTGCGCAGCCACAAACTCGGGACACCCGCAGCCGAGGAACGTGCCGCTGCCGTCCCGCCTGACCTTGACACACGACACCTTGTTGTTGAACGAGCTGAACACGAACGCCGTTGCCCCACTGCCATTGTCGCATCCAAGTGTCAACCAAGCTCATCGAAGACGTGCTATACGAGTGCAGATAGATCTAATTATGCCATTCCTCCACCGCTATTTTCGTCATCCACGTGTCATTTGTGTCTGGTCGAAAGTATCATATTTTGGGAGTAAGATGGCATCGTGGCCTTCAGGGGCCTTGATATAGCTTACGCCATGGTCGTCGGATGATCCCATGATATCCAGGTATTGTGGTAAATGAATGTGTAGTCTAACATAGGAGATGAATGTGGGAGACGATTCTGGAGACAAACATGGGATATGAATTGGAGATGCACGACTGGGTGTCTTGTGGGAACATGAGAGACTATCTGAATTTCGAAGCCCGCGCTAGGTAGGTTTGCCTGCTCGACCCTCTGAACTCTGAAGCCCACACTGGGCGAAAATCATAACTTGGTAAAATTAAATATAAGAAGTCGTATCTGAACCAGTTGCAAACAAGAGCTGGTTTTGATACCGATCGTATGTACTGGTTTCTGTTCTGAACTGTTTCTGATACTTCCTCATTTATATCTGATCTTCTTTCAAATCGGTTTTGATAATGCATCCAAATCAATTTCTAAATTTGAGCAGCTGCAAATCGACTATCAAAACCGGTTTCAGTTATGAACCAGTACTGATATGTATTCCAGGCAAAAAAATAATTACTTCTTATATACACGAATTGTCATTGTAATTATAATTGTAATGGCTATAGACAACCCGACACCTCTTTGGCTTCAGCAGGCATCATTTCGCTTGCAATAACTGCTTCTTGTAACAGTTCTGGAGACAACAAGGATGAAGGAAACAGCAGATAATCCATCCACATGATAGTAATGGCAAATTTTGCTATTAAACCAACCCATTTCATCTCATCTTTGACGCCCCTTGAAGATGGAGGTCCTCATTATTGCAAGAAAGGTATGTATCATATTAGGAGATTTTGCAAGAAGAAATGATAAATATGCGATAGTAGTCTCTAATGAGATACTTACCCCTGCACAACACAATAAGTTCATGCACATGATAGCACCCTTCATTGTTCATAAAGCTAGGAAGCATCTGACAAGCTATGGGGCGCATCCGCATGGAATTGGCATTTTAAACTTATAAATGTTTGTGAAAGAGATGCTTTTGTCCCGGCTAACCCACATTGGTTGGGTCAACATATATTTCGGTTTGAAAGACTTGTTTAAACTTCTATGAATGTTAGAAGAACCCAGTTCATTAGGAAGTCTTGGGTTATGCTTTTTAGATTCCTCTTAGATCTGAGAGCAATGGTTTTCGACAACTGCTATATTGGCATGAAAGTGGTCCTAATCTGGAAAGAGTGTTGCTGTTAATAATGGTTGACAACCATTTGGATATTTCAAGAAGCCTAGTTATTAAAAGGGGAACTGAGTTGAGTGGAGAGGGCCATTCTTGGACGGTACCTGTTTATATTTCTAATTCAGATTTTGTTGATCATTTTCCTGTTGATGAACAAGACCCACCTGATTTCAATGGTACCCCACATCCATTTGATGACCCAATTGTTTCGGGTCAAACTTGTTTCCCTCCACAAATGCCTGTAGAGTGGTTTCACCAGCTTAATCAATTGATAAATCAGGCAAATAAGTTTCAGCAACATAAAGATGTCTTGTTCCCATTAACCGGCATTCAACCATTCTTAAGGGACAGAAGGTCAGCAGCATGCACAACAGTTGGTCCCCCCTAGTCCATATGATTGTCAATGAACATCTGAATTTGGCAACACTGACAACAGATTCTAGTATGTTGTCAAGAATCACTCTCTGTCCTGTGATTATCGAGTTCAGCAACTTAGGTGCAGGTTGTAGTGAGGTGCATATTACCCCCTTGATGGATGGTGACAAGGCTGACGGTAGTTCTATGAATATCTCCTTTAGTTCTTCTATTGAACTTCCTGTTCTAAATGATCGTATGATAATATTAATGAAAGTTTATCTGAAATTCAAATTGTAACAGTTCAAACAGTAGTTATGGGAAACAATGGAAACAACAAGGGCAAGCAAGTGGTGGAAAATGATGAGGTCTAATGATGATGCTGATATGAGAGTTGTGCAGCCTATTGCTGATTTTGCTATTATGGTTTGCATGGTCTGTCTGAATGTTGTAATAAATATTATTTCGTTTTTTACTATGGTCTGTGAACTATATACTGTATCTTTTGCATATGTCGGATATTCTATCTTTTCCATATGTATTCTTAGTTTTACTCTATTTCTGGTGTGCATCATTTCTGTATTGGTTCATGTAGTGTTAGGGAAGAAGACTTTTAAATATATATATAGACATATCTGTACAGGTTGATCTACAACGTGTACAGATTATGAGTGTATGTACTAGTTCATAACTGGAATCGGTAAAAAAAGTTGAGACATATCTATACTGGTGCACAACTGTAACTGTAAAGATAATTAGTATGTATACTGGTGCACAACTAGAACCACTACATAAACTATTTATATGTAGCGGTTTGTATGTAGAACTGGTGTAGAAAGTCTACTTAGGTGTCAGTCCTAGATCAAGTTAAAAACCAGTACTGATAACCACTATATGCACCGGTTTTTCATTTTTCAATTATTAATGTGGCCATGTTGGTCAACTGGTACTGATAATTTTTCTGAACCAGTTCTATTTCAACCAGTTCTGATGGGACAATACAAATAGTTGTTTTTTATAGCGAGCCAAGCGATAGCACCAACCTGACAATACTGCTCAATGAACATCACACTTCAAATGCAACTTGAGTTATTGATTCTTTCTACCACAAGCTTCGTTTTGTATTGTAACACTCTCATTTTCATCATCATGCATTGCATTCATTCTCATGTAGAGATCATTTAGAAAAGGAAAGGAAAAAGAGACAAAACCACTGTCGTAGTAGGATTTTGTTCAATCCGAGTAGGGTTTATTCCCCCTTAGCCTTGGCTGCGCAACCTTGGAGTTAAAAGTTTCCAAAACAAGTAGGATTCACTCCAATCTGAGTAGGATTCACCACCTGCTCTGTCCGAAGTGGAAACCCCCCCCCCCTCCCAACCTGGTCGGCCACCCCTTAGGGAAATTCCGCCTCTTCCAAACTGAGGAGAAGGCTTTCTCCCCTTTAGCTGTGCCCTGGGATTGAATCCTAGCCCTTGGCTGCCCTTCCTAGCTCAAATTCTAGCCTTACTTGGCTGCACCCTCCCCCTATAAATAAAACCCAAAACCCTGGCCGCTGATGAATAAACCTATGCA
Source organism: Neostapfia colusana (assembly GCA_030760725.1). Lineage (NCBI taxonomy): Eukaryota > Viridiplantae > Streptophyta > Magnoliopsida > Poales > Poaceae > Neostapfia > Neostapfia colusana. The sequence goes on along the minus strand of JASWHV010000004.1, from coordinate 86,488,459 downwards.
CTGTTTATTTCTTTTAGTGCAGATTATGGCTGCAGTTACTAATAAGTTATAATGCCCTTTAGTGTTGGTTATGACTGTAGTTTGTAATGAGCTTTAGTGCAGGTTAAGGTTGCAGTTACTTGTCAGTTGTAATGTGCATTTTAGTGCAGCTTATGGCTGCAGTTACTAGTCACTGTAGTCTAAGAATCAGTGATTTTTTCAACAGCCGACACCCCCTGCCTGGAAAACATAAAACCTGTCGCCCCCTGCTGCCCTGCTGCGCCCCTGCCAAGAGGAAGAACTTTGGCCGCAACCTTAAGTCCCTACTGCCCTGATCTTTGGCTATCGCCCTCCCTGCTGTAACACCCTACTTTGCAAAGAAAAACCCACCCCCACCCCCTCCTAAACCCGCGCTCCACCTCCCCCACGACGCCGCCTCACCTCTCCTCCTACCTCTGCCCCACGGTTGCCGCCCTCCTCGCTTGCCCCCGTCAGCACCGCCTGCCGCTCGCCTCACGTGCACTCCTCCCTCTGCCATGGCCGCCTCCTTCCACCTCCACGCCCTCCCGCTCGCCCCACGCCTGCGCCCGCAACCGTCGCACCCCCGGCCGGTGCGCCTGCCCCCGCCGCCTCCCTCAGCACCGCCCGAGCGCCGTCCGCCTATCCTCTCTGCCGCACCCCACGCCCCCAGTCGGCCGTCCTCCACCCCACCACCGATCCCGCGCCTTCACGCGTCGCCCCCCCCCCCTCCTGAGGCCACCGCCCCCATGGAACCGCAGCGCCACCTTCTCCGAGCCACGCCCCAAACGCCGCCTCCTACCACTTCCGCTCCGCCTCAAGCCCCACACGCGCCTCCTCTGCCTCGCCCCGCCAGCCCCCGTCCTCACCGACTTAGAGGATGTAAAAGTCCCAAAACATGTAAATGAGAAATTTGAGTTGTGAATAAAGTTGAGTTCAAATTCAAGAAATGGGACTTACAAAAACTTTTGTAAAGATGTGAATGTTGTCATGTGCAAGCGGATCTTAAATTAAGTTTTGAACTAAATTGGTTCACTTCAATGAAAAGGGGCCATTTTAAAAGGGAGTTCAAACTGTTGGTTCAAAATTCCTATTTGCAGTGGCCAACTTAAAAATCAGATTGCATATTTGAATTCTTCAGGTTCAAATTAGGGGGGGGCAAAGTTTGAGCAAATTTAGAGGTACTTTGATTTGTATGTCAAAGAGGCTTTGAATTTCCTTGAAATTTGAACTCAAATTTGAAACTGAAGGACGCCTTATCAAATTTCCAAATGGATTTCAAATTGGAGTTCCTCGTGACTGAAGTTTGCAATGTGCCAATATTGGAGATATTTCGGAGAGGAATAAGAAGTGGGGCCTAGTGGTCAGTGAGGAGTAGACATACATAGGAAGTAAACCCGGGGTCCTCTGTTTTTCACTCGAACCGACTGAGCTCAGCGCGTGCCACTTCCCGAGTATCTTAGGCAACGCTGCCGCCACCTCCCGAGCAAAACCCAGCCCGTTTCGTTACCCTTATCGGCTCCTACCGGGTGTACCTCACCTCACAAACCGCCTCACCACAGCTGCTCGTCGTCATCACGTGTCCCTCGACGAAAACTCAGCCGCCCAGAGGAGCAGCCGTCGGTCCACCGCCACCCGGCCGTAGCTGCGAGCTGCACGCCGATCTAAGCTCCCCAACAGGGTCACCGGACCTCCCTCAATGTGCCGGAAGCAAGAACCAGGCGCTAGCTCCACGGGAACCCCAACGTCGAGCTCGAGTTTCTCCACGGCGCCGTGTGAAAGCCGCCGCGACAAGAACTCGTCGCCCGGCGGCCACAATCCATCTCCCGGCAAGATTTAAACACCTAAAGGTTTGCCGTTGAACCCTCTCACTTCCACGCAAACCACGGAACGATGGCATAGCTCGTCGCGCCGGAATTTCACACTTTGCCGCCGACATGAAGTATAACCCGTGGGGAGAAACGTGTAAAATTCTTCTCACACGTTGCACCACTCAACACATAACATAGCAAACTACTTCTAGACGTCCACGCAAGCTCAGAGGATCAAAAACCACCGAGAACCGTCGAGCAGAACCACTGTTCTTCGAGTTTTCCGAACTTCGACGGATTTTTGACCTAGCCCGACGGTGAGGTCATACTTCCGGCGAGTTTCATCGGGATCAGCACGTAGTTTGGTGTTCTCATCGGTGCAGTGGTGCTGTACGAGCAAACGGTGCAGCTTTTGGTGCATCACAGCACCCTAGCGACGTCACCGGACATGCCGCAGCCACGGTCGTCATCGCGCGTAGGTTTCCGGCCATCCTCGGTCCTAGTGAAGGCCGGCAGTGTGTTCCTCGCACGAAAATACATAGACGCGTAAATGGGATTGTCTGTGGCACTGGATCAGATTGTGACCGTGCGAGTCTATCCTGTGGCCCCGTGTGTTCCGGTCTCTGGTGGCGCCATGTCACCCTGGGACCCGCTGTCAGGGATTTAAACTTTTCCCGGTTTAATTCAAATACCGGATTTGATTCAAACTTTGGAAAAGCATAACTATTGCTAGGAAGCTCCAAATTTAGTTATTCAAATTGGGTTGAATTCAGGTTGAAAAACTCTATCCAAATATGCAACCCAATTTATACGAAAGTCATTATTTAATTCTGGAAAATTAATTAAAGCTTTTAAGCAAAAGAATTTTAGAGGGAGTTTGGTTCATCCAAAAATCCTCAAATTTTGCCCGACTATTCTTTAGGATGTTGTCAAACTCCTGTAAATATTTTAGCTCATTTTAAGTTGATTTGATTAGGAGAATTCAGATTTTAAGTTGCTATGTTCAATTGGAAACAGAAACATTTTCAGAGAATTCCCAAAACTTGGAAATTCAGTTCTGGGCAATTCTTAGCTCCAAAAATCCTAGGAAAATTCATGCAGGCTCTATGAACTATAATTGAAATTGTAGTTCACTTAGTCAGACATGAGTATTGTGAAATCCCAAAAGTCTAGCAAGTGGAGCTGAAGTTCACATCGAGAAAATGAGAGCGAATTTAAACTTTTGAATTGGAAGGTGTGAGCTACAAGTCTAAACTTGGAGTTGCAAAAAAAATTCCGAACACAGAGATATAAAGCTACAAATTGGTTCTCCATACATCCACGGGTAGTCCGGGAAATTTTCAGCTCATTTGGAAAAGATTTCCTATTTGTTAGAATTAAAACGGGAGACAATTCAAATTTGAATTCAAACTTCAGTTTCAAATTCCGACTTCACAGAAATTCAAATTTGAGAGCACCATTTTGTTCCTCACATTTCTTTTGGCCTATCCTCCGAGTTTGATCAAATTTGGAGCTCGTTTGCTATTTTAAACGGAATTGGGGGATACGAGGGGAGAAGTGAGGCCCACTTGTCAGTAGACTTCACACCGAAGTCTTCTCTGTTTTATTTTCACTCGAACGCAGCACGCGTGCGAGCCATCTCCCAAACGCTGGTGCCCGACCGCCTCTTCACCTGCCACCTCCTGCTCAGGGGAAATCGGTGACCGAAGGAGTAAACGTGTAGCCCTGCCGTGAACCGTTTCTTCCCCTCACGCGGTTCACTTTTCCCTCACACAACCGAAGCAAAGAACCCCGCTCGACTACTCTCTGCTCCCCGGCGCCCAGCTGCTAGGAGATCTTTCGTGGCCGATGCCCTACACGAAAAAGGTCCGCCACAAGGTGCTAAACACAACCGTGCCGACCTCCCCTTCTCTCATGCATCGTTGGTGGAGAATTTCTCCGTTTGTTGCTTCGGTATTCGTAGGACCGAGCCTCACCAATCTTTAAAATTTGGGGTGATCCCTCCACCATCACTTGTACTGAGCTATAGATGATCTAGACCCTCCCACGCTCCTCTAGGATCAAGAACCATCGAATTTCATCGAGTTTTGGCGCTGTTCGCCGAGAATTTTGAGCCGGCGCCGGTTTTGCCCCTACGTTGCCGATGAGCCCCTATTTACGGCCATTTTTGAGCTGATTTGTGCTCATGCCGGTGATGAGGGTTCAACCACAGTGCTCTAGAAAGAAGAGCCGAAGAGTTTGAGCCATTCTAGTGTGCGCGCGACGTTGCCTAAGCCGAGCCGCCGCTGCCGCTCGTCGCCGCCCCATTTCCGGTGGTCGAGGGCCTCGGCCGACCCCGGGGAGGAGTTGCCCGTGGTCCAAAAGGGAGAGGCGGTGAGTTTGGGGCCGAGGGGAGACCGGGAGGGCACTTCTGGCGAGCATCACCGGCGCTCACCGACGCGCGCTGCCACCCCAGCCGCTGTTGGCTCGAGGTTGAAGAAAAGGGGTGGGCCCCAACGGCAGCAGTTTGAAAATTTCTAATTTCGGTTCAGATTTTCCTCCAACTTCCATTGCTCATAAATTCTGATAGGAACCTCCAAAATTTGTGAAATAAATTTCATTTGATTTCTCTCAGTGTTTACTATCTAGGGGGTGCATCCTTATTTTTATGAAAATGCCTAGATTTTGCTCATACTTCATTTTAAAAAATATTGTAGGAATTTTTCCAGGATTTTTATTTATTGGAAAATTCACAAATTTGGGCAGGACATTCTTCCAAAAAATCCTTGAACTCCAGTAAAAATTTCAGAGGCATTGCACCTCATTTGCCTGGCCAAATGTGGTGGCAATCCTTTATGTCTCTGAAAAATAGGAAAAATAAACAGAGCTATTTTCAGAATTTTACCCAAACTTGATAAATCCATATCTCTGAATAGGAAGCTCCAAATTTAGTGAACCAAAGTTGGATGGATTCATCTCTTTGAGTACTATCCAGCTCATGAAACTTATTCCTTTTCCAGAATTAATTCCCTAATGTTTAAACTGCTGGGAATTTTATCTGGAGAATTCTTTTATGGAAAATTCTGAAATTTGGCTAGGATGTTCATTTGAAAATCCTTGAGTCACAGGAAAAATTTCAGATCGATCCAAGTTAATTTAGTCCCCCTAATGGGGTGATTAAGTGAACTGCTCTGAGAAAATAGAAAAATGTACAGAAACATTTTTCAGATTTTCTCAAATCTTGTTTAGGGCATAACTTCCTGTAGCATTCTTCAAATTGCATGATACCAAATCCATTAGAACCATTTAAAGCTCTAGTTTCCAGAAAGTAATGGTTTGATCCATGAAAATCTCTGGAAATCCTTAGAAGCTCTAGTAATGACCAATTAGACTTTTATTTGTACAGAGCTCAAGTGAACTTTGTTTCAAATGAAACTTGGTCAAGTCTCTGGTTAGGACCTTACCAAACCACCATAAAAATTTCAGAGCCAAATGGTGTCGGGACCCCATGCCACCTGTTCAGTAACGGGGACAGGGCACCTCGCCCGGGAATCGCATTGGGTGGTGCCGTGTTATGCGGCACCCAACAGCACACATATAAGGAACACTGTATTACATAAGTCAAAAGCGGTAGATTACAAATGTTCTTTGTAAATAATTTACATAAAATAGCTACAGAAGAAGTCTATAAACAGCTCATGTTGAATAACTAGTGAGCACCCGAGAAGAGGTCCACCCCGCGGACTCCCCTCGCTAGCAACACGAAGACATGGCAGCAGCTAGGTCCTCCATGTGTAACATGACTCGGAAGTCTCTGAGTCTCACCGGACAACCTTCTTTATATGCATCAATATTAACATGCAAAACCACTCACATAGCAAGAGTGAGCACAAAGGCTCAGCAAGACTTAACCGTCTCCCCTAAGACATGCAACTCTACATGAAAGTAACTTAAGACCTAAACATATTAGTTGCAAAAAGACTCACCTACGAGTTCATCCTTAACTTTCAGATTTTAGCCATAATAGTAGTGACCTTGCGCCCAACAACATTGGAACTACACAATCAAACAAGAAACGCTTCATTCCAATGTTACTTGTCCCAAGGTGGAAAATAACTTTAGTTTGCTCTATATCTACTTCAAACAGGGTTTTCATGCAATTTACAATAATCATAGCAGCAATTAAAACTTTGCAAATTGTTTCCACACAAGTTGATTACTATGTCACAAGATGGGAGCAAGCGGTACTTAATAACCGCGAGGGACGGTAATTCGAATCAAACACTGCCCGGATAGCTCGACACATACGGCCGCCTATGAAGACCCAAATCTGGCATCCTTCATTATGTCGTATGTGGCAACCTTTCGCAGGACATTCGACTGTAAAACCGGTCATGTCGTCTTTGGCTCATAGGTCTAACGAGACGATGTTGTATGCCTCTACAATCCAGTTAACCTGGTACACCAGTTTCCTGGGTCCCATATAGCAGTAAGCATCCGGTACGCAACTCAATACTTCCTCCTGGATGCGGCACACGCATCGGTCCTTAACCGACACAGGCAGAGCTACTCGACCAAGACCTCGTCTTGTCGCTGCCTACCCTCCTGCCTGGTCTCATCTTTAGAAATGTAAACTTTAGTTTGCCTCTTTTCCAACCACACTTATGTAATCCTAAATTATAGCTTGCGAGTAGATTCCAACTACTCGTCTTCTACTGGATGTCATAGTCTATTTAGCACGGCCTTATTCTACAGCAATGACACCTTTCTACCCTTGAATCCAGGGTTCATTTTGGTTATGCAAGTGGAGTATAAAACATACTTGACCTAATGCACATACAAACTCTAACCATCATAGTGAACAAAGTAAAAACTTTATAAAATAGCTTAAATGCAAACCGGAGCTTGCCTTGGTTTTCCAGGTGATTAAAGTCAGATAATTGTGAAGTTAGTTGCTGATGACTTGAAGTTTAATTGCTGCCCTTCTTGCTCCTTGATCCAAGCTTAACTTCTCCTTCACTTTTCCACGTTTAAACACTACACGTTATGAATATGCATATAAGTTTAATTGTAAAACTTTTGCTAACAAGTTATAAAGACAAGTTTAAAACTGAAACTCTGTTTAAGAATTTAAAATGACACTGGTGCTAGTGGTTTAGGTTTGGGTTTAAGCACTATGATCAAGTGATAAGTATTTCTCATCACTTGTGTGTTTTGATCATCTAAGAGGTTAAATAGAACAGTACTGATCCAGGACTCCAATGGAACTGAAACTTTTCATGTGAGTTCCTTGTCACAAGAAAGCAATCTGGACCAAAATTCAAAATTTTTCAATGAGTAGATCACCCAGAACAATTCCCTAAGCATTTAAGCAAAAAGGAATTAATTCTAAATAATTTTGCACTTTCATGCAAATTCAAGTGAACCAAAATTTCAAACATAGCTCAGGGAGCATTCATGAATTTGCCTAGGAATTTTGGAGCTAAGATATGCTCAGGACTGAATTTCCAAGTTTTGGAAATTCTCTGAAAATGTTTCTGTATTCATTAGAACACAGAAAATTGAATTCAGAATTATCCTAAATAAATCAACTCCAAACGAGCTGAAACTTTTACAAGATTTCACTAATATCATAAATAATATTCTGGCAAAATTTGAGGATTTTTGGATGAACCAAACTCCATCTAAAATTCTTTTGCTGAAAAGATTTATAGAATTTTCCAGAATATAATAATGATTTTCATACAAATTGGGTTGCATATTTGTAAAGAATTTTTCATTCTGAATCCAACCCAATTTGAATCACTAAATTTGGAGCTTCCTAGCAAAAGTTATGAGGTTCTAAAGTTTGAACAACTTTCTGTTTGAATTCTACCCAGAACAATTCAAAATGGGGCCCACAGGTCAGGTGTTTCTTCAACCTCTCGCCAGAGCCCGCGGGTGCACGCCGGACAGAAGGGTCGCGCGCCCCGTTCTCCCTCATTTCTCCACCGTATTTGCTCCGGTTTTACCCTACACGTTCCTCACACCGTGGCCTAGCAGCCGGGCAAGTTTTCCCCGCATGAAAATGGCCGTAGGTGGGTCGAGATTGGCGGGGCGGCTCGGGAGCTCGGCATCAACACGTTCCGGCGTGTCTGAAGCTTCTACGGCAATCTACGATGCCCTAAAGCATCCCTAGTGGTCGAGGAACGTGGAACGGAGATCAACTCTCGCAGAAAATGGCTGCAAACTAGTCGTCACCGTGGACCGCAGCGGTTTTAGCCGCCGGTGGCGATTTCTCGTCGCCCGGGGCGGAGGAGGGGCAGTTTGCTTCGTGCTTTGGCATGGAAGGGCGCTAGGAACCCTAGTAGCCGTGGTTTGAATTGTAGAACGTATGATCAAGCGATTTGAGGTAATTTCAGAAACTTGCTAAGGTCTGTCCTTCACGTGCGCCGGCGCCAAAAACCAAATTCCGGCAAGCCGGCGTCAGGGAAGAGCAAGGAGGGTCCTAGATGATGAGTTAGACACCAGGGCGCACCTTTGAGTCGTGTTGGTCGTGCCGGAGAGGCGCTAGACTGGCCTGGCGTCGAGTTGCCGTGACGTGCGGCGTAGCTCTGTTTTGCAGAGGAAAAATGGCGTGGCTGCGTCGTAGGGAAGCCGGGGATGAGCTGGGGACACGTTGAGAACGTAGAGGAGACTCCGGCGCAGATGTTTGTTGGCTCCACCGAGTGCCACAGTGGCCGGATGCGGCACGGTGATGAGGCAGAGAAGGCTCTGTTCGTGTGCTGATCGTGAGGAGGAATGAAACTGAGTGGTGCTCGGTTCTGTGGGTGGAAAAGATCACGGCAGTGAAGGGCTGAAATCACCGAGGCAGTGCCAGCGCGAGGGATACTAAGGAGGAGGTGGCTTCGGTGCCGTTCGGTGTCGCACGGTGCTGTGCGACTCTGCTCGAGTGAAACCGCCTCAAAGCAGCAAAACAGAGACTGTGTAATGCAATGTGCGGCCCTGGCGCCACACCTCCGCTTTGCAGTGTGGCCACGCAAGTTCCGGCCACACCTGCCGGAGAAGTACGACGGCAGCGTCAACCCTGCAGAGTTCCTGCAGATCTACTCTACTGCCGTCGTCGCGGCAGGAGGGGATGAGGCCACCATGGCCAACTACTTCCCCATCGCCTTGACCGGCCTAGCATGGTCATGGCTAATGAACCTGCCCCAAGGTTCCATAACCTCCTGGGGAGATCTATGCCGACAGTTCACGGTGAACTTCGGCAGCTCCTACACACGTCCCGACACGGAGCTGGACCTCCACGCCATGCACAGCAACTGGGGGAATCACTGCGCTCCTTCATCCAGCAATTCTCCCAAGTACGGAGCACCATCCCTCACATCCAGAACGCACCAGTCGTGGTCGCATTTTGATAGGGTGTGAGGGATAAGAAGATGCTCGAGAAGTTGGACACCAGGGAGGTGCGAGACATCTCGGAGCTCTTCAGCCTGGCGGACAAGTGCGCCAGAGCAGCAAAAGGGCGTAACTGGCACTCTCGGCCAGCCTCCGAAGCAAGACGACAGCTCGGAGCTCCCGTTGCTGCAGCTGCGGCACCCGGCAGAGCTCAGGGGCCACGCTCCGACAAGAGACCGCGGCAGTCTCCCGAGTCATGCAGTCCAGAGCAAAGCACTGGCTGACTTCGTGGCTGAGTGGACGCCATCGCCAAGCAACCCAGGGGGCCCTGAAGGTAGAGAACCGAAGCCCCGAGTACCGGTCAGCACCGAACCTCACTGGACGATCTACTTCAGCGGCTCCTCTCCTCAGAGGCGAGCCCCAGATCCGTCGGGGGATACCGGCTCCTCTACGTTGGGAGCCAGCCAGACGTCCCCGAGCCGGGCCACGGGAATCACTGTGACAGCTCTCTAGGATCATAGACTGGCCCCACATACCACCACTCGTCTTTTCTGCACACTTTGTCCTCACTCGTGCACACCCGGGAAAACTTCCCGGTCGGTCACCCGTCCCCAAATTCCTCTGGCCAAGCACGCTTAACCCCGGAGTCCTTTGCAGGTGGGGCTTCCAGAAAAGAAGGTATAACTTGCTGGTATGAGTACTCTATCAATCCTATTAAGCTGGGAGTCAGGATATCACAATCTAACCGACAAGACAGGAACGTCTCCTCTTAGCCACGTCTGTATGTTCAGTACTGGCATACGCATACCGTACGCCCGGTTAGCAGCATACATACCATACCGTGTCCCACACAGAGGACCCACGCGTCATGCGTACGTACCTGCGTCCCTTACCCGTACGCTACCGTATCCTTGTCACTGACCCGTACGCACCTATGAAACTGCGAGGGTCGGCTGCTGACATGACCCCACGGTCTTGTCGAGCCAGGATCACGCTGAAGGGTGCTGCGTTGCACAGCACCGGATAACACACATCAAAGGTACAAAGCGGAATCAAAGTTTTATTACATAAAAAGGTTTATGAACATTTGTACAACAAAACATGTTCAGTCTACACTCACGGGCGTAGACTACGCATCGAGTTCACGTTCAGCCCGTGAACGTGTCCCCGCTAGCAAGCACACAAAATAACACGGCGGCGTGCATGACTCCCACTCGATGGGGTTCCCCTCCTTGGGTTCCATCTCCTCCTCTAGAGTCCCTTCCTCATAGAACCCTGCAAAAGCTTCAAACACAAGCAGTGAGCATGAAGGCTCAGCAAGACTGACCTGTCTCTCCTATTCATGGAACTTCTACATGATGGTTGATAGGTTACATGAGGTAAAACAAGTTGCAAAGGACTCGCCTAATTAGTGGAACCTTACTTTCAGGTTTTAGCAGCAGGTTGTGGAGAACCTTACGCTAAGGCACATGAGAGAGCCACAATCAAACAAGAAACACATTACTCTCATGTACTTTTCCCAAAGTTGAAAAGAACTTTAGTTAGCTCTAAACTACAACAAATCATTAACAATCAAAGTCCATATTTCATTCAGCAACATTTTAACATGTAACTAGCCTGTTCCTTCTACGTCACGGTACAGTGAACAAGTGGTACTCAATGACCGTGAGGGATGGTGATTATAATCGATGTACACCTGCAGGGTTACCCTTATAACCCGTCACGTACGCCCGTACTCGATGTTGCCTACAGCAACCATCACGGACGCCGTACGCAACCACCTTTCACCCGTTAGCCAAATATTGAACCGGTTCTATCGTACCGAGCAAGAGTTCTCTGCACGCGCATCTCAGTGCCACCAGCCGATTTACACCTCAAGCTCTCAACCTACCCTCTGAACGACAGGCAATGCCTCAATACCCATCTAACCGAGTTACATCGGTTTCCCAGTTCCCATATAGCTGGTAGGTCTTTGGTACTGTTCTAGCTTGTTCAACAGGCCTGCACATGGCTCGGTCCTCAATCGACACAAGCGGAGCTATAGCACCCAGGCCCTAAAGTCCTGCTACCCTTAATCTCCCCTCGGTCTCATTTTTCTTGCCTTGTGTTTCATTTGCTATCTTTACCCGAGCGATGTGCCCCTAGCTTATTCTCGCGAGTAGTTCCAACTACTCGACTTGTACCAAATCCTACTCTATCTTAGCATTGCATTGGCTAACGAGGTTTTCAATCCTAATCCCAACCCATGGTTTTCTTGGCTATGCATTTGGGTTTCAAACAAGACTCTAATGCAAGAGATAAATGGTACTCAAAGGAAGTGCTCAAAACAATAAAAAATTGTAAAGAGGTTAATGCAAACCGGAGCTTGCCTTGCTTCTCTTGGTCGTAGGCTTGCTGCTATTCCGGAGTGACGAAGTCTAAGACTTCAGACTCCTCCTCAACCTTAGCGACTACATGAGGTAACAAGTATATGTATCAATTTAAATGCATTGGAATTGAATTTAAACTTGTGAAGACTATAAGTCACACTAGACAGACCCAATAACTCTGAAATTTTTACTGTGGTTTGGTTACAACCTAAACAGAGACTTGGCCAAGTTTTAGTTGCATCAAAGCACATTTGAGCCCTCCACAAATAATTGTGTACTTGACCTTAATTGGAGCTCTTAGGGTTTTCTAGGAATTTTCATGGAGCAAGCCATGACTTTCTGACAATTAGATTTTCAGAGGGTTCTAATGGAGTTGGTATCACTTAATTTGAAGGTTCCTAGCTAAAGATATGAGCTAAACAATTTCAGAGAAATTCTGAAAATGTTTCTGGATATTTTCTATTTTCTCTGGTACAGTTTTATTAATCACACCATTAGGTGGATCATATGAGCTCAAATGGATCTTAAATTTTTATGACAGTTCAGGAATATTTTGGTGAACATCCTAGAAAAATTTCAGAATTTTCCTCCAAAGGATTCTCCAGTTAAAATTCTAAACAGTTTCAAATTTGAAGAATTAATTCTCGAGAATTAAGGATTTTCATGAAGTGAAACTTGATTTGCTGGAAAGTACTCAGAGAGCTGAATCCAACAAAATTTGGTTCACTTGATTTGGAGTTTCCTAGCCAAAGTTATGTGGATTTGAAATTTGAACAAAATCTGAAAATCGGGAAAAGTTCAAACTGCTGCACGTGGGACCCGGGGCTAGGTGTCAACTTCTCAGCGGTCGACACCTGGGCCACAGAATCTTTCGCGCGCAGCTGCACCCGATCCGTGCCACAGCGAATCCAGGTTTTAAAATATCTGCCGCTGACGCGTGGGACTGGGGGCTTAGTCTACCTCCCGCGCTCGGCCGCCGCGACACCTTGCCGGTGGCCTCTGTGGTGCGCCAAACTCCATGATTCTGGCCGCCTCTGCCTAAATCCACCCGGGGAACAAGATGCTGGCCTCAGCTTGTCATGAAAATCACCAGCACATGGTCGGCGACGAGCGGCAGCTTCGGAGGAACTTCGGCGGTGTCGGCCGATCTTCCTAGCGCCCCAACCGACCGAGCAAAAGGCCGGAAAGCATCAGTGATCCCTAAGGAAGCTCGGCATGGGCTCGGAAAAGCTCGGGAGAGGTCCGAAGTAGGCTCTCACCGTGCGCCCGATGCTTCCCGCATGATCCGCCGTCAGTAAGCTTTGAAATATGCCGTGTACAGAGGTCCGCATGCTATAGGATGTGAAAGCAACTTTTGCGCCACTAAGTCTAGTGGGTGTAGGAACAGATTAAGACTCTCTAAACCTTTCTGGAGTGTGAATTCGGCGTAGCCGCACCCGAAGGTCGGTCTGCACCGAGTGAAAGGAAAAACTGAAATTCATCGCCGGCGATCAAGCACTTGGGCTGTGGCTCGGTGGTGAGCAGCACCGGTCCCTAACGCGTCCAGGGACGCCTCAGCTTGGGCGTAATACCCTCCCATTTGGGCTGTCCACGGGAGCCCGAGGTGCAGTGGACATAGGTCACCGAAAGGAACTCTCGGCATGGCCGAGATCGTCCGAGTTCAACCAATTTCCAGCGATGGGGAAGGAGAAAGAGAGCCCCTCTTACCGTTTTACAGCTCGGAGGGAGTGAAGAGGCGGTGATCACTGATCCTCTGATCAACTCCGAGCAAGCGGCGGGGAGGCGATGTTTTTCTTGCGCGAGAGCGGAGAAACAATGGATAACGCCTCGGTTTGGCTCAGCTGCGGGGATAAGAGGGAGGTGAGGCGGTTCAGTGGTTGGGAGCGGCAACCAGCTGCTGTCCCGACTGCTCCTCGCCGTGGCGGTAGCCCAAGCCGGCGCAAGAAACCGGGCTGAGTCCCTCAGTCGGTTGCTTTTGCTTCAGTGGCTGACATGTGGGTCCCACCCGGGGTTTTAACCTCTGAAATTAACTTTTCTCCACTGCTCTAAACAGTAGAGCCCAAATTAACCTTAGGCATTTGAATTATATACCCCTGGACCATTTGAATGTGATAGAATTCAAATTGGTTTGTGTTTGACTGAATTTCAGCACAGATGCAGTTTGAAATTCAAATAAAGTTTGAATTTGCTAAACTTAGCTCATGTCAAGATCAACTCCAAATGGAGTGAAAATTGGTGTGTGAGCTCACAAAAATGTGCTGAGTAAGAATGTGCCTCCCACTTTTGAGTTCATGGGATGGAAGTAATTTGAATTTGAATTTGAGTTCAAACCACCCTCTTTCTAGTTATACCCAAAAAGACCTCAAAAGGTTTTGGACTTGGGTGAATTTTGGCATGAGCCTTCCTAGCAAGGCGTTGGAGTTTTTCATATGCTCAGCCCCTAGATGATGCATGTGGGAAATGCCACTTTTGCATTTTGTGAGTTTATTCTCTAATGAGCATGTTGATGGTGGTTACTTCTCTTCAAATGTGTTCATCAAGTTTCTTCAAATGAAGGTTGTGTGTGGTGATGAACACATTGAATATGTGCCAAAAACTTAGGCCCTTACAATCACCCTTCTTCATGGTATGCGGGGTCAAAGCTGTGATTCCCCAAGATCACCATGGGGATCCCTCCGTGTCCGAGCGCATGACGAAGCCACGAAGTACCAGCTCCTGCATGAGGACATCAACCTCGTCGAGGAGGCAAGATGGCAAGCAACGCTCGGAACCGCACAGTACCGACAGGCGCCCCGGCGCTACCACCAGAGGTCCGTGCATGGGAGCTCAAGGCAGGCGCTCCGGCGCTACCTCCGTAAGTTCTACCCCTAGAGCAGTGGTAGGACAGGTTTATTCTTACTGTAACAGATCCCATAGAGCCCAGGAGCAGCGCCCGGAGCAACTAAGCCATAGGGGGTGGTCCAGGACTACGTCCGACTTAGCCTGGTCCTGTATCATAAGTGCGTAGACCCTGCCCCCCTTCACAATGGGGCAGGTCGTTGCCTCCATGTACGGCCTGTCTTCCTGCTATAGACTTACATGAATGAAAATAACCCTGTCCTACCACGCTTACTTATGTGTTCATTTAAATTATGCATTAATTTATATGACCACGTCCCCGTGCTCTAGACAGTGTACGCCCATCGTACACTCAGCTCTCCTTTCCCACTCTCGTGCCTAGTCAGCATTTGCCATCCTGCCAAAGGCGGTTGTGCTTGAGGTACCTGCTAGAGGCCCGGGGGCCTCTCGGACCTCCCCCTGTTAGGGCCCTATGACGCCAGTTGGTCCCCTCCAGGAAAGACCTACGCCAGAGCGGGAGGTCCAGGGTGTGCAGCCTACTTTGTCTAGTCCTGTACCCAAAGCGTGCGCACTCTGCCCCCCCGGGAGGTCAAGGGTGCGCAGCCCACTTTGCCTGGCCCTGTACCCAAAGCGTGTGCACTCTTCCTCCCCAGCGCTACGATCTAGTACTAGGGGCCGGACGGTTACACCCTGACCAAGGAGGGAGTCGGACCTCCGATACCGAGCGCACTGAGTTACCTAAGCCCCGTATACCGGCCCAAGACAGTAAGCCAAATAAGGCTAAGAGACAGGGAAGGAAAGACCTCTGGGCAGGATTACCGTTTCCTACTCAATGCCGGACCTCACCCCCTTCTCAGGGGTGAACTCCGAAGCCGGTCATCACCCCCTCCGCAGGGGTGAGGATCGAAGCCGGACCTCTCCCTCTTCTCAGAGGCGAGCTCCGAAGACAGACCTCTCCCTCTCCTTAGAGGCGAGCTCTGATGCCGGACAACACCCCCTCCGTAGGGGTGAGCTCCGAAGCCAGTCCTCACCCCCTCCGCAGGGGTGAGCACTGAAGCCGGACATTGCGCCCTACGCTGGGCTGAGGTCCGATGCCGGACAACACCCCCTCTGCAGGGATGAGCTCCGAAGCCAGTCGTCACCCCCTCCGCAGGGATGAGCACTGAAGCTGGACCTTGCGCCCTACACTGGGCTGAATCCGATGCCGGGCAACACCCCCTCCGCAGGGCTGAGCTCCGAAGCCTGTCGTCACCCCCTCCGTAGGGGTGAGCACTGAAGCCGGACCTTGCACCCTACACTGGGCTGAGGTACGATGCCGGACAACACCCCCTCCACAGGGGTGAGCTCCGAAGCTAGTCGTCACAACCTCTGCAGGGGTGAGCACTGAAGCCGGACCTTGCTCCCTACACTGGGCTTAGGTCCGATGCCGGACAACACCCCCTCCGCCGGGGTGTGCTCTGAAGCAAGTCGTCACGCCCTCCGCAGGGGTGAGCACTGAAGCCAGACCTTGCGCCCTACACCGGGCTGAGGTCCGATGCCGGACAACACCCCCTCCGCAGGGGTGAGCTCCGAAGACAGTCTTCACCCCTCCACAGGGGTGAGCACTGAAGCCAGACCTTGCGTCCTACACTGGACTCAGGTCCGCTGCCGGACAACACCCCCTCCGTCGGGGTGAGCTCCGAAGCCAGTCGTCACCCCCCCCTCAGGGGTGAGCACTGAAGCCGGACCTTGCGCCCTGCACTGGGCTGAGATCCGATGCCGGACAACACCCCCTCCGCAGGGGTGAGCTCCGAAGCCAGTCGTCACCCCCACCGCAGGGGTGTGCACTGAACCCGGACCTTGCGCCCTACACTGGGCTGAGGTCCGATGCCGGACAACACCCCCTCCTCAGGGGTGAGCTCGGAAGCCAGTCGTCACCCCCTCTGCAAGGGTGAGCACTGAAGCCGGACCTTGCGCCCTACACTGGGCTGAGGTCCGAAGCCGGACAACACCCCCTCCGCAGGGGTGAGCTCCAAAGCCGGTCGTCACCCCCTCCACGGGGGTGAGCACCGAAGACGGACCTTGCACCCTCCACTGGGCTGAGCTCCGATGTCGGACCTCCCCCTTCCGCAGGGCAGAGCTCCTCCTCTCCTCAGAGGCGAGCTCTGATGCCAGACCTCACCCCTCCGCAGGGCTGAGCTCTGAAGAGGGCAAGACCCTACAAGCACAGGGAACACGCAAGACAAGAAAGTGCACGGGGTAGACAAGGGGAAGACCCCACCCCGGGATCGTTATCTCCCCCGAGATGGGCCCGGCGGCCACTGTCGGTACCCTCAATACCGGGTACCCCCACGCACAGGAGAAAACCGCCTAAGGACCTCGCCCCCTCCGCAGGGGTGAGGCCCGAAGGCACCATGTGTCCAGCATGGCCGGGGCTCCCCTCTCCTCAGAAGAGAGCTCCGGGCCTGCCACATGGCCAGAAGAGCCGGACCTCACCCCATGTAGGGGTGAGCTCCGAAGGCGCCACGTGTCCAGTAGGGCCGAGGCTTCCCTCTCCTCAGAAGAGAGCTCCGGGCCTGCCACGTGGCCCGAAGAGCCGGACCTCTCCCCCCGCAGGGGTGAGCTCCGAAGATGCCATGTGTCCAGTAGGGCCGGGGCTCCACTCTCCTCAGAAGAGAGCTCCAGGCCTGCCACGTGGCCGGAAGAGCCGGACGTCACCCCCCGCAGGGGTGAGCTCCGAAGGCCCCAGTGTCCAGCAGGGCGGGGCTCCCCTCTACTCAGAGGAGAGCTCCGGGCCTGCCACGTGGCCAGAAGAACCGGACCTCACCCCCTCCGCAGGGGCGAGCTCTGAAGGCGCCACGTGCCCAGGGGGGCCGGGCCTCCCCTCTCCCCAGAGGTGAGCCCCGGTCATGCCACGTGGCCGCGTGCAGTGCTGCCCGCCCCGGCACGGTAGGTAGCAAGAGTAAAGGCACGCCGTGCCTTGTTTGGTGAAGGCATTCAAGACCCGCACCTTCCCAAGGTGCGGAGGTGCGGCGCACGCCTGTCAGGAGGCACTGTGACCAGTCACAGTCAAGACAGGCGCACCATCTAAGTAGCTGTAGACCAATAAATACAGCGACAAGACATGCCCTGCCGTCCCTGCCATCATCAACCACTACACCTAGCTTGCGGCACGGGCAGGACGGCAGGACGAAGACTAAGAAGCCATCTTTGGCGGACCGGAATCCGCTCATCCAGGATCGCAGAGGGTGGTGCCGCACGATGCGACACCTGACAGCACACATCATAAGGATACATTGCATTACATAGAAAACAACTGAAACTGTACAAAGTAGTATACTGTTCAGTTACAAACTAAGGTATACATTACACAGCGGAAGTAGTCCTTGGGTGGCTCCTCACCTGAAAAACACTTAAGCAGCAACCGTGAGCACGATGGCTCAAAAAGACTTAACCGACTCACCTAGGCATGAAACTCTACATGTAGGGTACAATGAACATGGGATGGTAAAATTTCAGCAAACGGACACGCCTATAGTTTATCCTTAGTTCCTCTTTTAGCCACAAGTTGACAGTTCATGAATCTGAAATTTAGTAAGCAGTATTTGGTGGCACACATGTAACAATACAATTACATCATACACCAGAATTGAATCATACATTCCATAAATTATCTATGTTACGACGCAGTGAACAAGCAGTACTTGTCACCACGAGGGATGGCGAATCGACTCGATATACACCTGCAGGGAAACTCAAAGAGCACGTCATGTACGCTCACCCGTGGAGCTGTACAGCACGCTCACTCGATGTTGTACGGGACAACCTTTCACCCAACAGCCCAAACATCGAACCGGTCACACCGAAACGAGCAGGAGGTTCCCTACACGGAGCATCTCTCTATGCCCGTTAGCATATTTCCACCTTGCTGCCCTCAGCCTACACCTATAAATCGGTGTGTTATGCCTCCACGCCCGGAGGTTTAGGTTACATAGGTTTATCGGGGCCCATATATCCGATATGCCTTCGGTACGTTCAATACTTGTTCAGCAGGGCCGCACACGGATCGGTCCTCAAACGACACGGCCAGGGTTGCGCACAAAAGACTTCCTCTTGCTGCGCCCTAGCCCATGCCTAGTCTCATTTTTATTACTAAAGTGATCTCACATCACTCGAACCAATCCCGTGCGTCCCAAGCCTAAACTAGCGATTAGATTCCAACTGCTCTACATGTACCGAAGTCCTATGAATCATTAAGCCTAGCCTATCTACTCGAGGTCTTAGACACTACCCTCACTCTTATAGGCAAATTCTGGTTATGCAAGTGGGGTTCCATCCATCCTACACCTAATGCACATTCATACTCCACACTAGACATGTAAACAAAGAAAAACTTTATAAAAGGGTTAATGCAAACCGGGGCTTGCCTTGTTGCTGCTGGTCAGTGGTTAGGTCTTCGTCCGGAAGAAGGAAGTCGAACACTTCCGGAGTCTCCTCGCCTTCAGCGACTACACGTTAATGAGATACTACATGTCCTTTCACATGCAATGTTTAGAATTGAATAAGTAATTACTATAACTCTAGCTAGCCCTCCCATCTGGTTCTGAAATTTTTATGGTGGCTTGGTAGGGTCCTAACCAGAGTCTTGACCAAGATTCATCTGAAACAAAGTTCATTTGAGCTTTGTACAAATAAAAGCCTATTTGGTCAACGTTAGAGCCTCTAAGGAATTCCAGCGGTTTTCATGGCTCCAACCATTACTTTATGGAAACTAGAATTTGAGATAGTTCCAATGGAATTGGTTTCATGTCATTTGAAGAATCCTAGAGGAAGTTATGCACTAAACAAGATTTGAGAAAATCTGAAAAATGTTTCTGCACATTTTTCTATTTTCTCAGAGCAATTCACTTAATCACCCCATTAGAGGGACTAAATGAACTTGGATGAGTTTGAGAATTTTACTGTCACTCATGGATTTTCCAATGAACCTCTCAGCCAAATTTCAGCATTTTTCATAAAGTAATTGTCCAGATAAAATTCCTAACAGTTTAATATTTAGGGATTTAATTCTGGAAAACTATTAAGTTTCATGAGCTGAAATTGGTATTGCTGGAAAGTACTCAAAATTCTGAGTTCAGCAAAATTTGGTTCGCTGAATTTGGAGCTTCCTAGCAAAAGTTCTATGCATTTGAAATTTGAACCAAATCTGAAAATTCAAATAAAGTTTAAACTGTCGGGTGGGGTCCCCGGGCTACGTGTCAGCACCTCAGCCGTCGCGCACGGGGGTCTGCATATTTTTTCTCGTAGTCACACGGGATCTCGCTGCCAAAGCTGATCAGGGCGTTTTCAGCAGAGACCGACACGTGGGGCCCGCGGGGCTTCTTCAACCTCGCTTTCCCGCGGCTCCCCGCCGCCCACCTCGCCGGAGTACTCGCCGGGAGGCTGTTCCCGTGACTGGAGCTCGACCAAATTGGCCGCCCCCGCCTGAAATTCCTCGGGGAACTCGTTGCTGCCCTTGTCGCCGGCCGGTGATCACCGGAATCAGTTGCGCGACGGCGACAGTCTACGGGAGGGGTTCCGCGACGTCGGTATGGTGCCGTCATGCCTCACGGTCCCCTCCGTTGACTCCTACAGCACCGCCACAACCTACGGAGCAACGACCCAGCTTCTGATCTTGCTCAAAGTTGTGGCAAACTGGACTTCACCGTGTGACCTAGGTCTAAACCCGGCGATGAACGGAAAACCCGTGGAACTCGGTGGTTTCATGCTGGTTTCTCGTGGTTCTTGACCGTAGGGTTGCGCACAGATGTTTCTAGCTTGTTTTCGCAGCTGGGGAACGATTTCTCGACTGGTCATCTCGAATTTTCCAATTTAACCGAACTTGGATGTATCGCATGCTCTCGGCAAGAACTGGAATTCCGGCCAGCACACCCCATGGCATGCGGCCGGGGTTGTCGGACAGGAAGTACACTCCCAGGCGAACCTCCTGGCCTGCTCAACTCGACGTGGGATCAAACCTAGCGGCCGGGCTAGGAGTTTTTGGTCGCGGCGGCTCTACCCGGTGTGGAATGGAAACAGAGAGCTCGGGGGCGGTTTACAGTGGATGGGGCGCCGAGGTATCGTGTCGATCACGTCGAGGAAGCCTTGGCGACGCTCTGGGTGAGCTCAGACTCGCGTGCTAGCTGCGTAGACGAGCGGACGCCGGAGAACCGAGAGTTCTTGGGTGTGCGGTGGTGTTTCCGCGTCGGGGGACTCGGGAACGGTCAAGGCAGCGGGGTGAGTCGGTTACGGAGGGGGGAAATATCCCTGGGCGACCGCCTCATCGATGCACGCCGTGGCCTGGCCGCTTGGGAGGTGGCGTCCTAAAACCAGCTCGCTGTCGGGCTGCGGCGATCGCCTCAGCGCGAGACAGAGATTTGCTCGGTTGTTGCACAGCCCTCCCACTGACCTGTGGGCCCAACTGTCCCCCTAGTCCCAGCTACCCTCCATTGAATTAGAGACTTAGCCCCCAAGTCTTGGTTTGAATTTGAGTTCTCAAATTTAAACTTTGTTTGGCTAAATTTGCTTCATGTTTGAACTGAAATTCAAATTCAGTTTGAATTCTTGCAAATTTAGCTCCCGACAAGATGAACTCCAATGGGGATGAAAATTAGTGGACTAACTCAGAAATATGTGCTGAGTTTGAATATGAAGCCAACGTTTTAATTTAAGTGATGAAAGTTGCTGCAATTTGAATTTACATTCAAATTGGCCTCTTTTTCACATGCCCCCAAAAGTGCCTCAAAAAGTATTGGATTCGCATGAAACTTTGCTTGAACCTTCCCAATACTTTTCAAGTGCTAGGGGTGAGCTCAACCTCTCATGTTCAAGTGTATAAATCCTACTTTGTGAAAGTTAGGGCTTTCCCCCTAATCACCCTTTTGATGGAGGTTACTTGCTCTTCACAAATCTTCACAACGTATCCACAACCAAAAACTGTGGTGTTGTGGCGTGATGAAAAGTTTTTGTAAGTCCCTTTTCTTGGGATTTTACATCCCTCCTTCTTAAAAGAATCTTGTCCCGAGATTACAAAAGAAGAGACAGCGATGTAAGAGGAACTCACCCGTGTTGAGACGCCATGAACTCCGGGTAATTTGAGCGAAGGAATTCTTCGCTCTCCCACATCGCTTCTTCGGCGGTGTGGTTACTCCAGAGTATCTTGTAGAACCACAACGTTCGGCTATGTGTGCTCCGGGCTTTCTCATCAATAATCGCCACCGGATATTCATCATATGTCAAATCCGGTTGCAGCTCGCCGATGTCTTCAGTGGGGACAGCAACTGTATGCTTCAGATATTTTCGCAGTTGTGAAACATGGAAAACGTCATAAACACCAGCAAGAGATGCCAGTAGCTTCAGCCTATACACCGCTGGTCCACACTTCTCGGTGATAGCATAGGGTCCAATGAAACGGGGAGCGAGTTTCCCCTTCACACCGAACCGGTGCACGCCTTTCATCGGAGACACACAGAGATACACGTGTTCCCCAACGTCAATGTGCAGCGGTCTATGCCTCTTATCAGCGTAGCTTTTCTGCCGGGCTTGAGCGGCCTTCAAGGTTGCTTGAATCGTCCGAACGCGCCTTCGGTGTCGTTCACCACATCAACCCCGAATGTGACCCTTTCACCGTACTCCCACCAGTTCAATGGGGTGAGGCACTTGTGACCGTAGAGAGCTTCATAGGGTGCCATCTTGATACTCGCCTGATAGCCGTTATTGTACGAGAATTCCGCCAACGGTAGGTGATCATCCCATTTCTTACCATGGTGGATGGCACATGCTCTCAACATGTCTTCCAGTACTTGATTCACCCTCTCTGTTTGGCCATCTGTCTGAGGGTGATAAGCGGAGCTCCTAATCAACTTAGTACCCAAAGCAGTGTGCTACTGCTCCCAAAAGCGAGATACAAATAATGCACCTCGGTCTGAGACTATGGTCTTTGGTACTTCATATAAACATAGAATCTTTGCTATGTACAGCTCTGCATATTTGCCGGCATTGTGATGTGTATGCACTGGGATGAAGTGAGCCGTCTTGGCTAACCGATCAACGATTACCCAAATGGAATCATGCTTGTTGGAAGTCAAGGGTAATCCCACAATGAAATCCATGCTCACATCTTCCCATTTCCATGCCGGGATTTTCAGGGGTTGCAGAAGCCCTGATTTCTTCATATGATCAGCTTTCACTCGTCTACACGTATCACCCTCGGTTACGTACTTCGCCACTTCCCGCTTCATCTGTGTCCACCAAAATTTCTTTTTCAAATCTTTGTACATTTTGTTGCTGCCCGGATGAATGGAGTATTTAGACAAGTGGGCTTCATCAAGGATCTTTTTCCTCAGCTCCATATCCCGGGGTACGACTATGCGGTCATTGAACCATAGCGTCCCCTCATCATCTTTTCAGAAACATTTGATCTCCCCATTGCATATCCGTCTCTGGAGATGTGCCATATCCTTATAAACTTTCTGAGCTGCAATGATGTCCTCCCTAATAGTATGGATGAGGGCAAGGTTGTAGAGCAACCCATGAGGATCCAAGCATAAACTCGGCTCTTCCTCCTCCACTAAGGTAATGGTGAGGTTATGGACATGTGATTTCCGACTCAGCGCGTCGGCAACCACATTTGCCTTGCCGGGGTGGTAATGGATCTCAATCTCATAGTCTTTGATTAGTTCTAACCACCTCCTTTGCCTCATGTTCAGCTCCTTCTGGGTGAAAATGTACTTCAAGCTCTTGTGGTCGGTGTAGAGATGCACCAAATTCCCCAGGAGATAGTGCCTCCACATTTTTAACACCAAAACCACAGCAGCAAGCTCAAGATCATGAGTTGGATACTGCTGCTCATGGTTCCAAAGTTGGAGTGAGCCATATGCGACCACACGTCCTTCTTGCATCAACACGCAGCCGAGCCCCATACCGTACGCGTCACAATACACGTCGAAGGGCTTGGTTGTATCCGGTTGAGCTAAGACCGGGGCTGTTGTGAGATGCTTCACTAATGCTTGGAACGCTCCTTCACACGCCGTGTTCCAAACGTATTTTGTCCCCTTTTCAGCAACTCTGTCATCGGCTTAGCAAGCTTGGAGAAGCTTGGAATGAATCTCCAATAGTATCCTGCTAAGCCGAGGATGCTTCTGACTTCATGGACTGAAGTGGGAGCTTTCCATTTCAGCACTTGCTCTATTTTGCTTGGGTCAACCGCAATGCCTTCCGCTGAGATGATATGTCCAAGAAATGGCACTTGGCTGATCCAAAACTCACATTTGCTGAACTTGGCGTAGAGTTTGTGGTCTCTTAGGCATTGAAGAACAATCCTCAAGTGCTCGGCATGTTCTGCTTCTGTCTTGGAATAAACCAAGATATCATCAATGAACACCACCACGAACTTGTCCAGCTACGGCATGAACACCGAGTTCATGAGATACATGAAATGTGCCGGAGCATTAGTGAGACCAAACGACATGACGAGATATTTATATAAACCATATCTCGTCGAGAAAGCCGTCTTCGGGATATCCTCCGCCCAGATCTTTATCTGATGATATCTAGAGCGAAGGCCCATCATGGAGAACACACTTGCCCCCACAAGTTGATCAAACAATATGTCAATGCGGGAGTGGATACTTATTCTTGATGGTGACGGCGTTGAGCGGCCGGTAGTCCACACACAGCCTCAAGGTTTCATCCTTCTTCTTCACGAACAGCGCCGAGCATCCCCAAGGCGAGGAACTCGGCCTAATGAAACCTTTGCTCAACAGATCATTGAGCTGTTCCTTCAGTTCAGCCAGCTCGTTCAGAGCCATTTTGTATGGTATCCGTGATATGGGCGTAGTCCCGGGTGCAAGCTCGATCTTGAACTCGACATCCCGCTCAGGTGGCATGCCCGGAAGATCATCCGGGAACACGTCGGGGTACTCCCGGACTACGGGGATGTCCTCTAACATTAGAGCTTCAGTATTGTTAATTTCTGAAACCTCCCGGACTGGATTGTCTAACATGAGGGACTGCGGACGGTGTAGTGAAGAGTTGAGGTGAAACGTCCGTGATAAAGTTTCTAGGACAGCGCCATGGTAGCTTAGCCATGACATTACTTAGATTGCATCAATCTTCTGCCCCTCAAGAATAATCATAGTGGTGGGATATATCTTCCCACCTAAGCACAATGGTGCTTTCAGAACCATCATAGTTGGTGAAATATTTCCTCCCGGTGAGCAGATCATATAAGAACACTCGGTTGGAAAGGCTTCCAGTTGATGCTTAACCACATATGATGCACTTATAAAGTTTTGGGTTGCACCAGAATCAAATAATATGATGATGGCTTGATCGTTGAGAGTGAACGTACCCGCCAGCACGTTGTCTCCCTCTGGGGCGTCCTCATTGTCGAGGTTGCGAACGCCCCCAATTCGCTGACCAACCTTCTTGACCGGAGGTCGGCCTCGAGCACCGCCCGGGAACTGGGCTTGCCCGCTGCTCTGCTTCCCCTGGGGACAGTCCTTCGCGAAATGGCCCGCCTGGCCACACGTGAAACAAGTGTAGCGGGGCGGTCCTCCGCTGATCGGCGTACAGAAACCCGGGGCGCGTTGTGGCGGTGGGAACGCCCGGGGTGTCATCTGCTGCTGCTGCTGTTGTTGCGGTCGTGGTGGTGGCATCGGCGGTCGGAACGGGGGTGACTGGAAAGAACGTCCCCCGAACTGCTGAGGTCGCGCCGGTGGATGCCACTGCTGCCCGGATGGTGTCCGATACACCATGCGGTATTTTTGGGGAGCGCCACTGCCACTGCTGGGTGGAGCGCTGTGCTTCCACTGCTCAGCTGCCAACTCCCGCTGAGCGTCTTCTTGCATAATCGCGACATTGACGAGGTCGTTGAAGGTGCCGCGACTCCATTGAACGAGATGCATCTTCATCTCGGGGTGTAACCCTCGATAGAAGTGCTCCCTCTTCTTCTCCTCGGTGGAGATGTAGTCTGACGCATATTGCGCCAGGTGGTTGAAGGCACGGGAGTAGTCATGGGCACTCCTCCCGCCCTGCTTCAGCTCCAAGAATTTTTGGAACTTCCTCTTCATTATCCCGGGAGGGATATGATAGGCGCGGAACGCCTCCCGGAATTCTTCCCACTCCATGGCATGGCCAGCCGGACGTGAGGCGACATAGTTCGCCCACCACGCACCAGCGGCACCGTGAAGCTGCTGCACCGTGAACAGAGTCTTTTGCCGCTCCGTACATTGGAGCAGCCCAAATTTGGACTCGATTGTCCGCAGCCATTTGTCGGCCTCCAGTGGTTTTGTGGCTTCGGTATACACCGGAGGGTGCGTACTCATGAAGTCCGAGTACGTCACCTCACGGGGCTCACGAGGCCCCCTCTCTTGACGCCCCCCGCCTGGGACGTATTCTGCACGATCGTGCGGAGCAGGTCGGTCTGCTCCTCACGACCACCCACCAGTGCCGCTATCACATCCGCTAGGGTAAGCGGAGGCGGCGGTGGTGGTTGCTGCTGCGGGGTGCTGTCGTAGGCAGGTGGCTGTGAGTTATCGCCTCCCTGCTGGCTAGAGCCACCAACCTTGTGCGTGGTCCAAGTGCGAACCATCTGCAACCATACAACAATAAACATCAGTCCCGCAACATATGGCATGCAGTCCAATAAAATAGGCGTAAAACATAATGACATTAAAACATGTGATGCATCTCATATACAGATAATGTAATAACTTTGCATAAGATACACCATTACCAGACCAAATACAAGCTAGTTAAATCCAACTTGATGAACTCCCATTTTGGAAGTTCATCTCGACTAGGTTTGTTCACTACGAGACGTTAACATCGCTTTGTCATTACGTATACTACCTTTTTATCTTCAATACGACACAAACATGGTCTCTAGCAAAAGAAACTTGAGTAAGACATATACTCAAATATTTCACTAGTTGAAGACAACCTCTCATGAGTATGTTCTACCCCATTGGAAGTACTTAAACCCCCTTGGGTACAACAATCTCTCAAATGAGTTCAACTGTCATTCCTCTCCCTGAATGACCAGATTCTACATATCCAAGATTTTGATCTGGTTCTGTGCATTTTCATGACTCAAGTTGAATACCAAAGTTAAAGTTAACTTCAGTATCTTTCAAACGAGTATTTATTTTCCCTCATATCAGCTCTGGTTTAAAAGTTATGGTAATTCAAAGTCAACAGAATTTCTGGAAGAATTTCAACAGCACCTCCATTGGAAGTTGCCGTTTTCAACTATGGTTTCCACTGCGTTCCGTGCTGAAATTTAAGAAACTTTGAAGTACAAAGATGCAATACCTTTCCTAAACTTTCCAAATATGTGTCATATGATAATTTTAAATTTTTCTACAGGAAGTTATGCTTGAAAAACAGAACAGTACAGAGAGTGTTTTGAATCTGTCCTGGTTCTAGACAGTTTACATCTCTCTGGAATTTAGGCCATCATAAGATGTGATTCAGCTCTGGAAGTATACAACAAAGTTGTGGAGTGCTTAAATACCTTTCTAGAACTATATCCCACACCTCCATTGGCCAAATGATCTGTGAGTTATGCTCTGTTAAAGTTCAGCAAACTCGGTGCATAAAACAGAGCACTCTGTTTTTCAATCCTTTGGAACTACACTGATCAACTATAAAAATTTTCTACCCAACCAGGGTCCTAAATGTTGGAACTTAGTGATTTTAATTCCTGGTTATCATTATCTTTCATGCACATGCCTATGATATGTCGGTACTATGTTCCTCACAAAAAGAAAATCCTAACCGGATTATACCGGCATATACGTCTTAATTATGGCACTAAACGGTCTCTCGCACACGTTTGCTACACGGAATACATACGTGGTTAGTACCTGCAGAAGACCACACAATAATGATGCACTCAGTGGTTATTTCCATTTCAGGCAGATCCATATTTAAAAGTAAATACAAACGCCCGTATCATTGTCATACGGCCGTCCTTGAGTTAAGTCACGTCTCAAGGTACATGATCATGTTTCAACACCACACGACGGGGAACCCGAGTTTATCATGAACGGGTCGTCACAGTTGGGAATGTTATCAACCCAACGGATACCACCTACTGCCCTGCAGGGCATGCCGATGGCAAGCGCTGCGTATGTCCTCCTGTGCTATTTCCAGACGAACACACTCTCGCGTTACTGACCACGCGATGGGGTCTCCACTTACTTGCCTAATGCACGCTAGGGATCAGCGTTTCATATGAACTCAGGAACATGAAGAGTCCAAGAGTTTCATATTGATGTCTCACACCAAGCTGTGAGACCTATCTCTGAACCACGTTCCTCGTCAAGGAAGTTAACCGAAATTGAACCGCTTTTGGTGGCGTTCCTTACCATTCTTACCAGAGCGTAGGTGCGTCGTTAAATAATTAAAATTCAGAATTATAACACATAGGATAGTCTTGCCACTTTAAGTAACTATGCTAATATAGTCCTTACATGGGCAAACTACTGAATCCTCACCGTAAACCTATGTTTTCCCGTAATACAGTCCTTAATTACTGTGCTATCCCCAATGCAGCTCTCATACCAGGCTGTGGCGGACCGGAATCCGCTCATAAAGGATCACAGAGGGTGGTGCCGCACGATGCGACACCCGACAGCACACATCATAAGGATACATTGCATTACACAGAAAACAACTGAAACTGTACAAAGGAGTACACTGTTCAGTTACAAACTAAGGTATACATTACACAGCGGAAGATTTTATTTGTACAACTCACGCCCGCCTATCTAGCAAAAGTCGGTTGCCCAGCCCTAGGACAACCCACACTAGCTGCACTACTCAGCTCAGCGCGGCGTGTACGGCTCCCACTCAGCCGTGGTCCCCAACGGAGGGTAACCCTCGCCGGTGGACTCGTACCCCGAGTCCGTCGGTGGCTCCTCACCTGAAAAACACTTAAGCAGCAACCGTGAGCATGATGGCTCAACAAGACTTAACCGACTCACCTAGGCATGAAACTCTACATGTAGGGTACAATGAATATGGGATGGTAAAATTTCAGCAAACGGACACGCCTATAGTTTATCCTTAGTTCCTCTTTTAGCCACAAGTTGACAGTTCATGAATCTGAAATTTAGTAAGCAGTATTTGGTGGCACAGATGTAACAATACAATTACATCATACAGCAGAATTGAATCATACATTCCATAAATTATATACGTTACGATGCAGTGAACAAGCTGTACTCGTCACCGCGAGGGACGGCCAATCGACTCGATATACACCTGCAGGGAAACCCAAAGAGCACGTCACGTACGCCCACCCGTGGAGCTGTACAGCACGCTCACTCGATGTCGTACGGGACAACCTTTCACCCAACAGCCCAAACGTCGAACCGGTCGCACCGAAACGAGCAGGAGGTTCCCTACACAGAGCATCTCTATATGCCCGTTAGCAGATTTTCACCTTGCTGCCCTCAGCCTACACCTATAAATCGGTGCGTTATGCCTCAACGCCCGGAGGTTTAGGTTACATCGGTTTATCGGGGCCCATATATCCGATATGCCTTCGGTACGTTCAATACTTGTTCAGCAGGGCCACACACGGATCAGTCCTCAATCGACACGGCCAGGGTTGCGCACACAAGACTTCCTCTTGCTGCGCCCTAGCCCTTGCCTAGTCTCATTTTTATTACGAAAGTGATCTCACATCACTCGAACCAATCCCGTGTGTCCCAAGCTTAAACTCGTGAGTAGATTCCAACTGCTCGACTTGTACCGAAGTCCTATGAATCATTAAGCCTAGCCTGTCTACTCGAGGTCTTAGACACTACCCTCACTTTTATAGGCAAATTCTAGTTATGCAAGTGGGGTTCCATCCATCCTACACCTAATGCACATTCATACTCCACACTAGACATGTAAACAAAGCAAAACTTTATAAAAGGGTTAATGCAAACCGGGTCTTGCCTTGTTGCTGCTGGTCAGTGGTTAGGTCTTCGTCCGGAAGAAGAAAGTCGAGCACTTCCGGAGTCTCCTCGCCTTCAGCGACTACATGTTAATGAGATACTACATGTCATTTCAAATGCAATGTTTAGAATTGAATAAGTAATTACTATAACTCTATCTAGCCCTCCCATCTGGTCCTGAAATTTGTATGGTGGCTTAGTAGGGTCCTAACCAGAGTCTTGACCAAGTTTCATCTGAAACAAAGTTCATTTGAGCTTTGTACAAATAAAAGCCTATTTGGTCAACATTAGAGCCTCTAAGGAATTCCAGGGGTTTTCAACGATCCAACCATTACTTTCTGGAAACTATAATTTGAGATGGTTCTAATGGAATTTGTTTCATGTCATTTGAAGAATCCTAGAGGATTTTAAGCCCTAAACAAGATTTGAGAAAATCTGAAAAATGTTTCTGCATATTTTTCTATTTCTCAGGGCAGTTCATTTAATCACCCCATTAGGGGGACTAAATGAACTTGGATGAGTCTGAATATTTCACTGTGACTCAAGGATTTTCCAACGGACCTCTCAGCCAAATTTCAGCATTTTTCATAAAGTAATTCTCCAGATAACATTCCTAACAGTTTAAACTTTAGGGATTTAATTCTGGAAAACTATTAAGTTTCATGAGCTGAAATTGGTATTGCTGGAAAGTACTCAAAATTCTGAGTTCAGCAAAATTTGGTTCACTGAATTTGGAGCTTCCTAGCAAAAGGTCTATGCATTTGAAGTTTGAACCAAATCTGAAAATTCAAATAAAGTTTAAACTGTCGGGTGGGGTCCCCGGGCTACGTGTCAGCACCTCAGCCATCCCGCACGGGGGTCCGCAGAGTTTTTCACGTAGTCACACGGGATCTCGCTGCCACAGCAGATCCAGGCGTTTTCAGCAGAGATTGACACGTGGGGCCCATGGGGCTTCTTCAACCTCGCGTTCCCGCAGCTCCCCGCCGGAGTACTCGCCGGGAGGCTGTTCCCGTGACCGGAGCTCGACCAAATTGGCCGCCGCCGCCTGAAATTCCTCGGGGAACCCGTTGCTGCCCTTGTCGCCGGCCAGTGATCACCGGAATCAGTTGCGCAACGGCGATAGTCTACGGGAGGGGTTCGGTGACGTAGGTATGGTGCCGTCATGCCTCACGGTCCCCTCCGTTGGCTCCTACAGCACCGCCACAACCTACGGAGCAACGACCCAGCTTCTGATCTTGCTCAAAGTTGTGGCAAACTGGACATCACCGTGCGACCTAGGTCTAAACCCGGCGATGAATGGAAAACCCGTGGAACTCGGTGGTTTCTTGCTGGTTTCTCGTGGTTCTTGACCGTAGGGTTGCGCACGGACGTTTCTAGCTTGTTGTCGCAGCTGGGGAACGATTTCTCGACTGGTCATCTCGAATTTTCCGATTTAACCAAACTTGGCTATATCGCATGCTCTCGGCAAGAACTGGAATTCCGGCCAGCACACCCCATGGCATGCAGCCGGCGTTGTCAGACAGGAAGTACACTCCCAGGTGAACCTCCTGGCCCGCTCAACTTGACGTAGGATCAAACTTAGCGGCTGGGCTAGGAGTTTTCGGTCATGGCGGCTCTACCCGGTGTGGGATGGAAACAGAGAGCTCGGGGGCGGTTTACTGTGGATGGGGCGCCGAGGTATCGTGTCGATCACATTGAGGAAGCCTCGGCGACGCTCTGGGTGAGCTCAGACTCACATGCTAGCTTCGGAGACGAGCGGACGCCGGAGAACCGAGAGTTCTTGGGTGTGCGGCGGTGTTTCTGCGTCGGGGGACTCGGGAACGGTCAAGACAGCGGGATGAGTCGGTTACGGAGGGGGAAATATCCCGGGGCGACCGCCTCGTCGATGCACGCTGTGGCCTGGCCGCTCGGGAGGTGGCGTCCGAAAACCAGCTCGCTGTCGGGCTGCGGCGATCGCCTCAGCGCGAGACAGAGCATTGCTCGGTTGTTGCACAGCCCTCCCACTGACCTGTGGGCCCAACTCTCCCCCTAATCCCTTTTTCCCAATTCTCCTGTAAATATCCCAGCTACCCTCCATTGAATGAGAGTTAACCCCCAAGTCTTGGTCTGAATTTGAGTTCTCAAATTTAAACTTTGTTTGGCTAAATTTGCTTCATGTTTGAACTGAAATTCAAATTCGGTTTTGAATCCTTGCAAATTTAGCTCCCGACAAGATGAACTCCAATGGGGATGAAAATTAGTGGACTAACTCAGAAAAATGTGCTGAGTTTGAATATGAAGCCAACTTTTCAATTTAAGTGATGAAAGTTGCTGCAATTTGAATTTACATTCAAATTGGCCTCTTTTTCACATGCCCCCAAAAGTGCCTCAAAAAGTGTTGGATTTGCATGAAACATGGCTTGAACCTTCCCAAGACTTTTCAAGTGCTAGGGGTGAGCTCAACCTCTCATGTTCATGTGTATAAATCCTACTTTGTGAAAGTTAGGGCTTCCCCCCTAATCACCCTTTTGATGGAGGTTACTTGCTCTTCACAAATCTTCACAACATATCCACAACCAAAAACTGTGGTGTTGTGGGGTGATGAAAAGTTTTTGTAAGTCCCTTTTCTTGGGCTTTTACACAATCGCTAGAAGACAGCTACCAGCATTCACTGCAAGATATGGTAGATTGTAGGACATCACCCCGGGGCCACCTGTCGGGCCCCAGGGCCCACCTTGTAAGCCACCCGAGCCTTGAAGTATAAAAAGCTCGGGTAGGCAACGTTGCAAGGGGTTCGGCTCATTTCGACCCCGACTGCACACTCAGTTCATCTCCAAGCTTAGAACTCCGGTTCTAAGCCCCGAGCAACACAGCTCCTGTGGATGTAGGGTTTTTCGCTACGGCGGCCCGAACCACGTAAAAATCCTTGTGTCAATCCTCTCACCACCAACACGACCCTCTTGAGGAGACTAGCCCCTCCGAAAAAGACCCTCCGTGGGCTGCCTTGATGCAGGCCCGGGGGAAGTGTCGATGCTATACTTTGACATTTGGCGCGCCAACAAGGGGGCATTTCTCTCCCGAGACGGGTCTGCACCAACGAAGATGCCCAAGCTTCCTTCAACGGCTGGCTCTTCGCGCCATCATTCCCGGCGAACAACAACCTCAAGATCTGTTGCGGCGCAGAGTGCAACTCAGGCAAGTGCACTAGCCGCCGCCAAGGCTCCTGGACAATCCGCTTGCCGTAGACGCTCCCAGGGGGCTGCCCAGCAGTGGATCCGCAACGTCAACCACCTCGTCGCTGCTGCCGTCAACCCTCCGCTGCGGCGGGAACGATGCCCCTGTCAACCAGACGTGTCGCTGACGCACACGCCAACGGTAGACAGGCAGATGGCAGACTCCCGTTCTACCAGGCTCTCAATGGCAGACCTGAGGATAGAGCTGGAGCAACATCAGTTGGGAGAAGATGCTCGTGTGACCATCGAGCGACAGCGGCAAAGGCGTCACATCCACGAGGCCGACTACAGCATGTCGATTGCCTCGACTCAGCCTGGGCCTCAGACGTTCACTGCACGACCTCTGCCCCAGGCGTACGCCACGCATCATATGCAGCAGCCATATGCCCTGCAGTCGGCGCCCACGGTATATGGTGTGCCAATGCCCATGCCAGGGTACACCGTTCCAGCAGCCGACCAAGGGTTCGCGGCACCAGGATCTGCAGCAGCAGGGACGAGGTGTGCAGCCCTGGCGCCACACCTACGCTTTGCAGTGTGGCCATGCAAGTTCTGGCCACACCTGCCGGAGAAGTACGACGGCAGCGTCAACCCTGCAGAGTTCCTGCAGATCTACTCTACTGCCGTCCTCGCGGCAGGTGGGGATGAGGCCACCATGGCCAACTACTTCCCCATCGCCTTGACCGGCCCAGCACTGTCATGGCTAATGAACCTGCCCCAAGGTTCCATAACCTCCTTGGGAGAGCTATGCCGACAGTTCACGGCAAACTTCGGCAGCTCCTACACACGTCCCGGCACGGAGCTGGACCTCTACGCCATGCGACAGGAACCGGGGGAATCACTGCGCTCCTTCATCCAGCGATTCTCCCAAGTACGGAGCACCATCCCTCACATCCAGAACGCACCAGTTGTGGTCGCATTTCGACAGGGTGTGAGGGACAAGAAGATGCTCGAGAAGTTGGCCACTAGGGAGGTGCGAGACGTCTCGGAGCTCTTCAACCTAGCGGACAAGTGCGCCAAAGCAGCAAAAGGGCGTAACTGGCACTCTCGGCCAGCTTCCAAAGCTGGAGGACAGCTCAGAGCTCCCGTTGCTGCAGTCTCCCGAGTCATGCAGTCCAGAGCAAAGCACTGGCTGACTTCGTGGCCGAGTGGACGCCATCGCCAAGCAACCCAGGGGGCCCTGAAGGTAGAGAACCGGAGCCCCGAGCACCGGTCAGCACCGAGCCTCACTGGACGATCTACTTCAGCGGCTCCTCTCCTTTGAGGCGAGCCCCAGATCCGTCAGGGGATACCGGCTCCTCTACGTCGGGGACCAGCCGGACGTCCCCAAGCCGGGTCACGGGAATCACCCTTCTTTATGGTATGCGGGGCCAAAGCTGTGCTTCCCCGAGATCACCATGGGGGTCCCCCCGTGTCCGAGCGCACGACGAAGCCACGCAGGACCAGCTCCTGCGTGAGGACATCGACCTCGTCGACGAGGCAAGATGGCAAGCAACGCTCAGAATCGCACGGTACCGGCAGGCACTCCGGAGATACCACTAGAGGTCCGTGCATGGGAGCTCAAAGCAGGCGCTCCGGCACTACCTCCGTAAGTTCTACACCTAGAGCAGTGGTAGGACAGGTTTATTCTTACTGTAACAGATCCCATAGAGCCCAGGAGCAGCGCCCGGAGCAACTAAGCACTAGGGTGTGGTCCAGGACTGCGTCCGACTTAGCTTTGTCTTGTACCCTAAGTGCGTAGGCCCCGCCCTCCTTCACAATGGGGCGGGTCGTTGCCTCCATGTATGGCCTGTCTTCCTCCTATGGACTTACATGAATGAAAAGAACCCTGTCCTACCACGCTTACTTATGTGTTAATTTAAATTATGCATTAATTTATATGATCACCTCCTCATGCTCTAGACAGTGTACGCCCATCGTATACTCGGCTCTCCTTTCCCACTCTCGTGCCTAGTCAGCATTTGCCATCCTGCCAAATGCGGTTGTGCTTGAGGTACCTGCCAGAGGCCCAGTGGCCACTCGGACCTCCCCCTGTTAGGGCCCTGTGACGCCAGTTGGTCCCCTCCAGGAAAGACCTACGCCAGAGCGGGAGGTCCAGGTTGTGCAGCCTACTTTGTCTAGTCCTGTAACCAAAGCGTGCGCACTCTGCCCCCCGGGAGGTCCAGGGTGCGCAGCCCGCTTTGCCTGGCCCTGTACCCAAAGCGTGCACACTCTGATTCCCAAGCGCTACGGTCTAGTACTAGGGGTCGGACGGTTACACCCTGACCAAGGAGGGAGCCAAACCTCCGATACCGAGCGCACTCAGTTACCTAAGCCCCGTATACCGGCCCAAGACAGTAAGCCAAATAAGGCTAAGAGACAGGGAAGGAAAGACCTCTGGGAAGGATTACCGTTTCCTACTCAATGCCGGACCGCACCTCCTCCGCAAGGGTGAACTCCGAAGCTGGTAATCACCCCCTCCACAGGGGTGAGCACAGAAGCCAAACCTCTCCCTCTCCTCAGAGGCGAGCTCCGAAGCCAGACATCTCCCTCTCCTTAGAGGCAAGCTCCGATGCCAGACAACACCCCCTCCGCAGGGGTGAGCTCCGAAGCCAGTCCTCACCCCCTCTGCAGGGGTGAGTACTGAAGCTGGACCTTGCGCCCTACACTGGGCTGAGGTCTGATGCCAGACAACACTCCCTACGCAGGGGTGAGCTCCGAAGCCAGTCGTCACCCCCTCCGCAGGGGTGAGCACTGAAGCCGGACCTTGCGCCCTACACTAGGCTGAGGTCCAATGCCGGACAACACCCCCTCCGCCGGGGTGGTCTTCGAAGCCAGTCGTCACCCCCTCCACAGGGGTGAGCACTGAAGCCAGACCTTGCGCCCTACACTGGGCTGAGGTCCGATGCCGGAAAACACACCCTCCGCAGGGGTGAGCTCCGAAGCCAGTCTTTACCCCCTACACAGGGGTGAGCACTGAACCGGACCTTGCGCCCTACACTGGGCTGAGGTCTGATGCTGAACAACACCCCCTCCGCCGGGGTGAGCTCTGAAGCAAGTCGTCACCCCCTCCGCAGGGGTGGGCACTGAAGTCGGACCTTGCACCCTGCACTGGGCTGAGTTCCGATGCCGGACAACACCCCCTCCACAGGGGTGAGCTCCGAAGCCAGTTGTCACCCCCTCCGTAGGGGTGAGCACTGAAGCCAGACCTTGCGCCCTACACTGGGCTGAGGTCCGATGCCGGACAACACCCCCACCGCAGGGGTGAGCTCCGAAGACGGTCGTCACCCCCTCCTCAGGGGTGAGCACTGAAGCCGGACCTTGCGCCCTACACAGGGCTGAGTCCGATGCCGGACAACACCCCCTCCACAGGGGTGAGCTCCGAGGCCAGTCGTCACCCCCTCCGCAGGGGTGAGCACTGAAGCCGGACCTTGCGCCCTACACTGGGCTGAGGTCCGATGCCGGACAACACCCCCTACACAGGTGTGAGCTCCGAAGCCAGTTATCACCCACTCCGCAGGGGTGAGCACTGAAGCCGGACCTTGTGCCATACATTGGGCCGAGGTCCGATGCCGGACAAAACCCCCTCCGCCGGGGTGAGCATCGAACCCAGTCGTCACCCCCTCCGCAGGGGTGAGCACTAAAGCCAGACCTTGCGCCCTATAGTGGGCTGAGGTTCGATGCCGGACAACACACCCTCCGCAGGGGTGAGCTCCGAAGCCAGTCTTTACCCCCTCCACAGGGGTGAGCACTAAACCGGACCTTGCGCCCTACACTGGGCTGAGGTCCGATGCCAGACAACACCCCCTCCTCCGGGGTGAGCTCTGAAGCCAGTCGTCACCCCCTCCGCAGGGGTGAGCACTGAAGCCGGACCTTGCGCCCTGCACTGGGCTGAGGTCCGATGCCGGAAAACACCCCCTTTGCAGGGGTGAGCTCCGAAGCCAGTCTTTACCGCCTCCACAGGCGTGAGCACTGAACCGGACCTTGCGCCCTACACTGGGCTGAGGTCCGATGCCAGACAAAACTCCCTCCGCCGGGGTGAGCTTTGAAGCCAGTCGTCACCCCCTCCGCAGGGGTGAGCACTGAAGGCGGACCTTGCGCCTTGCACTGGGCTGAGGTCCGATGCCGGACAACACCCCCTATGCAGGGGTGAGCTCCGAAGCCAGTTATCACCCACTCCGCAGGGGTGAGCACTGAAGCCGGACCTTGTGCCATACAATGGACTGAGGTCCGATGCCGGACAAAAACCCCTCCGCCGGGGTGAGCATCGAAGCCAGTCGTCACCCCCTCCGCAGGGGTGAGCACTAAAGCTAGACCTTGCGCCCTACAGTGGGCTGAGGTCCGATGCCGGACAACACACCCTCCGCAGGGGTGAGCTCCGAAGCCAGTCTTTACCCCCTCCATAGGGGTGAGCACTGAACCGGACCTTGCGCCCTACACTGGGCTGAGGTCCGATGCCGGACAACACCCCCTCCGCCGGGGTGAGCTCTGAAGCCAGTCGTCACCCCCTACGCAATGGTGAGCACTGAAGCCGGACCTTGCGCCCTGCACTGGGCTGAGGTCCGATGCCGGAAAACACCCCCTTTGCAGGGGTGAGCTCCGAAGCCAGTCTTTAACGCCTCCACAGGCGTGAGCACTGAACCGGACCATGCGCCCTAAACTGGGCTGAGGTCCGATGCCGGACAAAACTCCCTCCGCCGGGGTGAGCTTTGAAGCCAGTCGTCACCCCCTCCGCAGGGGTGAGCACTGAAGGCGGACCTTGCGCCTTGCACTGGGCTGAGGTCCGATGGCGGACCACACCCCCTCCGCAGGAGTGAGCTCCGAAGCCAGTCGTCACCCCCCTCTGTAGGGGTGAGCACTGAAGACGGACCTTGTGCCCTACACTGGGATGAAGTCCGATGCCGGACAACACCCCCACCGCAGGGGTGAGCTCCGAAGCCAGTCGTCACCCCCTCCGCAAGGGTGAGCACTAATGCCGGACCTTGCGCCCTACACTGGCTGAGGTCCAAAGCCGGACAACACCCCCTCCGTAGGGGTGAGCTCCGAAGCCGGTCATCACCCCCTCCGCAGGGGTGAGCACCGAAGCCGGACCTTGCACCCTCCACTGGGCTGAGCTCCGATGTCGGACCTCCCCCTTCCGCGGGGCGGAGCTCCACCTCTCCTAAGAGGCGAGCTCTGATGCCGGACCTCACCCCCTCCGCAGGGCTGAGCTCCGAAGAGGGCAAGACCCTACAAGCACAGGGAACACTCAAGACAAGAAAGTGCACGGGGTAGAAAAGGGGAAGGGCCCACCCGGGATCCTTATCTCCCTGAGATGGGCCCGGCGGCCACTGTCGGTACCCTCAATACCGGTTACCCCCGCGCATAGGAGAAAACCGCCTAAGGACCTCGCCCGCTCCGCAGAGGTGAGGCCCGAAGGCGCCACATGTCCAGCAGGGCCGGGGCTCCCCTCTCCTCAGAAGAGAGCTCCGGGTCTGCCACGTGGCCAGAACAGCCGGACCTCACCCCCCACAGGGGTGAGCTCTGAAGGCCCCACGTGTCCAGTAGGGCCGGGGCTCCCCTCTCCTCAGAAGAGAGCTCCGGGCCTGCCACGTGGCCAGAAGAGCCGGACCTCACCCCCCCGCAGGGGTGAGCTACGAAGGTTCCATGTGTCCAGTAGGGCAGGGGATCCCCTCTCCTCAGAAGAGAGCTCCGGGCCTGCCACGTGGCCGGAAGAGCCGGACCTCACCCCCCGCAGGGGTGAACACCGAAGGCGCTACGTGTCTAGCAGGGCCGGGACTCCCGTCTCCTCAGAGGAGAGCTCCGGGTCTGCCACGTGGCCAAAAGAACCGGACCTCGCCCCTTCCGCAGGGGCGGGCTCCGAAGGCGCCACGTGCCCTGGGGGGCGTACCTCCCCTCTCCCCAGAGGTGAGCTCCGGGCCTGCCACGTGGCCGCGTGCAGTGCTGCCCGCACCGGCGCGGTAGGCAGCAGGAGCAAAGGCATGCCGTGCCTTGTTCGGTCAAGGCATTCAAGACCTGCACCTTCCCAAGGCGCGGAGGCTCGGCGCACGGTTGTCAGGAGGCACTATGCCCAGTCACAGTCAAGACAGGCGCACCATGTCAGGAGCTGTAGACCAATAAATACAGCGACAAGACCTGCCCTGCCGTCCCTGACATCATCAACCACTACGCCTAGCTTGCGGCACGGGCATGACGGCA
The DNA here is from genome assembly GCA_030760725.1 of Neostapfia colusana. NCBI lineage: Eukaryota > Viridiplantae > Streptophyta > Magnoliopsida > Poales > Poaceae > Neostapfia > Neostapfia colusana. Next base: position 86,449,730 of record JASWHV010000004.1, on the reverse strand, counting down.
GGACAAAGACTAAGAAGCCATCGCTAGAAAACAGCTACCAACATTCACTGCAAAACATGGTAAATGGTAGGACATCACCCTGGGGCCACCTGTCAGGCCCCAGGGCCCACCTTGTAAGCCGCCTGAGCCTTGAAGTATAAAAGGCTTGGATAGGCAACATTGCAAGGGGTTCGGCTAATTTTGACCCCGACTGCACACTCAGTTCATCTCCAAGCTTAGAACTCCGGTTCTAAGCCCCGAGCAACACAACTCCCGTGGACGTAGGGTTTTACACTCCGGCGACCTGAACCACGTAAAAATCCTTGTGTCAATCCTCTCACAACCAACGTGACCCCCTCAAGAGGACTAGCCCCTCCGAAAAGAACCTTCTCGGGCTGCCCTGACGCAGGCCCAGGGGAAGGGTCGACGCTACACTTCGACACATTCCAACATGTCAAAATTCAAATTATCTATCTTCCTAATGAAATGCTCATATACATATGAGGCATTCTTCAAATTTTGAACACAAATTGATTCAAAAAAATTATAAAAATCTGAAAAAATTATAGAGGTTGGTATGATGACTACAAATTCCCATTGAAAAACTCAATTAAAAAATCATTATATTGATCAAGATAGAAAAATGACAAATAACCAGTGTTATTTGTTTTTTATGTTCTGATCAATTTCAAAGTTTTTACCAAGTGAAATTCAATGGAAACCTTTAATACTAAACCATATTACAACGGAATTTGACTTCTTAAAAGGCCCCTCATTTTAATCAAGAGTATTAATTAAGTTTAGATAAAGATCTTCTCAGGCGGTTGGTACTGATCAACCGCCTGAGAGAAGTCCTTTCCTCTGGTGGGTATTTTGTAATAACCGTCTGAGGTAAAATATTTAGATTCCAATATAAATAATTAAACATGTATAGATTCTACAAATTGAGTCCAAATTCGAGGATTCTTTTTTCTTCATTCTTAAAAAAATTAATATCCACCAACTGGACCACAATACTTTAAAACATGTATAGCCAACATTTGTAACATTTTGGTAAATATCAAATTAATTTATATTCACTTATTCTTCATATTTTTTGTATCTCCTAAAAAAGTATCTTTCACTAAAATTTGTTTGTATGAACATATTTGTCTTCATTATACATGCATGAATTTTGGTCATTTTTTAAAGCATCCCAACATGTCAAAATTCAAATTATCTATCTTTGTAATGAAATGCTCATATATATATGAGGCATTCTTTAAATTTTGAACATTGATTCAAAAAAATTATAAATATCTGAGAAAAATCATAGAGGTTGGTATGATGACTACAAAGTCCCATTAAAAAACTCAATTGAAAAATCATTATATTCATCAAGATAGAAAAATGACAAATAGCAAGTGTTATTTGTTTTTTATGTTCTGATCAATTTCAAAGTTTTTACCAAGTCAAATTTGATGGAAACCTTTAATACTAAACCATATTACAAGAAAGTGGAATTTGGCTTCTTAAAAGGCCCCTCATTTTAATCAAGAGTATTAATTAGGTTTAGATAAAGATCTTCTCAGTCGGTTGGTACTGATGAACTGCCTGAGAGAAGTCCTTTTCTTAGGCGGATATTTAGTAATAACTGCCTGAGGTAAAATATTTAGATTCCAGTATAGACGTCTATCTTCGCAGGCGGGTGGTAATGAATAACCGCCTGAGGGTAGTCCTTTCTTTAGGCGGTTATTACTTCAGAGCCGCTTGCGAAGATAGACATCGATATATAGATCTCGGCTTCCTTGGAAAAACCTAACCCGGGCGAAATCACTTAGACGCCGCCAGACTGCCAAAATTTCGTTTGGCGCCAATTCTTCGCCAACCTCGCCACCGAGCTTCGCCCTCACTGCCGAGCTTCGCCGAACTTCGACCTCGCCTCTTCCTTCCCTTCTTCCTGGTACGCCGAGCTTTACCCTCACCGTTTCCTTCCCTTCATTCCAGTCATTAGGCCGAGCTTCGACGTTGCCACCAGGTACGCTGCTGCTTCCTTCCCTCCTCCGTCCCCGTGTCGCTTCCCTCCTCTCCCTTGCCACCGGCCGAGTCATGTCCTCACCGCCGCCGCACCCTCGATTTTCTCAAACCCTAGGTTCATATCTAATTTTCATTAATCAAAGTTTTTGAACACGCAACAAAGTCAAATGAAGATTGTAGGTCATATGAAGATTGGAAATGAAGATTGTAGGTCATATGTTATGTCTTACCTAGAGAGTAGTTCCCTTTTTTGACAAAAAAAAACAACAGGAAGATTTCCTGCTAATAGCTGATGATCACAGCAATAGTTGATGAATGTCGGCAATTTGGTCTTCAGTTCCAATGTGACTTAGCTCCATTTTCCCTTCTTCTACACAAGCTCGGGTAAAATGAAACTTGGTGTCAATGTGCTTCATTCTTTCATGATACTTTGGGTTCTTTCTCAACTCAATCGTTGCTTTATTGTCCACCCATAGTCAGAACACCCGAGAAGGTTCATCCATTATTTCAGCTAACAGTCGACTGAGCCAAATTCCTTGACATGCCCTGGATGAGGCAGCTTGCCTAGATCACTCATAGAGAATATGGTCATCATCTTATTCTCGAAACTTATGATGGTCTCAACACATGGCCCACGTGTAATTAAATCATCTACATAAACACCAATGATCAGCAGTTTGTCTCCCTTCCCTTGTCTGCATTTATTTTTGTAGCTTTCATTGAAGTGGGACATATTTTTTGTCTTATTAGTTCTAGAATGGAAAGCCCTAAGAAGACTGTTGCTGGTAGTGACAATGAAGAAGGCAATATGGAGTTTAGTGACTCTAGCTGCTCAGGCTCCTTTCACTGTCCATGGGACCCTTTTCCAAATATAATAATTAAAAAGACTTCAGAGGATCTTGACCCGAAATATGATCCTGCCGACGAGGTATGGATCACGTATCTTAACTCCAGCAATTTAAGTTAATGTTGGTTGTCAAGTATATGAAATCTTATAATTCTTTTCTAACTAGCTTAATCATGAAGACAACGAGGTGACTTCGGCTCCTAAAACTACAGAAGGTTCTCCAATGGTTGAATCCTCATGTTCACTAAAGCAAAAACGAGGGCAACAAGGTCCCAATAAGGGTCCATTGATCTGCATTATATACATAACAAGTGTCGGTCCATGTGGGCTTCCCCAAGAACTACTGGACTCAGTTGCAAAGTACCAAAATGCATGCGGTTTTCTTGTTAGAGAGCTCGTGCCGATCACAACTGAGGATTGGAGAAAATTACCTGAAGAGAACAAAAATTAGTTGCGGGAGAGGATAAAGAAACAATTCAAGTTTCTGAAAGGCATAGAAGAAGCTGTTAAGAAAGCAACATTGGTCTCCTGCGGCAAGAAGTTTTGCGGCTGGAAGAGTAAAATGAATGCTTATGTTAACTCTGATAAGGTTCCTAGCCTGAAGAAAATGGGAAAAATCACACAAGATCAGTGGCAAGAATTTGTTCGTCAAAGAACAACACTTGATGCTAAATCCCTAAGTGCAAGTAGGTCAGAGCTTGCCAAAAAGAACAAATACCATCATCCCTTGGGGTCTGCTGGATATGCACCCAAAGTTCAGAAATGAAATAAGATATTAGAGGAAACTACCAGGGAAATCCTCACCCGTTAGAAGGCTGCGATGAGAGAACTCAGCGGTGAGTCTTTGCTCGATCAGGTTTGACCAGCGACAACAAACTTGAAAAGCTCGACTCTGTGAATGAAGTAGAGCGAAAAATAAAAGAAGTAATTGAAAAGCAACAGAAGGGTCTCTTCAAGCCAAAGAGGGAGAATGACCAACTTAACGCTATCCTAGGAAACCCAGAACACAGTGGACGTGTTCGAGCAATCTCTTCACAGATGTCCTGGAGAGATGTTTTCCCGAAGGATCAAGAGTCATAGAGAAGACATGACGAGTTCAAGAAAACTCTTGAAACGATTGCTCAAAAGGTCAAAGAAAATGTGCAAGAAATAATGGATCAACTTAGACAATCGGGACAGTTAGTGGCACCGAGTACAGCGACGGTTCCCATGGCAAAGGAGCATTTGGCCCAGCCAACTGCCTACACTAGCAGCGTAGGTTCTGTGCCAGGCTCAGGGTCCCATACATTCGCTATCGATTATATTGTTAATGACAGATCTTGTCGTCTTCTTGTCCCGATTGGTAGAGTAGGCAACAAAACTAAACAGGTTGCCACTGCTATGGCAAAACCTGATCGTGACTTCAGCGGCAATGCACTTCCGTTGTATTATGTTGTGGTGCAAGTTCTTTAGATCATTGATAATGATTATGAAGATTATGAAATAGACCACATCACACATGAGGGGATCACGTCTCTGGGGCAGGCTGTCAACCAATTAATCCTTTGGCACCGACGCGATATTATGTTGGATGATGAGCCGATGTCTAGCCCCATCTTATCTCAAAAGACTGCAACCCCGTCTTCTAAGCCGAAAGTCCAAGAAGATCCACTCCCACTATGTCTCAGCAAGGATGACACTAATCTTGCTAGTGAAGATAACAAAGAATAACTAGTTGAACAACAGCTTGAAGCAGTACCAAATGAAGCTACTGGTAGTATAGAGCAACCAGTTGAGCAACTTCCGATGACTACTCCTCGATCATCAGTGCCTATAAAAGTTAGCTCATACGAAAATAAGAAACCTTCATTAGAAGTGTCAAAGTATTTGGAAAAACTGAAGGAAAATATTGCAAAATCAAGTGCATCTCGTTCTTCACATGAGCCGGCAATAGAAGATATCGAGGAGTGGGAAGAAGACGGTGTCATATACAATCGGCAAACGGCTTTAGTTAAACCAGGTGTTCTAATATACGAGATTAATGAAGTTCCTCCTCGATATGAGAATCGTAAGCCGTTTATGACATCGGTACAACTGAGCAAGCAACCTTTGTTGCTCAGAAGAATGCACGAGTGGTACATAACTGCCAGCACGAAATATGAACTTTCTTACGTCATATTTATTGTGCCAAAAGATGCATTCTGGAGCATTGGATCAGAAAAATGAGGCCTTCTCTTTGAAGATCTACATAGCCTTTTCTATCGAGGCATGCTCGAAATCAACCTGCTACTCATCTGGTGCTTGTAAGTGCCTCTAATATTTCAAATTTGCTTTTCTCACTACATGGATACACATGTCATGAGATTATAACAATTCCAAACTTTTTCAATAGGATGCAATACATGGATAATAAAAAGTTGGATACCAAGACAGGTATCCTTGACCCTACAATGATTGCAAAGTGCCAATTCAACTTTCAAGTGGATCGGAAGTCTTCTAGGTACAGGCACCAGAAAAAAAAGAATTTGACAAAACAATCGCATAAGAAAAGAAGGATAAAATGTTAAGTGTTGCAACTTACATAGGATGTGCCATGTTTAACTTTGTTTGAGATGGCAAGGACTCAATAAATGCTCCGTACCACATTGAGTAAGTTTGACATATGACATTGAAATAGCAATTATTGCTAATTGTTAACTTAACACGTGTGTTTGTACATGTGCAGTAACCACTACATAATGATCTTCATCAAGCCAACGCAGGGTTTGGCAACGGTGTTGGACTTGGCTGATTACACACCAGATCGTTACAAAGATTTCCTTTCCATTTTGAAACTGTACAGTTATTCAATACTTTTAATTTACACATATTTAAAATGTGTTGACAAGTTTTATATGACATTCCTTGTACTACAGGGCTTGGCGGTTTTATGTGAAAGAACCTGTCGGTCAGAGCCCTCCTAATAAGGATGCATTGGATATATCGACAAATTTTCCTTGTCCCAAGCAGCCTTCTGGGAGCGTCTTATGTGAGTATTACGTATGTGAGCATCTTCGGACCGCCTGCGAATATAGAATGAATCGTGAGGATGTAAGTTATCCTTAATGTTGATATTGTATTTTCTTACTTTTGAGTTTTATTTTCGTTGTAACTAGTGTATTTTCTTACCACAACTAGGGTGTATCTGTATAGCTATTGCAAAAAAAATCTGTTAAGCTTGTTACTTCATAGAATTATTACTACTGTTCTACTCATGAGTTGTTATATATTTCATTGCAGCACGTGAAGAATGTTTACCAAGAATGGCCGGTTTGTAGAAGTATTTCTGATGGAGGAGCCGACAAGATTGCGAGTGAATTGTGTCAATTCATGCGTCGAGAAATCTTCCACCGAAGAGGGCTGTACTTCGATAATGATGGTGGAGTAGCTGATGTGCCAGAACTTTGCCAGTAAGATAATAGAAACATCTTTTAGTGAAACTTGTAAACTATGTAACTGTTGGTGTAACAAACTATGAGATCACTTCTGTGTAATCTGTACATGTTTTAGTAAATTGACTTCTGTGATTATATTGTTTTACATCTTTTAGTGAAACTTGTAAACTATGATGACTGTTGGTGTAACAAACTATGAGATCACTTTTGTGTAACCTGTACATTGTTTTAGTAAATTAACTTCTGTGATTATATTGTTTTAGTGTAAACTATGAGATGAGTTTTGTGATTAAATTGTTTTAGTGAAATTGACCTGGAAATTAGAAATAACAACAGGTACTACTGCATAGGGTATACTTTATCACAGACGGTTCTTTACCTACGGCTAGACCTGCCTGTGAAATTATATTATCACAGGCGGCTAGTCATAGGTAAAGAACCCCTGTGATAAAAGGATTACGTAGGCGGTTACACTTACGGTACAAACCGCATGTGATAAAGTGTCTTCACAAGCGGCTAGTAGTAGTTAGAGGACCGCCCATGCTAATATAGATATCACAGGCGGTAAAACTTACATTACTAACCGCCTGTGATAAAGTGTCTTCACAGGCGGCTATTAGTAGTTAGAGGACCGCATATGCTAACATAGATATCACAGGCGGTAAAACTTACGTTGCTAACAGCCTGTAATAATGTGTCTTCACAAGCGGTTAGGCCTAGATAAAGGACCGCCTTTGATAAATCTATTTCACAGGCGGTATGTAACACCTTCAATTTCGTATCCATGCATGCATACATATTTCATATAGAGAAACATTTTAAATAAAGTAGAACGGGAGAAAGATAGCTAAAAAGAGCCAATTCCAATTCACCAAGGAGCACTGTCGACACTTCCCGCGGCAATGCTGGCCACGTGGCAGGCTCGGAGCTCGCCTCAGGAGAAGGGGCGAGGTCCGATCCTGCTGGACACGTGTTGCCTTCGGAGCTAGTCTCTGCGTGGAAGCGAGGCTCAGCCCCGCGGGACACGTGTTGCCTTCGGAGCTAGTCTCTGCGGAGAAGCGAGGCCCAGCCGGGGGACACGTGGCGCTTTCGGAGCTCACCCCATAGGAAGGGATGAGGTCCGGCTCCGCCAGACACGTGTCAACCTCGGAGCTCGCCTCCGAGATATCCGGTCTGCTGGACACGTGTCGACCTCAGAGCTCACTTCCGAGAAGAGAGGTCCGGCACTGACACGTGGCGTACGTGGAGCTCGCCTCTGAGGGAGAGGGAGGTCCCGCCCACCAGACACGTGGCGCACGTGGAGCTTGCCTCTGAGGGAGAGGGAGGTCCCGCCCACCAGACACGCGGCGCAACGGCGCTCGCCCCTGAGGAAAAGGGAGGCCCGTCCCCGCTGGACACGTGGCGTCTCCGGAGCTCACTACTGCGGAGATGCAAAATCCTTAAGCGGTTTTTCTTCTATACACGCGGGAATACCTGGTACTGAGGAAACCGACACGATTTCCACGTTGCTACCGCGCCAAATCAATTGGAGATAAGTTGTTAAGATCCAAAACAAGTTGAATAGGACTCTTATTTGAAATCCAATCAGAGTAGGACCGTTCCTTATTCCCTTATAAATAGAACCCAAAACCCCTGGCCGCAACCACGTACCTATTTTCCACCTCCCTAGTCGATGACTTGGAGGCTCTAGCTCCCAACTCGCCGAGTTAACCCCCTTCGCAAGATTTCAGTCGCCGGTCAGCACCGTCGATGAGCCGTCACACATCGCCGTCATCGGAAGAAGAGCCGACGATCATAAGAGAAGTGAGGTAGGTCTTAGTTACCCATCTTACGACGTCGTCGCATCCGTTTTCTTCGTTTCCTTCAGACAAAACGTTTTTCGTATGGATAGATTACGTTTGATTGGGTTTTTGACGATGGAATTGATCTAGATCTTGAGTCAAGATCATCACCACGTCCACACTTGATCCTTACACCCTTGTTCACCATAAAACCCCATGCAAGCCATTAAAACATTCAAGAACACATACAAACCGAATTAATGAAACTGCACCATAGGATCAGCATGCACCTACACTATTGCATCTTGAGTAAAGTTTGTGCATGATGATTGATTGCTGTAAATCCTGTATGTGCGTGATCGTGAGTAGAAGGAAAAGCTCAGGAAGCCACCTACGAAGGACTACAACACCAAGACTTCGAGACACGTGAGCAACAAAAGCCACAGGAACAAGGCAAGTGCACCTTGACCATATTGACCCCATGTTTTGAAACTGTTTTGTTTGCGAAAACATGTATGTTTGAGTCAACTTGATGGGAAACCTCTTTTATAGGAGTTTATTAGCTTTGTTAACCACCCTTGTCGCGCGGGAAAGTTTATGGGTCAGGTATGGTCGTTTTTGCTTTTTGCTTCGCTTAGCTTATGGGATACGGGAAAGCGAAGTAGAGCATGTCTAAGTACTGCACTCATATGAATAATGTTAATGAGAACTTGATGATGATAATGAACATGAATTGGGGGAGATCTAGGAAAGCTTGGTTTGTTGATGTGGTAGAATGAGATGGTGCTTTACTTGCCATAGATCTAAGGACCGGTTCATGCCAGCACATGCCAGGAAAACAGTGCCACCACAAGGCCAAATATGCGTGCGACTTAGCTGACTAATTAGGTAAGTTCCTAGATTGTTATGTGCTGTGGAAGGCTCGGGGAATGGGAGTCGAGAGAGGACTGCCCTGGGAACTGCATGGCACAAGAGGGGGCCCGTAGGTGGGATACTAGTGATTCGAGCCTGCTGGTGAAACCTTAGTGAGTCCATACATCTAGTAGCCCCTTTGTAAAGGATATTTTGTGATCTCTTGGCCATACACCGATGGTTGTTGTGACACCCTCAATTCTGTGGAAAACCACGGAACTTAGAACTGATGCATATGTGTGCCTAGGATGTTCATCACACATACACATATGTTCCACAAACTGAATTCAGAATATATATAACCACGAATAACAGAGTTTATTACAATGTTTCATGAGTCTTGGACTCATGCTCACAGCGGAAGTCTTAATTTAACAGCGGAAGTCTTATTTCTATGCAGCGGAAGTCTTCTAACTAATGCGGAAGCAATCTAAGCAGTAGCGGCTCCATCTCTACTCCATCCCCACAGGCAAGGTTGAGAACAGATTACACGCCTAATGCTCCACTTGGTCTTCATAGTAATCTTCTCCCGTTGCTGATGATGAAATAATAATGCAAGTTTGAGTACAATGATGTACTCAGCAAGTGCGGGAAAATATGATATGTAGCTCATAACAAAGTAGGTATAAAAAGGCTCATTGCAGAAAGCAAAGTTATTTATCAAAAAACCACGATAAAACAACAACTTATCTTTAAGTGAATGTAATCCCAATATGTATTAAAATACCGATCATACCTCCATTATGTTCATTACCTTCCATGTCCCATCCAGACATTAATCAACCTCATTCTTGCTCACGGATACCTTCTCGTATTCGCTACCATCTCACGAATACCATCTCGTATTCGCTACCATTTCATAAACAACTTCGTCTCACACCGAGACCAACCTTGTTGCCATGACTCAACAGTCATGCAACCCATCTTATCACCCGGACTCAACAGTCCCGAAAACAAAACTAAAACCAAACCATCCAAAACCATAACTAATAACCATATCCAATCACCATTCCAACTAATCATGGAAGTTGGCCAGGCGCTTGTGACCATAAGCTCGGCTATCATGATAGTTTTAAGACTCTGCAGAGTTTGCACCTCTTTACCCACAAGTTTGTGATTTCGTCACCCGTCAGCGACTGCAGAACCTCCATTATACCAGTACACAACCGTCGGTGTATGGCCAAGAGATCACAAAATAGCCTTTACAAAGGGGCTACTAGATGTATGGACTCACTAAGGTTTCACCGGCAGGCTAGAATCTCCAATCCTCCCACCCATGGGCCCCCTCTTGTGCCATGCAGTTCATAGGGCAGTCCTCACTCGACTCCCATTCCCCGCCCCTTCCACGGTCCATAACAATATAGCAACTTACCTAATTACTCAGCTAAGCCGCACCCATACTTGGCCTTGTGGTGGCACTGTTATCCTGGCATGTGCTCGCATGAACCGGTCCTAATTACTCATGCATAAACTTCAACTAGATGCGATGATGCATATGCATGATATCCTATAATCAGTTTTATTAGATCGCTTTGTACGTGTACTTGCATAGTTTGCATGGATTTTACTATGAACAGAGTTGTTCGGATCAAATGTGGACGTGGCGATGACCTTGTCTTTAGATCAACCCGATCAACAAGTGATCTGTCCACGAGGAAGCTTCTGTTCGAAAGGAATCAAAGAACATATGCAAAGAAAACACGACGATGTCGTAAGGTGGTATTGGAGACCTACCTTACGTTCTTCTTGGTCTCGGGGTCCTTCTCTGATCAGACAGATCGTTGGGCTCCCTTCCGGCGATCCTTCTCGACTGAACTCCGGCGATGGTTTTATCGGCTAGTTGGGGGCTAGGCTCTAAGTTGTCGGCTCAGGAGGTGGAAAAGAAGTTTGTGGTTTTGGCCAAAGGTTCTGGGTTCTAGTTATAATCGGGAGAAGAAGAGTCCTAATCTGATTGTATTTCGAATAAGAGTCCTATTCAAATTATCGTTGAATCTTAACAACTTATCTTTAGTTGATTTGGTGTGGTAACATTGTGGAATTCAGGTCGGTTTCCTCTCCGTACCGGTATTTCTGCACGTACAGAATCCAAAAACCGCTCCAGAACTCGTTACCTCCGCGGTGATGAGCTCTGGAAGTTGCACGTGTCCACCGGGGCCTGGTCTCCCCTTTTCCGCAGAGACGAGCTCCGGTTTTGCCGCGTGTCAAGCGAGCGAGACCTCCCTCTCCTTCGGAGGTGAGCTCCGCGTGCGCCACGTATCCTGGCGGTCGGGACCTCCTCTCTATTCGAAGGTGGCTCCGGACATGCCACGTGTCAGTGCCGGACCTTTCCTCTCCCCGGAGGTGAGCTTCGTGAATGCCACACGTCAAGTAGCGCCGGACTCCCTTTTTCCTCAGAGACGAGCTCCGAAGTCGACACGTGTCCAACAGTGTCAGACCTTTCGGAGATAGGCTCCGGTGGTGACACGTGTCCAATAGAACCGGTCCTTCTCAGAGGTGAGCTCCGAGATAGACACGTATCTCGCGCGACTGGTCCTCTAATTTCCGCGGTGACTAGCTCCAAAGGTGACATGTGTCCTGTGGAACTAGCTTCACTTCTCCGCAGAGGCTAGCTCTGGGGGCAACACATGTCCCGCAGGGTCAGACCTCTCCCCCTTTGCGGAGATGAGCCCCGAGCCTGCCACGTAGCCATTTTAGCGGTGGACCTCTCCCCACTTCACATGGATGAGCTCCGAACATGCCACGTGGCCAGCGGGCCTCAGGAGTTGTCTTCGGCGCTCTCGGTGAACTGGATTCTTGTTCTTTTGGCTATCCTTTTAATTCTTTCTCTGTTCCTACTTCCTTTAAAATGTTTTCTCTTCATGAAACATGAATACATGCAGAACCAAAAATGAGGGTGTCACAAATCTACCCCCCTTAAATTTAATCTCGCACTCGAGATTCGTTGGTAGAGAATAGATGAGGAAATTCTGCCTTGATGTCTTCTTCGCGCTCCCATGTAGCTTCAGCTTCGGTGTGATGGCTCCATTGTACCTTGCAACATCGGATCACTTTGTTCCTGGTGACCCTATCCTTTACGTCCAAAATTCGGACAGGGTGCTCCGTATAAGTCAGGTCTTCTTGAAGTTTAAGCTCTTCCATTGGTATTTGCTCCTGTGGTACTCTCAAGCACTTCTTGAGTTGGGATACATGAAACACGTCATGTACATCGGAGAGATATGTTGGGAGCTCTAGTTGATAGGCTACTTCTCCTCGCTTGTACAAAATCTTGAATTGTCCGATGTAGCGAGGTGCTAGCTTGCCTTTGACGTTGAAATGTCGTTGGCCACGGATAGGAGATACCTTAAGGTATACGAAGTCTCCTACTTCGAAAGTCAACTTCCTTCGCCTATTGTCCGCATAGCCTTTCTGTCGTGACTGAGCAGCCTTTAAGTTCTCCCGTATCGTTTGGACATGCTTTTCAGCTTCTTGTAGCACTTCGGGTCCAAACACCTGGTTCTCTCCGGTTTCGTTCCAAAACAGCGGTGTTCTACACCGTCTACCGTACAATGCTTCGAAAGGAGACATCTTCAAGCTAGCTTGATAGCTGTTGTTATAGGAGAATTCGGGGTACGGTAAACTCCTATCCCAACTACGCCCATGTTTCAAGGTGCAAGCTCTCAACATACAACAACAACAACCAAGCCTTTATCCCAAGCATGTTGGGGTCGGCTTGACATGAAACCCAATATCAATTAAGTAAAAGAGAGGAAGAGATATAAGAACAAGGAAAAAAGAAAAAAAAGAAAAAAAAAGAAAAAAAGAAAAAAAAAGAAAAAAGAAAAAGAAAAAAGAGAAAAGAAAAAAAGAAAAAAAACAAGACTACGATTCAGGCACATGAATTGCTACTTTCCATGCGGTCCTATCATGAGCTAAGTCTCTGAATACATTCCATTCTTTTAAATCTCGTTTTACCGCATCCTCCCAGGTCAACCTTGGTCGTCCTCTACCCCTCCTAATATTTTCTCTACCTCTTAAAATCCCACTGTTAACCGGTGCTTCTGGAGGTCTCCGTTGGATATGTCCAAACCACCTAAGTCGATGTTGGACTAACTTCTCTTCAATCGGCGCCACCCCTACCTTATCACGAATCGCCTCATTCCTTATTCGGTCTCTTCTCGTGTGCCCGCGCATCCACCGTAGCATGCGCATCTCTGCGACACTCATTTCTTGGACATGTTGCAGTTTAGTTGGCCAACATTCCGCCCCATAGAGCATCGCGGGTCTGATCACCGTCCTATAGAACTTCCCTTTTAGCTTTTGTGGGACTTTCCTATCACATAGGATTCCAGAGGCTTGTCGCCATTTCATCCACCCTACCTTGATCATGTGGCAAACATCCTCATCAATATCGCCATTGCTTTGTAACATTGATCCTAAGTATCGGAAAGAGTCCCTTCTAGGTACTATTTGTCCTTGTAGACTAACATTTCTCTCTTTACGACCAACACCACTAAAGTCACACCTCACATACTCGGTTTTGGTCCTACTAAGTCTAAACCCCTTGGACTCTAAGGTTTGTCTCCATAACTCTAATTTCTTATAAACACCATCTCTAGTTTCATCTACCAGCACTACATCATCAGCAAAGAGCATCCACCAAGGGATATCCCCTTGTATATCCTTCGACACCTCATCCATCACCAAGGAAAAGATGTGTGGGCTCAAAGCTGATCCTTGATGTAGTCCTACCGTGATAGGAAATGCACCAGTCTCACTATCACTTACGCACACACTGGTCCTAACATTATTGTACATATCCTTGATAAGGGTAATGTACTTTGTTAGCACTTTATGTTTCTCTAGTGCCCACCACATGACTGACCTTGGTATCTTGTCGTACGCCTTCTCCAAGTCGATGAACACCATATGCAAGTCCTTCATCTGCTCCCTATATCTCTCCATATGCTGATGAAGCAAGAAAATCGCCTCCATTGTAGACCTCCCAAGCATAAAACCAAACTGGTTTTTAGTGACATTGGTCACTTTCCTCAGGCGGTGTTCAATCACTCTCTCCCAAAGCTTCATAGTATGGCTCATAAGCTTAATACCTCGATAATTAGTACAACTTTGAATATCTCCTTTATTTTTGAAGATAGGTACTAATATACTTTTCCTCCATTCTTCAGGCATCTTGTTTGACCGAAAAATGTGGTTGAATTGCTTTGTGAGCCATACTACTGCCACGTCCCCAAGACATCTCCACACCCCAATAGGAACATCGTCAGGGCCGCGGGCCTTTCCTCCTTTCATCCTTTTTAAGGACTCCTTAACCTCAAACTCTTGTATCCTCCGCACGAACCGCCTCTTAGAGTCCTCAAAGGAGTCATGCAACTCAACCATAGTGCTCCCATTCCCATCATTGAATGGCCCATTAAAGTAATCACGCCATCTATTCTTAATCTCTTCATCCTTCACTAGAATGCGGTCAGTCTCATCTTTGATGCATTTAACTTGATTGATATCCCTCATCTTTCTCTCACGGATTTTTGCTACCTTGTATATGTCCCTTTCACCTTCTTTTGTCTCTAGTCTCTCATATAACTTATCATAGACCTGTCCTCTTGCCTTACTCACAACCCGCCATGCATTCTTCTTAGCCTCTTTGGACTTAAGCATGTTGCTTGCGCTTCTATCATTATGCCAACTCTTGTAACACTCCTTCTTCTCCTTAATGGCCTTTTGTACATCCTCAATCCACCACCAAGTGTATTTATCTACAATTTTCTTTCCCTTTGTCACACCGAACACCTCACTAGCTACCTTCCTAATGCAAGTTGCCATCTTCATCCACATACTATCTGCATCTCCATTTTCTACCCAGGGTCCTTCTGTGATCACCCTACTTTTAAAGGATTCTTCTGATTCTCCCTTCAACTTCCACCACTTTGTTCTTGTGATTTTGACACCTTTGTCCCGCAAAGAACATGTATGGAAGCAAAAGTCAGCTACCACAAGCTTATGTTGTGTCACAACACACTCCCCGGGGATCACCTTACAATCTAGACACTCCCGTCTATCCTTTCTCCTTGTGAGGACAAAGTCAATCTGGCTAGAGTGTTGGGCACTACTAAAGGTCACTAGGTGAGATTGCCTCTTCCTAGAGAGGGTGTTAGCTATCAACAGATCATAGGCTACGGCAAAGTCTAGGATGTCCTTACCCTCTTGATTTCTATCGCCGCATCCAAAACCTCCATGTACTCCCTCAAATCCTAGGTTAGTTGCACCCACATGACCATTGCGATCTCCACCTATGAGGAGTTTCTCAGTTATCGGTACACTACTAACCATATCCTCCAAGTCCTCCCAAAATTGCCTCTTAGCACTCATGTTGAGCCCAACTTGTGGGGCATAAGCACTAATGACGTTCAAGACAATGTCTCCAATTACTATCTGGATTAAGATGATCCTATCCCCTCGTCTTCAAACATCCACTACTCCATCCTTAAGACTCTTATCTATTAGAACACCTACGCCATTCCTAGTCCCAGCCAAACCAGAATACCAAAGCTTGAAACCGGTATTCTCGACTTCTCTCGCCTTTTGACCCACCCATCTAGTCTCTTGTACACAAAGGATATTTACTCGTCTCCTAATGGCAACATCTTCTAACTCACGTAGCTTCCCCATCGAGGATCCTACATTCCAACTACACACCCGAAATCTATGTTCCTCAGCTAGCTTCCTTACGCTTTGCACCCATCGAGTAAGATGCAAAGACCCTTGCTCACTTATCACTACATCCGGGCCATGATGTAGCGCGCCACTAAGGCGGTGGCGATCCGGCCCTTGCTCATTTAACACCATATCCGGGTTCCGATATGGCGCGCCACTATGGCGGTGGTGACCCGGCCCTTGCCCACTTAACACCATACCCGGGTTCCGATATGGCGCGTCGCTAAGAGGGTTACGCCCCAACGGATTTCTATTGGGTTTCATTTCCATGAGAATGGCTAAGTGTAGTTGTTGGCTCGCCACGCCTATCACAACCCCTCCTCCTTTACCCGGGCTTGGGACCGGCTATGTCATTACAACATAGGCGCAAGCTCTCAACATGTCCTCCAAAATTTGGTTTGTCCTTTCGGTTTGTCCATCGGTTTGTGGGTGATAGGCGGAGCTAAAATCCAGTCGTGTACCCATAGCTTTCTGCAGCTTCCTCCAGAATCTAGAGGTAAACTGAGAACCTCGATCTGAGACTATCCTCCTCGGGACTCCATGACGGCACACGATCTGCTCCATGTACAACTCGGCTAATTGTGCAACGTTGTACTTGGCCCTTATAGGGAGAAAGTGGGCGGTTTTCATCAATCGGTCCACGATAACCCAGATGGAGTCATAACCCGACTGAGTACGTGGCAATCCGATGATGAAATCCATACTGATGTCCTTCCACTTCCACTCGGGTACCTTCAATGGTTGCAACAATCCAGCGGGTCTTTGATGTTCGGCCTTCACCCGTTGGCATGTGTCGCATAGGGCAACGTATTCGGCTATGTCCATTTTTCATACCATCCCACCAATAACAAGTCTTCAAGTCCTTGTACATTTTGGTACTTCCGGGATGTATGGAATAGGGTGAATCATGTGCCTCTTTTAATATCATGTCGCGGATGTGCTTCACGTTAGGCACACAAATCCTTTTTCCTAGCCAAAGCGTACCCTTCTCATCTTCCTTGAAATCCTTCTCCATTCCTTGCCGGATCCATTCCTTGATCTCCTTGATCTCCTCATCCGTTGCTTGGCCATCTCTTATCTCTTGCTCCAATGAAGAGTGGATCTCCATCACTTCCATGTTGTTGAAGGATCCGAGGTGTAACAGTTCGAACTCCTTACGTAGTTCGGGTGGTAGCTCCCAAACCGTGAGTTGGTGACATGATCCCTTCCGGCTCAATGCATCAGCTACTACATTGGCCTTCCCAGGGTGGTAGTTGATTCCAACATCGTAATTCTTGATGAGTTCCAACCATCGGTGTTGCCTCAAATTCAAGTCCGTTTGTTAAATATGTACTTGAGGCTTTTATGATCCGTATAGATCTCACATCAATGACCAAGGATATAATGTCTCCAAATTTTCAATGCATGCACTACCGCTGCTAGCTCCAAGTCATGTGTAGGATAATTAAGCTCGTGCTTCTTTAATTGTCGTGAGGCATAGGCTACCACTCGTCCTTCTTGCATGAGCACACATCCGAGCCCATGTCTGGATGCGTCACAATATATGTCAAAGCTCTTGCTTACGTCCGGCAATACCAAAACCGGCACTGTGGTTAGCCTTTTCTTGAGTTCCTCAAAACTATCTTGGCATGCTGGTGTCCATTGAAAGGCTTTTTCCTTTGTTAGCAACTCCGTCAAAGGCTTTGCTATATTAGAGAAGTCCTTGATGAAGAGTCGGTAGTATCCAGCCATCCCAAGAAAAAACTCCGAATATCCCTCACGTTTTGCGGTTGGTCCCACTTCAGAACATCTCTCACTTTTCCGGGATCAACCGATACCCCTTCTTCGGAGATAATGTGGCCTAGGAACGATATTTCCTTTAGCCAAAATTGACACTTGTTAAGCTTGGCATACAATTGATGCTCACGGATTTTCTACAAGGTCAATTTCCAATGTTCTTCATGCTCCTCCTCACTTTTTGAATACACCATAATGTCGTCGATGAAAACCACGATGAACTTATCCAAGTACTCCATGAAGACCTTGTTCATAAGGTACATGAAGTATGCGGTTGCATTTGTTAACCCAAAAGACATGACGGTATATTCATACGAACCATACCGTGTTCGAAAGGCAGTCTTGGGTATATCGGAGGGCTTAATCTTTAGCTGGAAGTATCCCGACCGAAGATCAATCTTGGAGAACACTCGGGCTCCTTTCATTTGGTCGAATAGGTCCTCTATACGGGGCAGAGGGTATTTGTTCTTGATTGTCACCTCGTTGAGAGACCTATAGTCCACGCACATCCTTTGTGTTCCATCCTTCTTGTCTACAAAGAGCACAAGAGCTCCCCATGGTGACGAGCTTGTACGTATAAAACCCTTCAACAACTGCTCCTGAATTTGCTTCTTGAGTTCTACTAGTTCATTTACGGGCATCCTATTGGGTCTCTTTGCTATGGGTGCAGTTCCGGGTACCAAATCAATGGCAAACTCAATGCACTGATCAGGAGGCATACCTGGAAGCTCCTCTGGAAACACGTCCAAAAATTCTTGAACCACTGGAATGATGTCCAATGTTGCTCCTTCAACGTGGTTCAAAATTGCCTTTTCCTTTGTTTGTTGGGCTGACTCAAACTCGACGTGAATACCGTGCTCATTTGTTAACTGCACGCTTCTTTCAGCACATTGGATTACCCCGTTGTGCTTGCTTAACCAATCCATCCCGAGTATTTTGTCAAGCCCTTGGGAATCCAAGACAATGAGGTTGGCAAGGAAGTCTACCCCCCTTATTTTAAGGCTTACTTTTGGACATACTATATTAGTCCTCATCTCTCCACGGGAGAATTAACTAACAATGCACATTTTAAGTGTGATATGGGTAGATTATGCTTGGCAACAAACTTGGATGATATGAAGGAATGTGATGCTCCAGAATCAAATAAAATGGTGGCTGGGTTGGAGTTGGCAAGGAACATACCAATTAAGACGTCCTCAGCCTATTGTGCTTCCTCAGCAGAGACATGATTCACGTTGCCGCAAGCATAGTTCTGCTGTCCACGGTTTCCTTGATTGTCCCCTCCGTTCGGTCGCGGGTTCTGCTTGGGCACATTGCCTTGCTGTCCAGGGCCTCTCCTCGGGCACTGGCTCGCGAAGTGTCCTGTTTCCCCGCATGCAAAGCATGCCCTGTTGCCTACGGCAGCAGGTACGTTGGGGCGGGGTTTTGAACAGGAGCGCCCATGTTGGGTCAGGGCACAGGAGGCATGGGCACACGAGGTGCTTGCGCAACAGGTCGTTGCTGTGGTGGCTGACTAGGGCGGTATGCAGGAGCGGTCGATCCATACTGCGGTGCGGCCGGGGGCATGTACCGAGGTCGTACGTTGCTCCCTTGGGGCTGTTATGGCATCTTCCTCTTGCAATCTCGCTCGATCTCTCGGATCTTGCTTTCAACCACTATAACCTTGTCAACCAGCTTCTGGAAGCTCTCGTAGTCATTGTTGAGGAGCTGAACCTGGATCTCATTGTTCAACCCTCTCATGAACAGGTATTGCTTCCTCTGGTCTGAGTTGACATCTTCGGGGGCATACCGGAACAGTTGTGTGAACTTGTTGAGATACTCATTCACGCTTCTCTGTCCTTGGCGGAGACCTTCAAACTCCTGTCTCTTGAGCATCATTACACCAGCAGAGATGTAATGAGAGTGGAAACTCTCCTTGAACTCAGTACAAGTGATCGTCTCCGGGTCGACATGAGCGTTGCATAGGGCATCCCACCAGTCAGCGGCAGCTCCCATGAGTTGGTGCGACGCAAAAAGAACCTTCTCTTGGTCATTGCACTGCACTATGGCAAGCTTCTTCTCCATGGAATTGAACCAGTCGTCGGCCTCCATGGCGTTGTTAGCTTGAGCAAAGGTGGGTGGTCGAGTCCTCATGAACTCTCCCAGCCTGTTATGAGCCGGCGGTGGTGGTGGCGGTGGTGCCGGAACGGGGTTGTTGTTGTTGGCCTGCAACTGACCCAAAGTTTGGATCATGGTTTGCATAAGTTGATTCTGCATGGCCATCAACCGTTCCAGGTTGTTCTCACCATCTCCGGGGTTAACAGGAACTTCATCGTGGCTATCCTCTTGGTTGCCACGGACGTTCCTTCGGCCGGCGTTTCCTCTCACCATCTGTGAGAGAGAACGAAATAGAATAGAAGGTTAGAAGGTTAGGTAGATCTCCTCAACTATATGCATCAAGATGGGTTGGACTATATATATATTAGCCCATATGAGGATGTGAACAAGTGCCAAAGCATCTCACAGCTCTTTCTACTTATGTGTGGATATGGACAACGTTTTGAGACGTCCCACGACTCACACTAAGCACACAATTCACAAACAATCATCACAAGGGCTCACACAACTACTATCCTGGGCACACATATGCTCCACTTGGTCTTCACAGTAATCTTCTTCTATTGCTGATGATGAAATAATAATGCAAGTTTGAGTACAATGATGTACTCAGCAAGTGCGGGAAAATATGATATGTAGCTCATAACAAGGTAGGTATAAAAGGCTCATTGCAGAAAGCAAAGTTATTTATCAAAAAACCACGATAAAACAACAACTTTTCTTTAAGTAAATGTAATCCCAACATGTATTAAAATACTGATCATACCTCCATTATGTCCATTACCGTGACGCCCTCAATTCTGTGGAAAACCACGGAACCGAGAACTAATGCATATGTGTGCCCAGGATGTTCATCACACATACACATACGTTCCACAAACTGAATTCAGATTATATGTTACCACGAATAATAGAGTTTATTACAATACCTCATGAGTCTTGGACTCATGCTCAC
Source organism: Neostapfia colusana (assembly GCA_030760725.1). NCBI lineage: Eukaryota > Viridiplantae > Streptophyta > Magnoliopsida > Poales > Poaceae > Neostapfia > Neostapfia colusana. Next base: position 86,429,243 of record JASWHV010000004.1, on the reverse strand, counting down.
AGCGGAAGTCTTATCTCTATACAGCGGAAGTCTTTATTCTAAGGCGGAAGCAGTTTAGCTAATGCGGAAGCAAATCTAAGCAGAAGTGGCTCCATCTCTACACCCTCCACAGGCAAGGTTGAGAATAGATTACACGCCGTAATGCTCCACTTGGTCTTCATAGTAGGCTTCTCCTACTGCTGATGATGAAATAATAATGCAAGTTTGAGTATAATGATGTACTCAGCAAGTGCGGGAAAACACATGATATGCAGCTCATAACAAGGTAGGTATAAAAAGGCTCATTTGTAGAAAAGCAAATTTATAAAACCATGATAAACAGCAACTTAACTTTAGATGAATGTAATCTCAACATGAACTACGTAGGATCACGTGCATACAAGATTCACAGCAATCAATATCATGCACAAACCTTAAACTAGATGCGACGATGCACATGCATGCTATCCTATGATTAATTTTATTAGATTGGTCTGTACGTGTTCTTGAATAGCTTGCATGGACAGAGGTGTTTGGATCAAAAGTGGATGTGGCGATGATCTTGTCTTTAGATCAACCTGATCATCAAGTGATCTATCCACGAGAAGGCTTCTGTTCGAAAGGAATCAAAGAACAGATGCAAAGAAAACACAACGATGTCGTAAGGTGGTATTGGAGACCTACCTTACGTTCTTCTCGGTCTCGAGGTCCTCCTCAGATCGTTGGGCTTCCTCCGGCGATCTTCCTTGCTGTACTCCGGTGATGGTCTACTCGGCGGATTGGGACTAGGGCTCTAAGTCGTCAGCTCAGGAGTTGGAAAAGAAGTTTCTAATTTCGGCCAGGGGTTCTGGGTTCTATTTATAATCAGGAAGAGAAGAGTCCCAATCTGATTGCATCCTGAATAAGAGTCTTATTCAGATCGTCGTTGGATCCTATCATCTTATCTTTAGTTGATTAGGTGCGGTAACGTTTTGGAATTCAGGTCGGTTTCCTTTACGTACCGGTATTCTTACGCGTAACAGCCGCTTCAGAAATCGTTACCTTCGCGGCGATGAGCTCCGGAGGCTCCACGTGTCCTTCCGGGGCCTGGTATCTCCTTCTCCACAGAGACGAGCTCCGGTTGTGCCGCGTGTCAACGAGCGAGACCTCCCCTCCTCTGGAGGTGAGCTCCACGCACGCCACGTGTTGGCGCTGATCTTTCCTCTCTTCTTTCTTCAGGGACATGCCCCGAGGTCGACACGTGTCCAGCAGCGACAGACCTCCCGGAGTTAAGCTCAGGTGGCGACACGTGTCCGATAGAACCGGACCTCTCGGAGGTGAGCTCCAAGATCGACACGTATCCCGTGCGACTGGTCCTCTGATTTCCATGACAACTAGCTCCGAAGGTGACATGTGTCCTGCGGAAATGCCTTTGCTTCTTCCGCAGAGGAAAGCTCCGAGAGCAACACGTGTCCCCCAGGGTCGGGCCTCTCCCCTTTCGTGGAGATGAGTCCGGAACCTGTCACGTAGCTATTTTAGCGGCGGACCTCTCCCCACCTCGCAGGGCCGAGCTCTGAACACGCCACGTGGCCAGCGGCCGCGGTAAGTTGTCTTCGGAGCTTTCTGAGAGTGGGATTCGGCTCTTATTGGCTATCCTTTTGATATTTTTCTCTGTTCCTTCTTTTTTGAAAATGTTTCCTCTTCATAAAACATGAACATATGCTGACACCTGAGATGAGGGTGTCACAAATCTACCCCCCTTAAATTGAATCTCGCCCTCGAGATTCGTTAGTGGAGAATAGATGGGGAAATTCTGCCTTGATATCCTCTTCACGTTCCCATGTGGCTTCAGCTTCGGTGTGATGGCCCCATTGGACCTTGCACCATCGAATCACCTTGTTCCGGGTGACCCTTTCCTTTACGTCCAAGATTCGGACAGGGTGTTCCGCATAAGTCAGGTCCTTTTGAAGTTCAAGCTCTCCCATTGATACTTGTTCCTCTGGTGCTCTCAAGCACTTCTTGAGCTGGGATACATGAAACACGTCATGTACGTCGGAGAGGTGGGTTGGGAGCTCTAGTTGATAGGCTACTTCTCCTCGCTTGTCCAAAATCTTAAATGGTCCGATGTAGCGAGGTGCTAGCTTGCCTTTGACGTTAAAACATCGTTGGCCTCGGATAGGCGACACCTTAAGATATATGAAGTCTCCTACTTCGAAGGTCAACTTCCTACGCCTATTGTCCGCATAGCCTTTCTGTCATGACTGAGCAGCCTTTAAGTTCTCCTGTACCGTTTGGACTTGCTTTTTAGCTTCTTGTAGCACTTCGGGTCCAAGCAGTTGGTTCTCTCCGGTCTCGTTCCAGAACAGTGGCATTCTACACCGTCTACCATATAATGCTTCGAAAGGTGACATCTTCATACTAGCTTGATAGCTGTTGTTATAGGAGAACTCGGCATACAGTAAACTCCTATCCCATCTATGCCCACGTTTCAAGGCGCAAGCTCTCAACACGTCCTCCAGAATTTGGTTTGTCCTTTCGGTTTGCCCATCAGTTTGTGGGTGATAGGCAGAGCTAAAGTCCAGTCGTGTACCCATGGCTTTCTGCAGCTTCCTCCAGAACCTAGAGGTAAACTGAGAACCTCGATCTGAGACTATCCTCTTCGGGACTCCATGACGGCACACGATCTGTTCCATGTACAACTCAGCTAATTGTGCAACGTTGTAACTGGCCTTTACAGGGAGAAAATGGGCGGTTTTCGTCAATCGGTCCACGATAACCTAGATGGAGTCATAACCCGACTGAGTACGTGGCAATCCGATGAGGAAATCCATACTGATGTCCTCCCACTTCCATTCGGGTATCTTCAAGGGTTGCAACAATCCAGCGGGTCTTTGATGTTCGTCCTTCACCCGTTGGCATCTGTCGCATAGGGCAACGTATTCGGCTACATCCCTCTTCATACCATCCCACCAATAACAAGTTTTCAAGTCCTTGTACATTTTGGTGCTTCCGGGATGTATAGAATAGGGTGAATCATGTGCCTCCTTTAATATCATGTCGCGGAGGTGTCTTATGTTCGGCACACAAATCCTTTTTGCTAGCCAAAGTGTACCCTTCTCATCCTCCCTGAAATCCTTCTCTATTCCTTGTCGGATTCTTTCCTTGATCTCCTTGATCACCTCATCCGTTGCTTGGCCCTCTCTTATCCCTTGCTCCAATGTGGAGTGGATCTCCATTATTTCCATGTTGTTCAAGAATCCGAGGTATAACCGTTCGAACTCCTTACGTAGTTCGGGTGGTAGTTCCCGAATCGTGAGTTGGTGACATGCTCCCTTTCTGCTCAATGCATCCGCTACCACGTTGGCCTTCCTGGGATGGTAGTTGATTCCAACATCGTAATCCTTAATGAGTTCCAACCATCGACATTGCCTCAAATTCAAGTCCGTTTGTGTGAATATGTACTTGAGGCTTTTATGATCTGTATAGATCTCACATTGATGACCAAGGATATAATGTCTCCAAATCTTCAATGCATGCACCACTGCTGCTAACTCCAAGTCATTTGTAGGATAATTAAGCTCGTGCTTCTTTAATTGTCGTGAGGCATAGGATACCACTTGTCCTTCTAGCATGAGCACATATCCAAGCCCCTGTCTGTATGCGTCACAATATATGTCAAAGCTCTTGCTTACGTCTGGCAATACAAGAACTGGTGTTGTGGTTAGCCTTTTCTTGAGTTCCTCAAAACTTTCTTGGCATGCTGGTGTCCATTGAAAGACCTTTCCCTTCATTAGCAATTCCGTCATAGGTTTCGCTATCTTAGAGAAGTCTTTAATGAAGCGTCGATAGTATCCAGCCATCCCAAGAAAACTCCGAATATCCCTCACACTCTGCGGTTGATCCCACTTCAGAACATCTCTAACTTTTCCGGGATCAACCGATACTCCCTCCTTGGAGATAATGTGGCCTAGGAAAGATATTTCCTTTAGCAAAAATTGACACTTGTTAAGCTTGGCATACAATTGATGCTCACGCAATTTCTGTAAGGTCAATCTGAAATGTTCTTCATGCTCCTCCTCACTCTTTGAATACACCATAATGTCGTCGATGAAAACCACGATGAACTTGTCCAAGTACTCCATGAAAACCTTGTTCATAAGGTACATGAAGTATGCAGGTGCATTTGTCAACCCAAAAGACATGACGGTATATTCATACGAACCATACCGTGTTCGAAAGGCTGTCTTGGGTATAACGGAGGGCTTAATCTTCAGCTGGTAGTATCCCGACCGAAGATCAATCTTGGAGAACACTTGGGCTCCTTTCATTTGGTCGAATAGGTCCTCTATACGAGGCAGAGGGTACTTGTTCTTGATCGTTACCTCATTGAGAGACCTATAGTCCACGCACATCCTTTGGGTCCCATCCTTCTTGTCTACGAAGAGCATAGGAGCTCCCCATGGTGACGAGCTTGGACGTATAAAACCCTTCTCCAACTGTTCTTGAATTTGCTTCTTGAGTTCAACTAGCTCGTTGACAGGCATCCTATAGGGTCTCTTGGCTATGGGTGCAGTTCCGGGTACCAAATCAATGGCAAACTCAATGTCCCGGTCAGGTGGCATACCTGGAAGCTGTTCCGGGAACATGTCCGAAAACTCCTGAACCACTGGAATGTTGTCCAGTGTTGTACCTTCGACGTGGTTCAAATTTGCCCTTTCAGTGATTTTTTGGGCTGACACAAACTCGACACGGATGCCGTGCTCATTTGTCAACATCACGCTTCTTTCAGCACATTGGAGTACCCCATTGTGCTTGCTTAACCAATCCATCCCGAGTATGATGTCAATCCCTTGGGAGTCCAAGACAATAAGGTTGGCAAGGAAGTCTACCCCCCTTATTTTAAGGATTACTTTAGGACATACTATATTAGTCCTCATTTCTCCTCCGGGAGAATTAACTAACATAGCACATTCTAATCGGGAAACGGGTAGATGATGTTTGGCAACATATTTGGATGATATAAAGGAATGCGATGCTCCAAAATCAAATAAGATGGTGGCTGGGTTGGAGTTGGCAAGGAACATACCAATTACGACGTCCTCAGCCTGTTGTGCTTCCTCAGAAGAGACATGGTTCACGTTGCCGCAAGCATAGTTCTGCTGTCCCCAATTTCCTTGATTGTCCCCTCTGTTCGGTCGCGGGGTCTGCTTGGGCACGTTACCTTGCTGTCCAGGGCCTCTCCTCGGGCACTGGTTCGCGAAGTGTCCTACTTCCCTGCATGCAAAGCATGCCTTGTTGCCTACGGCAGCAGCTACGTTGGGGCGGGGGTTTTGAACAGGGGCGCCATTGTTAGGTCGGGGCGCAGGAAGCATGGGCACACGAGGTGCTGGTGCAATGGGTCGTTGCTGTGGTGGCTGACCAGGGCAGTATGCAGGAGTTGTCGATCCATACTGCAGTGCAAGGGGCATGTACCGAGGTCGTACGTTGCTCCCTTGAGGCTGGTATGGCATCTTCCTCTTGCACTCTCGCTCGATCTCTCGGATCTTGTTTTCAACAATTATGGCCTTGTCAACTAGCTTCTAGAAGCTTACATAGTCATTGTTGAGGAGCTGAACCTGGATCTCATTGTTCAACCCTCTCATGAACAGATACTGCTTCCTCTGGTCTGAGTTGACATCCTCGGGGGCATACCGGGACAGTTGTATGAACTTGTTGAGATACTCATTCACACTTTTCTGTCCTTTGCGGAGACCTTCGAACTCCTTCCTTTTGAGCATCATCACACCAGCAGGGATGTAGTGAGAGCGGAAACTTTCCTTGAACTCAGTCCATGTGATTGTCTCCGGGTTGGCATGAGCATTGCTCAGGGCATCCCACCAGTCAGCAGCGGCTCCCATAAGTTGGTGCGACGCGAAGAGAACCTTCTCTCGGTCATTGCACTGAACAATGGCAAGCTTTTTCTCCATGGATTTTAACCAATCATCGGCCTCCATGGAATCACTAGCTTGAGCAAAGGTGGGTGGTCGAGTCCTCATGAACTCTCCCAACCTGTTATGAGCCGGCAGTGGTGGTGGCGGCGGTGCCGTAACGGGGTTTTGGTTGGCCTGCAACTGACCCAAAGTTTGGATCATGGTTCGAATAAGCTGGTTTTGCATGGCCATCAACCTTTCCAGATGGTTTCCGCCAGCTCCTGGGTTAGCAGGAACTTCATCATGGTCATCCTCTTGGACATTCCTTTGGCCGGCGTTTCCTCTCACCATCTGTGAGAGAGATCGAAATAGAATAGAATGTTAGAAGGTTAGGTAGATTCCCTCAACTATATGCATCAAGGTGAGTTGGACTATGTATATATATTAGCCCATATGAGGCTGTGAGCAAGTGCCGAGACATCTCACACCTCTTTCTTCTTACGTGTGGATATGGACAACGTTTTGAGATGTCCCACAACTCACACTAAGCACACAATCCCAAATAATCATCCCAAGGGCCCACACAACTCCTATTCAAGGATGGTTCCCTATGCCAAGGTGGTTTCAAGGCCAATCTAAGCTATTCACCCTAGGACGTTTCCTTTGGTCAGCGTGGCTTAGCTACCAGTCTGGGTCTAATACCAATCCATGACTCCTATTTAGGTGTGTAACTTGCTGTTAACCCGTGGCTCTAATATCAATCGGAGGTTTCTATCTAGGTGTGTAACCTACTGTCAATCTGTGGCTCTGATACCAATCTGTGACGCCCTTAAACCGAGAACTAATGCATATGTGTGCCCAGGATGTTCATCACACATACACATACGTTCCACAAACTGAATTCAGATTATATATTACCACGAATAACAGAGTTTATTACAATACCTCATGAGTCTTGGACTCATGCTCACAGCGGAAGTCTTATCTCTATACAGCGGAAGTCTTATTCTAATGTGCAAGCAGTTTAGCTAATGCGGAAGCAAATCTAAGCAGAAGTGGCTCCATCTCTACACCCTCCATAGGCAAGTTTTAGAATAGATTACACGCCGTAATGCTCCACTTGATCTTCATAGTAGGCTTCTCCTGCTGCTGATGATGAAATAATAATGCAAGTTTGAGTACAATGATGTACTCAGCAAGTGCGGGAAAACACATGATATGCAGCTCATAACAAGGTAGGTATAAAAAGGGTCATTTACAGAAAAGCAAATTTATAAAACCATGATAAAACAGCAACTTAACTTTAGATGAATGTAATCTCAACATGAACAAAATTACCCACATGCATTCATCCCTTTCCGTGTTCCATCCGAACATTAACCAACCTTTATTCACACTCACGAATACCTCCTCGTATTTGCTACCATCTCACAAATACCTTCCCGTATTCGCTACCATCTCATCTCATAAAACAACTTCGTCTCGCACCGAGACCAATCTCATGTCACGACTCATCCGTCATGCAACCATCTCATCACTCGGACTCAACAGTCCCAACAACCAAACCATAACAAACTCATTAACCATAACCAAGAACCATGCCACTAACCATCCAAATAACCATCCCAACTAATCATGGCAGCTTAGCCAGGTGCTTGTGTCCGTAAGCTCGGCTATCATGATAGTTTTAGACTTTGCAGAGTTTGCACCTCTTTACCCACAAGTTTGTGATTTCGTCACCCGTCGGCGACTGCAGAACCTCCATTATACCAGTACACAACCGTCGGTGTATGGTAAAGAGATCACAAAATAGCCTTTACAAAGGGGTTACTAGACGTATGGAGTCACTAAGGTTTCACCGGCAGGCTAGAATCTCCAATTCTCCCACCCACGAGCCCCCTCTTGTGCCATGCAGTTCCCAGGGCAGTCCTCACTCGACTCCCATTCCCCGCGCCTTCTACAGTCCATAACACTCTAGCATCTTACCTAATTACTCAGCTAAGCCGCACCCATACTTGGCCTTGTGGTGGCACTGTTATACTGGCATGTGCATGCATGAACCGGTCCTTAGATCTACGGCAAGTAAACCACCATCTCATTCTACCTCATTCACAAACCCAGGCTTGCCTAGATCTCCCTCCGATCCATGTTCATTAACATCATCAGTTTCTCATTATCATTACGAGTGCAGTTAGCTAGACACATCTATCTCACTTCCCAATCCCATAGACTCAGCAAAGCATAAAGCAAAAACCATACCCGACTCATAAACTTCCCAAGCGACAAGGGTGGCTTAACCAAAGCTAATAAACTCCTATAAAATGGTTTCCCATCATGTTTGACTCAGTACGCACACCTTTTCGCAAAACAAAACAGTTTTACCCAAAACATAGGATCAATATGGTCAAGGAGCACTTGCCTTGTTCTTGCGGTTCAGGTTGTTCTTGAGTCCCAAAACCTTGTTGCTGAAGTTCGTCGTAGACAGCTCCCCGAGCTTGTTCTGCTAGGTGGGATCACGTGCATACAAGATTCACAGCAATCAATATCATGCACAAACCTTAAACTAGATGCGACGATGCACATGCATGCTATCCTATGATTCATTTTATTAGATTGGTCTGTACGTGTTCTTGCATGGCTTGCATGGACAGAGGTGTTCGGATCAAAGGTGGATGTGGCGATGATCTTGTCTTTAGATCAACCTGATCATCAAGTGATATATCCATGAGAAGGCTTCTGTTCGAAAGGAATCAAAGAACAGATGCAAAGAAAACACAACGATGTCGTAAGGTGGTATTGGAGACCTACCTTACGTTCTTCTCGGTCTCGAGGTCCTCCTCAGATCGTTAAGCTTCCTCCGGCGATCTTCCCTGCTGTACTCCGGTGATGGTCTACTCGGGGGGTTGGGACTAGGGCTCTAAGTCGTCGGCTCAGGAGTTGGAAAAGAAGTTTGTAATTTCGGCCAGGGGTTCTGGGTTCTATTTATAATCGGGAAGAGAAGAGTCCTAATCTGATTGTATCCTGAATAAGAGTCTTATTCAGATCGTCGTTGGATCCTATCATCTTATCTTTAGTTGATTTGGTGCGGTAACATTGTGGAATTCAGGTCGGTTTCCTTTACGTACCAGTATTCTTTCGCGTAACAGCCGCTCCAGAACTCGTTACCTTCGCGGCGATGAGCTCCGGAGGCTCCACGTGTCCTTCCGGGGCCTGGTATCTCCTTCTCCGCAGAGACGAGCTCCGGTTGTGCCGCGTGTCAACGAGCGAGACCTCCCCCTCCTTTGGAGGTGAGCTCCGCGCACGCCACGTGTTGGCGCTGGTCTTTCCTCTCTTCTTTCTTCAGGGACATGCCCCGAGGTCGACACGTGTCGAGCAACGACAGACCTCCCGGAGATAAGCTCCGGTGGCGACACGTGTCCGATAGAACCGGACCTCTTGGAGGTGAGCTCCGAAATCGACACGTATCCTGTGCGACTGGTCCTCTGATTTCCGTGACAACTAGCTCCGAAGGTGACATGTGTCCTGTGGAAATGCCGTTGCTTCTTCCGCAGAGGAAAGCTCCGAGAGCAACACGTGTCCACCAGGGTCGGACCTCTCCCCTTTCGCGGAGATGAGTCCCGAATCTGCCACGTAGCTATTTTAGCGGCGGACCTCTCCCCATCTCATAGGGATGAGCTCCGAACACGCCACGTGGCCAGCGGCCGCGGTAAGTTGTCTTCGGCGCTTTCTGAGAGCGGGATTCGGCTCTTATTGGCTATCCTTTTGATATTTTTCTCTGTTCATTCTTTTCTTAAAATGTTTCCTCTTCATAAAACATGAACATATGCTGACACCTGAGATGAGGGTGTCACAATTACCTTCCATGTCCCATCCAGACATTAATCAACCTCATTCTTGCTCACGAATACCTCCTCGTATTCGCTACCATCTCACGAATACCATCTCGTATTCGCTACCATTTCATAAACAACTTCGTCTCACACCGAGACCAACCTTGTTGCCATGACTCAACAATCATGCAACCCATCTAAATCACCCGGACTCAACAGTCCCGAAAACAAAACTAAAACCGAACCATCCAAAACCATAACCAATAACCATATCCAATCACCATCCCATCTAATCATGGAAGGTGGCCAGGCGCTCGTGACCGTAAGCTCGGCTATCATGATAGTTTTAAGACTCTACAGAGTTTGCACCTCTTTACCCACAAGTTTGTGATTTCGTCACCCGTCGGCGACTGCAGAACCTCCATTATACCAGTACACAACCGTCGGTGTATGGCCAAGAGATCACAAAATAGCCTTTACAAAGGGGCTACTAGATGTATGGACTCACTGAGGTTTCACCGGCAGGCTAGAATCTCCAATTCTCCCACCCACAGGCCCCCTCTTGTGCCATGCAGTTCCCAGGGCAGTCCTCACTCGGCTCCCATTACCCGCGCCTTCCGCGGTCCATAACAATCTAGCAACTTACCTAATTACTCAGCTAAGCCGCACCCATACTTGGCCTTGTGGTGGCACTGTTATCCTGGCATGTGCTCGCATGAACCGGTCCTTAGATCTACGGCAAGTAAACCACCATATCATGCTACCTCATTCACAAACCCAGTCTTGTCTAGATCTCCCTCCGATCCATGTTCATTAATAACATCAGTTTTCTCATTATCATTACGAGTGCAGTTAGCTAGACACATCTATCTCGCTTCCCAATTCCCATGGACACAGCGAAGCTTAAAACAAAAATCATACTCGACTCATAAACTTCCCTGGTGACAAGGGTGGTTTAATCAAAACTAGTAAACTCCTATAAAAAAGGTTTCCCATCATGTTTGACTCAGCACACACACCTTTTCACAAAACAAAACAGTTTCGCCAAAATATAGGATCAATATGGTCAAGGGGCACTTGCCTTGTTCTTGCGGTTCCGGTTGCTCTTGAATCTTGAAACCTTGTTGTTGCAGCTCGTCGTAGACAGCTCCCTGAGCTTGTCCCTCTATACAGGATCACGCACATACAAGATTCACAGCAATCAATATCATGCATAAACTTCAACTAGATGCGATGATGCATATGCATGCTATCCTATAATCAGTTTTATTAGATCGGTTTGTACGTGTACTTGCATAGTTTGCATGGATTTTACTATGAACAGAGTTGTTTGGATCAAATGTGGACGTGGCGATGACCTTGTCTTTAGATCAACCCGATCAACAAGTGATCTGTCCACGAGAAAGCTTCTGTTCGAAAGGAATCAAAGAACACATGCAAAGAAAACACAACGATGTCGTAAGGTGGTATTGGAGACCAACCTTACGTTCTTCTTGGTCTCGGGGTCCTTCTCTGATCAGACAAATCGTTGGGCTCCCTTCCGGCGATCCTTCTCGACTGAACTCCGGCGATGGATTTACTCGGCGAGTTGGGTGCTAGGCTCTAAGTTGTCGCCTCAGGAGGTGGAAAAGAAGTTTGTGGTTTCGGCCAAAGGTTCTGGGTTCTAGTTATAATCGGGAGAAGAAGAGTCCTAATCTGATTGTATTTTGAATAAGAGTCATATTCAAATTATCGTTGAATCTTAACAACTTATCTTTAGTTGATTTGGTGCGGTAACATTGTGGAATTCAGGTCGGTTTCCTCTCCGTACCGGTATTTCCGCGCGTAAAGAATCCAAAACCGCTCCAGAACTCGTTACCTCCGCGGTGATGAGCTCCGGAAGTTCCACGTGTCCACCGGGGCCTGGTCTCCCCTTTCACGCTGAGACGAGCTCCGGTTGTGCCGCGTGTCAAGCGAGCGAGACCTCTCTCTCCTTCGGAGGTGAGCTCCACGTGTGCCACATATCCTGGCGGTCAGGACCTCCTCTCTATTCGGAGGTGGCTCCGCGCACGCCACGTGTCAGTGCCGAACCTTTCCTCTCTCCGGAGGTGAGCTCCGTGAATGCCACGCGTCAAGTAGCGCCGGACGCCCTTTTTCCTGAGAGACGAGCTCCGAGGTTGACACGTGTCCAACAGTGTCAGACCTCCCGGAGATAGGCTCCGGTGGTGACACGTGTCCAATAGAACCGGACCTTCTCGGAGGTGAGCTCCGAGATCGACACGTATCTCGCGCGACTGGTCCTCTGATTTCCGTGGTGACTAGCTCCGAAGGTGACATGTGTCCTGCGGAATTGCCTTCGCTTCTCCGCAGAGGCTAGCTCCGGGGGCAACACGTGTCCCACAGGGTCGGACCTCTCCCCCTTTGCGGAGATGAGCCCCGAGCCTTCCACGTAGCCATTTTAGCGGCGGACCTCTCCCCACTTCGCAGGGATGAGCTCCGAACACGCCACGTGGCCAGCGGGCCGCGGGAGTTGTCTTCAGCGCTCTCTGTGAACTGGATTCCTGTTCTTTTGGCTATCCTTTTAATTCTTTCTCTGTTCCTACTTCCTTTAAAATGTTTTCTCTTTATGAAACATGAATACATGCAGAAACCAAAAATGAGGGTGTCACAGTTGTGTACTGGTATAATGGAGGTTCTGTAGTCACCGACAGGTGACGAAATCACAAACTTGTGGGTAAAGTGGTGCAACCTCTTAAGAGTTTAAAACTATCATGACAGCCGTGCTTACGGTCACAAGCGCCTGGCCAACTCACATGATTAGATGGGATGGTTATTTGGTTATGATATAGTTATTTGGGATGGATAATTGGTTATGGTATGGTTATTGGGATGGTCATTGATATGGTTATGGTTTGGTCTTTGGATTTGGTTTCAGGACTATTGAGTCGTGGTAATGAGATTGGTTTCGGGACTGTTGAGTCTTGGTAATGAGATTGGTTTTCGAATGATGAGATGGATATGAACATGGGATGGTTATTATGAGCATGAGATAAACTTGAGAAAGATCAATGGCTGCTTGAGACTTGAGAAAATGTGACTTCTGTTGAAGGAATATTGAGGCTTGATAAATATGAAGGAGGTATGTTGCTTAAATATATGTTGGGATTAAATTCACTTAAAGAGAGTTGTTGTTTTTATCATGTTTGTGAAATAAACTTTGCTTTCCGCAATGAGCCTTTTTATTCCCTACCTTGTTAAAAGCTACACATCATATTTTCCCGCACTTGCTGAGTATGTCATGTACTCAACCTTGCATTATTACTTAATCATCTGGAACAGGAGAGGAGTAATTCGAAGATCATGTGGAGTACTAGGCGTGCGAACTGCCGTCAACTTGTTTGTGGAGCTGGAGATGGAGCCGCTGCCGTGTTTAGTTTGCTTCCGCTGCTAGAATAATTTAGAGACTTCCGCTGCAAGAATAAGTTAGAGATTGATGTAATAAAGTACTTAAACCCTATTATTCATGGTGATATTCTGAATTCAGTTTGTGGATTACATGTGTATGTATAATGAACATCCTAGGCACACATATGCATCAGCTAGGTTCCGTTATCACGGGACTGGGCGTCACAGATTGATATCGGAGCCACGTTGATTGTAGGACGCAAGCCTAGGTAGAAGTCACAGATTTGCATCAGAGCCATGTTGACCGTAGGACGCAAGCCTAGGTAGAATGCACAGATTGGCATTAGAACCACATTGACCATAGGACGTAAGCCTAGGTAGGATGGATACTCTGAAACACATGGGAACACCCTTCTAAACTTCTATTTTCGAAAATTTCTTGCTGCTGCACTTCCTTGTCAATTCAGCCACCGCAAGGTGCTATTTTCAACCCCTCCTTGTCTCTTATTTTGGACAATGACACCTTTGATTTCTTGCTCTATAACTTCTGATGTTTTGGAGTTATTTCTTCCTTCTCAAAGTTTTCTCATGTCCCATTTATTGATGGCGCTGATGTTCCCGATCAATGCCATCTAACCATACATGGACCTCCAACTCACTATGGCTTGTGCCCATGCATGGACCACCCCCGTCACATGGAGGGAACAGCACCAGTTCACATGATTAAGTTTAGGACTCCCATTGAATAAGCTTGAATAGGAGTGGTCTGAACTTTTGTGATGATTGCTTGTGTTTGTGTGCTTAGTGTTAGTTATGGGATGCTTCAACGTTGTCCATATCCACACATAGTAGAGAGATGTGAGATGTTTCGGCATGTGTTCACATCCTCATATAAAAGTAAATATATTTAGTCCATCCACCTTGATGCACATAGTTGGGGGATCCATCTAAACTTCTAACTTCTATTCCACTCAACTCTCTCTCACAGATGGTGAGAGAAAACTCCAGCCGTCAAAGAAGTAACGTTCGTGGCAACCAGGAACCACAAGAGGATGGCCATGTTGAAGTTCCTGAGAATCTTGACCCCGGGGCTGGTGCAAACAATCTTGAACGGTTGATGGCTATGCAGAATCAGCTCATGCAAACTATGATCCAAACTTTGGGTCAGCTGCAAGCCAACAACAACCACAATCCTAACCCTATTCCTGCACCAGCGCCACCACCGCCGGCTCACAACAGACTGGGAGAGTTCATAAGGACTCGACCGCCCACTTTTGCAAAAGCTAACAATCCCATGGAGGCTGATGATTGGTTGAAATCCATGGAGAAGAAGCTTGCCATTGTTCAGTGCAATGATCAGGAGAAAGTTCTCTTCACATCGCACCAACTTATGGGAGCAGCTGCTGACTGGTGGGACGCTCTTTGCAATGCTCATGTCAACCAGGAGAATATCACTTGGACTGAGTTCAAGGAGTGTTTCCGCTCTTATTACGTCCCTGCTGGAGTCATGATGCTCAAAAGGCAAGAGTTCGAAGGTCTACCCCAAGGAAAGACGAGCGTGAATGAGTACCTCAACAAGTTCAGGCAGCTTTCAAGGTATGCCCCCGAGGATATCAACTCGGATCAAAGGAAGCAATACTTGTTCATGAGAGGGTTGAACAATGAGATCCAAGTTGAACTGCTCAACAATGACTATGCAAACTTCTAGAAGCTAGTTGATAAAGCTATAGTGGTTGAGAGCAAGATCCATGAGATCGAAAAAGAGGGCAAGAGAAAGATGCCATACCAGCCACAAGGGAGCAATGTACGTCCCCGTTTCATGCCCCCAGCTGCACCGCAGTATGGCTCGTCCACTTCTACTTTTCGCCCTAATCAACCACCACAGCAACGTCCTGCTATGCAAGCACCTCGTGTGCCTTTGCCTCCTGCGCCCCGACCCAACATGGGCGCATATGCTCAAAACCACCCTCGCCCCAATGTTCCTGCTGTCTTGGGAAACAAGGCATGCTTTGCATGCGGAGAGGCGGGACACTTTGCAAGCCAGTGCTCGAAGAAAGGCCTTGGACGGCCAAGCAGCGCGCCCAAGCAGAACCCACGGCCGAATGAAGGAGCTACGCAAGGTAACCGTGGGCAGCAGAACTATACTCGGGGCAACGTGAATCATGTCTCCACTGAGGAAGCGCGATAGACTGAGGACGTCGTGATTGGTATGTTCCTTGCCAACTCCAACTCAGCCACTGTTTTATTTGATTCCGGAGCATCGCATTCATTCATATCATCCAAGTATGTTACCAAGTATAATCTGCCCATATCACACATGAAATATACTATGTTGGTTAATTCTCCCGGTGGAGAGATGAGGACTAATATAGTATGTCCAAGGGTAAACCTTAAAATAAGGGGGGTACACTTTCTTGCCAATCTTATTGTCTTGGATTCTCAAGGGCTTGATAGAATACTTGGAATGGATTGGTTAAGCAAGCACAACGGAGTGATCCAATGTGCTGAGAGGAGCGTGCAGTTGACAAACGAGCACATAACTCGTATTGAGTTCGAGTCAGCCCAACCGGCAACCGAGAAGGCAACGTTGAACCACGTCGAAGAAGCAACATTGGAAAGCATTCCGGTGGTTCAAGAATATTCGGACGTGTTCCCGGAAGAACTTCCAGGTATGCCACCTAACCGGGACATTGATTTTGTCATTGATTTGGTACCTGGAACTGCACCTATAGCAAAGAGGCCATATAGGATGCCCGTTAATGAACTAGTGGAACATAAGAAGCAGATTCAGGAGCAGTTAGAAAAGGGTTTTATTCGCCCAAGCTTGTCACTCTGGGGAGCCCCCGTGCTCTTCATGGATAAGAAGGACGGGACTCAAAGGATGTGTGTGGATTATAGGTCTCTCAATGAGGTGACGATCAAGAATAAATACCCGCTGCCCCGTATAGAGGACCTGTTTGACCAAATGAAAGGTGCCCGAGTTTTCTCCAAGATTGATCTTCGGTCTGGATACTTCCAGCTGAATATTAAGCCCTCCGACATACCCAAGACTGCCTTTCGAACACAGTATGGTTCATATGAATATGCCGTTATGTCTTTTGGGTTAACGAATGCACCCGCATACTTCATGTACCTCATGAATAAGGTCTTCATGGAGTACTTGGATAAGTTCATCGTGGTTTTCATCGACGATATCATGGTGTATTCGAAAAGCGAGGAAGAACATTAAGAACATTTGAGATTGACATTGCAGAAACTATGAGGGCATCAATTCTATGCCAAGCTCAGCAAGTGTCAATTTTGGCTAAAGGAGATAATGTTCCTAGGCCACATCCTCTCCGAGGAAGGAATATCGGTTGATTCCGAAAAGTGGGAGATGTTCTGAAGTGGAACCAACCGCAGAACGTGAGGGATATTCGGAGTTTCCTTGGGATGGCTGGATACTATCGCCGGTTCATCAAGGATTTCTCCAAAATAGCAAAGCCTATGACTGAATTGCTAATGAAGGGAAAAGCATTTCAGTGGACACCAGCGTGTCAAGAAAAGGCTAACCACAGCGCCGGTTTTGGTATTGCCGGACGTAAGCAAGAGCTTCGACATATATTGTGACACATCAAAACAAGGGCTTGGATGTGTGCTCATGCAAGAAGGACAAGTGGTAGCCTATGCATCAAGATAATTAAAGAAACATGAGCTGAATTACCCCACGCATGATTTGGAACTTGCAGCTGTGGTGCATGCATTAAAGATTTGGAGACAATATATCCTTGGCCACAGATGTGAGATCTATATGGATCACAAAAGTCTCAAGTATATATTCACGCAAACGGATTTGAATTTGAGGCAACGTCGATGGTCGGAACTCATCAAGGATTATGATGTTGGAATCAACTATCACCCCAGAAAGGCCAATGTAGTAGCTGATACATTGAGCCAAAAGGGAGCATGTCACCAACTCATGGTTCGGGAGCTATGACCTGAGCTGCGCAAGGAGTTCGAACGGTTACGTCTCGGGTTCTTGAATGAGATGGAAGTGATGAAACTCCATTCTTCGCAGGAACAAGAGATAAGAGATGGCCAAGCAACGGAAGAGGAAATCAAAGAGATCAAGGAAAGAATCCGACAAGGCATAGAAAAAGACTTCAAGGAAGACGAGAAGGGTACGCTTTGGTTAGGGAAAAGGGGTTGTGTGCCTAACATGAAGCATATCCGCAACACGATATTAAAAGAGGCACATGACTCACCTTATTCCATACATCCCGGCAGTACAAAGATGTACAAGGACCTGAAAACTTGTTATTGGTGGGATGGTATGAAAAGGGACATAGCTGAGTATGTTGCCCTATGCGACACGTGCCAACGGGTGAAGGCCGAACATCAAAGACCCGCTGAACTGTTGCAACCATTAAAAGTACCCGAGTGGAAGTGGGAAGACATCAGCATGGATTTCATCATCGGATTACCACGTACTCGGTCGGCTTACGACTCCATCTGGGTTATTGTTGACCGATTGACGAAAACCGCCCATTTCCTTCCAGTTAGAACCACGTACCGTGTCACAGAACTAGCCAAGCTGTACATGGAGCAAATCGTGTGCCGTCATGGAGTTCCTAAGAGGATAGTTTCAGATCGGGGTACCCAATTTACCTCTAGGTTCTGGAAGAGGCTGCATGAAGCTATGGGTACACAACTGGATTTCAGCTCCGCTTATCACCCGCAAACAGACGGGCAAACTGAGAGGACAAACCAGATTTTGGATGACATGTTGAGAGATTGCGCCTTGAAACAAGGGCATAGTTGGGATAGGAGCTTGCCGTATGCTGAATTCTCATATAACAACAGCTATCAAGCCAGATTGAAGATGTCACCTTTCGAAGCATTGTATGGTCGACGGTGTAGAACGCTGCTGTTCTGGAATGAGACCGGAGAGAACCAAGTGTTTGGGCCCGAAGTGCTGCAAGACGCTGAGAAGCAAGTCCAAACAATACGGGAGAACTTGAAGGCTGCTCAGTCACGACAAAATGGTTATGCGGACAATAGGCGAAGAAAGTTGACCTTCGAAGTAGGAAACTTCGTGTACCTTAAGGTATCGCCTATCCGTGGCCAACGACGTTTCAACGTCAAAGGCAAGTTAGCACCTCGCTACATCGGGCCATTTAAGATTTTGGGCAAGCGAGGAGAGGTAGATTATCAACTAGAGCTCCCAACGCACCTCTCGGATGTGCATGACGTGTTTCATATATCCCAACTCAATAAGTGCTTGAGAGTACCAGAAGAACAAGTACCGATTGATGAGCTCGAGCTTCAAGAGGATCTGACCTATGTAGAGCACCCTGTCCGAATTTTGGACGTGAAGGAAAGGGTCACGAGGAACAAAGTGATCCGTTGGTGAAAGGTACAGTGGAGCCATCACACGGAAGCCGAGGCTACATGGGAGCGTGAGGAAGTCATCAAGGCAGAATTCCCTCATCTATTCTCTACTCTATCAAATCTCGAGGGCAAGATTCAGTTTAAGGGGGGTAGGTTTGTAACACCCTCAATTTCGTATCCATGCAAGCATACATATTTCATATAGAGAAACATTTTAAATAAAGAAGAACGGGAGAAAGATAGCTAAAAAGAGCCACGTGTCAATGCTGGCCACGTGGCAGGCTCGGAGCTCGCCTCAGAAGAAGGGGCGAGGTCCGATCCCGCTGGACACGTGTTTCCTTCGGAGCTAGTCTCTGCGGGGAAGCGAGGCTCAGCCCCGCGGGACACAGGTTGCCTTCGGAGCTAGTCTCTGCGGAGAAGCGAGGCCCAGCCATGGGACACATGGCGCTTTTGGAGCTCACCCCTGCGGAACGGATGAGGTCCGGCTCCACCAGACACATGTCGACCTCGGAACTCACCCCTATGGAAGGGATGAGGTCCGCCCCACGGGACACGTGTCGCTCTCGGAGCTCGCCTCCGAGAGGTCCGCCCGTGAGACACATGTCGCTCCCGGAGCTCTCCTCTGAGAGGTCCGATACTGTTGGACACATGTCACCCTCGGAGCTCGTCTCCACGAGGTCCGACCCTGAGGGTGTGACACCCTCATTTTCGATTTCTGCATGTATTCATGTTTCATGTAGAAAAACATTTTTAAAATAAATAGAAACAAAAAAGAAATAAAAAAGATAGCCAAAAAGAGACAATTCCAATTCACAGAGAGCGCCGAAGACAATACCCGCGGCCCGCTGGCCACTTGGCGCCTTCGGAGCTCATCCCCGCAATAGGGAGAGGTCTGCCGCTAAACTGGCTACGTGGCAGGCTCAGGGCTCATCCCCGCGACGGGGGAGAGGTCCGACCCCGTGGGACACGTGTTGCCCCCGGAGCTAGCCTCTGCAGAGGAGCGAGGCCAGTCCCGTAGGACACGTGTTGGCTGCGGAGCTAGTCACCGTGGAAAATAGAGGACCAGCCGTGCGGGACACGTGTCGCTCTCGGAGCTCACCTCCGAGAGGTCCGGTCCTAGTGGACACGTGTCACCTCCGGAGCCCGCCTCCAGGAGGTTCGACACTACCGGACACGTGTCACCTCCGGAGCTCATCTCCGGGAGGTCCGTCATTGTTGGACACGTGTCAACCTCGGAGCTCACCTCCGAGCAGAAAGGAAGTCTTGCGTTACTTGACGCGTGGCACTATCGGAGCTCACCTCCGAAGGGAGGGGAGGTCCGGAATTGATACATAACACACTCCGAGCCACCTCCGAAGAGAGGGGGAGGTCTGGAACTGACATGTGGCATTCGTGGAGCTTGCCTCTGTTGAAAGGGGAGGTCCCGACCCACCAGACACGTGGCGCACGTGGAGCTCGCCTCTGAAGAGAGGGAGGTTCCCGCCCGCCAGGACACGTGGCGCACGCGGAGCTCGCCTCTGAGGAGAGGGAGGTCTCGCCCGCCTGACACGCGGCACAACCGGAGCTCGCCTCTGCAGAAAAGGGAGCCCAGGTTCCTGCAGGACACGTGGAGTCTCCGGAGCACATCACTGAGGAGGTGACGAGATTTGAAGCAGTTTTTCTTCTATACACATGGGAATACCGGTACGGAAGGAAACCAACACGATTTCCACAATGCTACCGCACCAAATGAACTAAATATAAGTTGTTAAGATTCAAAAATGATTTGAATAGGACTCTTATTCGAATTCCGATCAGGTTAGGACTCTTCTTTTCCCGGTTATAAATAGAACCCAGAACCTTTGGCCGAAACCACGTACTTCTTTTCCACCTCCTGAGCAGACAACTTAGAGCCCTTGCCCCAGCTCGCCGAGTAAACCCTTGGCCGGAGTTCAGTCGCCGAAGATTGCCTGAGGAGCCCCGACGATCTTTCTTGCTAGGAAAAGGACCCTTAGACCAAGAAGAACGTAAGGTAGGTCTCCAATACCACCTTACGACATCGTCGCATTTTCTTTGCATCTGTTATTCGATCCTTTTGAACATAAGCTTTTTCATGGACAGATCACACGTTGATTGGTTTGATCTAGATCTAAAGTCAAGATCATCGCCACGTCCACATTTGATCCGAACACCTTTGTTCATCATAAAACCCATGCAAACATGCAAGAACACATACAAACTAAAAACTGCATCATAGGATTAACATGCATATGCATCGTTGCATCTTAAAGTAGAGTTTGTGCATGATATTGATTGCTGTGAATCTTGTATGTGCGTGATCACGTATAGAAGGGCAAGCTCAGTGAGCTGTCTATGACAAGCTGCGACAACAAGGTTTCGAGATCCAAGAGCAACCGGAACCGCAAGAACAAGGCAAGTGCCCCTTGACCATATTGATACCATATTTCGGAAAAACTGTTTTGTTTGCGAAAAGGTGTGTGTGTGCTTGAGTCAACATGATGGAAAACCCTTTGATAGGAGTTTATTTGTTTTGTTAGCCACCCTTGTCACCGGGAAAGTTATTGAGTCGGGTATGGTTTTTGCTTTTATGCTTTGCTGAGTCCATGAGATATGGGAAGCGAGATAGATGTGTCTAGCGAACTACACTCGTAAGAATAATGAGAAACTGATGTTGTTAATGAACGTGAATCGGAGGGAAATCTAAGCAATCCTAGGTTTGTGAATGAGGTAGAATGAGATGGTGGTTTACTTGCCGTAGATCTAAGGACGGGTTCATGCGAGCATGTGCCAGGACAACAGTGTCACCACAAGGCCAAGTATGGGCGTGGCTTAGCCGAGTAATTAGGTAAGTTGCTAGATTGTTATGAACCATGGAAGGCGCGGGGAATGGGAGTCGAGTGAGGACTGCCCTTGGAACTGCATGGCACAAGAGGGGGCCCGTGGGTGGGAGAATGGGAGATTCTAGCCTGCCAGTGAAACCTTAGTGAGTCCATACATCTAGTAGCCCCTTTGTAAAGGCTATTTTGTGATCTCTTGACCATACACCGACGGTTGTGTACTGGTATAATGTAGGTTCTGCAGTCGCCGACGGGTGACGAAATCACAAACTTGTGGGTAAAGAGGTGCAAACTCTGCAGAGTCTTAAAACTATCATGATAGCCGAGCTTACGGTCACGAGCGCCTGGTCAACTTCCATGATTATTTGGGATGGTTTTGGATGGTATTCGGTTATGGTTTGGTTTTTGGTTTGGTTATGGTTTTGTTTTCGGGATTGTTGAGTCCGGGTGATAAGATTGGTTGCATGAATGTTGAGTCATGGCAATGAGACTGGTCTCGGAATGAGACAGAATTGAATGGTAGTGAATACGAGATGGTATTCGTGAGATTGGTAGTGAATACGAGATTGTATTCGTGAGATGGTAGTGAATACGAGATGGTATTCATGAGCAAAGTTGATTAATGTCTGGTTGAGACATGGAAAGGGATGAATCTTAATGGAGGTATGTAAATGTTTAAATACATGTTGGGATTACATTCACTTAAAGCTAAGTTGCTGTTTTTATCGTGTTTTGAGGAATAAACTTTGCTTTCCGCAATGAACCATTTTATACCTTGTTGTGAGATACATATCATATTTTCCTGCACTTGCTGAGTACATCATGTACTCAAAGTTGCATTATTACTTCATCATCAGCTACAGGAGAAGATTACTATGAAGACCAAGTGGAGCCTTAGGCGTGTAATCTGTCCTCAACCTTGCCTGTGGGGATGGAGTAGAGATGGAGCCGCTGCTGCTGCTTAGTTTGCTTCATCACTAGTTAGAATAAAAACTTCCGCTGCTAGATTTAGACTTCCGCTGCTAAGATAGACTTCCGCTGCTAGCATGAGTCCAAGATTCATGAGACATTGTAATAAACCCTGTTATTCGTGGTAATATATATATATATATATATATTCTGAATTCAGTTTGTGGAACATATGTATATGTATGATGAACATCCTAGGCACACATATGCATCAGTTCTCAGTTCCGTGGTTTTCCACAGAATTGAGGGTGTCACAGAGGGACACGTGTCATCCTTGGAGCACACCTCCGAAGAGAAGGGAGGTCCAACACTACGGGACACGTGTCGACCTCGGAGCTCGCCTCCGAGAGATCCGGTCTGCTGGACAGGTGTCGACCTCGGAGCTCACTTCCGAGAAGAGAGGTACGGCACTGACACGTGGCGTACGTGGAGCTCGCCTCTGAGGGAGAGAGAGGTCCCGCCCGCCAGACATGTGGCGCACGCGGAGCTTGCCTCTGAGGGAGAGGGAGGTCCTGCCCGCCAGACACGCGGCGCAACCGAAGCTCGCCCCTGAGGAAAAGGGAGGCCCGGCCCCCGCTGGACACGTGGCGTCTCCGGAGCTCACCACTGCAGAGATGCGAAATCCTTAAGCGGTTTTTCTTCTGTACGCGCGGGAATACCCGGTACTGAGGAAACCGGCACGATTTCCACGTTGCTACCGCAACAAATCAATTGGAGATAAGTTGTTAAGATCCAAAACAAGTTGAATAGGACTCTTATTTGAAATCCAATCAGAGTAGGACTCTTCCTTATTCCCTTATAAATAGAACCCAAAACCCCTGGCCACAACCACGTACCTATTTTCCACCTTCGGAGTCGACGACTTGGAGGGCCTAGCTCCCAACTCGCCGAGTTAACCCCCTTCGCCGGAGTTCAGTCGGCGGTGAGCAACACTGACGAGCCGTCACACCTTGCCGTCATCGAAAGAAGAGCCGATGATCATAAGAGAAGTGAGTAGGTCTTCGTTACCCATCTTACGACGTCGTCGCATCCATTTTCTTCGTTTCCTTCGGACAGAATCTTTTTCGTGTGGACAGATCACGTGTTGATCGGTTTTTTGACGATGGAATTGATCTAGATCTTGAGTAAAGATCATCACCACGTCCACACTTGATCCTTACACCCTTGTTCACCATAAACCCCATGCAAGCCATTAAAACATGCAAGAACATGTACAAACCGAATTAATGAAACTGCACCATAGGATCAGCATGCACCTACACCATTGCATCTTGAGTAAAGTTTGTGCATGATGATTGATTGCTGTAAATATTGTATGTGTGTGATCGTGAGTAGAAGGACAATCTCAGGAAGCCACCTACGAAGGACTACGGCACCAAGACTTCGAGACACATTAACAACAAAAGCCACAGGAACAAGGCAAGTGCCCCTTGACCATATTGACCCCATGTTTTGAAACTGTTTTTTTTTTGCGAAAACATGTATGTTTGAGTCAACTTGATGGGAAACCCCTTTTATAGGAGTTTACTAGCTTTGTTAACCACCCTTGTCGCTGGGAAAGTTTATGAGTCGGGTATGGTCGTTTTTGCTTTTTGCTTTGCTTAGCTTATGGGATACGAGAAAGCGAAGTAGAGCATGTCTAAGTACTGCACTCATATGAATAATGTTAATGAGAACTTGATGATGATAATGAACATGAATCGGGGGAGATCTAGGCAAGCTTGGTTTGTGGATGTGGTAGAGTGAGATGGTGGTTTACTTGCCGTAGATCTAAGGACCGGGTCATGCCAGCACATGCCAGAAAAACAATTGTTATGGATCGTGGAAGGCGCGGGGAATGGGAGTCGAGAGAGGACTGCCCTGGGAACTGCATGGCACAAGAGGGGGATTGTAGGTGGGAGAATGGTGATTCGAGCCTGCTGGTGAAACCTTAGTGAGTCCATACATCTAGTATCCCCTTTGTACGGGCTATTTTGTGATCTCTTGGCCATACACCGATGGTTGTGTACTGGTATAATGGTGGTTCTGCAGTCGCCGACGGGTGACGAAATCACAAACTTGTGGGTAAAGTGGTGCAACCTCTTAAGAGTGTAAAACTATCATGATAGCCGTGCTTACGGTCACAAGCGCCTGGCCAACTCACATGATTAGATGGGATGGTTATTTGGTTATGATATGGTTATTTGGGATGGTTATTTGGTTATGGTATGGTTATTGGGATGGTCATTGGTATGGTTATGGTTTGGTCTTTGGATTTGGTTTCGGGACTATTGAGTCTTGGTAATGAGATTGGTTTCGGAACTGTTCAGTCTTGGCAATGAGATTGGTTTTCGAATGATGAGATGGATATGAACATGAGATGGTTATTATGAGCATGAGATAAACTTAAGAAAGATCAATGGCTGGTTGAGACTTGAGAAAAGGTGACTTATGATGAAAGAATATTGAGTCTTGATAAATATGAAGGAGGTATGTTCCTTAAATATATGTTAGGATTAAATTCACTTAAAGAGAGTTGCTGTTTTTATCATGTTTGTGAAATAAACTTTGCTTTCCGCAATGAGGCTTTTTATTCCCTACCTTGTTGAAAGCTACATATCACATTTTCCCGCACTTTTCGAGTACGTCATGTACTCAACCTTGCATTATTACTTAATCATCAGCAACAGTAGAGGAGTACTTCGAAGATCATATGGAGTACTAGGCGTGGGAATGCCGTCAACTTGCCTGTGGAGCTGGAGATGGAGCCGCTGCCGTGTTTAGTTTGCTTCCGCTATTGTTTAGAGATTTCCGCTGCTAGAATAAGTTAGAGACTTCCGAGCACTTCAAAGATAATGGATATTATTTTGATCAATTGAATCTTCGATTCTATTTTTCATTGTCTCGGTAACACCTCTACTAAAGAAGAAAAGGAGGAGCTACTGAGACGGGGGGCATTCCGATTTCGCTAGTACCATCTTTTTTGCCATGCAAATTAAGATTGAGATTGAGGAATCAAAATCTTTGAACCTTAAGTCTCTTCTATAGGTTGGAAGGCGGATCATTTCCAAGAGGTTGCTAGTTGACCCCGATCGATCTCTTTCGACACGGATAAGAAAAAAGGAGAATCCAAAATGTCTAAAGAAAAGAAGAAGAATAAAACAATCGGTCGTCACTACCAATGCTTTCATCTGGAGGAAGTCAGGCTGTGACTCCTTCCCCCCCCCCCCCCAAAACAAACTGTACGTGGGAGTTTCCCTTCATACGGCTCGAATCATTCTCAGATGCCCCGATAGGCATCTTTCCTTATGATCTGGTGGTTCACCTGCAAGAATAAGTTAGAGATTGATGTAATAAAGTACTTAAACCGTATTATTTGTTGTTATATTCTGAATTCAGTTTGTGTATTACATGTGTATGTGTGATGAACATCCTGGGCACACATATACATCAGCTGGGTTCCGTTATCACGGGACTGGGTGTCACACGGTATTACTTTCCGCCTGTGAAATTGTAGATTATTACAGGCTCTTCGTTTCAGGCAGTTTTGGAAACCGCGTGTGATAATACGTTTGGAGCCGCCTGCGATGAAGCTTATTGTAGCAGTGTAGCCATCTACGACGAGGGAAATCCTACACTAAACCTTCTACTCAGTGATTTAATAGCCATGCAAGTGGGTTTCAAGCATCCTAGACATAATGCACAATATCAAGTCTAATAAACATGAGGTGAAGATAAAGAAAAATTTAAAAACGGTAATTATATGCAAACTAGGGCTTGCCTTGCTCTATGGTTTTGTTAGATGCTATGAGTTAGTCTTCCTCTGGAAAATCTGCCAAACTCGTCACGAGATGGTGATCCTCGCTACTGAGTTGAATCCTTGTCGAACGTCGACGTCATGTGAGGTATTAAGATGCAATGCACGTATATTTCAAAAGTACTTGGAAAATTCTTTACAAACTGTTGCACAAGTTAACTCACACTTAATAGGGGAAAACAACAGCAGGTTTCTGTTGTTTGATCTACAATATTGGGTAGGAAGAATGCTAGGTGAAATTAAGGTAAAATTAATCACAATGTGATTAAGCCCTCATATACACACTTAGACCTAAAGAATGGTAGCTCCAGTTCCAGGGGTCCAATGAAGCTGAAAATTTAATCACAGCTTCCAGGGAAGGTATGTAGGCAGTGTGCACAATTTGAGCTCATGAAATGGATCGATGTGATCACAACAAATCCTTATGTGGATTTAGGTAATCTGCCTTTACCTACTAGATCTTAATATTCCCTATGCTGAAAAGTATACTTTTTGTGAAGTACAAAATGTCCTGAGTCCATAGGAATTGGTTTTACCATTTTTGGAGTTTCCTACATGGGAAAATGGATTTTACAAGTTTGGGTAAAAGCTGAAAAATGGTTTCTGTTCATTTTCCTATTTTTCAGAGACATAAGGGATTGACACTTCATTTGGCCAACCAAATGAGGTCCAATGACTCTGAAATTTTCACAAGTATATTTATAGGAAGGTTCTGCCCAAAATTGGGAATTTTCCAATAAACATAACTCCTGTAATAAATTCCCTAACTTTTTCTTAAATGAATTAATGAGCCAAAATCCAGAGATTTTCATTAATATTGGGATGCACCCATGGATAATACTCACTGAGAGGATTCCAACGCAATTTATTTGTGAATTTTTGGACACTCCTACACAAAGTTGTGACTGTTTGAATTTGAATGGAAATCAGAGAAAAGTTTAAATACTGCCAGCGGGCCCCATGCGTCAGTGCGTCTTCGACCTCGCGCCAACCGAACAGAGCGGCGGCGGTCTCCGGCGAGGGTCACCAGGATCGAGTTTCCGACCAACTATCGGGGCCAAACTCGCCCCCCCCCATTTTCTGACACGCTAAACTCAGTGGTGGTGTCGCCGGCCGCTGGCAATTGCCGGAACCATGCGTGCACCGGCAAATGCACCCGTTAGGGTTCCAGCGAGATCGTTCTCGCTCTACACAGCCCAAAAACGGTCGGGGATTGCTCGGAGAGCACCGTGGCAGCTCGAGGATGCTGAAAATGGACTCCAAACATACTGAAAAGGCCAGCAACTGAGGGCTCCGCGGTGACCCGAGGCGCTTTTGCATGGCGGCACGAAAAACAGCAAGAACTCGGTCAATTATGGATGGTTTTGCTTGGTTCTTCTTCGAGGAGGGGCGCTAGGGAGTGTAGAACCTACTTGCACGCTAGCTCGATCCTTGGTTGCTCATGGAACTCGAATTTGAGTCTAATCCGAACCTTAAGAGGATGAACTAGGGTTCTGGTTTTTTAGAAATTATCACTAGAGAGTGGATCATTTGTTAAACGAATTTCGGCTACACGATCTAGGGAAGCTAACACACCTTTCTTGTGCAGGGAGTTGGAGGAGAGGGTGACCGTGGCGTGCTGTCCACGGTGAGCCGAGTTCGGTTCCGCCGGGTTCACCTCGGCCTCGGTGGCGATTCGTCGAATTCCATGCAACCGAAGCAAGGAAGCCTGGGTGTCACGAGGGGGACAGCTAAAGCACGTCTTGGCGCTCCCTTTTTCTGTATATCGCTCGAGCAAACGATGATCAGGCGCCGGTGTGCGATCGGTGAAACAGAGAGCGGCACCGGAGGCTATCTTTTGCGCGCGGGAGCAGAACAGTGGCCGAGTGAGCGAGAGAGGAAGCAAACTTGTGTTGTGCTCATGCGTGGAAGATAAGAACTGAGGTAATTCGGCCGGCGAGCAGGAGGTGGCACCAATAAAACGTCGGGAACGTGGTCTGCCAACCTGCTGTCGAGCGCACGAGGACTGAAGACGTCGGTTCTGAACAGAGTCACTGAATTGTGGGGTCCACAGTAGCTCACTCTCTTCTTCTCTGTGCTTTAAGATTCCCACATGTCCTTTGTCAGAAATCTACCAAAGTTGGATGGTAGACCAAACAAAATATGAGGAATTTGAATGTGAAATAAGATTTCAAAATTGAGCATGTTTGATTCAGAATTCAAATTCAAATTTAAAATTGAACTCTCCCCCAATTATTCCTCGGAATAATTAGTATACGAGCTCCAAAAATAAGAAAATTTTGATCATGAGCTCATTGATACATGAGAAATGCATTACTGAATTCACTTGTGTGCATTTGGACAATCTGAACATGAATCCTTTTAAAACATTCAAATTTGTGTTTAAATTTCCCTCCACTCTACTCATAAAGGATATGCACATGAGTGAGATTTGGGGATGTAAGGGCCCAAGTTTTTCATTTGATAAAAGTGTTCATCACACCACACCTCACCTCATTGGTGGGAATCATAAGAACACACTTGAAGAGCATGTAACCACGCCATCAAGAGATTTATTAGGAGATAAACTCACAAAATGCAAAAGTGGTATTTTCCACATGCATCATATAGGGGCTGAGCATATGTTTAACTCCTAAGATTTGTTAGGAATTCTCATGCTAAATTTCACCCAAATCAAAAAACTTTTGAGGTATTTTTGGGTACAATTAGTAAAAGGGCTAGTTTGAATTTAAATTCAAATTCAAACTCCTTTCATCACATGAATTCAAAAGAGGGATTCATATTCACGCTCAGCACATTTTTATAAACTACTCAACCAAGTTTCATCCCATTTGGAATTGACCTTGACATGAGCTAGTGGGGCAAATTCAAACTGAATTTGAAATTCAGATTGCACATTTACTGAAATTTCATTTAAATCACTTTGCACTTTGAATTATTCTAACTCAACTCGGCGTTTTGTGGTTTGATCAAATTGCAAAGGGAAGGAGGGTCACCAATATTTGGAGCAGTGGAAAATTGAAGTTTTGAGGACAAATTAGGGTGGTCGGACCCCCCTGTCAACCACAAACCCAAGGAGAACTGACTGAGGCACCGTTGCTCTGTTTCTCGGGCTGAGGCAGCGCGCGCCACCGAGCCAAAACGCCGGCCATCTCCTGCTTTGTTTCCTCGCGCTGGAGACCAGATTCCCGTTGTCTTATCTCTCTTCGGCGTGCTCCGTTTGCTCACAAACAGAAACAACAGCGAGTTTGTCCTCTCTCACGCTGAGCTCAACTGAAAGTGCGCCGCCCTCTTGGTCTCGATCGCGAGCAGGCCGATCACTCGCGAACAGAGGCTCCTCAGTAGCAAAACGGCATCGTCGGTTTGTGAGCAACATCCTCTACGCCTTGTTGCACTGTGATCGGACTTCCTCGAGCTATCCCGAGTGTTTTTCCGGCAACCCGAGAGCTGCCGCCGTTTGGTGCTCCGGTGGATAGCCCGGCAAAGCCATCCTCACCGCCAACTCTCTACACGAAGAAGGTGCATCCAGAGGTCTAGAACATGTAGCCGAAGACCATTTTCCATTTGATCAACCATAGAATTGGAATTTCTAAGTATACCAAAAGCTAGTTCATTTAGCCCGAGCTAACTTTATACTGAAATTCGGATTTCACTTGATCCCGTCGGTCTAGCTCGTTGGTCAGTAGATTCTACACATGCTAGCGCACACTCTCGAGGAAGAAGAAAAAGGAAACTGTCGATAATCGGCCACGATATGGCTGTTTTCCTCGCCGCCGACGCAAAACACTTAGGCTCACTGTCCAGAGTATGTTTGCCAGCATTTCTAGCTTCCAAAACGTTTCATTTCATGTTCCTCGTGCTACACTGATGCTCTCCGAGCAAATCCTGACCGTTCTAGTGCCTCCTAGCTCGAGAACCATCTCGCCGGAACACTAGCCGCCATGGTTGCCGTTGGGCCGGTGTTTCCATTCGCCGACGACAAGCTCCGACCTCCTAGGCGTGTTCAGCGTCGGAAGTTAGGGCGGCGCGGCCAATCTTAGCTCCGGAGATGGACAGAAGAGTGATCCCGGCGACCCTCTCCGGAGGGTGCCGCCGCTCGGGCGCCGACGCGGGAGGTTGAAGAAGGAACTGTGCATGGGACCCACGTGCAGTCTTTTAAACTTTTCCCCCGATTTTCAGATTTAGTTCAAATTCAAACACCCATAACTTTGTCTACGAAGCTCCAAATCAAGTGAACTAAATTTTGTTGGATTCAGATCTCTGAGTACTTTGCAAAAAATCAAGTTTCACTCTATGAAAATTTTTATTTCTCCAGATTTAATTCTTCAAATTTTAAAATGTATAGAATTTTTACTGCAGAACCCTTTAGTGAAAATTTCTGAAATGTGGCCACGTTGTTCCTTATAATATATCTGATCTACCATTATAATATTCAGATCCATCCGAGCTCCTTTGAACCACCTAATAGTGTGATTAAGGAAACTGGTCCGGAGAAAAAGAAAAATGTTCAGAAACATTTTTCAGATTTTCTCTGAACTTGTTTAGCTCATATCTTTTGCTAGGAGTCTTCAAATTAGATTAAACCAATTCCATTAGAACCCTCTGAAAATCTAGTTTCCATAAAGTCATGGCTTGCTCCATTAAAATCCTTAGAACACCCTAAGAGCTCTAATGAGTGCCGAATACCAATTCCATTAGAACACCCCTCTAGTGCAGGGCTCAAATGAGCTTTGCTTCAAATGAAATTTGGCCAAGTCTGTGTTTAGGTTGTATCTAAACCACAGTAAAAAATTTAGAGTAATTAGTACTGTCTAGTTATACTTATAGCCTTAACAATATGAAATTCAACTCATATGCATTTAAAAACCAACTTCACTTGCCTCTAAGGGGGGCTCGCTCCGGGCAGAAATTGACACACATATATGTTTATCTTGGGTAGTCGCAAAGGTCGAAGAGGAGCCGGAGGTATTAGACTTCATAACTCCGGAAGAACGACTAGTTTATGCCCAGCTGCAAGGCAAGCTCCGGTTTGCATTAGCCGTTTGATAAATTTTATTGTTTTGAGAACTTACTTTAAGCATTTCTTACAATTGTGCATTAGAGTCTTGTTTGAAAACCCAACTGCATAGCCAAGAGAACCAGGATTTTGGGCTTAGGTTTTAAACCTCAAGTATGATAGTGGAATGAGTCCCAATCTTCTGAGAGGTATGGTAAAATTGATTGGGTGGAGATCTCGACATTGTTGATCCAAGGCTCCGAACGAATGGAACCCCATAATCACTACACCACTACTCCGTTGGTTATCACCCGTGTCACATGAATGACCTCGCCATGAAGGATTATCCCTGCAAGCGCAATCAAGAACACAAGAAAGAACAAAGAAATTGCAATCAAAACTGAATTGATCACGAAGTGGGGTCCCACAAACCTATGAACGGTGACACTGTTCAATGACAGATTGAATCTAAGCAAAACCCAACACTAATGTGGTGACAGCTGCTAAATAAAAAGGAGTTAGGGGCGTGCAAGACCCCTGGACGCAACCCTAATGGGCTTCCACACGATACACGGGACAGCAGTCCAAAGGACAGTGATGCAGCACCCTGACAGATTCTGGACGTCCACTTGTTTCGCTGATTACTGTCAACTCAGAAGGAATTTTGAGGTGGGACAGGTTCCATTGGAAGTTTTATGTAATTATGGTTCCAACCATATATAGAACATCCAAATCAAACTCCGTATGTGTCCGGGTCGTCAAATTTGGTGAAGGTAGCTTCTGGAATCTGAGGTGGAGTCGAAGTCGAGTTGGGCTTGGACTCCTCCTTGGTGTGGACGTCCTATCTCCTTCTCCTTGACTCCTTGGACTTCTCCAAGCCCTTGCTGCCTCTCTCCATTGTTCCTAATCAATAAAACATGCATGGAAACAAGCGTAATTTCTGAAAAACAATTGACAAGGTTAGAACATACCTGGAGATCCAACTGTCCCGCACGTGCTCTAGTGATCGGTCCTTGTATTGTATGCAAAGGAGAGATGTCATCTTCATCCTCCCCCTCTTGAATTGCAGTCATCCTCAACTCAAGCTCATCTTCCTCACCCAAGTATGGTTTCAAATCTGAAATTTTAAATGTGGGACTAACCCCAAACTCGAGAGGTAACTCAGGTTTATATGCATTGTCATTTATCTTTTCAAGAACCTTAAAAGGTCCAGCAGGACATGGCATGAGCTTGGACATTCTCAAATACGGGAACCTTTCTTTTCTCAAATGAACCCACACCAAATCACCGGGTTCCAATTTTACCTCCTTTCTACCTTTACTAGCAGCAATGCGATACTTTTCATTCATTTTTTCAATTTGCAACTTAGTAGCTTCATGCAACTTAAGAATAAATTCAGAACATTGTGTAGCATCTAAGTTCACAATTTCAGAATGTGGTAAAGGTAGCAAATCAATTGGAGCACGAGGATTGAAACCATATACTACCATAAATGGATTTAACTTGGTTGTGGAGTGAATAGACCTGTTATAAGCAAACTCAATATGTAGCAAACACTCCTCCCACAACCTCAAATTATCTTTCAAAACAGCCCGCAACATAGTAGATAAGGTACGATTAACTACCTCCGTTTGCCCATCAGTTTGTGGATGACAAGTAGTAAAAAATAGTAACTTTGTTCCCAATTTATATCATAAAGTTCTCCAAAAGTGGATCAAAAACTTAGCATCCCTGTCAGAAACAATAGTACTGGGAACACCATGCAAACGCACAACCTCATTAAAGAACAAATCAGCAACATGTGAAGCATTATCGGTCTTGTGGCAGGGTATAAAATGTGCCATTTTGGAAAAACGATCAAAAACCACAAAGACACTATCCCGCCCCCTATTTGTTCTAGGCAATCCTAAAACAAAGTCCATTGAAATATCCTCCCAAGGTGCACTAGGAACAGGAAGAGGCATATAAAGACCATGTGACCATGTAGGTGAAGTCGAGACTTAGCTTTGTTGCATGTCGTGCAACGTGAAACATAGCGCTCCACATCACGCCTCATTCGTGGTCAAAAGAAGTGAGCAGCCAGCACATCCTCTGTCTTTTTAACATCAAAATGTCCCATCAAACCACCTCCATGCGCTTTCTGCAACAACAAAAGACGAACGGAGCTAGCTGGAACACACAGCTTGTTAGCACGGTAGAGAAGGCCTTCACGCAGCAGGAATTTTTGCCATGTTCTTCCCTCTCTACAATTGTCAAAAGCATCTTTGAAGTCCAAATCAGTAGCATATAATCTCTTTATGGTTTCCAAACCAAAGATTTTATGAGAAAGTTGGGACAGCATGATATAACGTCTAGATAAAGCATCGGCAATCACATTGTCTTTCTCTTTCTTATGTTTAATGATGTAAGGAAGTGACTCTATGAACTCAATCCATTTAGCATGACGTTTGTTCAGATTAGCTTGTCCTTTAAGATATTTCAAAGACTCATGATATGAATGTATGACAAATTCTTTAGACCATAGGTAATGTTGCCAAGTTTGCAAGGTACTCACTAAAGCATAAAGTTTTTTGTCATATGTAGAATAATTCAGCGAAGGACCATGCAATTTTTCACTAAAGAAAGAAACAGGTTTACCTCCATGAATGAGCACTCCTCCAATGCCAATGCCGCTCGCATCACATTCAAGCTCGAAGATTTTCTGAAAATCAGGAAGTTGCAGCAATGGTTCTTGTGTGAGCTTCGACTTGAGAGCATCAAAAGCTTGTTGTTGTGCTGGTTTCATCGAAACGGCACTCCATGCTTTGTCCTTGTGGAGAGGTGCCCCAATGGTGCTGAAATTCCGCACGAAACGCCGGTACAAACCTGCAAGACCAAGGAAACTACGAACCTGCGTGACCGTAGTCTGAATTGGCCAGCTCGTGATGGCAACAATCTTTGCCTCGTCCAGCTCAATGCCCTGCAAAGTAACAACATAACCAAGAAAAGACACACGATCAGTGCAAAAGGTGCACTTCTCAAGGTTACCAAATAAACGTGCATCACACAATACATTAAAAACAGCACGTGAATGTTCAAGATGCTCGTCATATGACTTGCTGTAAATAAGGATATCATCAAAGTAAACCACCACAAATTTACCAATGAAAGCACGTAAAACCTCGTTCATCAATCTTATAAAATTGCTGGGTGTATTAGTTAAACCAAATGGCATGACTAACCATTCATAAAGTCCAAATTTAGTTTTAAAGGCAGTTTTCCATTCATCACCTAAAGCCATACGAATCTGATAACACCCACTACGTAAATCAATCTTGGAGAAAATAACAGAACCATTCAACTCATCAAGCATGTCATCCAATCTAGGATTAGGATAGCGATAACAAATGGTAATGTTATTGATGACTCTAGAATCAACACACATGCGCCAAGTGCCATCTTTCTTAGGAACCAAAAGAACAGGAACAGAACAAGGACTAAGGCCCTCACGAATGTACCCGCGGTTTAGAAGATCTTGGACTTGTCGCTGAATTTCCTTAGTCTCGTCGGGGTTGGTCCTGTAGGAGGCACAGTTTGGCAAGCTCGCCCTGGAATCAAATCAATCTTGTGCTCAATGCCTCGCACAGGTGGTAATCCAGGGGGTATCTCTGATTGAAAAACATCCATATACTCCTGAAAAAGGTTAGCAACAGCAGGTGGCAAAGCAATGGATGCATCCTCAATGGAATATAAAGCATGTTTGCACACTAAAGCATATCAAATTCCATTAGAGGCATATAAGTCATCAAGATCAGATTTGGTTGCAAGCAAAACACGATTTTTCAACTTAATAGGTTGCTTTATTTCAGAATTGAAAACACTCTTTTGCTAAGCATTGTTCTTTTTGTCATGCTCAAATTGCACAATTTCAGTGGGAGTCATAGGGAGCAACACAATTTTCTTGCCCTTATGCATCAGAGTATACTTATTAGATCGACCATGGTGAATAGCGTCAGTATCAAACTCCGAAGGACGTCCCAACAAAAGAGAGCAAGCATCCATAGGTATCACATCAAAATCAGCAAAATCATGATAAGAACCAATGGAAAAATGTATCCTTGCTGTTTGTGTTACCTTTACCTTACCATTGCTGTTAAACCATTGAATGTGATAAGGGTGGGGATGCTCCAGTGTGGTCAAGCTAAGCTTCTTGACCACCTCAACATTCACCAAATTGTTGCAGCTACCACCATCAATGACGGTATGCACACTGCAGTCCTTGGTGACGAGAAACATGTTGAAAAGGTTGTGACGTTGGTGGTTGTCGTCCTCTCCAACCGTGACACTCAAAGCTCGCTGCACAATCAAAGTCCTATAGTTGTTGGTCGCAGATGTACCAAGAACCTCCTCAGCACCGTCATCAGAACCTGAAATGTTAGCTGCAATAATATTTTCATCTTCAATTTCAGAAGCACTAACATACCCACCATCAGCAGTGGCAATGATCGTCCGTTTTCTGGGGTAATCTCGTTGCATATGGCCAAGTCCCGGGCAGCGGTGGCACTTGATGTCGGAGGTGCGACTGGTGGCAGTGTTGGGTGTAGTAGTCTTTGCTGCAACACCTGGAGGCGTCTGGGACTTGCTGTTATCCTGTCCCTGTGATGTATAAGGCGCGGTTCTGCGTACAACACCGGTGGATAGTGGTGTAGACACATGTACGTTCGAGAAGGGCACTTCTTTCGATGGCAATGGAAGCTGCCGTGGAGTGAAGGTGTTATTCTGCCGCTGCTGTTGGCGACCCTGCACTTCTTTTTCTGCTGACATAGCTAGTTAAAATAAATGTTCAATAGAATGATATTCCTTGTAATCAACTATGTCCTAGATCTCATGCCGCAAGCCCCTATAAAACCTAACAATTTGGTCTTCCTGATCCTCAACTACCCCACAACGAAGCATACCTTTCTGCATCTCTTGGTAGTACCCTTGGACAGTCATGTCACCCTGATCAAAGCGTTGCAATTTCTTAAGAAGATCACGTCTATATGAAGGAGGAACTAACCTAGCGCGCATGTCTTCTTTTAACGCAGCCCATGTCTTTCGGGAATTACATGTATTGACAAATTCATTCCACCAAATGATAGCAAAATCTTTAAACTCACCAGCGGCTTGTCTAACTCTATGTCACTCGGGAACAAGATGAGAGCTAAATTTTTGTTTTACCGTCATCTCCTAATCCAAGTAAGTCTCAGCATCATAAGATCCATAAAACGGTGGAATAGAAAACTTAATCTTAGCGTAAGGATCATTATCTTGTTCAGGAACATGAGGACGAGGTCTACCTCCTATACCTTGATGATTTCATCGAAGGCGACGCCGCTGCTGTCCATCAACCTCGTCGTTATTGAAGTCATCCTCTGTGTCATTGTGAGCATGTGCGTCAGCATCAAGGTTGATAGTGGCTGGAGTTTGTTGGGGAATACGAGCCTCCACCTCGTCCAACTGTGTGGTCAGACCAGCAACAATTGTATTAAGCCTCTGAAAGATGGCTGTTGTAGTGGTCTGGTAGTTGTTGAATGCTTCAGTCCTCGCCCACATCATGTCTCCTAGTTCCAGATGGGACATGCAATCATTATCATCCAGAGGTGTAGAACCAGAGTGTGGGGACCACCGCCGTGACAGTCTAGGGATCGCATTGCGTGGTGCCGTGTGATGCAGTACCAACAGCACACATCCGAAAAACACACATACACAGCAATATATGTCTTGAATATATATTATTGTCACATTTTACAAATAATGTACAAGTGTACATTACAGCGGAAGATACGAATAAACTCACAGACTATAGCCTACGCTAAGCAAAACGAAGCCATCCTGCCTGCGGATGCTTCACACTAGCACCACATCAAAAACCAAGCGGCGTACAGGGTTCCAAGTGAGACTCACACCCCTCATTGGGTGCTGCCCTGCTCAGCTCTCCCTTCCTCTCTAACGTTGCCTTATGCAACGTTACCTGCAAAACAATGGATCAACAAACCGTGACCTTATGCTTAGCAAGACTTAACCGAAAACCTACACATGGAACTCTAGATGCTGAAAATAGAGGGCTGAATAGAGAAATTTGCATAACAATGAACTTGATCTAATGGAGAGTCCTTACTTCAAGTTTTTAGCAACTTTTATAACCCTCGCACAATTTACATCGAGACTCCACAATCAAACAAGAAATGCTTCACCATGATGCCACTTGCCCGAGGAGAAGGTAAATTTTGTGAGCTACCCTAGACCCATGCATACCTTGTGCCATCAACGCCTAGACTCCACAATCAAACAAGAAACGCTTTGTCTCAACGCCACTAGCCCCAGGTAGAAAGTAAATTTAGTGAAGGTGTTGATCATCCCTCATCTCCAATATGAGGATTACTCACGAACATATTAACTTTTCCCCAGTTTCTTACTACTACCACGAGCGACGGTTATTCAAATCAAAAACACCCGGCTGACACGACACATACGACCGTCCGAGACTGGTGATCAACCAATCCCCTCAACATCGTATGTGGCAACCTTTAACACGACACCCAAATATCAAACTGGTCCCACCGAACTGGATTAAGTCTCACTACGGCAAACCCTAGTAGAGCCGACTTCTCTATCCTTTCAGGATCTGCATAAGACGATGGGGATTGCCTCGACACCCAGGTTAACATGCTACATAGGATTCCTGGGTCCCATATAGCCAGTATGCATCTGGTACAAAACTCAAACTTTTCCAGCGGGGCCGCACATGAGAAGGGCCTTTAATCGACTCAGAGAGAGACTAGGTTCAGAGGACCACGTCCTTGAGCCTTCCATCCATACTGCCCGGTCTCCATTCCCAACTAAGAGGATCAATTCCCAACTCTTCCGATCAATCCTCCTTAACTCCGGTTCACGAGTAGGAAACGGCCTACTCGAGTTATGCCTCTTTTAATCCACTTTCCTTAACCTGATAACAGCAGTTATAATTAAGTGAAAACCTACTCTAAATCAAACTCCAAGGATTTGTTGGGTCATGCATGTGGAGTTTCATACAAACCTAGCCATCATGCAAAACTAATAATCTAGACAATATAAAGTGTATACAAATAAAAACATGTAAATTTGGATGAAATCCGGGGCTTGCCTTATGTCACACCCGGTTTCTCCGAAGAACAACCGAGTGAATATCACATGTATGCCAGGATCATTTTCTCATACATGTGATGACAAATAGTGAAGCATCATTTATTACAAGCCAGGTGTTGAATATAAATACGTCTTACAAAGCATACGTCTCGATGGACGATTAATAAGTTCATAACATGTAAATAAACTAGCAGCGGAATATTATTCTTGTGGGCTCTGTCACAGGTGTTGCCCGGGGGACTCCATGAACCTAGAATCCTTCTTCAGGTCCGAAGTCTTGGTCATTAAACACCACATTATCCCCTTGACCTGAGCAGCAATTTAAACCAACAAATATGCAAGGTTGAGTACCGTTGGTACTCAGCAAGTGTGGGAAAGTTATATCATGCATGGCTAGAACAAGGAGAGGTTGAACTCATTGTTAAAGCACTACGCAAT
This sequence comes from Neostapfia colusana, assembly GCA_030760725.1. Classification (NCBI taxonomy): domain Eukaryota; kingdom Viridiplantae; phylum Streptophyta; class Magnoliopsida; order Poales; family Poaceae; genus Neostapfia; species Neostapfia colusana. The sequence goes on along the minus strand of JASWHV010000004.1, from coordinate 86,390,610 downwards.
TAATACCTATCACATTAGCTATTAAGCACCTACATTACTACATAGGTGAAATGGTCCCAATCTCCCAACCCATCATCAAAACTCAAGTAACCATAATATCATTTCCAATGTTAAGCTCCCCGCTTAACATCCTCAACTTCCAAATTTATCATCCTCTAATCATGAATAAGTCCAAGCCGCTCTTGACCGTGAGCACAGCTGTCATGACAGTTTTGACTCTACAGAGTTTGCACCACTGTACCCACATGTAGTGATTTCATCCACCATTGCCGGGTGGACTAAAAGAACCTCCATTATGCCAGTGGCCATGAACCACATTCACACTTCCCAGGTGTGTAGCCAGGAGATCACTACGAAGCCTTTACAAAGGGATTCCTGACAAGCGTGGGCCCACTGAGGTTTCACCGCTAACAGCATACAAGAGGCTCCAACCCCGCTGCAGTGGCCCCCTCTTGAGCCTTGCGGTTCATATGGTAGTCCAGCTGACACCTATTCCCAGCACCATCCAACACACCCATACTACGCCGGGGATACACCTAATTAATTGGCCAAGCTGCCCCATCTCAGCATGTGGTTGGCACGGTAAAGCTAGGTTACATGCTCCATGAACCGGTCCTTAGGATCTAGGCAAGTACTAAACACAAACCCGAGTCTCGTGCACCAAGCACCAACCAATTCATCCAACTTGCCTCGATCCCTACCTCTACATAACTCATGATATCTCAATTCAAGAGTAAGGTAAATAAATTGACAATCTCATATCCCAATTATCCCATTCTAAGCATGTCTAAGCATAAGCATATATGTAAATGACATGATAAAATAAATCCCAACCCAAGCTACATGGAAACAAGGTAATGCAATTCTAGGGAAACTTCCTAGCATGGGTTTCATATTTCAATTGACAATGCAAATAATTCTATCTACACATCCTAGCATAGGATCAAAGTGGTCAAGGACACTTGCCTTCTTCCTGCTGCTCTGGGAAAGTCTTGGTCTTGGAAGGGGAGAACTTGCTCTGGAGCAGGCTCTACTCATGCCCACATAACAAAAGAAAACAACAATCCATAAGACATGATTCACACTTTCACCTCATACAAACCACACATACCTACCTATGAAGGTCATTCACATTACTAAGTGTTGTGGTTGTCCTAGATGTGTTGATTTTTGGCCTACATGCACTTTTAAGCATATGTATATGATTTCTAACTTTTGTATTCAGATTTCTGTTTGCACACTATGTATAAATTTCCAATTTAAACAAATTCTTTAATACACTCTTTAGCTACCAAGTTTGCATGGAAAGTTATTCCCTATCCCAAATGGGTTTTAAGACCTTCTACCAAATCCCAAACTGAAGTCTTTGGATTTGGAGACTTCATTTATTATTTTCTAGTTATGCATACCTATTTTCCTTTATTTTCCAGATTTATTTTCTATGCCTAAAATTGAGTTTTAAATTTTAAATAGTAGGACTTATCCTATAAACAGAATAGGTTCTGATCTAAAATATTAAATAATACACTTTTGAACTTCTCATCTGATGTGAACCAATTTAAATTTATTTTATCAGTTTTCAGAATTATTTCCTTGCCTAAAAATGTATTTCTAGATCTAATAAATATTAACTACACTTAAGCAGATTTTATTTTAGCCTAAAATTTATTTTTAGTTCATTCTAAAGTTTCCCAAGTGCCAGGAAAGTTTAAACTTGAATTTGCAATGTGTTTGCCTCACCCTTTAAATTTAAATCCAAATCCCATATTCAATTTTCTGAATTTAATATCATATAGGGTAAAAAAAAGGTAAATTCATCCTACTACAGGGTCTAATTTATTATTTCATAAATTTCCAGGAGTCTAACTACACATAACAGAGGGGTTTTCCCAATTTTTATTAAGTCCAGGGGCTAAAACTGATTTTTAAATGAATTTACACGAATTTCTGAAGTTCCAGGGGCTAGATCAGAAGTTTCCGGGGCTAGCTCGTGTTTTCCGAGATCCCCAGGGGGTAGCTCGTAAGAATCCCGGTCTTTATAACGCGGGGCTGATGTGGACCATGCGATTTAAAACAGACGGCTCAGATTAGATCGCCGAACCGGTATGCGCGGGTTTTAATTCTACTGTGCGATTTAAAATAGACGGCGCACAAGCGGCCACGTCACCATGACCGTGCGCGGGCGGCGCTGCCCGGCAGCGCGCGGCGGCGCGAGGCGGGGATCTCGCCGGAAAACTTCGGATCTTCATCTATACCTCCTAAAACTGGGATTTCATGGCATAGAACGGTAGAGGGGAGGTCGGGGATCTCACCTCGGGGTTTTTCTTGAGCTCGGAGGCCCTGGAAGGCGGTCGGCGTCGAGGTCCGAGGTGGAACAGCTGCAGTGCTCGTCGGAGCTGTGCCTAGAGCGCAAACCACCGAGTTTTCTGCACCTGCATGACTCCCCGGAGGCGGTGGGACATGATCGACGCGTTAGATCAGAAAACCCGAGCAAAGATCGAGAGAAAACGGCTGGAGAAGCTCTGGTTCTCACCGGGAGGAAAAACAGTCGATCGGAGGAGAAAAACAGGGCGATGCCGGCGTTTATATAGACGGGGGAGGGCGACGTGTCTGTTGGGATCGAGCCGGAGTCGTCCGGGACCAGAATTCGGCTGGGGAACGCGGGTTTCTGGGGTAGTTTGGATTCGGGCGCGCGGAGAAGTCCGGGTAGTTGGCGCGAGCGAGAGGTGGGGGATGACACGCGGGCCCCGCGTATCAGTGAGAGGGATAGGCGCGTGGCTGTGGGCTGGCGCGGGGAGGGGGGTATGGTGGGCCGGCTGGTGGGTTTCGGCCCACTTGCCGGGGGGGTTTCTTTTTCTTTTTTTTTCATTTCTTTTCTATTTTGATTTGAATTTGAATTCCAATTTGAATTTGAATTTCTGCAACACATGCAGTACGTCCAAAAATTTTTAAATTCCCCTCTTAACAAAATTTTGGGGTGTTACAGCTCTACCCCCCTTAAAAGAAATCTCGTCCTCGAGATTGGTGGTTCTAGGAAAACAATTCCGGAAATTGTGCCTTAAGCTCGTCTTCTCGCTCCCATGTGGCTTCCTCTTCTGAGTGATGCTTCCACTGCACCTTGCACATCCAGATTCTTTTATTTCTTGTGAGGCGTTCCATTGTCTCCAAAATCTTGAATGGTTGCTCGGCATAAGACAGATCCTCGGCTACGTCAACCTCATTCATGGGTAACATCTCTTGAGGCGTCCTCAGATATTTCTTGAGCTGTGACACATGGAATACGTCATGCACATCTGATAGGCGAGCCGGTAGATCAAGTTGATATGCCACTTCGCCTTTCCTCTCCAGAACTTGAAAGGGTCCGATATATTGAAGTGATAACTTCCCTTTCACCTTGAACCGACGAAGTCCTCGGATAGGGGACACCTTGAGGTAGACATAGTCCCCCACGTTGAAAACGAGCTCTCTTCTTCGTACATCGACATAGCTCTTTTGTCGTGTCTGTGCTATCCTTGGGTTGTTGGGGATTTCCCTCACTTTCGCCTCAGCTTCTTGTAATACCTCGGGCCCAAACACTTTACTTTCCCCGATTTGGTTCCAAAATAGTGGAGTTCTGCACTTTCTCCCATACAAAGCCTCAAAGGGTGACATTTTCATACTAGCCTGATAGCTGTTGTTATAGGAGAACTCCGCGTACGGTAAATTCTTATCCCAACTCCTATTGTTCTTGAGCGCACACGCTCTCAACATGTTCTCAAGAATCTGATTGGTTCTTTCCGTCTGTCCGTCAGTCTGGGGATGATAAGCAGAACTAAAATTTAGATGAGTCCCCATGGTTTCATGCAACTTTTGCCAGAACCTTGAGGTGAACTGTGTCCCTCGATCTGACACTATCTTCTTTGGCACTCCATGGAAACACACGATCCTTGACATGTATAATTCTGCCAATTTGGATCCGCTGTAGCTTTCTTTCACAGGGATGAAATGAGCTACCTTGGTTAGCATGTCAATGATGACCCATATCGAATCATATCCCAATTGGGTCCTAGGCAGTCCCACTAAGAAATCCATACCGATTTCTTCCAATTTCCATTCAGGCACTTTGAGTGGTTGCAATAATCCCGCGGGTCGTTGATGTTCTGCTTTCACCAACTGACATGTGTCACATAGGGCAACATGTTCCGCGACATCTCGCTTCATGCACCAATACCTGCTCTTGAGGTCCTGCTACATCTTCGTACTCCCAGGATGAATGGAATGGTCGGAATCATGAGCCTCCTTCAAAATCAATTCACGGATCTAATTTACTTCAGGCACACAGATTCTTTTCCCGTGCCATACCGTACCTTGTTCATCCTCTCTGAACCCAGGGGCTTTATTATCCTTGATGAGTTTTCTGATTTCTTGTATCTTCTCATCAGCCTTTTGACCGTTGCGTATATCTTGCTCTAATGTGGAGTCCACTTCCATGGCGATGGCCTCACCACTATTCATCAGACATAGATTGAGTTTTATAACATCTTCATTCAATTCTGCAGGCATGTCCTTCAAGCTCAACCTATTGACCTGCACCTTCCGACTTAAAGCATCTACCACGACGTTCGCTTTCCCAGGATGATAGTTGATGCCCACAGCAAAGTCGTTGATTAGCTCTAACCATCTCCTTTGTCTGAGGTTGAGATCTGGCTGTGTGAAAATGTACTTTAAGCTCTTATGATCCGTATACATCTCTGTCCTCTTCCCCATCAAGTAATGCCGCCAAATCTTCAACGCGTGTACCACTGCAGCTAGCTCTAGGCCATGTGTAGGATACTTCTTCTCGTGTTTCCGAAGCTGCTGGGACGCATAAGCCACGACATGCCCCTCTTGCATGAGAACACATCCCAACCCGTTTCCAGAGGCATCGCAGTATACTGAAAAGTTCTTCTGCATATCTGGCATAACTAGCACTGGGGCTGTTGTCAATCTTTTCTTCAGTTCCTGAAAACTCGTCTCGCACTGCGGTGTCCATTTGAATGTGATTCCCTTCTCCAACAATTTGGTGAGGGGTCTCGAAATCTTGGAGAAACCCTCGATAAACCGTCGATAGTATCCAGCCAACCCTAAGAAGCTTCGAACTTCCCCGACATTCTCAGGGGTCTTCCACTTCTGTACATCCTCGATCTTGGCGGGATCTACGGAGATTCCTTCCTCCGAGATTATATATCCTAAGAAGGGAACTCTCTTCAGCCAAAACTCATACTTGCTCAACTTGGCATATAGTTGGTGTTCTCTCAGCCTCTGCAACACTAACCTTAGATGTTTCTCATGTTCTTCTTCATCTTTGGAGAAGACGAGAATGTCATCACTGAAAACCACCACAAATTTTTCTAGATATTCCATGAATACCTTGTTCATGAGATACATGAAGTATGCCGGGGCATTAGTTAGCCCGAAAGGCATGACGGTGTATTCATACAGTCCGTACCGAGATACGAAAGCTGTCTTGGGAATATCAGTTTGCCTTATCTTAAGTTGGTGGTATCCCAACTTGAGATCAATTTTCGAGAACACACAAACTCCCCTCAACTGATCAAACAAGTCTTCAATGCGGGGTAATGGGTACTTGTTCTTGATGGTTACCTCATTCAACGCACGGTAATCCACGCATAGCCTTTGGGCCCCATCCTTCTTGGGCACAAATATCACTAGAGCTCCCCATGGTGAGGAACTAGGACGAATGTACCCCTTTTCTGTCAACGATCTTAAATGTTCCTTGAGTTCTTCCAGCTGTTTGGAGTCCATCCGATAAGGTCTCTTGTATATCGGAGCTGTTCCAGGCACTAGCTCAATCGTGAATTCCACTTCACGATCGGGGGGCATACCTGGCAACTCCTCCGGAAAAACATCTGGATATTCCCTGATGATCCTGATCTCCTCCACTTCCACCTCAACTTGATTTAGTTTAATGTCCTTCCTAGGCTCTTGTATGGTTATGAACTTTACTCTTGTGCCACTAGGGTGAGTTAGTTCCACTGTTCTTGTCAAACAATGGATGATTCCTTTATGATTGGTCAACCAATCCATACCCAAAATAATATCTATCCCTTGTGAATCTATCACTATAAGGTTGGCAGTAAATACTACCCCATTAATGTCTAGATTCACCTTGGGACACACTTGTCTTGTCCTTATTTCTCCACCTGGAGAGTTCACTGCTAGCATATGGTCCATTTGTGTGGTTGCTAGATCATGCTTCTTAACAAACCCTTGAGCAATGAATGAGTGGGTAGCACCAAAATCAAACAACAGGGTTGCAATGTGTAAATTGGCAGGAAACTTACCAACTACCACGTCGGGTGCCTCTTGCGCCTCCTCCATGGTCACGTGGTTCACCCGTCCTCGCATCACTTTCTGCTGTTGCGGCTGCACGGGCTTCTTCTTTCGGCACTTATGGGCGTAGTGCCCGACTTCACCACAGTTAAAGCATTGCACCCCAACCTTAGGTGCCTGGCCTTTGTTGTCTTGGGGTTGGTTTGGGGGTCCTTGTACTGCTGGTCGAGGTTGATATGTGGGGCGAGGCTGCTGTACAAACTGACGTTGTGGCTGTGCTGGTGCTGACGGAGGCCTGAAGTTCGGGTTGTACCCTCTCGGTGCTGAGTAGGGTACCGCAGCACGGCTCGTCTGCCATGCGGGTTGCTGCATCAGACGTGGACGTGTGTTGCTACCCGAGGCTTGGTGTGACCATCCCGCCTTCCTCTTGTTTTCATTTTCCAAGACCTTCAGCTTCCTTTCCACAACAAATGCTCTGTCCACGGTCTTTTGGAAGCTTTCATACTCGTTGGAGGACATTGCACACTGCATTTCCGCTGTAAGTCCTTCCACAAAGCAGTCCTGTTTCTGCTCATCAGTCTCGATGTCCCGTGGTGCATAACGGGATAGTTAGGTGAATTTAGTGAGGTATTCCCTCACAGTCATGTTTCCTTTCTGCAGCCCCAAGAACTCCTTTCTCTTGTTTTTGAGTTCACCCCCTGTTATGTAATGGTTGCGGAAGCTACGCTTGAACTCTTCCCAAGTGATGTTCTCAGGGTCATGATGGGCGGCCACGTAAGCGGTCCACCAATCAGCAGCAGGTCCATGCAATTGGTGAGAGGCGAACAGCACCCTCTCATACCCTTGGCATTGTATGATCCTCATCTTGCTCTCAATGGTCTTTAGCCAATCATCTGCTTCCAAAGGTTCAGCAGCACTTGCAAACTTTGGGGGTTGAGTCCCTAGAAACTCACTCAACCTTGGTTGGCGTGGTGCAGCTTGTGGAGGTGGAGCTTGGTGCAAGTTGGCCACCACTTGAGTTAGGCTCTGGATGAGCTGATTTTGATTTTCAAGCATTTGGTGGATGGGATCAACTCCTTCACGGCGACCACCCCTGTCTTGTCCTCCAGAAAGACGAGGGTTGCCGGCCTCATCGTTGTTGTTGCGGGGTTGGCACCACGACCCTTTCCTCTTCCGGCCATCTACCATGATCAACCAAATGTCAATTTAAAGCATTACGTGTTAACTTCCCAATTTGCTCGTTTAAACTTAAAATTCATGGGGTCTTATTATATTCACATTTTCTGAGGGTTTCACGTCTTACGCGAAAATAAATGCACTCTTAATTCATAATGGTTCACACATCAAAGCAAAACAACTTGCAGACGAGGTTGTGAACAATTGCCCATGGCTTCCACAACTCACGTCACACACCAAACATTAACACACCATGAACTAAGGTATTGACTCGCCTACTCGATAACCTGCTGAACTATGGGAGAGGACTCTACACGACTCGTATCACTGAGCTGGCTCCTCGGGATCTTCCTCATTATTGCGGCTGCCCACTGACTCCGCTTTGAGTGGGGAAGCTGCTGGTGGAGAAGTGCGGTGACGCCTGCTCACCCGACGATCTGGGGAGTCAGGAGTCCATGTGTCATTCACGGGGACACACAGTTCGTTCCCATCTCCTCTTTCTCTTGCCCTCAAGCTGGCTCGAAGCAACGCCTCAGTCTCCTTTAGGGTGTCACGAACATCCTGAATCTCCTGCTGACATTCCTGCAGTCGAGTGCTGAGCATAGCAGCATCCTCCAAGCACAGGTCCATGTGCTCATGGGAAGTCCCCTGCTGCACTGGCGGGTACTTGTACTCTGTGGTACCACTCTCACGCTGGAGGACATACATGTACTCTGTCCTGTCCAGGTGGCGACGGTAGATGTGACTCTGGCAGGTGATGGCCTCCCAGGTGACATCCTTCTCCGCATCGACCTGTGTCGCTCGACAAGCTGGAGAGCGGTGGATCTTGAGCAGCTGATTTTTATGGATAATCCTCATTTCTGAACTCCATTCTTCCCGCTTCTCACGGATGGTCCGGGTGGAGCTGTAGTGTATGATTAGCTTGCGCGTATTGCCGGCGGCGTGGAGCATACGTCGAAGACGGCGCAATAAGCCTCCTACTGCCAATCCGTAGGAGAGGTACGTCACCGGACGGTTCTCCTCCCTCAGGGCAAGGGCACTACGGGAACTCTCCCTCCGGTGGACTTGCGGGCGGTGCGGATCATGCGAACCATCTAAAACATAAAGCATTTAAAATTAAGTTAGATAAGATTTTAAACAAAAATCCTATTTTGAATAAAAGTTGGAGTAAGATGAATAAAGTGACCCCATTAAATAACACCTTCGACCCACACTTTTGTAAAATAGTTTTTAAGAAAATAAGGTCCTTAACTACGTCCATTTCTACCTAGGTCCACGTTCCTACGGGCAACCTTGGCTCTGATACCACTTGTGTCACACCCGGTTTCTCCGAAGAACAACCAAGTGAATATCACATGTATGCCAGGATCATTTCTCATACATGTGATGACAAATAGTGAAGCATCATTTATTACAAGCCAGGTGTCGAATATAAATACGTCTTACAAAGCATACGTCTCGATGGACGATTAATAAGTTCATAACATATTAAATAAACTAGCAGCGGAATATTATTCTTGTGGGCTCCATCACAGGTGTTGCCCGGGGGACTCCATGAACCTAGAATCCTTCTTCGGGTCCGAAGTCTTGGTCATTAAACACTACATCATCCCCTTGAACTGAGCAGCAATTTAAACCAACAAATATGCAAGGTTGAGTACCGTTGGTACTCAGCAAGTGTGGGAAAGTTATATCATGCATGGCTAGACCAAGGAGAGGTTGAACTCATGGTTAAAGCACTACGCAATTAATACCTATCACCTTAGCTATTAAGCACCTACATTACTACATAGGTGAAATGGTCCCAATCTCCCAACCCATCATCAAAACTCAAGTAACCATAATATCATTTCCAATGTTAAGCTCCCCGCTTAACATCCTCAACTTCTAAATTCATCATCCTCTAATCATGAATAAGTCCAAGCCGCTCTTGATCGTGAGCACGGCTGTCATGACAGTTTTGACTCTGCAGAGGTTGCACCACTGTACCCACATATAGTGATTTCATCCCCTGTTGCCGGGTGGACTAAAAGAACCTCCATTATGCCAGTGGCCACGAACCACATTCACACTTCCTAGGTGTGTAGCCAGGAGATCACTACAAAGCCTTTACAAAGGGATTCCCGACGAGTGTGGGCCCACTGAGGTTTCACCCATAACACCAACCCCGCTGCAGTGGCCCCCTCTTGAGCCTAGCGGTTCATATGGTAGTCCAGCTGACACCTATTCCCTGCACCATCCAACACACCCATACTACACCGGGGATACACCTAATTAATTGGCCAAGCTGCCCCATCTCAGCATGTGGTTGGCACGGTAAAGCCTGGTTACATGCTCCATGAACCGGTCCTTAGGATCCAGGCAAGTACTAAACACAAACCCGAGTCTCGTGCACCCAGCACCAACCAATTCATCCAACTTGCCTCGATCCCTACCTCTACATAACTCATGATATCTCAATTCAAGAGTAAGGTAAATAAATTGATGATCTCATATCCCAATTATCCCATTCTAAGCATGGCTAAGCATAAGCATATAAGTAAATGACATGATAAAATAAATCCCAACCCAAGCTACAAGACAACAAGGTAATGCAATTCTAGGGAAACTTCCTAGCATGGGTTTCATATTTCAATTGACAATGCAAATAATTCTATCTACACATCCTAGCATAGGATCAAAGTGGTCAGAGACACTTGCCTTCTTCCTGCTGCTCTGGGAATGGAAAGTCTTGGTCTTGGAAGGGGAGAACTTGCTCTGGAGCAGGCTCTACTCATGCCCACATAACAAAAGAAAACAACAATCCATAAGACATGATTCACACTTTCACCTCATACAAACCACACATACCTACCTATGAAGGTCATTCTCATTACTAAGTGTTGTGGTTGTCCTAGATGTGTGGATTTTTGGCCTACATGCACTTTTAAGCATATGTATATGATTTCTAACTTTTGTATTCAGGTTTCTGTTTGCACACTATGTATAAATTTCCAATTTAAACAAATTCTTTAATACACTCTTTAGCTACCAAGTTTGCATGGAAAGTAATTCCCTATCCCAAATGGGTTTTCAGACCTTCTACCAAATCCCAAACTGAGGTCTTTGGATTTGGAGACATCATTTATTATTTTCTAGTTATGCATACCTATTTTCCTTTATTTTCCAGATTTATTTTCTATGCCTAACATTGAGTTTTAAATTTAAATAATACACTTTTGAACTTCTCCTCTAATGTGAACTAATTTAAATTTATTTTATCAGTTTTCAGAATTATTTCCTAGCCTAAAAATGTGTTTCTAGATCTAATAAATATGAACTACACTTAAGCAGATTTTATTTTAGCCTAAAATTTATTTTTAGTTCATTCTATAGTTTCCCAAGTGCCAGGAAAGTTTAAACTTGAATTTGCAATGTGTTAGCCTCACCCTTTAAATTTAAATCCAAATCCCATATTCAATTTTCTGAATTTAATATCATATAGGGTAAAAAAAGGTAAATTCATCCTACTACAGGGTCTAATCTATTATTTCATAAATTTCCAGGGGTCTAACTACACATAACAGAGGGGTTTTCCCAAGTTTTATTAAGTCCAGGGGCTAAAACTGATTTTAAATGAATTTACATGAATTTCTGAAGTTCCAGGGGCTAGATCAGAAGTTTCTGGGGCTAGCTCGTGTTTTCCGAGATCCCCAGGGGGTAGCGCGTAAGAATCCCGGTCTTTATAACGCGTGGCTGATGTGGACCGTCCGATTTAAAACAGACGGCTCAGATTAGATCGCCAAACCGGTACGCACGGGTTTTAATTCTACCGTGCGATTTAAAATAGACGGCGCACAAGCGGCCACGTCACCCTGACCGTGCGAGGGCGGCGCTGCCCGGCGGCGCGTGGCGGCGGGAGGCGGCGATCTCGCCGGAAAACTTTGGATCTTCGTCTATACCTCCTAAAACTGGGATTTCATGGCATAGAACGGTAGAGGGGAGGTCGGGGATCTCACCTCGGGGTTTTTCTTGAGCTTGGAGGCCCTGGAAGGCGGTCGGCGTCGAGGTCCGAGGTGGAACCGCTGCGGTGCTCGTCGGAGCTGTGCCCAGAGCGCAAACCACCGAGTTTTCTACACCTGCGTGACTCCCCGGAGGCGGTGGGACACGATCGACGCGTTAGATCAGAAAACCCGAGCAAAGATCGAGAGAAAACGGCCGGAGAAGCTCTGGTTCTCACCGGGAGGAAAAACAGCCGATCGGGGGAGAAAAACAGGGCGATGCCGGCACTTATATAGATGGGGGAGGGCGGCGTGTCTGTTGGGATCGAGCCAGAGTCGTCCGGGACCAGAATTCGGCTGGGGGACGCGGGTTTCCGGGGTAGTTTGGATTCGGGCGCGCGGAGGAGTCCGGGTAGTTGGCGCGAGCGAGTGGTGGGGGATGACACACGGGCCCCGCATGTCAGTGAGAGGGAGAGGCGCGCGGCTGTGGGCTGGAGCGGCGGGGGGGGGGGGGGTATGGTGGGCCGGCTGGTGGGTTTCGGCCCACTGGCCGGGGGGGGGGGGGGGGTTTCTTTTTCTTTTTCCATTTCTTTTCTGTTCTGATTTGAATTTGAATTCCAATTTGAATTTGAATTTCTGCAACACATGCAGTACGTCCAAAAATTTTTAATTTCCCCTCTTAACAAAATTTTGGGGTGTTACAGGTGTTGATCCCAACTAAAGTTACTGTCAATAGGATTCAAGTCAGCGGCCTCCGAAGTCTTCTCAAGCAATATTTCTATCGGAATGATCAAATAAAGAAATGCGTCACATTATGAAATAAGGTGCTATGTACAAACTACAGAAGCAAAACCTAAGAAGAAAGAGGATCCTAGGGTTGAAATTGTTACAGAAGCTTCCTAATATCATGATAGAGTTATGGTATAATTTTAAGAGGTTTTTGAGGAAGGAATTGGCCACAAGAATTCTCGGAACCTTTAAACTTCAATGATTTATAGGAATTTAATTAAAGTTGGTCATATGGAGAAATTTGGTATCCTAATAAGATTATACCTAAGGTTCCTAGGAAAATTTGTTTCAAATTTTTCTAAATCATCTGCTGGCTAGAATTGCTTGTTGAAGTTTCTTTTATTTTTCTGGAAATTCCCTTCTGTGATTTTCAGCTCTTTTATTTAATCCCTGAGATAACCTACTGATTAAGCCCTCTTAATCATCTAAAAATCCTTAGATTTTTACTGAAGCTCAGGAACTATGAGAAAGATTTTCTGCCCAAAATTAGGAATGTTTCATAAAGAATTGCTCCTGGAATAAATCCCTAAAGGATTTTCTAAAAAGAATTCTACAGAAATTGCTGGGCTTTTTCATAGCAAGCACTTTGTATCTCTGCAAAGTAATTCTTATGAGGAATCCAACAAAATTTGTCTCACTAATTTTGAAGCTTCCTACCAAGAGTTATGGGTTTTTCAAGTTTGAACAACTTTCTGTTCGAATTTTACATAGAACAATTCAAAAGTGGGGCCTATGGGTCAGGTGTTTCTTCAACCTGTTGCCAGAGCCTGCGGGTGCACGCTGGACAGAGGAATGGCACACCCTGTTCTCCCTCATTTCTCCACTGTTTTTGCTCCGGTTTCTCCCTACATGACTCTTGGAACGTGGCGCAGCTGCCGGGCAAGGTCTCCCCTCAAGAAAACAGCCGGAAATGGGTCGGCACCGACGAGTTCCGGAGTGTCCCTTGCCTATCCCGACTAGATAAGTTTCCGTACAGCATCCCTAGTGGTCATAGAACATGGAACGGTGCTCAACTCTTGCAGCAACCGGCAGCAAACAAGTTGTCACCGTGGACCGCGGTGTTTTTAGCCGGCAGCGGTGAATTTTCGTCGCCTGAGGTGCGTGGTGGACGGTTTGCTTCGTTCTTCAGTGTGGGAGGGTGCTAGGGTTTCTAGTTTCTGTTGTTTGAATTGTAGAACGGATGATCAAGCACTTAGGGCGAATTTACAGATTCTAGTTTAGGTGGTTCTTCACGTGCACCGGCACCGAAATGGAAATTCCTCCTAGCCGGCGACAGGGAAGAGCAAAAGGACCATGGAAGGAGTAGCTAGACTTTGTGGTGCACTTTTGTGTGGTTTTTCTTGTGCCGGGGAGGTCGGAGTCAGCCGGGCGATGTGTAGCCGAGGAGGGCACGGCGTGCTCTGTTTTTTTCCGGCGAAAAAAGCTTCGGCTCCGGTCCTAGAAAGTCGGGCACGAGCTGAGAAGGGCTTGAGGATGTCGGGGAGTCGCCGGCGCAGCTTCTGAGATGCTCAGCCGGTCGTCCAACTCGTTGGAGCTGCTCGGCGGCGATCAACCGAGGGTGGGCGGTGTTTTTGTCTTGTGAGCGTGTGAGGAACAAAAGGCTGGTGATTTGATCGGGTGAGCAGGCAAAGAAGCAATTTGGTTTGTGCACTGAGGTTACCGGCGGATGAAGGAACCGACGCGGGAAGCAGAGACATGCACTGCTCGGTGGGAAATTTCAGGCGCCTGGGTGTCGAGCTGATACAGAGGCAACTCAGGAGTTGTCTCTGTTCACTGACTTGTGGGTCCCACCGAGGTCTCCTCCCCACACAAACATAGATCCCGAATTTCCAAATTCAAATTTTGTAACATGTTCTACACACTGAATTTGAATAGAGGGGAGTTAAACTCGCTTGTGCTCAAATTTGAAATGTCGTGATAAATTCCTTTGCGGCTAGGTTTCATTTATTGCATGTAGCCGAATGTCGAATTTGAAACCGTATTTAGAATTCAATTTGACCCTGCAAATTTAAATTCAAGTAAGGAGCTAACATGCTGAACTTTTGGGGCTTTCACAAAGAGGTCTTATCCATAGGCTTCTTTCCTGTTATTGTTAGTACGAAACAGAAATGAAGGCAAAAGGATCGTGAAGAACCCTATTACTACGCTCTCTGAAGTGGAAGTGGGAGTGGAAATGAAGCAGTAAGATGCGTCTTACTCTGCTCTTACAAGTTTCTTACCAGCACTGCAGGTGGCCAACGGTGACCAGTGTGAAAGCAAGCAGAGAGTGGGTGTGATTGCAGTGGTTACCTGTTCTGCTCGAGAGAAGATGGAGCTTGGGAAGGCTCAAATGCAATATATGTATGTGGCACACAAGTTAGTAACGGAAAGAAATGCTGAATAAGTGTCCAAAGAATTTAACCTAGTTGTTGGCCTAAAATTGTATTAGAACAGTTGTGGCAACAAGCAAGGAACAATATCAGCAAGTTGTGAAAACAAGGATGAATGATGATGAAAACAAGGATGAATGATGATGAACAACAAGGACAATATCAGCAAATATTCAGCATTCACACAGATAACAGCACAAGTAAAAACCCCTTGAGCCTCCTGTTTTTGTCTTTTAGCACTAGTAGAAATCAAAATCTCGTTTTTTTTATTTTTGATATTTTTTCTCAACCAGGGGCACAAGAATAGAAATAGCACCAAGTATTACCTCAAACCGATGAAAGATGTGATCGGTACAAATTCAGGAGCGTTTGAAATAATGGGTGCTGGAACTTCAGATTTCGAAATGAGGGCCTTCCTGATTTTTATAATTTTTTAATATCGCCGTGATTGGCGTAGAGGGTGAATTGTATGTGGATTTTTTTGATAGTTTTCCAGGGGAAAAAATACACCTCAATCGGAGTTCCGAGTGAAAAGTTATGCCCGTTTTAAGGAGGATACCCCGAATTAGGTTTTGGTGGTGGTGGAAACTGAAACAGATACGAATCGAATAGGTGGATGGATTTTTTTTATAGATTCATTTTTTGTAGATGGCAGCGGATAGAAGAAACAAAACTGAACCAAAAAAATCTAAACCACCAAGCAAACTCAACCTAGGACACGAACTCAGAACTACGAACTCCGAAACTAAATTGTGCAAAAGGCTGAGCGAGGGCTATAGGTCAGGGAAAGTAAAAAAATTTTGTGGCTTTTTGTGGACTATAGGACTGAAACAAAATGAATCTAAGGGGCACACAAGTATACCTCATGGTCAACCTGATATCTGATACCAGTTTATAGTAGAATGAGTCCCAATCTTCCGAGAGGTATGGTAAACTTGATTGGGTGGAGATCTCGACGTTGATGATCCAAGGCTCCGAACGAACGGAACCCTACAATCACTACACCACTCCTCCGTTGGTTATCACCCGTGTCACACGAATGACCTTGCCACGAAGGCTTATCCCTGCAAGCGCAATCAAGAACACAAGCAAGAACAGAGAAATTGCAATCAAAACTGAATTGATCACGAAGTGGGGTCTCACAAACCGATGAATGGTGACACTGTTCAATGATAGATTGAAACTAAACAAAACCCAACCCTAATGTTGTGACGACTGCTGAATAAAAAGGAGTTAGGGGCGTGCAAGACCCCTGGACGCAACCCTAATGGCTTCCACACGATACACGGGCCAGCAGTCCAAAGGATGGTGATGCAGCACCCTGACAGATTCTGGACGTCCACTTGTTTCGCCGATTCCCATCTACTCAGCAGGAATTTTGAGGTGGGATCGGTTCTATTGGAAGCTTTATGTAATTCTGCTTCCAACCAGATATATAACGTCCAAATATGACTCCGTATGTATCCGGGGCATCAATTTTGGTGAAGGCAGCTCCGGGAATCCGAGGTGGAGTCGAAGTCGAGTTGGGTTTGGACTCCTCCTTGGTGTGGACGTCCTATCTCCTCCTCCTTGACTCCTTGGACTTCTCCATGCCCTTGCTGGTCCTCTCCATTGTTCCTAATCAATAAAACATGCATGGAAACAAGCGTAAGTTCTGAAAAACAATTGACAAGGTTAGAACATACCTGGAGATCCAACAGTCGCACACGTGCTCTAGTGATCGGTCCTTGTATTGTATGCAAAGGAGAGATGTCCTCATCATCCGGCATATACGTGTAAAATGGTGGAACTAAGAACGTCACTCACAAATGATTTCTAAGCGTCATGCTCTAACGTGGTTAATGTACCTGCAGAAGACCACACAATAATGGTGCACACAAGGGTTTTGATATTTCAGGCAGGTCCATATCATAGTAAAAACATACGGTCCGTATCATTTCCATATGGGCCGTCCTTGAGTCAAGCTACATCTCAAGGTACATGGTCGTGTTTTCACACCACACAACGGGGAACCCGAGTAGAGCGCGAATGGGTCATCACAGTTGGGAATTTTATCAACCCAACGGATACCACCTACTACCTCATGATCGTTGAGGTACACCGATTGCGAGTGCTGCGTATGGCCGTTTCAACATTGAACGTTCAAGAGTTGCATACTATCGTGTTGCTTACCACACGATGGTTTATTCTCGCTTTTGCCTAATGCATGCTGGAGATCAGCGTTTTCATATGCTCTCAGAACCATGAGAAGGTCAGAGACTCATATTCACTACTGCACCATACCATTGCTCGTATGGCAAGCTTACCGCAATTGATCCGCCTGCGGTGGCGTACCTTACCTCTTACCTGACATCGGAGCGTCGTTACAAATTAATAACACATAAGTTAGCTTCCACCTTAAGTAGCTACTACTATAATAGACCTTATGTGGGCATAGTGACTAATCCTCACTCTACTACTTCTAAGTTTCCAAAATAGTCTCTTTTTCGAGCATGCTATTTCCAATGCGGTTCTGATACCACAACTGTGGGGGACCACCTCGTGGTTCTCCCACTCCGGGATCACAAAGGGTGCTGCCGTGCGATGCGGCACCCAACAGAACACAGGAAAACATTAAGAACAACATACAAACTTTTATTTTACATAAAAGCAGAAGTCTTTTACAAACTTAATTACACAGCGGAAGTATTATTCATAACTATTCTCTCATCCTAACTAAGTAAAAGTGCAGCCGTCCAGCCCGGGGACGCTACACACTAGCAACACTCACACGACGATCACAGCGGCGTGCAGGGCTCCAGCTCGGCCGTGTACCCCTACGGGGGCATCGCCTCGTCCTCGGACCCTTCCTCATAACTGTAACCTGCACATAGCTCAAATATTGCAAAAGTGAGCATGATGGCTCAGCAAGGCTTAACCAACACTCCTAATCATGAAACTCTACATGCAGGTATTGGTAATGTAGGAAAAAGACATTGCAATAAAGACACGCCTACATTTTAATCCTTACATTCAGTTTTGTAGCAGCAGTTTAATTTGCCTTAGGCAGCCCTCACATCGGAAGTCCACAATCAAACAAGAAACGCTTTCCTCCGATATGGTTATGCCCAAAGTTGAAAATAAACTTAATGAGCTCTACATCTACAGCATACATGGTATCAAGACAATATTAGCTCAATGCATCATATTCATCTAGCTTCTTTCAGTTATTACTACGTCATAGCGCAGTGAACAAGCGATACTCAAATAACCGCGAGATACGGTGATTGCAATCAATAGACACCCGGATAACACATCACATACACCCACTTTCAGAAGTGTGGCGCTTCACACCTTCCTACTCTGTTGTTTGCAGCAACCTTTCAAAGGAAACCCAAATGCTGAACCGGTCCATCTGTAACAGGAAGGAGGTCCCCGGGTGGAGCATGTTTGTGCCCACCGGCAGATTTACACCTTTCTACCCTCAACCCACTCCTATAAAACAGTTGGGTAAGCCTCGGCACCCAGGTTAACCTACATCTGTTTCCTGGTTCCCATATGCCAGTATGCATCCGGTACTGTTCAAACTTGTCCAGCAGGGCCGCACACGGCTCGGTTCTCAAACAAAACCAACAGGGCTAC
Source organism: Neostapfia colusana (assembly GCA_030760725.1). Lineage (NCBI taxonomy): Eukaryota > Viridiplantae > Streptophyta > Magnoliopsida > Poales > Poaceae > Neostapfia > Neostapfia colusana. The sequence continues at coordinate 86,372,363 of JASWHV010000004.1, read as the reverse complement.
GCACGTGAGACCTCCGCTCACTGCATCCTATACCCCCTGCTGGGTCTCAGTTTCATATTCTTAAGCCATTCTCTACCTCTTTCCACCCCGTGTGAATAAATTCCTATCTCGCGAGTAGATTCCAACAACTCGACTTCTACCGAGATCCTAAGAACATTAGCATGGCATTCTCTACTCTTCGGGTTGTAAACTACCCAACCCTCCATAGGACTTAAAAGTCATGCAAGTGGGGTTTCAATCACCTTACCTCTAATGCAAGCATTTCACCCTCGACATAAGTGATACAAATGAAAACTTTGCAAAAGGTAATTAAATGCAAACCAGGGCTTGTCTGGTTGTGAGTCAAAAGGAAAGTTAGCATCTGGTGGGAGGACTTCCAACGGCTTCGGCATGTCCTCAACTTCGGTCACTATATGAAATGTAGCAAAATATATGTATAAGTGCTAGTGATTTATAAGAAGTAAACTTCTAGTCATAGCTACTGCTATTTAGGTAAATTAATTGGCTTTGGGATTTTTCCAGTGCATTCTAGACTATATAAGAATGATCCGAGCAAAATTTGGAGAAATTTCATTGAAGCTTGTGGTCTCCAAAATTCCCACAAGTACAAGGCTTCTCTGAATTTTGAGCCCAAATATGAAGTTTTGACATGGCTAACAGTGGAAGATATAATTAGAGCAGGTCTCCCTGGTTCTAGCAAAATTTGTTTCATCATTTTTTGAGCTACCTACAGGGAGAAATGGAATTTTGGAGTTGGACAAAATTGCTGAAAAGTTTCTGTTTAGAATTGGAAATTCCAAATGAAGGCTGAACTTTGGATCAGAGTTTAGACTAGCAAATATACTCCAATGAAGCTCAAATTTTTGCAGAAGATCACTAATGTTATGAAAAATCTTTTGGCCGAATTTGAGGAAATTCCATAACAGGGATCTTATGGAATTAATTCCCAAATATTTAACTTTGATTAATTTTGGAAAAAATTCCAAAGATCCTCAGATCAAATTCTCTACATTTCTGAAAAGGTCTAACTGAGAGTAATCCAACAAAAAAATTTCACAAATTTTGGATATTCCTACTAAAAGTTATGGGGTTTTAAATTTTGGCCTAAATATGAAATTCGGGAAAAGTTTAAACACTATTGCTCTTGCGGTCGAATATCACCAAGTGCAATCCTCCTCAATGCTTGACACTGGGCTTCTTCTTGACCTAGCACACACTTATCAACTTGCTCCACTTTGGTTGACACTGGGCTTCTTCTTACCTAGCACACACTTATCAACTTGCTCCACTTTGGAGCCACTAGTCTCATCGAACGCTACGTCACATGCCACTTCAACAATGCCAGAGACTTTGTTTAAAACACGATAGGCGTAGACGTTTGAACCATAACCAAGCAAGAACCCTTCATCAGGTTTCGAAGCAAACTTCAAAGTCCTCGATTTCTTATTCAAAATAAAGCATTTACATCCAAATACTCTGAAATATGAGTCATTTGGTTTGTTACCAGTGAGGAGCTCATATGGTGTTTTCTTCAAAAGTCGGTGACGATATAGCCGGTTCGTGGCGTGACAACTGGTATTTACCGCTTCAGCCCAAAACCAGTCCGAAGTCTTCTATTCATCTAGCATTGCCCTCGCCATCTTAATGAGTGTCTTGTTCTTCCTTTCGGCCACCCCATTTTGGTGAGGGGAGTAGTGTGCCAAAAACTCATGTTTTATTCCTTCTTCATCCAGGTACTCCTCAACTTGAGTATTTTTGAACTCCATGCCGTTGTCACTTCTAATATTCTTGACGGTTGAGGAGAATTCATTTTGCGCACTCTTCAAGAACTTCTTGAGAATCCCCTGGGTCTCTGATTTATCATACAATAAAAATACCCAGGTAAATGTAGAAAAATCATCAACAATGACTAAACCGTATTTGTTACCGCCGATGCTTATATAAGAAATTGGACCAAAGAGGTCCATATGAAGAAGTTCCAGCGTTCTTGATGTATTCATCACGTTCTTTGCCGGGTGTGGTGCTCCAACTTGTTTTTATCCCTGGCATGCGCTACATGGCCTGTCTTTCTCAAACACGACATCTTTCAAACCTCGGATGTGACCACTCTTTAGAAGTTTCTGCAGATTCCTCATCCCAACATGGGCTAGCCGTCTATGCCACAGCCATTCCATTTTAGTTTTTGCAACCAAGCAAGTGTTGGGTTCAGCTTTATCTTTGTTGAAATCAACAAGATAATGTTTTCCCTTCAACATTCCCTTGAATGCAATTGAGTTATCGCTTCTTCTAAAGAATGTCACACCCTCATTAGTGAATAAACAATTGCATCCTTTGTCACATAGCTGAGACATGGACAAAAGATTATAATCTAAAGAATCACCATGTAAAACATTGGAGAGAGTGTGTTGATAGGAGATTTCAATTTTATCGCTGCCAAGGACTTTTCCGTGGCTGTTGTCTCCGAAATAAATTCCTTCACTTGGATCTGTGTTTCGCTCATACTCTATGAACATTCTCTTTTCTCCGGTTATGTGATTGGTGCATCCACTGTCAAGCACCCATTTTGATCCACCGGAGGAATAGGCCTGCGAGATAGAGTTATGTCTTGGTTTTAGGTACCCAAGTTTGCTTGGGTCCTCGAAGGTTAGTCACAAGTGTATTAGGCACCCACACACAAGCTTTGAGTCTCTTGTGGTGTGGCCCTGCATATTTAGCATAAATATATCCAGATTTATTTTTCATAAGGATATAAGATGTATCAAAAGTATGAAATAATGTTTGCAGTTCAGATTCATGTGATTTTTCTTTAACAAAGGCATCATGATTCTTATTTTGACAACTAGTGAATTGCTTCTTACCTCTTGCATACCCAAGACCATCTTTGACATTAGGAGGTCTTGTGACCATATATGCACTACGTGCATATTTGATTTTTTTCTTTGTCAAAGATGCCGCTTTGGGATGGATGCTTAGCTTGTGTAGCATTGGATTCATCTGTTACATTAGCCTTCTTACTAGAGCATGTGCAAGTTTTAGTAGTTGTCAACTTGACATCTTGAGAAGGTGAGCTTTTAGAGGAGGAAGCGTCACTTTGATTGAGTGACTCCACTTGCACTTCAAGGATTTTGTTAACTTTCGTCAAGTTAGCAAGTTCGTCCTTGACTGCAATTTGTGAGTCTTCTAGTTTTGAGTAAGTTTCTTTACTTAAAGCTAGCTCAAGCTCAAGTGCCTTACTTTTCTCCTTTTCAAGCTCAAGAAGCTTTTCAACCTCTTGATATCTCTTCCTTTCAAGGATGAGCATATCTTCTTGGCGGTTAACAAGCTCCTCCTTATCAAAGATTTCATCCGACAACATCTTCATTTTTCCTAGTGCAGTTTTGCTCAATCCTTTAAGCATTTCGTCATTTTCACTATAACTATCAAAACCAACATTAGAGGTATATAAGATGGGGTGTAAGTCAAACCTTCTTCTTGCCTTCCTTAGCCATGAGGCAAGTGTGGTTGTGGTTCTCCCTTCCTCCCATGTTTGGGAAGAGTGTAGTCGTCTTTGGTTGGCTTCTTGATGGCAATTGTTGCCATCTCATCTTCATCATCCGAGGAGGACTCGTCATTTGAGTCCCACTCCTTGCCGATGTGTTATTGATGTGCTTGCTTCTTTTTCTTGAAAGTTTTCTTCTCTTGCGACTTCGCTTCTTTCTTCTTCGTTTTCCTCATGCAGACAATCAACCATAAAGTGTCCGTATTTGCCACAGTTGTAGCAAGTACGTCGAGCCTTGTATTTTCCTTTTCCTTTGTTCTTTCCTTCACTAGAGTTGCTGCCTCTTTTTCTTCTCATCATGCGCTTGAATCTTTTCATGAAAAGCACCATATTTTCATCATCCATATCTGTGCTTACATCGTCAGTGTCTTCTTCTTCACATGTCTCACGAGTCTCCTTCCCTTTGGGCTTGCAAGTTGCCTTGAGGGTGTGACATCCGGTTCCGAAAATGAACCAAGTGAATGCATATGTGTGCCCAGGATGTTCATCACACATACACATGTATTCACAAACTGAAATTCAGAATATAACCACGTATAAATAGTGTTTAAATACTTTATTACAATGACTCAATGTCTCACTCATGAATATCCAACTTATTTAGCAGCGGAAGACTCTAAACGACAGCAGAAAATAACTAAAACAGCCGGCTCCAACTTCAACTCCACGGGCATGTTGATGGTAGTGCACACGCTTAGTATTCCACATGTTCCTCGAAGTACTCTTCTCCTGTAGTTGATGTATATGTGGGAATGCAAGGGTGAGTACATGTCGTACTCAGCAAGTGCGGGAAAAGTATGACATGTAGCTTACAACAAGGTAGGGAATAAAAAGGTTCATTGCAGCAAGCAAATTTTATTTCACAAACATGATAAAACAGCAACTATCTCTAGGTGAATTAAATCCAAACATAACCAAGTGATTCATCCCTCCATCATAATTCATTATTAGTCAAGTCTCAACCAGCCCATAATCTTTCTCAAGTTCATCTCATACTCACAACTACACATGATCATCTCATTTAATAGAACCAAAACCAAACTCATTGTCATGACACAAAACGGTTCCAAAACATATCCCAATGTCCATAGCTGAATAACCATTCCATGTTTTGCCTCTAATCATGAAAGTTGGCCAGGTGTTTGTAACCGGAAGAACGGCTATCATGATAGTTTTACACTCTGCAGAGGTGGCACCACTTTACCTACAAGTTCGTGATTTCATCACCCATCGGTGACTACAAAGAACCTCTACTATACAAGTACACAACCGTTGCTGTATGGCAAAGAGATCACAAAATAGCCTTTACAAAGGGGCTACTAGGATGTAAGGACCCACTGAGGTTTCACCAGTAGGCTCGAATCTCCATTCTCCCACCCATAGGCCCCCTCGTGTGCCATGCAGTTCCCAGGGCAGTCCCCCTCAACTCCCATTCCCCGCGCCATCCAATGGTCCATAACAAGCTAGCAGCACACCTAATTAGTCAGCTAAGCCGCACCAATATTTGGCCTTGTGGTGGCACTGTTTTCCTGGCATGTGCATGCATGAACCGGTCCTTAGATCTATGGCAAGCAAATCACCATCTCATTCAGCAACATCCACGAACCAAGCTCACCTAGATCTCCCCGATTCCATGCTCATTAATATCATCAAGTTCCCATCATCATTATTCATATGAGTGCAGTAGCTAAACATGTTTTATTTCAGCTTCCTGTATCCCATAAATTAAGCAAAGCAAAAAGGAAAAACGACCATACCGACACATCAACTTTCCCTGCGACAAGGATGGTTAACAAAACTAGTAAACTCCTATAAAAGGGTGTCCCATCAAGTTGACACAAGAATACGAGTTTTCGCAAGCAAAACAGTTTCGAAAACTTAGGATCAATATGGTCAAGGGCCACTTTCCTTACTCCCGTGGTTCGTGTTGCTCAAGAATCTCGAAGTCTTGGTGCTATAGCTCCTCGTAGACGGCCTCTTGAGATTGTCCTTCTAGTCACAACCACGCACATACAAAATTTACAGCAATCAATTATCATGCACAAACTTTACTCATGATGCAATGAGGTGAATGAATGCAATTCCTATAGTGCAGTTTTATAAAATCCGTTTGCACGTGTTCTTGCATGTTTTAGTAGGCTTCCATGGGGTTTATGATGATCAAGGTTGCTGAGATCAAGTGTGGACGTGGAGATGACCTTGACACACTTTGTAGATCAATCCCACCTTCAAAAATCGAGGAAAACATGGTTTGTCCACACGCAGAATTTTCTGCTCGCAAGGGGTGGATAAAACGGGTGCGTAGAAACAGCTGCGACGTTGTAAGAGGGGTAACGAAGATCTACCTCACTTCTTCCTTGTCGCAGGACCTCCTTCCTTGCAATAGCGGCAGAGGGAGATATTCTACGGAGAATTGTGAGGCAGCAGCTAGGGCAGAACGTCGGGGGCTTCTTTTCCAGCGAGGCGTGACGGAGCTCGACGGCGGCCAAATTCCAGCAGGGGGTGGCGACTTGGCAGTCAGGGGGGAAGGGGCTGCAGCCAAAAAAAAGAGAGAGGGGTGGTGGCGGCTAAGGGGGGAGCTATATTTATAAGGTGGCAAAGGGCTAGGGTGGCTAGGATCTTACAAATATCCAATGGCTGAGATTTAATTTTAAAAGAGGTGGGAGCTAGGGGCTGGGATTTTATTATTTATTTTCAACCAATGGCTAGGATTAATTGATAAATAAAAGCCCTCAAAAATCCAACAGGGGGCGACTAGGGTTTCCCCCTCCCCCCCTTAGAGGGCTGCGGCCAAGGGGTGGGGCCCATTAGGGTCCCCCCCTAAGTGGTGCGGCCAAATTAGGATGTAAATTCCCCCCCAAATGTGGGGAAATTCCCGCTAGGGGAATTGTGGGAAATTTGGGGAAAATCAGCAAAATTGGAAAAAATTTGGAAAATTAGGTGAGAGGGGAATTTGGGGGAAAATTGGGGGTGGCCAAAATTTGGTTGTTTTATTTATTTTTCTTTTTCTTTTTATTTGTTTTCCTTTTCTATTTATTTTTATTATTTTCCATTTATATTTCCTATTATTATTTTATTTGCTTCTATATTCCTCTCTTTATTTCCTTCTTTTTAAATGCTTCTCTACATGAAAAATGTATGCAATGCGTGGTAATAATTTTGAGGGTGTTACAGAGGGCGACCTCCTTCTTCTTGGATGAGGTAACTTCAGCTAATTCCTTGACATATTGTAAATGCCCAAGAAAAGGGACTTGCAAAATCTTTTCTTCACTTCACAACGCCACAGTTTTTATTGTGGATAGCTTAGGAAATATTGTGAAGAGCAAGTAACCTCCATCAAAAGAGTGATTAAAGGGGAAAGCCTTCATTTTCAAAAAGTGGGATTTGGACACATGAACATGAGAGGTTGAGCTCACCCCTAGAACCTAAAAAGTCTTGGGAAGGTTCAGTCCAAGTTTCATGTAAGTCCAACACTTTTTGAGGCACTTTTGGAGGTATTTGAAAAAGAGGCCAATTTGAATGTAAATTCAAATTGCAGCAACTTTCATCACCCAAATTCAAAAGTTAGCTTCATATTCAAACTCAGTACATTTTTCTGAGTAAGCCCACCAATTTTCATCCTCATTGGAGTTCATCTTGTCGGGAGTTAAATTTGCAATAATTCAAAAATGAATAGGAATTTCAGTTTAAACATGGAGCAAATTTAACCAAACAAAGTTTGAATTTGAGAACTCAAATTCAAACCAAGACTTGGGGGCTAAGTCTCTCATTCAATGTGTAGTTGCTGGGATATTTACAACAGAAATTGAGTAGAGAGGATTAGGGGGAAGGTTGGGCCCACAGGTCAGTGGGAGGGAGGTGCAACACCGGACAGCTCTCTGTTTCTCGCCGAAGCAACCCTCCTCCGTGCCAGTCCACAGCCGCACTGCTTCCCCGAACGCCACCTCCCGAGCGCCAGCCCACAGCGCGCGCCGATGAAGCGGTCGCCCGGCGATATTTCCTCCTGAACCGACTCCCGTTGCAGTCGTGACTGGTCCCGAAACCCTCAATGAAGAAACACCGCCGCACACCCGAAAACTTTCGGTGCTCCGGCGTCCTCCCATCCCAGCAGCTAGCAAGCGAGTCTGAGCCCTCCCCGAGCTTCGCCGAGGCGTCCTCGACGCGATAGACACGATACCCCGGCGCCCCATCCACGGTAAGCTACCCCCGAGCTCCTGGTTTCCCTTCCACACCGGGTAGAGCCGCCGCGACCGAAAACTCCCAGCCCGGCCGCTAGGCTTGATCCCCCGTCTGGTGAGTGGGCCAGGAGGTTCGCCTGGAAGGGTGCTCCCTGTCCAATAACGCCTGCCGCATGCCATGAGGTGTGCTGGCCGGAATTCCAGTTCTTGCCAAGAACATGTGATATAGCCCGGTCCGGGTAAATCGGCAAATTCGGCTCACACACCGATCCACTCCTCCCCAGACCTAGAAACCCAGTTGTAGACATCCGTGCGGGCACGTGGGATCAAGAACTAGGAAGAACCATCGAGGAAACCCTCAGTTCTTCGAGTTTTTCCAGTTTTCCCCGAAATAGCCCTAGGTCGCACGGTGAGCCCCTAGTTGCCGACGGTTCTCACGGGATCAGAGCTCTGGACGTTGCTCCTTAGGTCACGGCGGAGCTGTAGGAGCAAACCGCTTGAGAAATAAGGCCCGGAGTAGCCCAGGCGGCGTCGCCGGAGTAAAGGGAAGCTGTCACCGCCGCGGGCATAGTTCCGGCCATTGCCGAGCTCCGGTGAGGGTACCAGCGTGTTCTCCGAGTCAAGTTAGGCACGGGCAGCAAGTTTCGTCGAAGGTCGGGCGGTGAAACGCCCGGCGGTGAGCGCTCCGGCGAAGCGCCGCCGCGGGAGCTGCGGGAGAGCCCGAGGTAGACGAAGGGGGGGCCGGGTCCACCGGTCAGCCTCTGATCTCACGTGGAGATCGGTTTGCGGCCGGGATTCGGTGCGGCAGCACGGGTAAAACCCCGTGGGCCGCGGTGTGGCCGCATTCTGAGTGGGCCGGCTCGAGGAGAGGGTCCCACCCGCAGAGTTTAAACTTTATTCGAATTTCCAGTTTTAGTTCAAACTTCAAATGCATAGAACTTTTGCTAGGAAACTCCAAATTCAATGAACCAAATTTTGCTGAACTCAGAATTCTGAGTACTTTCCAGCAATACCAAATTCAGCTCATGAAAATGAATAGTTTTCCAGAATTAAATCCCTAAAGTTTAAACTGTTGGGAATTTTATCTGGAGAACTACTTTATGAAAAATTCAGAAATTTGGCTGAGAGGTTCATTAGAAAATCCCTGAATCACATTAAAATTTTCAGACTCATCCAAGTTCATTTATTTACCCTAATGGGGTGATTAAGAGAACTGCCCTGAGAAAATAGAAAAATGTACAGAAACATTTTTCAGATGTTCTCCAATCTTAATTAGGGCATAACTTTCAGTAGAATTCTTCAAATGACATGAAACCAACTCCAGTAGAACCGTCCTAAATTCTAGTTTCCAGAAAGTAATGGTTGGAGCCATGAAAACCCCTGGAATTATTCAGAGGCTCAAATATTGACCAAATGGGCTTTTATTTGTACAAGGTTCAGATGAACTTTGTTTCAAATGAAACTTGGTCAAGACTCTGGTTAGGACCCTACCAAGCCACAATAAAAATTTCAGAACCAAAGGGGAGGGCTAGCTAGAGTTATTAGTAGTTAAGTATTCATGTTTACACATTGCATTTAAATTTACATGTCGTATTTCATTACACGTGTAGTCACTGAAGAAGAGACTCCGGAAGTGCTGGACTTCCTCCTTCCGGAAGAAGAGCTAACTACTGACCAGCAGCAACAAGGCAAGCCCCGGTTTGCATTAACCTTTTTATAAGTTTTAATTTGTTTACATGTGTCATGTGAAGTATTATAGTGCATTAGGTATAGGATGGATGGAACCCCACTTGCATGACCAGAATTTTTCCATAAGAGTGAGGGTAGTGTCTAAGATCTCGAGTAGACAGGCTATGCTTAATAATTCATAGGACTTCGGTACAAGTCGAGTAGTTGGAATCTACTCGCGAGATAGGCCGGGACACACGGGTTTGGTTTGAGTGACGGGAGATCACTTTAGTAATGAAAATGAGACTAGGCAGGGGCTAGGGTGCAGCAAGAGGAAGTCTTGTGTGCGCATCCCTGTCCATGTCGATTGAGGACCGATCCGTGTGCGGCCCTGCTGAACAAGTATTGAACGTACCAAAGGCATATCGGATATTTGGGCCCCGATAAACCGATGTAGCCTAAACCTCCGGGCGTCGAGGCATAGCACACCAATTTATAGGTGTAGGTTGAGGGCAGCAAGGTGGAAATCTGCCAACGGGCATAGAGAGATGCTCCGTGTGGGGAACCTCCTGTCCGTTTCGGTGCGACCGGTTCGACGTTTGGGCAGTTGGGTGAAAGGTTGTCCCGTACGACATCGAGTGAGCGTGCTGTGCAGCTCCACGGGTGGGCGTACGTGACGTGCTCTTTGGGTTTCCATGCAGGTGTATATCGAGTCGATTTGCCGTCCCTCGCGGTGACGAGTACCGCTTGTTCACTGCGTCGTAACATAGACTAATGGATGAAATGTTATGATTCAATATTGCTGTTATGATATAATTGTATTGCTACATGTGTGCCACCAAATATTGCTTACTAAATTTCAGCTTCATAAACTGTTAACTTGTTGCTAAAAGATGAACTAAGGATGAACTTGTAGGCGTGTCCATTTGCTGCAACATTGCTATCCTATGTCATTGTACACCTCATGTAGAGTTTCATGCTTAGGTGAGTCGGTTAAGCCTTGCTGAGCCTTCGTGTTCACGGTTGCTGCTTAAGTATTTTTCAGGTGAAGAGCCACCCACGGACTCAGAGTATGAGTCCACCGGCGAGGGTTACCCTCCGTCGGGGACCACGGCTGAGTGGGAGCCGTACACGCCACGCTGAGCTGAGGAGTGCAGCTAGTGTGGGTTGCCCTAGGGCTGGGCAACTGACTTTTGCTAGATAGGCGGGCGTGAGGTGTATAAAAGAAACTTCCGCTGTGTAATAAAGACCCTAGTTTGTAACTGAGAAGTATACTACTTTGTACATTCAGTTTGTTTTCCCATGTAATATAATGTGTTCTTATGACATGTGCTGTCGGGTGTCGCATCGCACGGTACCACCCTCTACGATCCTGGATGAGCGGATTCCGGTCCCCCACAGCCTGGTATTAGAGCTGCATTGGGGATAGCACAGTACTTAAGGACTGTATTATGGGAAAACTTAGGTTTACGGTGAGGTTCGGTAGTTTCCCAAGTAAGGACTATATTAGCATAGTTAATTAAAGTCGCAAAGACTAACCTATGTGTTATAATTCTGAATTTCAATTATGTAACGACGCGCCTACGCTCTGGTAAGCATGGTAAGGAACGCCACCGAAAGCGGTTCAATTTCGGTTAGCTCCCCCTGACGAGGAACGTGGTTCAGGGATTGATCTCACAGCTTGGTGTGAGACGTCAACATGAAACTCTTGGACTCTTCATGTTCCTGAGTTCATATGAAACGATGATCCCTAGCATGCATTAGGCAAGTAAGTGGAGACCCCATCGCGTGGTCAGTAACGCGAGAGTGCGTTGGTCTGGAAATAGCCCAGGAGGACATACACAGCGCTAGCCATCGGCGTGCCCTGCAGGGCAGTAGGTGGTATCTATTGGGTTGATAACATTCCCAACTGTGACGACCCGTTCATGACATACTCGGGTTCCCCGTCATGTGGTGTTGAAACACGATCACGTACCTTGAGACGTGACTTAACTCAAGGAGGGCCGTATGGCAATGATACGGGCGTTTGTATTTACTTTTAAATATGGAACTGCCTGAAATGAACAACCTTTGAGTGCATCACTATTGTGTGATCTTCTGCAGGTACTAACCACGTATGTATCCATGTAGTAAACGTGTGCGAGAGACCGTTTAGTGCCACACTTGAGACGTATATGCCGGTAGAATCCGGTTAGGATTTTCTTTTGTGAGGAACGTAGAACCGAGATATTGTAGGCATATGCATGAAAATAATGATAACAAGGAATTAAAATCACTAGGATCAACATCTAGGACTCTGGTTGGGTAGAAAGGTGATTATTGATGAGTGTATTTCCTTAAGACTGAAAAACAGAGTGCTCTGTTTTGGGCAGCAAGTTTGCTGATCTTCAACAGGGCATAACTCACAGGTCTTTTAGCCCAGGGAGGTGTTCTATATAGTTATGGAAAGGTATTTAAGTACTCTACAACTTTGTTGTAGACTTCCAGAGCTGAAACACACCTTAAGATGGCTTAATTCCCAGAGAAATGTAAACTGTCCAGAACCAGGACAGAGTGAAACATTCTCTGGACTGTTCTGTTTTTCAATGATAACTCCCAGTAGCAAAATCAAAAATTTGCATATGATACATCCTTGGAAAGGGTAGAATATGTGTTACATCTTTGCAATTCAAAGTTCCTGAAATTTCAGCATAGATTTCAGTGGAAACCGGAGTTGAAAACAGCAACTTTCCAAGGGAGGTGCTGTTAAAAATTCTTCCAGAAATTCTGCTGAGTTTGAATTAACATAAATTTTTAACCAAAGTTAATCTTGGGGCAAATGAATACTCGTTGGAAAGATACTGAAGTTAACTATATCTTTGGTATTCAACTTGAGTCATGAAAATGCCCAGAACCAGATCAAAACTTGGAATAGGTAGAAACTGGTCATTCTGACAGAAGAATGACAGTTGAACTCATTGGAGAGGGTGTTGGACCCTAAGGGTGGTATACGTGATGACAACGCGATAGTAATGTCTCGTAGTGACCAAACCTAGTTATGGTGAGCTTCCAAAGAGTAGGTTCATCAAGTTGGATTAAACTAGCTTGTGTTTGGTCTGGTAATGGTGTAGCTTGTGCAAAGTTATTACATTATCTACATACGAGGTGTATCGCATGAATTATTGTCATTATGTTTTACGCCTATCTTTATTGGACTGCATGCAATCTGTTGCGGGACTGACGTTATTGTCGTATGGTTGCAGATGGTTTGCACTAGGACCACGCACAAGGTTGGTGGCTCTAGCCAAGGTGGAGGTGATGACTCCCAGCCACCGGCCTACGACAGCACCCCGCAGCAGCAGCCACCACCGCCGCCTCCACTTACTCTAGCGGATGTGATAGCGGCACTGGTGGGAGGTCGTGAGGAGCAGACCGACCTGCTCCACACGATCATGCAGAATACGTCCAAGGCGGGGGGGGGGGGGGGGGTCAAGACAGAGGGCTTCGTGAGCCCCGTGAAGTGTCGTACTCGGATTTCATGAGTACGCACCCCCAGTGTTCACAGAAGCCGAAGAACCACTGGAGGCGGACAACTGGCTGCGGACTATCGAGTCCAAGTTCGGGCTGCTCCAATGTACGGAGCGGCAGAAGACTCTGTTCGCAGCGCAGCAACTCCACGGTGCCGCTGGTGCGTGGTGGGCGAACTATGTCGCCTCACGTCCGGCTGGCCATGCCGTGGAATGGGAAGAGTTCCGGGAGGCGTTCCGCGCCTATCACATTCCTCCCGGAATCATGAAGAGGAAGTTCCAAGAATTCTTGGAACTGAAGCAGGGCGGGAGGAGTGCCCATGACTACTCCCGTGCCTTCAACCATCTGGCGCAATATGCGTCGGACTACATCTCCACTGAGGAGAAAAAGCGAGAACACTTCTATCGGGGGTTACAACCCGAAATGAAGACCCATCTCGTTCAGTGTAATCGCGGCACATTCAACGATCTAGTCAATTCCACCATCATGCAAGAGGACGCTCAGCGGGAGTTGGCAGGTGAGCAGCGGAAGCGCAGCGCTCCACCAAGCAGTGGGGGTGGCGCTCCTCAGAAGTACCGTATGGTGTATCGGACACCATCCGGGCAGCAGTGGCACCCACCGGCGCGACCTCAATGGTTCGGGGGACGTCCTTTTCAGTCACCTCCATTCCGTCCGCCGATGCCACCACCAAGACAGCAGAAGCAGCAGCAAACGGTACCCCGGGCATTTCCACCGCCACAACGCGCCCCGGGATTCCGTCCACCGATCAGCGGGGGACCGCCCCGTTTCACCTGCTTCATGTGTGGCCAGGCGGGCCACTTCGCGAAAGACTGTCCCCAGGGGCAGCAGAGCAGCGGGCAAGCCCAGTTCCAGGGCGGTGCTCGAGGCCGACCTCCGGTGAAGAAGGTTGGTCAACGGACTGGGGGTGTCCGCAACCTCGACAATGAGGACGCCCCAGAGGGAGACAACGTGCTGGCGGGTACGTTTACTCTCAACAATCAAGCCATCGTCATATTGTTTGATTCTGGTGCAACCCACAGCTTTATAAGTGCATCCTATGTGGCTAAGCATCAAATGCAAGTCTTCCCAACCGACTGCACTTATATGATCTGCTCACCGGGAGGGAAGATTTCAGCTAATATGATGATTCCAAAGGCACCTCTGTGCTTAGGTGGGAAACTATATCCCACCACCTTGATAATCCTTATGGGGCAAAAGATTGATGCAATCTTAGGGATGTCATGGCTACAATACCATGGCGCTGTCCTAGAGACTCGGACACGGACGGTTCACTTAAATTCTCCATTCTACCGTCCGCATTCCATGATGTTAGACACGCCAGTCCGGGAAGTTTTAGCAATTAATAATGCTGAAGCTCTCAAGTTAGAAGACATCCCCGTAGTCCGGGAGTACCCCGACGTGTTTCCGGATGATCTTCCGGGCATGCCACCTGAGCGGGATGTCGAGTTCAAGATTGAACTTGCACCCGGGACTACGCCCATATCACGGAGACCATACAAGATGGCTCCAAATGAGCTGGCGGAACTGAAAGAACAGCTCAATGATCTGTTGAGTAAGGGTTTCATTAGGCCGAGTTCCTCGCCTTGGGGATGCTCGGCGCTGTTCATGAAGAAGAAGGATGAAACCCTGAGGCTGTGTGTGGATTACCGGCCGCTCAACGCCGTCACCATCAAGAATAAGTACCCACTGCCCCGCATCGACATTTTGTTTGATCAACTTGTGGGTGCAAGTGTGTTCTCAAAGATGGACCTTCGCTCTGGATATCACCAGATAAAGATCCGGGCGGAGGATATTCCGAAGACGGCCTTCTCGACGAGATATGGGTTATATGAATATCTCGTAATGCCATTTGGTCTCACAAACGCTCCAGCCCATTTCATGTATCTCATGAACTCGGTGTTCATGCCGGAGCTGGACAAGTTCGTGGTAGTGTTCATCGACGATATCTTGGTTTACTCCAAGACAGAAGCCGAGCATGCCGAACACTTGCGAATCGTCCTTCAATGATTGCGAGACCACAAGCTATAAGCCAAGTTCAGTAAATGCGAGTTTTGGATCAGCCAAGTGCCATTCTTGGGACATATCATCTCAGCAGAAGGCATTGCAGTTGACCCGAGCAAAATAGAGCAAGTGCTGAAATGGAAAGCTCCCACTTCAGTTCACGAAGTCAGAAGCTTCCTTGGGTTAGCGGGATACTATCGGAGATTCATTCCAAGCTTCTTCAAGCTCGCTAAGCCGATGAAAGAATTGCTGAAGAAAGGGACGAAGTATGTCTGGAACACGGCGTGTGAAGGAGCATTCCACGCATTGGTAAAGCATCTCACAACAGCCCCGGTCTTAGCTCAGCCGGATACAACAAAGCCCTTCGACGTGTATTGTGACGCGTCCGGTATTGGGCTTGGATGCGTGTTGATGCAGGAAGGACGTGTGGTCGCATATGGCTCACACCAACTTCAGAACCACGAGCAGCACTATCCCACTCATGATCTTGAGCTTGCTGCAGTGGTGTTGGCGCTAAAAATGTGGAGGCACTATCTCCTGGGGAATTTGGAGCACCTCTACACCGACCACAAGAGCTTGAAATATATTTTCACCCAGAAGGAGCTGAACATGAGGCAAAGGAGGTGGTTAGAACTGATCAAAGATTATGAAATTGAGATTCACTACCACCCCGGCAAGGCGAATGTGGTTGCCGACGCGCTGAGTTGGAAATCACATGTCCATCACCTCACCATTACCCCGGTTGAGGAGGAAGAGCCGAGTTTATACTTGGTTCCTTATGGATCGCTCTACAACCCTGCCCTCATCCCTACTATTAGGGAGGACATCATTGCAGCTCAGAAAAATGATAAAGGCATGGCACATCTCCGGAGACGGATAGACAATAGAGAGATTAAATGTTTCCGGAAGGATGATGAGGGGACACTATGGTTCAACGACCGCATAGTCGTACCCCGGGACATGGAACTGAGGAAGAAGATCCTCGATGAAGCTCACTTGTCTAAATACTCCTTTCATCCGGGCAGCAACAAGATGTACCGAAATTTGAAAAAGAAATTTCGGTGGACACGGATGAAGCGAGAGGTAGCGAAGTAGGTATACGAGTGCGATACATGTAGACGAGTGAACGCAGATCACATGAAGAAATCAGGGCTACTGCAACCCCTGAAGATCCCGGCATGGAAATGGGAAGATGTGAGCATGGATTTCATTGTGGGATTACCCCTAACATCCAACAAGCATGATTCCATATGGGTAATCATTGATCGGTTAACCAAGACGGCTCACTTCATCCCGGTGAATACACGTTACAATGCCGGAAAATATGCGGAGCTGTACATAGCAAAGATTCTATGCTTATACGGGGTACCCAAGACCATCGTCTCGGATCGAGGTGCATTATTTGTATCTCGCTTTTGGGAGCAGCTACACGCTGCATTGGGTACTAAGTTGATCAGGAGCTCCGCCTACCACCCTCGGACAGATGGGCAAACAGAGAGGGTGAACCAAGTATTAGAAGACATGTTGAGAGCATGTGCCATCCACCATGGTAGGAACTGGGATGATCACCTACCATTGGCGGAATTCTCGTACAACAACGGCTATCAGGCGAGTATCAAGATGGAACCCTACGAAGCTCTCTACGGTCGCAAATGCCGCACCCCATCACGTTCGGGGTTGATGTGGTGAACGACGCCAAAGAGCGCGTTCGGACGATTCAAGCTAATTTGAAAGCCGCTCAATCCCGTCAGAATAGCTACGCTGATAAGAGGCGTAGACCTATGCACTTTGACGTTGGGGAACACGTGTACCTCCGCGTGTCTCTGATGAAAGGCGTGCACCGGTTCGGTGTGAAGGGGAAGCTCGCTCCCCGTTTCATTGGACCCTATGCCATCACCGAGAAGTGTGGACCAGCGGCGTATCGATTGGAGTTACCGGTATCCCTTGCTGGTGTCCATGATGTTCTCCATGTTTCGCAACTGCGAAAATGTTTGAAGCATACAGCAGCTGTTCCTATCGAAGACATCGGCGAGCTGAAACCGGATTTGACATATGATGAGTATCCGGTGGAAATTCTTGATGAGAAAGCCCGAACCACGCGTAGCAGAACGTTGTGGTTCTATAAAATACTCTGGAGCAACACACCGCCGAAGAAGCGACGTGGGAAAGCGAGGAGTTCCTTCGCTCAAATTACCCGGAATTCATGGCTTCTCAACACGGTAAGTCCCTATTACATCACTACCTCTTCTTTTGTAATCTCGGGACGAGATTCTTTTAAGGGGGGAGGGATGTAAAAGCCCAAGAAAAGGGACTTGCAAAAACTTTTCTTCACTTCACAACACCACAGTTTTTATTGTGGATAGCTTAGGAAATATTGTGAAGAGCAAGTAACCTCCATCAAAAGAGTGATTAAAGGGGAAAGCCTTCATTTTCACAAAGTGGGATTTGGACACATGAGCATGAGAGGTTGAGCTCACCCCTAGAACTTCAAAAGTCTTGGGAAGGTTCAGTCCAAGTTTCATGTAAGTCCAACACTTTTTGAGGCACTTTTGGAGGTATTTGAAAAAGAGGCCAATTTGAATGTAAATTCGAATTGCAGCAACTTTCATCACCCAAATTCAAAATTTAGCTTCATATTCAAACTCAGCACATTTTTCTGAGTAAGCCCACCAATTTTCATCCTCATTGGAGTTCATCTTGTCGGGTGTTAAATTTGCAATAATTCAAAACTGAATTTGAATTTCAGTTTAAACATGAAGCAAATTTAACCAAACAAAGTTTGAATTTGAGAACTCAAATTCAAACAAAGACTTGGGGGCTAAGTCTCTCATTCAATGTGTAGTTGCTGGGATATTTACAACAGAAATTGAGAAGAGAGGATTCGGGGGAAGGTTGGGCCCACAGGTCAGTGGGAGGGAGTTGCAACACCGGACAGCTCTCTGTTTCTCGCCGAAGCAACCCTCCTCCGTGCGCCAGCGAGCTGCTTCCCCGAACGCCACCTCCCGAGCGCCAGCCCACAGCGCGCGCCGATGAAGCGGTCGCCCGGCGATATTTCCTCCTGAACCGACTCCCGTCGCAGTCGTGATTGGTCCCGAAACCCTCAACCAAGAAACACCGCCGCACACGCGAAAACTTTCGGTGCTCCGGCGTCCTCCCATCCCAGCAGCTAGCAAGCGATTCTGAGCCCTTCCCGAGCTTCGCCGAGGCGTCCTTGATGCAATAGACACGATACCCCGGCGCCCCATCCACGGTAAGCTACCCCCGAGCTCCTGGTTTCCCTTCCACACCGGGTAGAGCCGTCCGACCGAAAACTCCCAGCCCAGCCGCTAGGCTTGATCCCCCGTCAAGTGAGCGGGCCAGGAGGTTCGCCTGGAAGGGTGCTCCCTGTCCAATAACGCCGGCCTCATGCCATGAGGTGTGCTGGCCGGAATTCCAGTTCTTGCCAAGAACATGTGATATAGCCCGGTCCGGGTAAATCTGCAAATTCGCCTCACACACCGAACCACTCCTCCCCAGACCTAGAAACCAAGTTGTAGACATCCGTGCGGGCACGTGGGATCAAGAACTAGGAAGAACCATCGAGGAAACCCTCAGTTCTTCGAGTTTTTCCAGTTTTCCCCGAAATCGCCCTAGGTCGCACGGTGAGCCCCTAGTTGCCGACGGTTCTCACGGGATCAGAGCTCTGGACGTGGCTCCTTAGGTAACGGCGGAGCTGTAGGAGCAAACCGCTTGAGAAATAAGGCCCGGAGTAGCCCAGGCGGCGTCGCCGGAGTAGAGGGAAGCTCTGTCACCGCTGCGGGCATAGTTCCGGCCATTCCCGAGCTCCGGTGAGGGTACCAGCTTGTTCTCCGAGTCGAGTTAGGCACCGGCGGCAAGTTTCGTCGAAGGTCGGGCGGTGAAACGCCTGGCGGCGAGCGCCCCGGCGAAACGCCGCCGCGGGAGCTGCGGGAGAGCGCGAGGTAGGCGAAGGGGGGGCGGGTCCACCGGTCAGCCTCTGATCTCGCGCGGAGATCGGTTTGCGGCCGGGATTCGGTGCGGCAGCGCGGGTAAAACCCCGTGGGCCGCGGTGTGGCCGCATTCTGAGTGGGCCGGCTCGAGGAGTGGGTCCCACCCACAGAGTTTAGACTTTATTCAAATTTCCAGTTTTAGTTCAAACTTCAAATGCATAGAACTCCAAATTCAATGAAACAAATTTTGCTGAACTCAGAATTCTGAGTAATTTCCAGCAATAGCAATTTCAGCTCATGAAAGTGAATAGTTTTCCAGAATTAAATCCCTAAAATTTAAACTGTTGGAAATTTTATCTGGAGAACTACTTTTTGAAAAATTCTGAAATTTGGCTGAGAGGTTTATTAGAAAATCCCTGAATCACAGTAAAATTTTCAGACTCATCCAAGTTATTTAGTTACCCTAATGGGGTGATTAAGAGAACTGCCCTGAGAAAATAGAAAAATGTACAGAAACATTTTTCAGATTTTCTCCAATCTTAATTAGGGCATAACTTTCAGTAGAATTCTTCAAATGACATGAAACCAACTCCAGTAGAACCGTCCTAAATTATAGTTTCCATAAAGTAATGGTTGGAGCCATGAAAACCCCTGGAATTATTCAGAGGCTCAAATATTGATCAAATGGGCTTTTATTTGTACAAGGTTAAGATGAACTTTGTTTCAAATAAAACTTGGTCAAGACTCTGGTTAGGACCCTACCAAGCCACAATAAAAATTTCAGAACCAAAGGGGAGGACGAGCTAGAGTTATTAGTAGTTAAGTATTCAAGTTTACACATTGCATTTAAATTTACATGTCGTATATCATTACACGTGTAGTCACTGAAGAAGAGACTCCGGAAGTGCTGGACTTCCTCCTTCCGGAAGAAGAGCTAACTACTGACCAGCAGCAACAAGGCAAGCCCCGGTTTGCATTAACCTTTTTATAAGTTTTAATTTGTTTACATGTGTCATGTGAAGTATGATTGTGCATTAGGTATAGGATGGATGGAACCCCACTTGCATGACCAGAATTTTTCCATAAGAGTGAGGGTAGTGTCTAAGATCTCGAGTAGACAGGCTATGCTTAATAATTCATAGGACTTCGGTACAAGTCGAGTACTTGGAATCTACTCGCGAGATAGGCCGGGACACACGGGTTTGGTTCGAGTGACGGGAGATAACTTTAGTAACGAAAATGAGACTAGGCAGGGGCTAGGGCGCAGCAAGAGGAAGTCTTGTGTGTGCAGCCCTGTCCATGTCGATTGAGGACCGATCCGTGTGCGGCCCTGCTGAACAAGTATTGAACGTACCAAAGGCATATCGGATATATGGGCCCCGATAAACTGATGTAGCCTAAACCTCCGGGCGTCGAGGCATAGCACACCGATTTATAGGTGTAGGTTGAGGGCAGCAAGGTGGAAATCTGCCAACGGGCATAGAGAGATGCTCCGTGTGGGGAACCTCCTGTCCGTTTCGGTGCAATCGGTTCGACGTTTGGGCTGTTGGGTGAAAGGTTGTCCCGTACGACATCGAGTGAGCGTGCTGTGCAGCTCCACGGGTGGGTGTACGTGACGTGCTCTTTGGGTTTCCCTGCAGGTGTATATCGAGTCAATTCGCCGTCCCTCGCGGTGACGAGTACCGCTTGTTCACTGCATCGTAACGTAGACTAATGGATGAAATGTTATGATTCAATATTGCTGTTATGATATAATTGTATTGCTACATGTGTGCCACCAAATATTGCTTACTAAATTTCAGCTTCATAAACTGTTAACTTGTTGCTAAAAGATGAACTAAGGATGAACTTGTAGGCGTGTCCATTTGCTGCAACGTTGCTATCCTATGTCATTGTACACCTCATGTAGAGTTTCATGCTTAGGTGCGTCGGTTAAGCCTTGCTGAGCCTTCGTGCTCACGGTTGCTGCTTAAGTGTTTTTCAGGTGAAGAGCCACCCACGGACTCGGAGTACGAGTCCACCGGCGAGGGTTACCCTCCGTCGGGGACCACGGCTGAGTGGGAGCCGTACACGCCGCGCTGAGCTGAGGAGTGCAGCTAGTGTGGGTTGCCCTAGGGCTGGGCAACCGACTTTTGCTAGATAGGCGGGCGTGAGTTGTATAAAAGAAACTTCTGCTGTGTAATAAAGACCCTAGTTTATAACTGAGAAGTGTACTACTTTGTACATTCAGTTTGTTTTCCCATGTAATATAATGTGTTCTTATGACATGTGCTGTCGGGTGTCGCATCGCGCGGCACCACCCTCTGCGATCCTGGATGAGCGGATTCCGGTCCATCACACATATTTAGCTTCTTCTCCAGCATCTCGTGATTGATAATTTTGCCAAGGACTTCATCGGGGGTCATTTTGTGAAACCCCGGGCTTTCTCTTATCATGGAACACAAGGTGACATTCCGAGACATAAAGGATCTTATCATTCTCTTCGCAACCTTATGATCGGTCCACTTCTTGCTTCCATGAGCACAGATCTTGTTGATGAGTGTCTTCAAGCGGTTGTACATCTCTTGAGGAGTTTCACCATCTTCTATGGCAAATCTTCCCAATTCTCCTTCAAGCATTTCAATCTTCCGTTCTCGAAGGGAGCGGTTCCCTTCATGAGCAGTCTTGAGTGTATCCCAAATGTCTTTGGCAACTTCAAGTCCATCCACCTTGGTGAACTCTTCTCGGCTCAAGGATGAAATGATCACCGCAACGGCTTGTGCATTGCAGTGAATTACTTGTTCCTACTCCGGGATGAGTTCATGGTCGGTGTCTGGGATATCTATACATGTACAAACTATATGCCAAAGACTAGGATTAAGTAAGATAAGATGCATCTTCATATTATACTTCCACATTGAGTAATCATTGCCGTCAAACTGTGGAGGTCTTCCTGTAGGAATAGAAAGATAATGATTGTAGTTGTTAAGCTTTTCATAATTAAAAGGAAATCAGGAGTAGTCTTGATGACTAACCCCTTTTGGCTTTTCATCCTCCTTCTTGCCCTTCTGGCTTAGAAGCTTCTTTCTTAGAAGCGCCTTGAGTTAACACACTTCTTCGTCATTGTGTTCGTGCTCCTTGAGCACATCTAATGCCTTGGAGTCTTGTTCGTCTCCAATGATGGGCATTTCTGGGATCTCATTGTTCTTGTTGGTCGCCATTTGTCTCTCCGAGCGGTGAGTCTCGTAAAAGGAGAGTCTTGCCCTGATACCAATTGAATGTGGCCTAGAGGGGGGTGAATAGGCGTTGAAAACTTTTCCTGCAACACTTAACAAATTCGTCAAATACAGGATGGGCCGTACTAGTCCGATATCGCTATGGACTAGTCCGGTATGGTAGTTATACCGATGAAAAGATAGATTGTTTAATGCATTCTCCTCAAATTTTATATCAGCGGAATTATGTAAATTATCATAACAACTTGTATAAGTTCTAGGATGATTAATTTGAATGAGGAATACAAGATTAATGTATGTTGCAAGATTAATCAACCCTATGCCCTAGATGATGATGATGATTACAAAAGTA
The DNA here is from genome assembly GCA_030760725.1 of Neostapfia colusana. NCBI lineage: Eukaryota > Viridiplantae > Streptophyta > Magnoliopsida > Poales > Poaceae > Neostapfia > Neostapfia colusana. The sequence continues at coordinate 86,349,936 of JASWHV010000004.1, read as the reverse complement.
AATAACAAGAACACAAGAGACAAGGATCTTTACCGAGGTTTGATCTCACCAAAGAGATCTACTTCCTCGTTGAGGAGCCCACACAGAGCCGAGAGAACCGACCAAATGTTAGCAAGTTGGGAGCAGAAGAAGCATATATCTCCATCCTTCCGCTTCTGCTCATCCGACCCCAAGGTGCCGCGGAACTCAGCTCTGACCCCCTTTGCCCGGCGTCGTCGGTTGCTCGAGCATCGGAAGTCGGTATAAGATGTAAGAGGTCGAGCCCCTCACGGCGGTTCCAGAATCACCCCGACCAATATCCATTATTGACGCCCCACCCTCATCGGTAGAGGGACTCATAACGACCGCTGAGCCAAAATCCCGGATAGGCCCTCCCTCCGCCGTCTCAATCGCTGGCGAGATGGCTCTCCTCGTCGACAATTGGAGGAGCGCCGAGCACAGGGTCAAATCTCCTATACGAGGGAACGAGTCAAGAACCTTATTAAAAAGAAGACTCCATGACAAGAATGAAGTAAAAATTTACCTCCCGCACTGTTGAAGGATGGAGCACGACTCACACGGCGAAACCGGATCGTCCGGGGAACGGGAAATGACAGTCAGCGTCCGAACAGGAGCCGGAGCCACCGCCTCGACTGCTGCAGGAGTCAGAACAACCTGAACCTCCGAGCACCCATGTGAATGTGGCATAGAGGGGGGTGAATAGGCGTTGAAAACTTTTTCCTGCAACACTTAACAAATTCGTCAGATACAGGAGAGGTCGGACAAGTCCGGTATCGGTATGGACTAGTCCGGTATGCTAGTTATACCCATGAAAAGATAGATTGTTTAATGTATTATCCTCAAATGTTATAGCAGCAGAATTAAGTAAATTATCCTAACAACGTGTGTAAGTTTTAGGATGATTAATTTGAACGAGGAATACAAGATTAATATAAGTTGCAATATTAATCAACCCTATGCCCTAGGTGATGATGATGATTGCAAAAGTAAATAACAAGAACACAAGAGACAAGGATTTTTACCAAGGTTCGATCTAACCAAAGAGATCTACTTCCTCGTTGAGCAGCCCACACAGAGCCGGGTCTCAATCAACCCTTTACCTCTTCAAGTCACCACGAAGGCTAACTTGAGTTCCACTATCACGGGGACAATCACCAAGTCTGTGGGGGCAAACTCACACGTTGAGGGCTCCCACAAAATTACAAAGATAAAAGCGATCAAACACACTCGAAAGATTTACAACAGATGCAAGAGTGTATAAGAGATCAAACCCCAAGAGCTTAGCAATGCGTAGAAGACGATATCCCTATCCCAAATCTGGATTCCCAAAAGATTTAACTTTTAAGGGCTTTAGATGTGTTTGGGGAGGTGTTTCTGTGATCTTGGGACGAGTGGCGGTGCTAGGGTTCTTAGTTGTTCACTGTTGTGGCGGTTATATATTGTGGGGTCATGGATCACCTATTTATAGAGTTTCCAAAAAAGTTACCGTTAGGGATCCCGATTGCCGCACTAGTCCACTCTGGGGACTGGACTAGTCTGGTGTGCTGTGTTAAATTTGCGTGAATTGTGCAGCACACCTGAAACCCTAATTTGTGTGAGGTGTACCGGACTTGTCCATATTGGAACAGAAAGTTATCCGGACTAGTCTGTGATGGGTCTAGAGACTCAATCGGACTAGTCCACAATAGGACGGACTTATCCGGTGCAGGGTGATATGTGTTGAGTGAATATCAGAAGGTTGAACAGACTTGTCCGGAAAGTGTCCGCACTTGTCCGAGTGAGGCCAGTGAGTTGAACGGACTAGTTCGGTTCTGTTCCGGACTTGTCCGTGTAAGAACAGTAAGTTGATCGGACTTGTCCGCTGGTGAACAGACTGGTCCGGTGCTTCAGTTTATTGATTAATTAATTTATCTTTTAGCCCTTACCCTCTACGCAAAGATATAAGCTCTTGGGATTTTCCTTTTCTCACTCCTCATTTTTCACCTTTTTTTGTGCACCATAAGTTCTAGTCTTTGTAGACCTACATTCACTCAACGAATTAATTAGGATCTCATTTGTTTGTCATCAATCGTCCAAAACCCACAATGGAATGACTAGATGCACTTTCACCGAGGATGCGGAGGCACGCTCCACGTGAGCTGTTGGTCCAGGCTATGCGCCTGACCGATCTCCCTTTAATGCTTGACCTCTCGTTACCGTAGCGACGGAGGTCCGAATTCTGGTCGGATCGCCGCTGCTTCCCTCCGAGTCACAATCATCTGCTGATGAGGACTCTGGGGTAGTCTCACTGTCCGCATGAGCTACTTGCCTCTGCCTCTCATGCCGAATTTGACGAGCCTTATCTTCGTCCATATTTTTCTTCTCGGCGGCCTCCCGAGCGGCCCTCAACGCCCACCTCTCCCGATCGTCGGGGACTTTGGGGAGGATGACAATACCCCACAGCCTATGGATGTTGGGTGAAGTTGCGTTGAGAAGGGTTGGCCTGGGGGAACAAGGCTCAACAGCTTCCGGCCGCAAGATGATCCGGAAGCACCAAGACGTTTCTTCTCAAAACTGCTTTTCACCAAACTCCTGGGTCAGATTGCTCGGCCCCCTGTAGAAGTCCAGGGTGTGCGGCAGGTCACAGATTGGCAGCTCCCTTTGCATGAGAAAGTTCTAGAGAAGGTGAGAACCTGATAGACCGCTGTTCTTGAGGCCCCTAACGTGTCGAAGGATCGAATCAAGCTTATACATCTCGCTCCTTGGAGTTCCCCACTTCCAAGAATCTTGCTCCCGGGGAGGCTTGCCTGAGAAAGATGGAAGGGTGGCAGCGTCATTCCTGATGTAGAACCATTAGCACTCCCACCCGATAGAAAGAGGGGGCTGACACGTGCCAATGAACTCCGTCCACCCCCGGTGCAACTTGATGACGGCGCCTCCCATGGACGGAAGCGCGACTTGGTCGGATGACGGTGGCACGCGAAAGAAGTACCTCCTCAACTCGAAATGACGATCCATACAAGTAGGCTTCGCACAAGATGATGAACAACACCACTTGAAGCACGCCGTCGGGCGTTAGATGATGAAGCTCCAGTCCGTATTCCTACAGCAAGCCCAAGAAGAAGTGTTGTGCTAGCAATCCAAGCCCGCACAGGTGGGAGGCACTCAGCGACACCACCTCGGCGACCTGTGGAGCAGGGAAAAGATTCTCTACGGTAACGTGGATGGCTTGGGTGTCGCGCTCCGACAGCATCTCCATCTCCTCGAGGACGGTGATGTGGCTCTTGCGGAACTCCAACTTTGTCCACGAAGGCATTTCGTCGAGAAGCCGAGAGATGATCCTCTCAATAAGGACTCACGCTCTCCCCCCTCTTTCCCCAGCGGCGGCGCCGGGAAAGAAGAATGACGGTGAAATGGGGGCGAAAGTCTAAAAAGACAAAGATAGGAAGGAGCACAGCGTGGAATGGGGAAGTGCAAAAGGGAAAGAGGCGTACCTGTGGGGGACAGGATCCTCGTCGGGTGGTGCCGTGATATGCGGCACCCAACAGCACACGGGTCGAAGAAACACATCATATTACATAAATAGTTTGCGGAAGCGTACAAGAATGTTTTTCAAATAGTTATATCAGAGTAAGCTACAGCGGAAGACTATCACTCTCACGATTCGTTTCTAACTAGCAACAAAGAAACAATCTAGCCCACGAACGTTTCTTACTAGCAACACGAAGCACAATCTGCAGCGGTGAGGATACTCTCTGAGTAAACACTCGGAGGTTCCCGAGTCTCATCGGCATCCCTTCTCATAATCATGAAGTCAAATACCTGCAAAACAACTCGGATAGCATCCGTAATCATAATGCTCAGCAAGACTTAACCGTCACCCTAAACATGAAACTCTATGTGAGGTTATGAACCTAAAGTAGGATGGCATAAGCATAATTAGACTCGCCTAAAAGTGAATCCTTACTTTCAGGTATTAATTGCAGCATTTTAAGTAACCTTGGGCACGCCACATCGGGAGTCCACAATCAAACAAGAAACGCTTTCCCCGATGTAAATTGCTCATGGCATAAAAGAATCGAGTTTGCACTAGCCTATTCATCCAGATCCAATACAAAGCTAGTATGAAACTTCAAACCAATGTGATTAGTTCCGTTCTCATGCAAGTTCTTACTACGTCACGACTGTGAGAACAAGTATGCTCGGTCCATTCCGCGAGCGAAGGTGATTCGAATCAATAACACCCGGACTACACGACACGTACGTACGTACTCGACATTGCCTACAACAACCATCACTGACGTTGTACGTGGCAGCCTTTCCCCTGTTTCACCCCCGCTGAATCGATCAAGTCGCCCCGTACAGTAGCCACTCTCATGGTGCACCTGCTGACGTGAGATGTCATGAGAATGTTCCCCACATACTGCACACCGGCCGTCCGCCTAAGGCGACCTGAAAAGTCCCAACGACAGCTTCCTGAGGTACATCGGTTTACTGGGTCCCATATAGCCAGCATGAGTCCGGTACACAACTCAAACTTGTTCAACAGGGCCGCATACGGATCGGTCCTTGACCGACACGGACAGGTCTATAGCACCCAGGCCCCTATGTCCTGCTGCTCCTACAACCTTCCGGTCTCAACTTTAACTTGCTAATTCATTTATGAACCAATCCCGTATGCCCCTGTTGTTTCTGAACACGCGAGTAGCATCTCACCACTCGACTTCTACCGAACTGTACTTAAGCATGGCAGTTCTACACGGTGAAAAACACCTACCCAATACTCCATGGGTCATTTGGCTATGCAAGAGGAGTATCAAACACTAGACCTAATGCACAACTCATATCTTAACCGAAATTGAATACAAAGTAAAAACTTAAAGCTGTTAAATGCAAACCGGAGCTTGCCTGTTTTGCAGGGTAGTCGTATATAACAGTTAGTGTCCTTGCTGATCCACCCTTGATTCTCCGGAGCTTGATCCACTTCTATGAACCACTCCTTTGAATCCCCTTCGTTGCGGTTCCTATTGAAATGCATATTCACATGTTTTATAGAATGTAATGGAAAGAAGTTATAGAATGAAGTTCTTAGGAACAGAGGTTGTGTGGAAAAGCCAAGAATGGCTTGGTTTGCCTCTGTTGTGCAAAGAACAGACTTAAACTAAATTGACCTTAAGACCTTAGCTATACACTAACCATTTTCCCTAACGAACCTAATAGATAAACTGAAAAGATTTGAGTGTCACTGAAGAACAAGAACTCCAATGGCCTCAAAACATTTACAGCAGGTGCTATACTACCTAAGGATTTAGCTTGCCAAATTGCAGATAAGGTGGAGATAAATTGTGTCCTCTATAATTCTCACAAGGTCTCTCATGTATTTCCACCTATACATAAGTATGGAGAATAAGAACAGGAAGTTCTAGGGCTCAACTTGAGCTGATAATTTACATGTGAGTTCTTGGTCACATGAGAGTAATCTGGTCCAAAATTCAGCCCTTTTACTTGAGTAGTTCTCCCAGAACAATTCTTTAAGCAATTCTACTCAAAAGAATGAATTCTGGAGAAATGTGCATTTTCATGCCCAATTAAGTGAATTACAATTTCAAGTACGTCTCAGAGATCTCTCCTAAATTTTCCTATGATTTTTGGAGCTAGGGATTTCCCAGAATAGATTTTTGAAGTGAGAAACATTTTCTGAAAATGTTTCTGTACTCTTATGAATACAACAGATTGTGTTTATGAAATTCCTACTCAAATGATCTTCAAATGAGCTGAAAATTTGATGTAAGGTCAATAATATGCTAAAGAATATTCTGGCAAAGTTTGGGGATTTTTGGATAAACCAAACTCCCTCAATAATTCTTTCTCAGGAAACCTTCAATGAATTCTCCAGAATATAATATTGACTTTCATACAAATCTGAGTTCATATTTGGATAGAACTCTGAAAGATGAATACAACCCAATTGGAATCACTCAAATTGGAGGTTTCTACCAGGAGCTATGAATTTCCAAAGTTTGAGCCCTCACTGGAATTGTTTTCCTACAGAAAATTCGGCTGGACCCAATGTTTTAAATCCCAGCCAATCAGGATTGGGCCACACCGGGGCCACAGCTTCCCAGCGCGCCAAAACAATGGATCCCAGCCACAACTGATAACGGGTTTAAATTTTCTGCTGCTGACAGATGGGGCCACCCGTCGTCTTCCTCCTTCGGCTCCCCTCCCGCGCCCGCGCGCTCCCCCTCGCTGGAGCAAACAGATGCTTGCTGGACCGGCGTTCCCGGCCGCCATCTGAACTAGGATTCGCCGCCAGGGGGTTTAGGGCACCGAGGAACACAATGGTGGGTTCTGCTTGGGCTGCAGGTGGCCAGAACCAGCTCGGCGACGTGCGGCGGCTACTGTGGAGATTCGGCAGCGTCGGCTGAGGTTTCCACCTCGCCAAAACCTGTGCCGACGAGCTCTACAGCACCAGCGCAGCTCTAGGAAGATCGGCACGACCTCAAAGTAGCTTGGGAGTGGCTGCAAATAGGTTTTCATCGTGCGACCGAATGTGTCCACCATGAACACCCCTAGTAGCGCTCGAATTCCGTCGCTCTGAGGCGTTTTCACGCGATGGATGCAAAAGGGGAAATGATCGCCGGCTAGTCCAGCTTCTCTGTGCCAATTTTGATACCCTGAGACGGATTGGAGAGGGGGGATTTTAAGGAACTGTACCGGAAACTCGCTGAAGCTGTCGGGACAAGATCTTCAAATTGGCCGTCGATGCTTCACGGCACGGCTGGAGCTTTGGCTGAGAGCAGCGCCGAACCAGCGCGCGTCCCTGGCCGTGCTTGACCGATCTTAAAAACCCAAGTAGTGGTCTGTCCACGTGAGGCTGATCGCCGCCTTTGAGCTAGGTCGCGGCGGACGGCGTTGATCATGGGAACAGAGGCCGAAACTCGGTGGTTTAGGCGTCGGGGGAGTGGAGTTTGAGCTCGGGGTGGTGTCTAGCCGCTCGGGAAGGAGTGGGTGCGATCGTTTCTCCGTTTTCCCGATCGACCGAGAGCGTGGAGGTGAGGTACGCGGTTCTGAGGGTGCGCTCGTGAGGAGGAGAAAGCAATCGGGTCTTCGCTCGGGCTGAGGCGGTAAGGGTCATGTGGAGGCACGAGGAGACCGCCCTGGGCGCCAGCGCGTGAGGCAGGAAGCAGCTGGTGGCACCGGCTCTTCTCGGTGGCACACCCGGGCAGCTGTTCGGTGGAATTGCCCACCGAGGCTGAGACTTAGTGTGCAAGGCACCCTTTTTAGCTATATGACATGTGGGTCCCACTCCACATTTACCTCCCAAATATCTTCTCAAGCTGATTGTAAGGGCCTCAGTTTTTGACACATGTTTGAAGTGTTCATCACCACTCACACACCTCATTTGGAGCAAGTTGATGAACACATTGGAAGAGCAAGTAACCACCATCAACATGCTCATTAGAAAACAAACTCACAAAGTGTAAAAGTGGCATTTCCCACATACATCATATAGGGTCTGGGCATTGGGAAAACTCCTACACATTGCTAGGAATGTCCATGCCAAGTTTCACCCAAATTCAAAACCTTGTTGAGGTCATTTTGGGTATAGCTAGAAAGAGGGTAGTTTGAACTCAAATTCAAATTCAAACTGTTTTTATCCCATGAATTCAAAAGTGGGAGGCATATTCTTACTCAGCACATTTTGTGAGTTCACACACCAATTTTCACTCCATTTGGAGTTGAGCTTGACATGAGCTAAGTGGAGTAAATTCAAACTTTATTTGAATTTCAAAACTGAACATGTGCTGAAATTTATTCAAACCAAACCCAATTTGAAATCTAACCAATTCAAATGGCTCAAGGGTAGATAATTCAAATCACGATGGGCTTTGTGGGAACTACTGTTTACAACAGTGAATTGGAGTTAAGTTCAGGGGTTAAAATTGAGAGTGGGACCCACATGTCATAGAGCTAAGAGGTGTGACTTGCACACAAAGTCATAGCCTCGGTGGGAAATTCCACCGAGCAGCTGCCGGGTGTGCCACCGAGAAGAAGCCGGCGCCACCAGCTGCTTCCTACCTCGCGCAGTGGTGCCCAGGGCGGCCTTCTCATGCCCCCACACGACCCTCACCGCCTCAGCCGAGCGAAGACCGGATGCCTTCTTATCCTCGCGGGCGACATCGAGCAGCGCCATTCTTTTTCCCCCGAGCTCTCAGTCGATCGGAAAACAGAAAAAACAATCGCACCCTCGCCTCCCCGAGCTGCTAGGCAGCGCCCTGAGCTCAAGCACCACTCTCCTGACGCCTAGACCACCGAGTTTCGGCCTCTGTTCCCGTGATCAACGACGACCGCCGCGACTTAGTTCAAAAACAGCGATCGGTCTCACGTGGGCAGCGCACCACAGCCACTTTCACGGCCGAGCAAGGGTGGCAAAAGGAGTGCACGGACTCCACGCTGCTTCCACCTGAAGCTCAAGCCAAGCCGTGAGCTCTCACCGGCGAATTCCGAGATTTTGCTCCGGCGGCCTCAACCCAAGCTTCCGGTATAATTCCTTAAAATTCTCCTTCTCTACTCCTCCTTAAGTCATCAAACTTTGCACGTGTATGCTGGATTAGCCGGCGATCAATTCTCCTTTAGCGTCCATCGCATGAAAACACTTCGGAGCGGCGGAATTCAAGCTCTACTAGGGGTGTTCGCCGCGGACCCATTCGGCCGCACGGTGAAACCGTACTTGCGGCCACTCCCGAGCTACTCTGAGATTGTGCCGAGCTTCCTAGAGCTGCGCTGGTGGTGTATAGCCCATCGGTGCAAGTATTGGTGGGCTAGAGACCTCGGGCGACGGCGCCGAACCATAGCAGTAGCCGCCGCACGTCGCCGAGCTAGTTCCGGCCACCGGCAGCCCAAGCAAAGCCACCAGCGTATTTCTCGATGCCCTAAACCCTCTGGCGGCGAGTCTCTAGCTGGGCCGCGGCCAGAAACGCTGGTCTGGCGAGCAGCCGTCTGCTCCGACGAGAGGGGAGCGTGCGGGCGCGAGGAAGAAGGCGGGAGGAAGAAGAAGAAGACGTGGGGCCCGGCTGTCAGTGGCTCATAATTTAAATCAGGATCGGGCTGCGGCTCGGATCCAGTGTGCTGGCATGCAAAAGACTCTGTAGACCCCGGTGTGCCGACGCCTCAGCACACAACACGTGTCCCCGTGGCCCACCAGCAGATTTAAACTTTTCCCTGATTTTAAGTTTTAGTTCAAACATCAAATCCTCATAACTTTGGCTATGAAGATCCAAATCAAGTGAACCGAATTTTGTTGGATTCAGCTCTCTGAGCACTTTCCAGAAAATCAAGTTTCACTTCATGAAAATCATTAATTCTCCAGAATCAATTCCTCAAATTTTAAAATGTGTGGAATTTTAACTGGAGAATCCCTTGGAGGAAAATTCTGAAATTTTGCTGGGATGTTCACCAAAATATCCCTAAACTACCATAAAAATTTCAGGTCCATTTTAGCTCTTTTGATCCACCTAATTGTGCGATTAATGAAACTGTTCCAGAGAAAATAGAAAATGTTCAGAAACATTTTCAGAATTTTTTCTGAAATTGTTTAGCTCATATCCTTAGCTAGGAACCTTTAAATTAAGTGAGACCAACTCCATTAGAACCCTCTGAAAATCTAGTTTTCCATGAAAATCCATAGAGCACCGTAAGAGTTCCAATTAAGGTCAAGGATATAATTAATTGTGGAGGGCTCAAATGAGCTTTGCTGCAACTAAAACTTGACCACGTCTCTGTTTAGCTTGTAACCAAGCCACAGTAAAAGTTTCACAGTCTTTGGGTCTGTCTAGTGAGACTTAGAAGGTTCACAAGTTTAAAACTCAATCCAAATGCATTTAATTAATACATGTACTTCTTATATCATGTAGTCGCTAAGGTCGAGGAGGAACCCGAAGTCCTAGACTTTGTTACTCCGGAGGAGCAGCTAGACTACAACCAAGAGCAGCAAGGCAAGCTCCGGTTTGCATCAACCTTTTTATAATTTTTTATTGTTTTGAGCACTTACTGGAATACCATTATTCCTTGCATTAGAGTCTTGTTTGGAAACCCAATTGCATAGCCAAGAAAACCATGGGTTGGGTTTCGGATTGCAAACCCCGTTAGCTACTGCAAAGCTAAGTTAGGGTAGGATTCGGTACAAGTCGAGTAGTTGGAACTACTCGCGAGCATAGGCTAGAGGCACTCGACTCGGGTAGAGATAGCACATGATACATATGGCAAGAAAGATGAGACTGAGCGGAGAGTAAGGGAAGCAGGACTTTGGGGCCTGTGTGCTGTAGCTCCGCTTGTGTCGATTGAGGACCGAGCCGTGTGCGGGCCTGTTGAACAAGCTAGAATAGTATCGAAGACCTACCGGCTATATGGGAACCGGGAAACCGATGTAACTCGGGTAGCTGGGTGTTGAGGCCTAGCTGGTCGTTCAGAGGGTAGGTTGAGAGCTCGAGGTGTAAATCGGCTGGCGGCACTGAGATGCGCGTGCAGAGACCTCTTGCTCGGTACGATCGGACCGGTTCAACATTTGGCTAACGGGTGAAAGGTGGTTGCGTACGACGTCTGTGATGGTTGTTGTAGGCAACATCGAGTACGGGCGTACGTGACGGGTTATTCGGGTAACCCTGCAGGTATAAATCGATTATAATCATCATCCCTCGCGGTCAGTGAGTACCACTTGTTCACTGTACCGTGACGTAGAAAGAACGGGCTAGTTACATGAAAAAATGTTGCTGATTGAAAGATGAACTTTGATTGGTAATGATTGTTGTAGTTTAGAGCTAACTAAAGTTCTTTTCAACTTTGGGCAAAGTACATGAGAGAAAGGCGTTTCTTGTTTGATTGTGGCTCTCTCATGTGCCTTAGCGTAAGGTTCTCCACAACCGGCTGCTAAAACTTGAAAGTAAGGTTCCACTAATTAGGCGATTCCTTGCAACTTGTTTTATCTCATGTACCTATCACCCCTCATGTAGAAGTTCCATGTTTAGGAGAGACGGGTCAGTCTTGCTGAGCCTTCGTGCTCACTGCTTGTTTTTGAAGCTTTTTCAGGGTTCGATGAGGAAGGGACTCCCGAGGAGGAGACAAAACCCCAGGAGGGGAACCCCGTCGAGTGGGAGTCGTGCACTCCGCCGTGTTAGTGTACGTGTGTGCTAGCAAGGACACGGTCACGGGCTGAACGTGAACTTGATGCGTAGTCTCTGCCCGTGAGTGTAGACTGGACATATTTTAATGTAAAAATGTTCATAAACCAGTTTATGTAATAAAACTTTGCTTCCGCTTTATACCTTTGACGTGTGTTATTCGGTGCTGTGCAACGCAGCACCCCTCAGCGTGATCCTGGCTCGACAAGACCGTGGGGTCGTGTCACTGATCCTCTTAATTCCCACAATTCTGAGTTTTAAAAGGTGGGTTAGAATTTGAATGCTTCCAATTCAGTTTGATTTTGCTTGCCAAATTTGAATTTGGTTGAAGTTTGCAAATTCTTCTCTTTACTCTTTTTTGAGCCCACCCTACAAATTGAAAAGTTTGTGATCAAAATTTTCCCTACAAATTCCAACTATATGGCTGCATGTTTATTCAAAGTTTTTGGCCACCACATGTGTGAACTTTGAATTTCAAATCTGATTTTCAACTTGCATGCAAAGAGGTGTTTAACTCCTTATTGGTTCAACACTTTCAAATAAAAATGTGAGCCTCATTTTTGGATGCTCATCCATGTATTACTTTGCATGAAGTAAAAGTTTTAACAAGTCCCATTTTTCTTGTCTTTGCCACAAATATGAATTCAAACCTTAGTTTTTATTCATACACATTTTTGGGACTTTTACAGTACCCCTAATGGATGTTCAGAGGAAGGGAATATAAAGCCTCTGAAGTGATGTGAAACCTGACAACCGTCTGGAGGCAGGTGACCATTCGTGCCTCCTCAAAGAAACCATCGCTGTGGATCTACCCAAGTACCCTCAGATTAAAACCGTCCCTGCGGCTTGGGAACCGAGTTGAGCGGAGCCTCCTCAATTCCCTGCATTGAAACCACCCTGACGGCGCAGAGACCCAGCCGGGCGATGTCTACTCGACTTCACGACTTGAAACCACCTTCGTGATGCAAGAGTTGAGTCGAGCGGCGTCTCCTCAACAGCGCTAAACATGGGAGACGACGAGACCAAGGAAAAAGGTAAGTCTCTGGCCCACATTTGAGGTCCGAAAAGTCCCAGGATCGAAGGCTGGTCCTTGCCGGGCTCTGAGCCCACCCAGTGCGTCCATGAGTGAGGGGCGGACGACATGGGGCGGTCCATGATAGAAGCCGAGTACCAGCCCCGCGAGCGCCGAGGTAGCCGTTCGAGGGGCTGCCATCGAGTCACCCGAGCCCAAGATGAGCTTGGGAACCACGAGCTTGCCTCGAGCAGGGATCTAAAGAAATGCGAGCACCGAGCCCCGACCAGGAAGTCATCCTTTATGGCATGCGATCTAGGGTTTTCTAGCTAAAGGATGAAGTGAAGCAGTCAAATTGAGTTCGGTATATAGAAGTGAATTGCTCCGTATATCGGAAAGAGCTAAGCATTGCGGCGAAGACCGTCGCGACATAACGAATCCATTCGATATTCTATGGAATCAATATCAACATTTATTGTAACTAAAAGCAGCATTCCATCCAGCAGACCAAGTCGGGGAGAAATGGCCGATTGGTATAGGGGATTCGACCTACTCTTAAGAGAATAGAATCATCCTTTTTTGTTGTCAAAGAAAGCAAAGCTTATGAATTAATTGTGTGCTCTGAGGAACCTATTTCCCGAACCATTTGCATCATTTACAGATTCTCTCTCGATCGAGGACCCTCTTTCCTAAAGGCCCAAAGTGCAAACATAGCCAATGTTTCCAACCGCCCAAACAAATAGAACGGAAGGGTTTCACTCGGTTCCACCCGATAGACAGCTCACCAGGCCCGGGGGTTTGACCACTATGGAAAGCCCCATTGGCCCAAGCCATCCGAGCTACGAACGGTTCGCGGACAGGGGGCAAGGTGAACTCACTATAACGACAACTCGGTCCCCAAAAGGGGGCTCGGAGGCTTGCCTCAAGGACCCGGTGGGAATGAACGAAGGTCGCGACCGGCAACTAGAGGTCTGTTCGTCGTGGCTACAAAACTTAAACCAAGCACTAACGACTTTCTCTTTATTTCTTAGTTGTGCAGGATTGAAGCCGATAGGTTTTCACCCCCTGATCGATCGATGGGATCGACCAGAGGCTCGGGGGCTGTTGACGAGGTTCCCGACTCTGACCTGTCGGGGAAATCGATGAACTTTCTCCTCGGGGCCTGAATGAAGGAGAAGACCTAGTCTCGAGCCTAGAAGGAGATGAAGCAGGCAAGACAGTGGTTCTGACCCCGACCTCCGGAGGAAGCGGCGGTCCTCCCCCTCGGCGCCAAGGCGAAGGGAGGACCCAGAAGAGAAGTCCCTATCTCGACCTCGGGCAGGAAAGAAGCAGGTGGCCTTCAATATGGAGCAGGTGCCACCATGACCAAGTGGGAGGGCACTCGAGTGCCTCCCTTGGCTGGAGCATGGAAGAAGTCCCGTATCATCCGATGGAATAGAAGAGGAGGAGAAGTACGTAGGGCGAGCGTGCGCCCTGGTATGGCTCACCCCCACGACAAGACGGGAGCATACAGGGCGTCGGACTCCCAATACAGCGGCTTCATCAAGTACTCTGGCCGACGTATGATGGGACAACCATCCCTGTGACCGTGACTTACTCCCCACTTGTAAAGAGTTAATAGAGAGAGCCGGCGAGAGCGAGTATAAAGGGGGGAATAAATCTCCCTTAGGAGGAGCGTTCGCACTTGTAAGAGAACACCCCCATTTTCAACAAAGAGCAGCGAGACACCAAAAACTGAACGTAGGGCACCTTGCCCGAACCAATATAAACATCTTGTGTTCGTAGCTAGGCCATCTCGAGGACAAACGTGTGGCTCATTCATTACTAGTCAGAAATTTGAACGTCGACAACTATGAGCTGAATACATTGGCAAATGAGTCTTATAGTGAGGTTCATGTAAAGTTTTGAGCATTCACATGATGTTTGACGTGTGGTGTGACATGGAACATGCTAAGCCTGTCTTTAATGTGTAGGAGAGAATGGTTTATGTTTATGGAATGAGTTCTTGATGTACTTTGGTGATTCATGGTAGTTTGAGGTTTACAACATGCTTGTTTTAGGTGCTCACACAAGGTGTTGTGGTGTTTGGACTAACGAGAGTCAAGTCGCAGACTTGTGCTCGCATGGATTGGTTGTTTACTCATGTGCAAGTGTTGCTTGAGGTCAAGACATGGTTGATGATAGTGATCCTTGAACTAAACTTAAGGAGAAGTTGAGGTTCAACAAGCAAATTAAGGAGGAATTGTGGTTGAGGCAATCAAAGGTGTCATGCAGCATGTTTGGATCAAGAACTGTGCATATGAACGTGTTTTGTACGTGTGTAAATGGTGTGGCAAACATGTGTTGTGTCATGGGCCCAAGTTCAGGGATGGCACACGGTTGTGACGTGATTCTAACATGTTTAGACAATGAAGAATGAAGGTTGAACGTGTTTGTAAAGTATTCACGTGTGCAAAGAGTGCATGAATGTGGCAACATGGTTCCAAGGTGTGGTTAAGGTGTTTGAACGTGTGTGGAGATTGTCACAAGTTAGTGGTGTGATTCCACCATGTTCGGATGTGAGAAAGTTGGTTTTAGTTAGGTTTATACGTGAATCCAAGTTCTAGTCAGAATCAGGTGGTTCAAATGTGTGTTATCTAAGGAAACCAGGCTATTTTGGCTAGAAAACGGCTGATTCTGAGTTGGTTGCGAGTTTGGGCTGGAGAGTCCAATTTAAGGTAGGATTTTGAGTTGTTTGTGCCCATAAACTCTTGTGGCTGTGCCCAAAGAATTTTGGAAGGTTAGGACTCTGATCTATGTGCCAATAGATAGAGTCCAAGTAGGATAGGAGGTGTCTTAGTTGAATAAGACTCCTTTGGAGGTGTCCTAGTTAGTTTAGGAAGCCTGAGGGCTGTGGATATAAATAGAAGGGACTTGGCTACGGGGGAGGCATCCCTTGCAGCTGGTTTTCGTGTGTTTTAAGGTAAAATTCATGGTTTTTTCCGAGCTTAAGCATCATGATCAGAAAACATCATTTTTCACCGTTCAAACGCTGTTTTTGCTCATACGCATTCTGTTTCTCGCGTCCGTTAATTTCCAGCCGACCTTTGATGACTCTTTTGGCCATAACTTTTGATCTACCCATCCAATCGACATGATTCTTTTTGTGTTGTCTTCGGGTGCGTTTGGCAAGAAGAAATGTTTCAGGTTCTAGGTTGAATCACTTGAAACGGTACCAAACAGGAAAAAAGTGAACCGTTTCAGCGGTGAATCTATAAGAAACGATTCACTTTTTTTGCCTACGAATCTGAATCACCTGAAAAGGTGTTCCACTCCCTGAATCACTTCATATTATTGTATCTGACCTCCAGTTTCGTAATTATTTACAGTGATTTTCCATTGTCTACCCTTATTATCAACTCGTCGCCGTTGTTGCGGCGCAACAAAGATTTATTCGTGCATGTGGATGATAACATATATTTACAATGACACTTATAAAAAATGTTTATTATAAGAATTTATTA
Organism: Neostapfia colusana; assembly: GCA_030760725.1. Lineage (NCBI taxonomy): Eukaryota > Viridiplantae > Streptophyta > Magnoliopsida > Poales > Poaceae > Neostapfia > Neostapfia colusana. The sequence goes on along the minus strand of JASWHV010000004.1, from coordinate 86,334,262 downwards.
TATATTATACTATGACAGAAACAATATAGTCCATCAAGGATAAATAGGTCATTTCAATTTTGCTCCTCCCTATACTGAAACTGAAATCAGAAAACTAGCTAATAGTTTTTAATGTGATTCTGTTTCAGTTGAGAAACATTTCTACGTTGAATTAAACGTTTTTGATTCTCGGAGAATTTGGAACTGTGCCAAACAGGCCCTTCACAACTCAATTTTCTATCATGTGTGAAGATTTCAAGGTCATTGGAGTCACGTTTTATGCGTTAAACGAGAGTTTTTGCAGCGTTACAGATTGGCTCTTTGCTCTGATAGATCAGACTAACCTTTGCTCACTTTTTTTATCATAACTTGAGTTTTACTCAACCTATTATCATGATTCTTGTTGCATTGACTTCCTAACTCTTTTCTATTTCATATATAGTGTTTTTACCATGATTGAGATCATAGAATCTACTCACAAACACGTGTTTTTATAACACCCTCATATCCATCACCTTGCATTGCATCCATTTTCATGTAGAGACGCATTTGAAAAGAAGAAGAAAACGAAGGAATATAAGAACAAATAAATAAAATTAAATAAAAATAGGAAATAATAAAAATATAAGAGAAAGGGAATAAAAAATAAAAATAAAATAAATGAATAAATAAAAATAAACCTGTCCGCCTAAATCCCCCCTTAATTTTCCCCAATCCCCCTAATTTTCCCCCTAAACCCCCCTTGGGAAATTTTCCCCAATTTTGGCCGGCCCAAAATCGCTAGGGATTTTCCCACTTTTAGGGATTTAATTCCCCCCTTGGCCGCACCACCCTAAGGGGGACAAACCCTAGCAGCCCCCTTTTCTTTTTTTTCATATGATTTTCTTTTCCCCCAAATAATTTCTACTCTTGGTGGAAAATAATTGATTAAATCTCAGCCCCTAGCTCTCACCTCTTCTCAAATTAAATCTCATCCCTTGGATAAAAGAGTTGCTAAAATCCAAGCCTCCTTAACTATTTTCCCCTTATAAATAAAACCCTTCGCTCTAGCCGCCACCCCAACCCCCAAAAACCCTGGCCTCCACTCCTCCCCTTGCTGCCAAGCCCTGGCCGCTGCCCTCTGCTGGAGTTTGGCCGCCATCGAAGCTCTGCCCGCCTTGCCGTCGCCAGAGAAGAAGACCCCGACATCCTTCCCTAGCCGCAGCTCTACAATTCTCCAAAAAAAACCCAGCTGCTGCCATTGCAAGGGAAAAAGTCCAGCTGCAAGGAGGACAGGAAGAAGAAGAGAGGTAGGTCCTGGTCACCCCTCTTACCACGTCGCTGCTGTTGCTACCAACCTGTTTTTCTCCACCCCCTGCGAGTAGGAATTTCTGCACATGGGTAGACCACGTTTCGGTTAAGTTTTGATGGTGGAATTGATCTACTACTCGAGATAAGATCATAACCACATCCACACTTAATTCCAGAAGCCTCATTAATCGTAAAAACCCACGAAAGTTTACTAAAACTTGCAAGAACACATGCAAACTGATTACTATAAGCTGCACTATAAGATTTGCATTCATCTACCTCATTGCATCTTGAGTAAAGTTTGTGCAGACGTTTGATTGCTATATTATTTGTATGTACATGGCCGTGAGTAGAAGGACACAATCAAGAGGCCGTCTATGAGGAACTACAGCACCAAGACTTCAAGACGCTTGAGCAACACGAACCGCGGGAGCAAGGCAAGTGTCCCTTGACCATGTTGAACCTAATTTTTCGAACTATTTTGCTTATAAACACTGCATGCTCGTGTCAACTTGATGGGAAACCCTTTAGTAGGAGTTGACTAGCTTTGTTAGCCACCCTTGTCACTGGGAAACATAATTGAGTCGGGTATGGTCATTTTCTCTTTTTGCTTCGCTTAACTTATGGGATACGGGAAAACTGAAATAAAACTTGGTTAGCTACTGCACTCATAAAGATTAAAGATGATGAGAATATGATGATGTTAATAAGCATGGAATCGAGGAGATCTAGGCAAGCTTGGTTCGTGGATTTTTCTGAATGAGATGGTGGTTTTGCTTGCCTTAGATCTAAGGATCGGTTCATGCGAGAATATGCCAGGAAAACAGTTCCACCACAAGGCCAAATATGGGTTTGGCTTAGCTGACTAATTAGGTGTGTTGCTTGTTTGTCATGGACCATTGGATGGCATGTGGAATGGGAGTCGAGGAGGACTGTCCTGGGAGCTTCATGGCACACGAGGGGGGCCGTGGGTGGGAGAATGGATATTCGAGCCTGCCGGCGAAACCTCAATGGGTCCGTACATTCTAGTAGACCCTTTGTAATAGCTATTTTGTGATCTCTTGGCCATACACCGACGGATGTGTAGTGTCAGAATGGAGGTTTTCTCTAGTCACCGACGGGTGATGAAATCACGAACTTGTGGGTAAAGTGGTGCCACCTCTGCAGAGTGTAAAACTATATGATAGCCGTGCTTCCGGTTACAAGCACCTGGCCAACTTCAATTAGAGGCATAACTTGGGATGGTTATTCGTTATGGTCATGATGTTGTCACTGGGACTGGTTTCCGGACTGGTTTGGTTATGTTTATGAGTTTGGTTTCGGTTATATGAATATGTCATGATCATGATCATTTGTGAATATTAGATGACTTTGAGAAAGAGCATTGACTAGTTGAGACTTGATAAATGAGGAGTTATGATGGTATAGAACATGAGGTATGATGATGGATCACTTGGTTATGTTAGGATTTAACTAACTAGAGATAGTTGCTGTTTTTATCATGATTGTGAAATAAAACTTGCTTGCTGCAACAAAACCGTTTATTTCCTACGTTGTCTTAAGCTACATGTCATACTTTCCTGCACTTGTTGATTACGACATGTACTCTCACCCTTGTATTCCCACATATAATTAAGCTACAGGAGAAGAGTACTTCGAAAAACAGGTGGAGTACTAGACGTGCGTACTACCGTCAACATGCCTGTGGAGTTGAAGTTGGAGTCCATCATCTTTAGTTATTTGCCGCTGTCGTTTAGAGTCTTCCTGTAACAGCCCTAACTTTTGTAAAGTTGTATTTCACTTTATGAAGTAAATTAAAGGAGAAGAAAAGGGGTATTATGTGTCACATGAAATAATGAACCCAAAAATGGACATGTGAGGGAGTTAAAAATTTTCTTTAGCCCATGCTCAACAAATGTTAACATGAGGAAAGAATTTCACTCCTCAAATCTCACTCATGTGCACATCCTTTACGAATAGAAGATGAGGGAAATTTAAACAAAAATTTGAATCTTTTAAAAGGGTCCATATTCAGATTGTCTAAATGCATCCGAGTGAGTTCACAATGCATTCCTCATGTATCAAAGAGCTTCTGGTCTAAATTTGGATATTTGTGGAGCTCATTTACTCTTTATTTAAGGGATTAATTGAGAGCACATTCGAATTCAAATTTGAATTTGGAAACTGAACCAAACTTGCTCAATTTAAAATCTGAGTTCAGATTCAAATTTCCCAAATTACTTTTGGCCTATTCTCCAATTTTGGTGATTTTTGGACAAAGGCTTTGTCGGAATATTAAAGCACAGCGGGATGGAGGGAGTGAGGGAATGTGGACCCACATGTCAGCTACTCAAACACAGAGAACTGACTCTGTTTTCCTCCCGGTGCAATGCGCGCGCAACAGCTCCCGGTGTCCGACCCCTGACCGATGACTCGCCAAAGCCACCTCCTGTTTCCCGGTCTTGCGCTCGGTCTGATCCTCCACACGGAGCGTGCACCGAAGAAAACTACGCTTTTCCCACTCGCTCTCACGTTTGCTCGGCTTGCTTCTGCGAAGAACGACCGACCGCCGCTGTCGGTTCCTCCCGATCGTGCCGTAGCAACCGAGGTCGGATGATCGAGCTCCCCACAGCAAAAAGCAGCCCCCAATCATGCTCTATCCGGCTAACCTCGTTCCTCCATGGTCCTGTGCTCGTTTGCCCGCGGAAATTCAAAGTTTCAGCTGTGCCCGTGTTGAACACCAAAGAAACAGGCTACGGCTCCCGTGGACAGGCCACCCCGAGAAGGACCGAGCTCAAGCGAGCTTACCCATCGGTGCAACGGTGACCCTAGTTGCTCCTCCCCAAATACTAGCCCTAGCCATGGCTTTTCGTGCGAGAATTTGGCAATCTTCACCTGGGAGGCGCAACCCGACACCGAGGTAGGAAATTGTGCGATTCATATTCAATTCATTTTGTTTGTGTTTCAAACTCCACACACTGGATCTTAACTAGCTAGCACACCTCCTCCATCAATTCTAGGCCAATAAAGTAGATGTAGAGTGAGAACTCTGAGTTCTTGCCGAGGAAAAATCACAGGATCGTGTCGGCCGCACGGTGCCGACATGGTTGGAGAGCTCCCCGGCCCGTTTGGTTGCAGTTTCCACCTTCTACACATTCCACTGGTGCTCTAGAGCCAAATATCCAAAAGTTTGGTGAACAATTGAGCTCGGCCGACCTCACCAGAACCCTAGCAGGCGCTGTTGCCGTCGCACACCCATTTCCGGACATCGCTGGCTGCCGGCGACCCCACAAATGAGTCCAGCATATCTGAAAATAGGGCAGCGGCGAGTATGAGGCCTGGAGGTGGCCGGGAAGGTGATTCTGGCGACCCTCGCTGGAGGGCGCCGCCGCTCGGCTCGGCTGGTGTGAGGTTGAAGATGCGCTGACACGTGGGGCCCGCTGGCAGTATTTAAACTTTTTCAGGATTTTCAGATTTCTATTCAAATTCAAACAGCCACAACTTTGTGTAGGAGTGTCCAACAATTCCCAAATAAATTGTGTTGGATTCTTCTCAGTGAGTTATATCCAGGGATGCATCCCAATATTTATAAAAATCCCTGGATTTGGCTCATTAATTCATTTAAGGAAAATCTTGTAGAACTATTTCCAGGAGGTCTGTGTATTGGAAAATTCCCAATTTTGGGCACAACTTCCCCTAAATATACTTGAACTCCAGTAAAAATTTCAGAGTCATTGGACCTCATTTGCTTGGCCAAATGAAGTGCCAATCCTTTATGTCTCTGAAAATTGGAAAAATAGAACAGAGTCATTTTTCAGTTTTTCCCCAATAATTGTAAAATCCATATCTCCAGGTAGGAAACTCAAAAAATGGTAAAACCAATTCCTATGGACTCAGGACATTTTTCACTCCACAAAAAGTCCACTTTTAAGAATAGGAAATTTTAAGATCTAGGAGGTAAAGGCAGATTAGCTAACCACACAAGGAATTATGGTGATCACATGGAGCCATTTTATGAGCTCAAATTGTGCACACTGCCTATATACTTTCCCTTGAAACTATGATTAAATTTTCAGCTTCATTGGACCTCTGGGGAAGGGGGGCCTTGGCGCAGCGGTAAAGCTGTTGCCTTGTGACCATGAGGTCACGGGTTCGAGTCCTGGAAACAGCCTCTTGCAGAAATGCAGGGAAAGGCTGCGTACAAAAGACCCAAGTGGGTCGGACCCTTCCCCAGACCCTGCGCAAGCGGGAGCTACATGCACCGGGCTGCCCTTTCTTGGACCTCTGGAACTTGAGCTACCATTATTTAGATCTAAGGTTCATATGAGGGCTTAATCACATGGTGATTAATTTTACCTCCCTTTTTCACCATGTATTCTTCCTCTCTAAGGTTGTAGATCTAACAATAGAAACCCTGCTGTTGTTTTTCCCCTCTTAAGTGTGAGTTAAATTGTGCAACAGTTTTAAAGAATTTTCTATGTTACTTTTGAAAATATGTGCATTGCATCGTAATAGCACGTGACGTCGATGTTCGACGAGGATTCAGCTCAGCAGCGAGGATTCTCTGGAGGAAGATTAACTTCATAGTCTAACAAAATCGTTGAGCAAGGCAAGCCCCGGTTTGTGTATAATTACATTTTAAATTTTGCTTTGCTTTCACCTAATGTTGTTAGACTTGATATTGTGCATTACGTTTAGGATGCTTGAAACTCCAACTGCATTACCATGAAATCCCTGAGTAGATTGTTATCATAGGCCTTGCCTCGTCGTAGATGCTAGGCTAATGTTGTAGCTAGCTCGGTAGAAGTCGAGTAGTAAAAAGCTACTCGCGAGAAAGGTCGAGTAACGGAGTTTAATCGCGAGAAGTTGATGATAAGAGCACCCTCATGAAAAATGAGATGGGGACCGGGAGTTCTTGTAGGATGGAGCGCTCAAGATTGTCTCGACCTGCGATGGGTGTGACAATGCTTGAGACCACATTGGGCCTGGGCCGGGAGGGTAAGGCAAATGTGGAGGTTGGTTTTTAGCCCCGTTCGTGTCGGTTAAGGACCACGCGTATGCGGCCCTGCTGGACAAAATTGAGCTGTACCGGATTTATAGTGGGGTATGGGACCCATGAAACCAATGTAACTCGATGGACTGTGATATAGAAACTCATCCTTCACGTGGGAATGACGTTGAGAAGGTGGGAGGTGTAAATCCTTTTGATGTGGACATCACCACTACGGATATACACAACACTCCCATGGTAGATATGCAAGGTACAATTACTATAGCTCGAGCACGACAATTGAATTTAGAGGTGAGCTCGTTCCTGAGCAATTCTTTATATGTAAATTTTGAGAGTATGTTGCTACCTAATGGATTAATTATGATTAGGAACCATGGAAAGGACATGGAGATACATGGAGAGGGGTTTGGAGGCGTGGAGGACCAGAAAATACGCCAACAAGAAGCTAGAGACCGAGCCCAACTCAAACTCGAGTCCAACTCGGGGCCCAGGAGCAGTCCACTTTAAAATGGATGCCCAGGAGGCATACAGATTCTGTTTTTGACGTTCAACATATGCACGGAAAGCTGAGAGGATAAACTTTCCAATGGAACTGGTCCAACGTCAAAATTCCTTCGGAGTTAAAGGGAATCTTCAAAACAATATCAAGTTTAGAGTCTGTCAAGGTGTTGCATCACCTAGTTGGGCCATTGGGCCTTGTATCGGGTCCAAGTACATTATGTACGTGTCTTAGGGTTAGGTCAAGAATCCAGAACCCCCCTCCCGGGTCACAAACATCTGGGTTTTGCTTATACAAACAACCGCCGTTCTAAGGTTTTTGTGAGACGCCAACTTCATGATTTTCAGATCGCGTCTTCTACGTTCTTTCTCGTGTTCTCGGTTGCACTTGCAGGGATTAGCCTTCTTTGTGAGGTTAAGTGTGTGATGCACGGTTGATAACCAATGGAGCAGTGGTGTTCAAACTGCTCGAGTGCCGCGGATCATCAACGTCGAGTTCTCCACCTCAATCGACCTACCTTTCGGAAGATCGGACCTAACCTTCTCATAAATTGGTATCAGATTTCCAGGTTGCCCACGAGGAATATTTGTTTCCAATTAGATTAGTTTTGTTTTTCATACCAAGAGTCCACAGAAAAGACACAAAAAAATTAGCGCTTCCTAGCCTATAGTGCCTGCAGTTTTTGATTTTTTGGTTTGCATTGTTGAGTTAGCATTCATGCGGTCGAGTATTGTTGCTGGTTTAGCTTTATGTTTTGGGTCCTAGTGATTGTGTTTCGCCCTTGTTTTCTTGATGTTCGACACCTATTCCATAATCCCTAAACAACAAGACGATCTGTCACGTTCATCATATTGCCCTAGCTAGCCGCCTTGCGTGAACTCCCGCATCGGCAGCCCTAGATTAGGTGACAAACCTTCGTGCCAATCATCCTTGATTTATCACACACCACCCTATAAGTCGCTGTGCAAATTTTTTATCATTTTTGTATCCGTTTGCGAGATCTGTTCTAAAACCGAGTTGGAATCAACATCCAATAACTGTAATTCGGATATACTACCTTAAAACGGCCGTAACTTTCGCATACGAACTCGAAACCGGACATTTTTTTAAAGAAATTGATCTACCCAAAATTTCTCGTTTGATTGTCCCTGGCTTAGCCATGTTTGGCAAAATTAGCTTGGCCAAAATCCCCTCGGAAGATAGCTTTTTTGGCCTCCGAAGTTCCAGCAAGAATTTTACAGAATCTTCTTGATTTTCTATAGGCCACATAATACGTCCAATTGAGCTGAAAATTTGTGTGCATCCTATATTTGTGTTCCAGAACAAAGAAAAAATATAAAAAATGCTACAACAAAAAAAAGATTGTGAAGAGCACACATATTAAAGCAATTGGCCTAGTCTATACACTTGTGGTGCTGTGATTGTTGTTCATATCATTCTTCTTTTGCCTTACTACTTCCTTGTGTTGTGCTAGGACAAGAATACTTGGTTAACCAGCAACAGTTTGTTACATTTAATATTTGTTCAACTTTGCTTAGCTGTTAGCGATTTCTGCTCATTAACCACCATACTTTGCATCCAAGCTCCAACTTTTCTCTTGAGCAGAACATGTACCTTTGCAATCACACCACGCTTATTGGTTTATCTCACCGTCCACACCACCTGCTCTGTTGGTAAGAACAGTTGTAAGAGCGTGGTAAGACGCTTGAGATAGAGGCCACCTTTTCACATTGCCACTACCCTTTCCACATTTCTCCTTTTCAGTGCGGCCTTCGAAAAAAATTGAAACGCTTGGACCAAGGGAACATGTCCGTAGAGGAGTATTATCAAGAGTTACAGGAAGGTATGTTGCGCTGTGGGGTAGTAGAGGACATAGATGATAAAATAGCTCATTTTTATGGGGGGTTGAGATGTGAAGTTCAGGACATTTTCAGCTTGCTATGTTGGCAGAAAAAGAATTGCAGGGACGCCAACAAAAGCAACATCGCACAAGGAGCACCTTCACGCCGCGTTCAATGTCTACACCACCGAAAATAGCACCATCTTCGAGTTTTCGTGCAGCCACTACGCCATCCAATGGCGGCCAATGATCAACACCTGCTGCTGCGCCTCCTCGCGTGCAGGACGGTGGCAAGACGACACCATTCAAGCCTACATCTTCAACACCTTCTAGGAGTCCCGCTTCCGACATAAAGTGTCATCGCTGTCAGGGACTTCATCACATGATCAAAGATTGCCCAGGCAAGCAAGCATACATAGCACGCAACAATGGCGGGTATGATAGTACTTCCGATGTTGAAGATAAATATTCTCTTTCTACTAACATTGCAGGCACAAATAATGACCAATATAGCTCCGACGAAGAGGTACTTGGTACAGAAGCGACGGAGAAGTATAGGAGCATCATTGTGCAACGTGATTTGAGCTCCAAAGTGGAGGACGGTGACAAGCTACAATGACACAATCTCTTTCACATGTTCCTCATCGTCAAGGATTATCGCGTACACACTATAATTGATGGAGGCAGATGCAATAACTTGGTGAATATGGATGTCATCAACAAACTAGGATTGAAAACAAGAGCACACCCTCATCCATAACACATTTAATGGTTCAACAACAGCGGTAAGGTTCGGGTAACTAAAAGAGCAAGAGTACTTTTTTCGATTGGTTCTTACAATGATTTTTCTGATTTTGATGTCGTGCCTATGGATGCATGTTTTCTTTAATTGGGTCGTCCTTGGGAATTTGATACGGATGCTATTTATCATGGTAGAACCAATAAATATACTCTCATGCATAAAGGAAAGAAAATCACCCTGCTTCCAATGACCGCTGCTGAAACTGTGCATTTTGAGAAGAGTAGAATTAATGATGATAAAACAACAAAACTAAAATCTGAAAAGCAGCAAGTCATTAAGTTAAAATCACCTTCATTGCTCACAACTAAGTCTGATCTTGCTGATTTATTTGATGCTAAGGGGATGTGTTATGCTTTAGTATGCAAAGAGGTCATGTTTTCACTTCATGAATTGTCTATTGCATTGCCCCCTGCTGTTGCTAACCTTTTGCAGGAGTTTGAGGATGTGTTTCCCTCCGAGATACCCCCTGGACTGCCACCTGTTAGGGAAATTGAACACAAGATCGACATGATTCCGGGAGCAAGTTTGCCAAATCATGTGGCGTACAAGGCGAATCCAGAGGGGACTAGGGAAATTCAGCGACAAGTTCAAGATCTCTTGGACCGCGGGCACATTCGGGAAAGCCTTAGCCCTTGTTCCGTTCCTGTTCTTTCGGTTCCTAAGAAAGATAGTAGTTGGTGCATGTGTGTTGATTGTTGAGCGATTAATAACATCACCATTCGATATCATTATCCTATTCCTCGCTTAGATGACATGCTTGATGAACTGAGTGGTGCTATCATTTTTACAAAAATTGAATTGCGTAGTGGTTACCACTAAATATGAATGGCATTAGGTGATGAATGGAAAGCTGCATTTAAAACCAAGTTTGGCCTTTATGAAGTGTTAGTCATTCCTTTTGGTTTAACTAATGCACCGAGCACTTTCATGTGATTAATGAACGAGGTTTTACGTGCTTTTATTGGAAAATTTGTGGTGGTTTACTTCGATGATATCCTCATTTATAGCAAATCATATGACGAACATCTCTCACATTTACGTGTTGTTTTTTTCTGTTTTTAGAGATGCCCGCTTGTTTGGTAACCTCGAAAAGTGCATCTTTTGCAAAAATCGAGTATCATTTCTTCGCTATGTCGTTTCCTCGCAGGGAATTTTGATGGATGAGGCAAAAATTGTTGCAAACACTAGATGGCTAACTCCAACAGCTGTCAGACAGGTGCGTAGTTTTCTTGGTCTTGCAGGTTTTTTGTGCGGGATTTCAGCACAATTGCAGCACCTCTCCACGAGCTAACGAAGAAAGGAGTGCCGTTTCAATGGGGCGAACAGCAGAAACAAGCTTTTGATACTCTCAAATCAAAGCTTACACAAGAACCATTGCTGCAACTTCCTGATTTTGACAAGCCATTTGAGATTGAATGCGATGCAAGCGACATTGGTATTGGAGGCGTTCTCATACAAGGAGGTAAACCCGTTGCATTCTTTAGTGAAATACTGCATGGTCCTTATCTGAATTATTCTACTTATGATAAGGAATTGTATGCATTAGTGCGAGTTTTACAAACTTGGCAACAATATCTTTGGTCTAAGGACTTTGTCATACATTCTGATCATGAATCTTTGAAGTATCTTAAGTGTCAAACCAATCTGAATAAATGACATGCTAAATGGTTTGAGTTTATAGAGTCGTTTCCATACATCATTAAGCATAAGAACGGGAAGGAAAATTGTAAGGGCCTCAGTTTTTGACACACATTTGCAGTGTTCATCACCACATCACACACCTCATTTAAGGAAGAATGATGAACACAAATGAAGAGCAAGTAACAATTATCAACATGCTCATTAGAGAACAAACTCACACATTGCCAAAGTGGTATTTTCCACATGAGGTATAAGGGGGGCTGGACATATGAAAACTCCTACACTTTGCTAAGGATGTCCAGGCCAAGTTTCACCCAAATTCCAAACCTTTCTGAGGTCATTTTGGGTATAGCTAGAAAGAGGGCAGTTTGAAACCATATTCAAATTCAAACTGTTTTTATCCCATGAATTTAAAGTGGGAGGCATACTCTTACTCAGCACATTTTTGTGAGCCCACACACCAAGTTTCACTCCATTTGGAGTTGATCTTGACGTGAACTAAGTGGGGCAAATTCAAACTTCATTTGAATTCAAAACTGCACTTATGCTGAAATTCACTCAAACCAAACCCAATTCGAATCCTATGCAATTCGAATAGCTCAAGGGTGAATAATCTGAACCACCAGGGGTATTATGGGGTTCACTGTTCACTACAGTGATTAGGAGTAAATTTCAGAGGTTAAAACCCCGGGTGGGACCCACATGTCATAGAGGGAAGAAGGAGAAACTTGCAACCAAAGTCAGAGTCTCGGTGGGAAATTCCACCGAGCAGCTGTCGGCTGTGCCACCGAGCAGCTACCGGCGCCACCAGCTGCTTCCCCCTCCGCGCGCTGGCGCACAGGGCGGCTTGCTCGCGCCCCCACGCGACCGGCACCGCCTCAGCCGAGCAGGAGTCGGCCGGCTTTATCTTCTCGCGGGCAAACCCGAGCAGCGGCATTGTTTCTCACCGCAGCTCTCTGCTCAATCGCGAAAAACCAGCAAAACAATCTCCTTCGTTCCTAAGCTGCTAGACAGCCACCAGAGGTTGCGCACCACCCTCCCAACGCCTGGACCACTGAGTTTTGGCCCCTGTTCCCGTGATCAACGACGACCGCCGCAGTTTAGCTGAAGGACGGTGATCGGTCTGACGCGGGCAGCACACTGCAACCACTTCCACGGCCGAGCAAGGGCGGCAACAGGAGCGCACGAACAACACGTTGCTTCCACCTGAAGCTCAAGCCACGCCGTGAACTCTCGCCGGTGATTTCTCAGTTTTTGCTCCGGCAACCTTAAACTGAGCTTCCGGTACGGTTTCTTTAAATTCTCGCTCTATGATCTTTCGGAGGTTATCAAATCTTGCACATAGACGCTGGACTAGCCAGCGATCAAGTTCTTTTCTGCATCCGTAGCGTGAAACTGTCTAGGAGTGACGAATTTCGAGCTCGATCGAGGGCGGTCATGGCGGGCACAATCGGTCACACGGTGCCGACCAACTTGCCGCCATCCCTGAACCCTTTTGACACCTTGTCGAGCTTCCTAGAGGTACGCTGATGCAATCAGGCCGTTTGTTCGAGGTGTTGGCGGGTTTAGAAACCACGGTCGACGGTGCCGAACCTCAACCGAGGCCGCGGCACGTCGCCGAGCTATTTCCGGTCACCCCCAGCCCGACCTGACACCACCGACGTGTTCCTCGACGTCGACAAACCCCTGGCGGCGAGTTTCAGACCATGGGAGGACCAGCAGCGGCGAGCCGGCGAGCCCCGAGTCTGCTCCGGCGAGGTCGGCGGCGCGGACGCGAGAAAACGGCGGGAGGAAGACGAAGCCGGCTGGCCCACGTGTCAGCGGCTGAAGAATTTAAATCGGGATCGGTTGTGGCCGGGGATCGGCTGTGCTGGCGCGCAAATACCCTGTGAGCTCCGGTATGCCGGACATCTCCGCGCTCTACACGTGTGGTATCCCCGGTGTGCCGGACACCTCCGCGCTCGACACGTGTCCCCGCGGGCCCCGAGAGTTTAAACTTTTTCCCCGAATTTCAGAATTCTTCCAAACTTCAAATCCTCATAACTTTGGCTAGAAAGCTCCAAATTGAGTGAACCAAATTTTGCTGGATTCAGCTCTCCGAGTACTTTCCAGCAAATCAAGTTTCACTTCATGAAAACCCTTAATTCTCCAGAATTAATTCCTCAAATTTTAAACTGTTAGGAATTTTAACTGGAGAATCCTGTGGAGGAAAATCCTGAAATTTTGCTGGGATCCATTTCAGCTCATTTAATCCACCTAATGGTGTGATTAGTGAAACTGTTCCAGAGAAAATAGAAAATGTTCAGAAACATTTTCAGAATTTTCTCTGAAATTGTTTGGCCCATATCTTTAGTTAGGAACCCCCAAATTAAGTGAGACCAAATCTATTAGAACCCTCTGAAAATCTAGTTTTCAGAAAGTCATAGTTTGTTTCATGAAAATCCTTAGAACACCCTAAAATCCTTTAATTAAGGTCAAGGACATAATTAATTGTGGAGGGCTCAATTGAGCTTTGCTGCAACTAAAACTTGACCAAGTCTCTGTTTAGGTTGTAACCAAGCCACAGTAAAAGTTTCACAGTCATTAGGTCTGTCTAGCAAGGGTTATAGACTTCACAACTTCAAAGTTAATACCAATGCATTTAAATTGATACATATATTGCTCTTATCATGTAGTCGCTAAGGTCGAGGAGGAACCCGAAGTCCTAGACTTCGTTACTCCGGAGGAACAGCTATCCTACGACCAAGAGCAGCAAGGCAAGCTCCGGTTTGCATTAACCTTTTTACAAATGTTTATTGTTTTGAGCACATCTTTAAAATTGTTCTTTGCATTAGAGTCTTGATTGGAAACCCAACTGCATAGCCAAGAAAACCATGGGTTGGGTTTAGGATTGAAAACCTCGTTAGCCACTGCATTGCTAAGATAGAGTAGGATTCGGTACAAGTCGAGTAGTTGGAACTACTCGCGAGAATAGGCTAGAGGCACATTGCTCGGGTAGAGGTAGCACATGATACACATGGCAAGAAAATGAGACCGAGCGGGGAGTAAGGGCAGCAGGACTTTGGGGCCTGTGTGCTGTAGCTCCGCTTGTGTCGATTGAGGACCGAGCCATGTGCGGGCCTGTTGAACAAGCTAGAACAGTACCGAAGACCTACCGGCTATATGGGAACCGGGAAACCGATGTAACTCGGGTAGCTGTAGGCAACATCGAGTACGGGCGTACGTGACGGGTTGTTCGGGTAACCCTGCAGGTGTAAATCGATTATAATCGCCGTCCCTCACGGTCAGTGAGTACCACTTGTTCACTGTACCGTGACGTAGAGAGAACAGGCTAGACACATGTTAAAATGTTGCTGGTTGAATTATGGACATTGATTGTTAATGATATGCTGTAGTCTAGAGCTAATTAAAGTTCCTTTTAACTTTGGGCAAAGTACATGAGAAAAATGTGTTTCTTGTTTGATTGCGGCTCTCTCATGTGCCTTAGCGTAAGGTTCTCCACAAACTGCTGCTAAAATTTGAAATTAAGGTTCTACTAATTAGGCGAGTTCTTGCAAATGATTTTTACCTCATGTAACCCATCACCCCTCATGTAGAAGTTCCATGTTTAGGTGAGACGGGTCAGACTTGCTGAGCCTTCGTGCTCACTGCTTGTGTTTGAAGCTTTTGCAGGGTTCTATGAGGAAGGGACTCCCGAAGAAGAGACGGAACCCCAGGAGGGGAACCCCGTCGAGTGGGAGTCGTGCACGCCGCAGAGTTAGTGTGCGTGTGTGCTAGCAAGGACACGTTCAAGGGCTGAACGTGGACTTGATGCGTAGTCTACGCCCGTGAGTGTAGACTGGAACTATTTTGATGTAAACATGTTCATAAACCAGTTTATGTAATAAAATTTTGCTTCCGCTTTGTACCTTGTATGTGTGTTATCCGGTGCTGTGCAACGCAGTACCCCTCAGTGTGATCCTGGCTCAACAAGACCGTGGGGTCGTGTCAGCGTTGGTATCAGAGCTCGCTTGAGGTTTAACGCACTACAAAGGTTATCTTTTTCAAAAATCCAGTGAGGAACGAGTTAGTAGCCCGTATAAAGATGTTATTAGTGTATAGAAAGTGGCATACTAACCTATTTGTCTATGTCGGAAAATCGTGCATCTTGGGACGTTTATGTCTTAGGGGTGCACGTAAGCGCTGTCCACCAGTGCGCACAAGCTGAAGGGTGGAGCGCCACGGGTGGCAGGTAACACGACCCGCTTTGATATCCTCTACGACTCTTCATGTCGTTTGGGGTATACGAGCAACGTCTGTCCCTGGCGTTCGTGGTGCAACTTGGGAGACCCCGTCACATGGTATGACACATGAACATGTAACTCAAGGCATGTTTGGCTTGAGAACATCCGGGCGAGTGATGACGGCCGGGTGTACGAACTGTATGGATACCGGGCTCGGTGCGCAGCCGGATCTGATGATTGTTTGAGTTTCTGCAGGTAGTCTGACCACGAAACGGTAGACGTGTAGCATCCGTGTGTGAGTAACGTTTAGTGCCACTGAAGTAACAAAGCCGACTAAGTCCGGTATAGGTTTTTCTTTGTGAGGACGTAGTACTGACATGATCTGGTGACGCATCCACGTCACACCCCACTAAATGAAAAACCTCATTGTAAAACTTGAAGGATTTGATCCAAAGCACTAAAACTTGATGTAACTCCTTCCCTTAATCAGGATATTCAAAGTTAACAAATTTTCAACTTATAGGTTGCCAAGGACAGAGCACTCTGTTTTCAGTTGAATTAAGGCTGAAGTTAAACAGAGGTTAGAGGTTGAGTTCTTTCGAGGTTGGGGTCATATGATACATTTCTGGAAAGCTTTGGAAGAGCTTTACAACTTTTCTGTTGAGGTCCAGAGGTGTTTCATCCCTTAACCAATCGAAAAATGCAGTAGAGTTGTAACTGTCCAGAAAACAGGGCACAGCAAAGACTCTCTGTAAACTATCTGTAAATTGAGCATAACTTCCTGCATAAAATTCTAAAAATAGAAAATGAGGCAGTTCTGGAAATATTATGAGATGGTTTACAACTTTGTAACAGGAAGTTTTGTCAGATTGGGAGCAGAATTAACTAGAATGTTTGGATCAAATCAGTACCTAAAGAAGGGGGTGCTGTCCAATTTTCTCCAGAAATTCTGTTAACTTTAACCTCTCATAACTTTTGAACCAGGACAGATATTAGGCCAAGCAAGTACTTTCTGGAACGCTATTGAAGTTAGATTTAACTTTGATGTTGAGCTCCAGAATTGGTTTTGCGTTTGACATGGCCTAAATCAGGTTGAAATGGAAACTGGTCAGGGCTCTCATGTTGAACAGCAGATCAGCAGTCAAATTTGCTTAAAATTTGAACTATGTTTCCATGTTTTATGGGTTCAATGACATGTCTTATGTTACAACTCATTGGTTTACTGTTTAAATAAATATTTTACATTTCTCAAATATAGTTTTTACAGATGACAGCAGAAAAGCAGTTGGAGAATGGGTGGGTGGTGTCCCACTGTTCTCACCGCAGCGGCTATCCGAAAACATTGAGGCAGATGCTTCAATATTTCGGATATAACCAGATGCCGCAGTACTTCACCAAGGAAGAAGGCGAAGAGGGGAACAAGACGTGGACAATCCATGTCGAAGTCCCTGCAGGAACTACGCCACCCGGTTGGGTGCCGTTCACCGTCACGGTGAGAGGAAGACAACCGGAAGGGATGTGGCAAGTGGCAGCCCGTGACACTATGTCACGTTTCTACCAACTACACGTGCAGGCTATGGAGGGCACTCCATACGCGCTCGTTCTGGTGGAGGGACGGGCTCAGCATGTGTGGGAAGAGAGGTACCGGAAGGCAACAGATCCGGGTTGCCCAAGGTACAACCCCGCGGAGGCAAACCTTAGCCTCCAGATGAGGGCGGGAAACGCCATGATGGACAGCCAAGCTGTTCATACGGAGCATCTCGCCACGAAGCTCAAGGAGAGCACGAGCCGTGGAGACCATTTCGAGAGTGCTCACAGCGCACTCTGTAATGTGCTCCTTCCGACGATCAAGCGACTGAATAAACAGCACAATCAGTTGCGTCGTCTGAAGAAGGCAAAGAAGAATAGCCGTGTCGACATAGCAGCGTTGCAAGAACTGGTACAGAATCTGACCCAGCAGAACGAGGAACTTACTCAAGAGCGGGACGACGCTATTGAGGAAGGGCAAGGCTGGGAAGAAGATTACAACCAGGCCATGGACGAGGTGCATGCTTTGCAGGACCTCGTACCTCCCGTATTGGGCATACCGGTGCTCTTGGGCCTTCCAGCAATGGGAGAACCCGAGATGGGCGAAGAGGTGGTGGATCCAGATCCAACAGCCGAGGTACCGGAGGAGGACGACCCGCAGGAGGTCAAGTTCTACTCCGAGTAGGGGGTTACAGTTGCCAAGTAGGGCAGCTAGGGTAATGTAACCCAACTTTTGTAATCGGTGACATGTCGTGTAGACAGAAGCGTATGTATAGGTAGTGACGACATGAGCACGACTTCTCTAGGACCCGAGAATAATGTGTCTTGTATAAAGATTACGCTTTATCAATATATGTGAATGTTGTGCAAATTATTCATGTGTCACTTCAATACCTACTGTTGCATATGGAATTTTAAGTATGACATGTACTAACCGCTGCTGTTTTGAATTTCAGAATGACGCGTACTCGTGCCAACCCGGACGTTGGGGGTACTAGTCAAGGGGGAGAGACCTCCCAACAGCCTCCCGAGGACTCCTCGGGACAGCAGCAGCAACAGCAGCAACAGCAACCGCAAACACCGCCACCGCCACTACCGACAGTTACATTGGCCGACATCGTCGCGGCAATGGTGGGTTCACACCAGCAGCACACGGAGTTGCTGCAGACCCTCATCGCTAATACGTCTGTCCCAGAGAGACGTCAAGACCGTGAGGAGCGTCAATAGAGCTCCTACTCCGACTTCCTGGTGACTCATCCCCCAGTATTTTCAAGGGCGGATGAACCTCTTGACGCGGACAACTGGCTCCGCGCAATAGAAATGAAGTTCGGGCTGCTCCAGATAAGTGAGCAGCGCAAGACTCAGTTCGCGGTCCAGCAGCTCCAAGGATCCACGAGCGCGTGGTGGGCCAACTTCTGTGCTTCACAGCCCACCGACCGAGTGATGACCAGGACGGAGTTTCGGACGGCCTTCAGGGCCTATCACGTACCACCAGGCTTGACGAAGAGGAAGACGCAGGAGTTCCTGCACCTGCAGCAAGGGAGCCAGAACGCGCTGGAATACTCCAGGGCGTTCAACGATCTCGCGCTCTACGCGTCGTATCACACAGATACCGACGAGAAGCGGCGGGACCACTTTTACCAGGGGCTTAACCCGCTCCTGAAGGACAAATTGGCGATGTTCAATCACGGCAGCCTCAACGACATCATTGATGCTGCGATTGTTCAAGAGGACTCCGGCAAGGAGTTGGCGGTGGCCGAGCGAAAGCGAAGCGCGCCGCAAAGCAGCGGAGAAGGAGGCGGTCCTTCTCAGAAGTTTCGGATGGTGAATTGCCCACCATCAGGTCCACGCTGGCAGCCACCCCAGAGGTCGATGCCTTTCCGCAGTCAGCCGTACTCTTCACCGGCATTCAGGCCGGAACTGCTAGCACCACTTCCACAACAACAACAGCAGCAGCGGACGATGCCGCGTGCGTATGCACCTCAGCAACGCATGGCGGGCTTTCGTCCCCCGAGCACCACACCAGCAGCGGCCACATGTTACAAGTGTGGTCGTCCAGGACACTTCGCCAGCAGTTGCCCGGAGAGGCAAGGCGGCAGAGTTGCACCACCGTTTCCGGGGAGGAATCAACCCCGAAACCCTACTAATGCATGGCGGGCAAACCCTAGGCCCGGCACCGTCCACCAGCTTGCCATAGAGGACGTGTCGGAGGGCGAGCCAATCCTTGCGGGTATGTTCCAACTCCACCAGCATCCCGCCATAGTACTATTTGATTCAGGCGCCACGCATAGCTTCAATAGCCAAGCTTTCATTGATAAATATAGCTTGCAAATACTACCCACCGATAGTCCTTATGTGATCTGTTCACCGGGTGGGAAAATTTCAGCAAGCCTGATTGTCCCAAAAGCGCCATTGTGCTTAGAGGGTAGAGTATACCCTACGTCTCTCATAATCTTAGAGGGACAAAAGGTCGATGTCATCTTAGGGATGTCGTGGTTAATCCACCACGGCGCTGTTTTAGACACCGTCCTCCGAGTTGTGCACTTGAACTCAGAAGTGCACAAGTCTCACTCCTTATTTCTGGACAGTCCAGAAATAAAACTTCCAAGTGTCTATCAAGCCACAACCATCAGATTGGAAGATATTCCAGTGGTCCGAGAGTTCCCTGACGTATTCACGGATGATTTGCCGGGGATGCCTCCCGATAGAGAGGTGGAGTTCAAGATTGAACTTGCACCGGGAACCATGCCAATATCCCGAAGGCCGTACAAGATGGCGCCCAAGGAGTTGGCTGAACTGAAGACCCAGCTAACGGACCTGCTGGAAAAGGGTTTTATTAGGCTGAGCTCCTCGCCATGGGGCTGTTCGGCATTATTTGGGAAGAACAAGGATGAGACGTTACGGCTTTGCGTGTACTATCGTCCATTAAATGCCGTAACCATCAAAAATAAGTACCCGTTGCCACGGATTGACATGTTGTTTGATCAGTTGGTCGAAGCAAAGATCTTTTCCAAGATGGACTTAAGATCCGGGTACCATCAGATTAAGATAAGGGCTGAGGTCATTCCGAAGACGGCTTTCTCGACGAGGTACGGACTTTATGAGTACCTGGTCATGTCCTTTGGCCTCACCAATGCTCCAGCTCACTTCATGTACTTAATGAACTCGGTATTCATGCCGGAGCTGGACAAGTTTGTCGTGGTCTTCATCGACGACATCCTCGTATATTCCAAGTCGGAAGAAGATCACAAGAAGCATCTGCGCATAGTCTTGCAACGGCTGCGGGATCACAAGCTATACGCGAAATTCAGCAAATGCGAGTTCTGGATATCGCAAGTGCCTTTTCTCGGGCATATCATCTCAGCGGAGGGTATCGCTGTAGACCCGAGCAAGATCACTCAAGTGCTGAATTGGAAATCCCCGAGAACTGTTCACAAGGTACGGAGTTTCCTCGGACTCGCGGGATATTATCGGAGGTTCATTCCGAACTTCTCGATGATTGCCAAGCCTATTAAGAGCTGCTGAAGAAGGCTACCAAATATGTTTGGAGTCCAACCTGTGAAGCGGCATTCAAGGCTTTAGTCAAGCACCTGACATCAGCACCGGTTTTGGCACAGCCAGACACAACAAAACCGTTCGATGTGTACTGCGATTCATCCGACATTGGGCTCGGATGTGTGCTGATGCAAGACCGAAGGGTGGTCGCGTATGGATCACGGCAGCATAGAAACCATGAGAAAAATTATCCAACTCACGACTTGGAGCTCGCTGCCGTGGTACTTGCACTCAAGATGTGGAGGCCCTACCTACTCGGTAACCTCGTACATCTATATACCGACCACAAAAGCCTCAAGTACATATTCTCTCAAAAGGAGTTGAACATGAGGAAGCGAAGATGGTTAGAACTGATAAAGGATTACGAAATAGAGATCCATTATCACCCAGGCAAGGCAAACGTAGTGGCAGATGCGCTGAGCCGCAAGTCACACGTCAACAATATGACCATCACACCGTTGGAAGAGGGCGAACCACCACTACATGTGATTCCACACAGAGCTCTCTACAACCTAGCTTTGATCCCCACCATCCGTGAAGAGATAGCGGCAGCCCAGAAGAATGACAAGGGCATGTCACATTTGCGGAGACGTGTAGACAGTGGGGAGCTGAAATGTTTCCGGAAGGACGAAGACGGCGTCCTATGGTTCAAGGACCTGATCGTCGTACCCCGGAACCCGGAATTATGGAAGAAAATCTTTAAAAAACAAATATTTACACAGTAAAATCGAAATAAATTTAAATAAGTTTATTAATTATATGACATTAGAAAAAACTGAAAATTTATACAAAAATGCCCTTAAGTGTTTTAAAAATATAGAAAGTTAACAGAAAATACAAAAAATCTAAAAAGCTAAAATATTTCAAAAAAATTAAAAAATTGGAAAATACAGGAAATAAAAAAACAGATAAAAAACAGTGGAAAAAACAGGAATAAAAAAGTATTTTAGCTTATTTATATTTTTTTGTATTTTCTGTTAATTTTTTATATTTTAAAACACATAAGTGTATTTTTCTGTGTAAATTTTCTGTTTTCCTAATTTCATATAATTTATAAACTTATTTAAATTTATCTCTATTTTTCTGTGTAAATTTTCTGTTTTTTATTTTCTTATTTTTTCATTTTTAAATTTTTTGAAATATTTTAGCTTATTTATATTTTTCGTATTTTCTGTTATTTTTTATATTTTTAAAACAGGCTCACTTGTCAAAGTTTTCTATTCACCCCGGCAGCAACAAAATGTATCAAGAACTCAGAAGCAAGTTTTGGTGGACACGGATGAAGCGGGAGATCGCAAAGTACGTGTCCAAGTGTGATACATGCCGAAGGGTGAAAGCAGACCATATGCGGAAACCGGGACTGCTACAACCACTGGGCGTTCCTGCCTGGAAGTGGGAGGACGTGAGCATGGATTTCATCGTCGGTTTACCCACCACCTTGCAGAAACATGATTCTGTGTGGGTGATCGTCGATCGGCCCACCAAAGTTGCCCATTTCATCCTGGTCAACACCAACTACAACGCCAAGAAGTATGCTGAATTGTACATCTCACCGATCCTATGCTTGTACGGCGTACCCCGTACCATCATATCCGATCGGGGCACTTTATTTGTGTCCCGTTTTTGGGAGCAGCTGCACGCTGCCTTAGGGATGAAACTGATCCGTAGTTCAGCATACCACCCGCAGACGGATGGGCAAACCGAGCGGGTAAATCAGATCATAGAAGACATGTTACGAGCTTGCGCTATCAACCACGGCAAGAATTGGGATGATCACTTCCCGTTAGCCGAGTTCTCGTACAATAATGGGTACCAAGCCAACATTAAGATGCGCCCTACGAGGCGCTATACGGAAGAAAATGCCAAACACCACTGAATTGGTGTGAGTCTGGCGAAAGGGTCACCTTCGGGATTGACTTTGTCAACAACGCGGAAGAAAATATTCGACTGATTCAAGCGAACCTAAAAGCCGCCCAATCCCGTCAGAAACAATATGCGGACCGAAGAAGACGCCCATTACAATTCGAAGTGGGTGATCACGTATATCTACGTGTATCTCCAATGAAGGGCGTAAACAGATTTGGGGTGAGAGGAAAGTTGGCACCCCGATTCATCGGTCCATTCCAGATTACCGAAAGATGTGGATCGGTAGCATACCGGCTGAAATTACCAGAAGCGCTTTCCGGTGTGCACGATGTCTTTCACATTTCCCAGCTGAGGAAGTGTCTCAAGCTATCAACTACCATTCAGCTGGAAGACATTGAAGAACTGCAACCGGATCTCACCTATCGGGAGGAACCGGTTCAGATTATTGACGAAAAGGCCCGAACCACACGCAACCGTAAAATTGTGGTTCTACAAGATTCTATGGAGTAATCACTCCGTGGACGAAGCGACATGGGAGAGCGAAGGATTTCTTCGCGCTAACTACCCCAACTTTTTCACGTCGCATATCCGGTAATTTTCCACCGTCCTCTCTCTCATTTTCACCTTATAATCTCGGGGCGAGATTCTTTTAAGGGGGGAGGAATGTAAGGTCTCAGTTTTTGACACATATTTGAAGTGTTCATCACCACACCACACACCTCATTTGAAGCAAGTTGATGAACACAAATGAAGAGCAAGTAACCACCATCAACATGCCCATTAGAGAACAAACTAACATATTGCAAAAGTGGTATTCCCCACATGTGATATAGAGGGGCTGGACATACGAAAACTCCCACGCATTGCTAAGGATGTCAATGCCAAGTTTCACCCAAATTCAAAACCTCTTTGAGGTCATTTTGGGTATAGTTAGAAAGAGGGCAGTTTGAAACCATATTCAAATTCAAACTGTTTTTATCCCATGAATTCAAAAGTGGGAGACATATTCTTATCCAGCACATTTTTGCGAGCTCACACTCCAATTTTCACTCCATTTGGATTTGATCTTGACATGAGCTATGTAGGACAAATTCAAACTTTAATTGAATTCCAAACTGAACTTGTGCTGAAATTCATTCAAACCAAACCCAATTTGAATCCTAATCAATTCAAATGGCTCATGGGTGAATAATTTGAATCACCAGGGGTATTTTGGGGCTCACTGTTTACAACAGTGATTAGGAGTAAATTTCAGTGGTTAAAACCCCGGGTGGGACCCACATGTCATAGAGAGAAAGAGGGAAAACTTGCACACAAAGTCACAGCCTCGGTGGGAAATTCCACCGAGCAGCTGTCGGCTGTGCCACCGAGCAGCCACCGGCGCCACCAGCTACTTCCCCTCTACGCACGCTGGCGCCCAGGGCGGCTTGCTCGCGCCTCCACGCGACCGGCACCGCCTCAGCCCGAGCAGGAGTCGGCTGGCTTTATCTCCTCGCGTGTGAAACCGAGCAGTGGCAGTTCTTCTCCCCACAGCTCACTGCTCGATCGGGAAAACCAGCAAACGTTCTCCTCCTTTGTTCCTGAGCTGCTAGACAGCAACCTGAGATCGCCCTCCACCTCCCCAACGCCAGACACCCCGAGCTCCGACCTCCCTTGCCCGAGAACGATCGCCATCGCGGCGACCTAGCCTCAGCCGAAGTCAGGTGCTCGTGGACAGCGTTGCACAGGCGTTTTCACAGTCCAGCGAGAGAGGCAACAGGAGCGCGCGATCACCGTGCTGCTCTCCTCCAAGTTTGGAAGCAAACCGTGAAGAATCCACGGAGAATTTCCAGTTTTTGCTCCGGCGACCGTAAACCGAGCTTCCGGTACGGATCCTTCAAATTCTCGCTCTATGATCCTTCTCTAGCTATCAAATCTTGCACATAGACACTGGACTAGCCGGCGATCAAGTTCCTTTCTGCATCCGTGGCGTGAAACTGTCTAGAAGTGACGAATTTCGAGCTCGATCAAGGGTGGTCATGGCGGGCACGATCGGTCACACGGTGCCGACCGACTTGCCGCCATCTTTGAAACCTTTTGACACCTTGTCAAGCTTCCTAGAGGTACACCGATGCTGTAGGACCGTTTGTTCGAGGTGTTGGCGGGTTAGAACCCACGGTCGACGGCGCCGAACCTCAACCGAGGCCGCGGCACGTCGCCGGGCTATTTCCGGTCACCCCAGCCCAAACTGACACCACCGACGTGTTCCTCGACGTGGACAACCCCCTGGCGGCGAGTTTCAGACCATGGGAGGGCCGGCAGCGACGAGCCGGCGAGCTCCGGGTCTGCTCCGGCGAGGGGCGGCGGCGCGGGCGCGCGGGCGCGTCGAGAGGTAGACGAAGCCGGCTCAAAATTTGAAATCAGGATCGGGTGTGGCTGTGCGGGCGCGCAAAAACCCGGTGGGCCGCGGTGTGCGGTTGCCTCGGCGCTCAACACGTGTCCCCGCGGGCCCCGGCAGATTTATACTTTCCCCCCGATTTTCAGATTTCATTGAAACTTCAAATCCTCATAACTTTGGCTAGAAAGCTCCAAATTGAGTGAACCAAATTTTGTTGCATTCAGCTCTCTGAGTGCTTTCCAGAAAATCAAGTTTCACTTCATGAAAATCCTTATTTCTCCAGAATTAATTCCTCAAATTTTAAACTGCTTGGAATTTTAACTGGAGAATCCTTTGGAGGAAGATCCTGAAATTTTGCTGGGATGTTCACCAAAATATCCCTGAACTACCATAAAAATTTCAGGCGCATGAAATTATAGGCGTCAGTTTTCGGTCCATGAAATTTCAGGCGCATAAAAAACTACCATGAATTATAGGCGTCAGTTTTCGGTCCCCGACGCACTTAGTATATAACCGTCGGTTTTAGTGCCGCAACCGACACCCATAAGTATAGGCGTCGGTTAAACCGACGCATATAATAAGTGCGTCGGTTGTCCAAATGAAACCGGAATAGCAAGCCAGGAAAGCAGTTCTTTGTGGCGGACCGGTGTCTGCTCATCCAGGATCGCAGAGGGTGGTGCCGCACGATGCGACACCCGACAGCACACGTCATAAGAACACAATATATTACATGGGAAAACAACTGAACTGTACAATCTAGTACAATACTCAGTTACAAACTAGTGTCTTTATTACACAGCGAAAGTTTCTTTTATACAACTCACGCCCGCCTATCTAGCAAAAGTTGGTTGCCCAGCCCTAGGGCAACCCACACTAGCTGCACTCCTCAGCTCAGCACGGCGTGTACGGCTCCCACTCAGCCGTGGTCCCAGACGGAGGGTAACCCTCACCGGTGGACTCGTAACCCGAGTCCGTGGGTGGCTCCTCACCTGAAAAACACTTAAGCAGCAACCGTGAGCACGAGGGCTCAACAAGACTTAACCGACTTACCTAGGCATGAAACTCTACATGAGGTGTACAATGACATAGGATAGCAATGTTGCAGCAAATGGACACGCCTACAAGTTCATGCTTAGTTCATCTTTTAGCAACAAGTTAACAGTTCATGAAGCTGAAATTTAGTAAGCAATATTTGGTGGCACACATGTAGCAATACAATTATCTCATGACAGCAATATTGAATCACAGCATTCCATAAATTATCTACGTTACGACGCAGTGAACAAGCGGTACTCGTCACCGCGAGGGACGGCGAATCGACTCGATATACACCTGCAGGGGAACCAAAGAGCACGTCACGTACGCCCACCCGTGGAGCTGCACAGCACGCTCACTCGATGTCGTACGGGACAACCTTTCACCCAACAGCCCAAACGTCGAACCGGTCGCACCGAAACGAGCTGGAGGTTCCCCACACGGAGCATCTCTCCATGCCCGTTGGCAGATTTCCACCTTGCTGCCCTCAACCTACACCTATAAATCGGTGTGCTATGCCTCGACGCCCGGAGGTTTAGGCTACATCGGTTTATCGGGCCCCATATACCCGATATGCCTTCGGTACGTTCAATACTTGTTCAGCAGGGCCGCACACGGATCGGTCCTCAATTGACAAAGGCAGGGCTGCGCACACAAGACTTCCTCTTGCTATGCCCTAGCCCCTGCCTAGTCTCATTTTCATTACTAAAGTGATCTCACATCACTCAACCGAACCCGTGCATCCCAAGCCTATCTCGCGAGTAGATTCCAACTACTCGTCTTGTACCGAAGTCCTATGAAACATTAAGCATAGCCTGCCTACTCGAGGTCTTAGACACTACCCTCACTCTTATGGAAAAATTCTGGTCATGCAAGTGGGGTTCCATCCATCCTATACCTAATGCACAATCATACTTCACATGACACATGTAAACAAATTAAAACTTATAAAAAGGTTAATGCAAACCGGGGCTTGCCTTGTTGCTGCTGGTCAGGGGTTAGTTCTTCTTCCGGAAGTAGGAAGTCGAGTACTTCCGGAGCCTCCTCGCCTTCAGTGACTACACGTTAATAAAATACTACATATTAATGAATATGCACATAAGTTTATTGTAATGCTTCTGCTATTAGTTCTAATAACCAGTTTCTAACAACTGGAACTCTGTTCAAGAATTTAAAATGAAACTGGGGTTTAGTGGTTTGGGTTTTTACCTATGCACATGATCAAGTGCTAAGTGGTTTTCCCCCTCTTCCATATTAATCCCACAAGTGGTTCCACAGGATAGGTGTGATCCAGAGCTCCAATGGAGCTGAGAATTTTTGTGTGAGTCCCTTGTCACAAGAGATCTCTCTGGATCAAAACTTAGCACTTTTCATTGAGTGGTTTGTTCAGAATAATTCTTTTAGCACATAAGCAAAGAAGAATTAATTCTGAGGTAACACCCCTGTTCATGCCCAACTTAGTGAACTACAATTTCAATTATAGCTCATAGAGTTTGCATGAATTTTCCTAGCATTTTTGGAGCTAAGACTTGCCCAGAACTGAATTTCCAAGTTTTGGAAATTCTCTGAAAATGTTTCTGTATTCAAATGAACACAGCACATTCAAATTTGAATTGCTCTGATCAAATCAACTCCAAATGGTCTGAAACTTTTACAGGGGTTCACTAACATCCTAAAGAACATTCTGGGAAAATTTGGGGATTATTGGATGAACCAATCTCCCTCTAAAATTATTTTTCTGAGAAGCTTTAAAGAATTTTCTAGACTTAAATATAGGTTTCATACAAATTGGGTTGCATATATGGATAGAGTTATGCAAGATGAATACAACCCAGTTTGAATCACTAAATTTGGAGTTTTCTAGCAAAAGTTATGGGGTTCTAAAGTTTGAACTAAATCTGGAAATTCAAATTAATTCGGGAAACATTCAAACTCTGACTGCGGGTTCCTCCTACACGTGTCGGCTGCTGGAATCACGCCACACGGGGCCACAGGACCCTTCCCACATCACCACACTGGATCCCGGGCCGCAGCGGATCCGATGATTTAAAATATCACCACTGACATGCGGGGCCCCCAGTCATCTTCCTCCTCCCGACGCCCGCGCACTCCCGCCGCCGGGCTCGCCGGAGCTCTCGCCGGAGAGGGGTTCCAGCCCTCGGAACTCGCCGATTCTCGCCGCCTGTGCCTATCTCGGCCTGGGGAACACGGTGGTGCCCTCACCAGAGCGTGACAACGGCCGGAACAGTGCTCCCGCCGGTAACAGCGGCCGGGAGCTCACCGGTGACGTCAAACTCGGCATCCCCTGCACCTTTTTCGATGCGGTTTGCTCGGGGAGCTCCGCTGAAACCTGCTGGTCACGGACATGGACACCGATCCCCGTGAAAACGGCTGTAACTATGACCTCATCGGCGACCTAGGCCGGATATCGGCTGTGCTCAGAAAACTTCGAAGAACCGTAACCCTAGCCCATGGTTCTTACTGGTTTTCGATCCTAGGTGGTCGTGGCAGGGTATAGAGCGTGTGTGTGGCTCGGTATGCCTGGTGATCAGCTAACCCCCACGAACTTTGGGATTTGGTGGGGGCTCGGTCTTAGGACCGCCGAAACTTTCCCGGCGAAATACTCCCCCGACAGCCCATGAATTGAAAACGGTTGGAACCAGAAGAATCAGCACCTCAAGGCGGTTCTTTCTTGTGTTGCTCATCGGGCACGAGAGCGCCTGTGCTGGCCGGGCGCCGGTGATCAGTGAGGTCGGCGTTTCTGTTTTCGCGCGGAACTGAGGAAGAAGCTCGGGTGGGGGTGGTTCTCGTTCAGGAAACAGGAGGAAGGGCGGCGTGGGGCGTGCCTGTCCTTTGAGCCGCGATTTTGGCACCATGAGGTGTCCGTTTGCTGCCTCGGTGGCTCGCCACCTCTCCCGTGCCTTGCGCGCGAAGCAGCGACCCAGCTGCAGCAACCAACTGAACACTCGTATGTGCAGCTGACCTGTGGGCCTCCCCTTCTCTCCTTTTCTCTAATATTTCTTTTCTGTTTTTGCTGAATATCCCACCAGCTACTCACAATTTAAGGTGAGACTTAGCCCCCAAGTTTTGGTTCAAATTTGAATTCTCACTTTGAAATTTGGTTGGTCCAATTTGCTTCATATTTAAACTGAATTTCAAATTCAGTTTTGAATTATTGCAAATTTGGCTCCCCACAAGATGATGGGGATGAAAATTGGTTGGCTAACTCAGAAAAATGTGCTGAGTTTGAATATGAAGCTAACTTTTGAATTTGAGTGATGGAAGTTGCTGCAATTTGAATTTACATTCAAATTGGCCTCTTCTTCAAATACCTCCAAAAGTTCCTCAAAAAGTGTTGGATTTGAATGAAACTTGGCTTGAACCCTCCCAAGACTTTTTAAGTTCTAGGGGTGAGCTCAACCTCTCATGTTCATGTGTACAATCCCGCTTTGTGAAAATGAAGGCTTTCCCCTCTAATCACTCTGTTGATGGAGGTTACATGCTCTTCACAATATTTCCTAAGATATCCACAATAAAAACTGTGGTGTTGTGAGGTGAAGAAAAGTTTTTGCAAGTCCCTTTTCTTGGGCTTTTACATTATTCGGGCCGGATGGTTATGTTCGGATGGAACAAAGGATGGTATGAATTCTTACATTCATACTTAGATTGTTTCAATTAGTTGTATTGATTAAATTGTTGAATTTTGATATTGCAGACAGCTAAAACTGGTACGCCTCCTACATTTTTCGAGGTTTATCTTAAGGGGCACAAAGGTCCAGACCCGAATCGCCCGGAGGTGTGTGACGAGGCATCAACACGGAAATTGGTACGTATGTTGATTCTTTGTTGCTTTTATCCATCAACTCAATTTATCTTGTATTACATTAATCCGTTAACTAAATGTATCACAGCAAAAGTATGTTGAGAGTTTTCAGAAGAACCATGGACCTGATTCAGATTATTTGAGAGAGCCGTTGGATGTCACTGCAGCGTACAATGCCGGCGGAGGTCTACCGCATGGGAGGTATGTGTAAAGATAATGATGATTTGTATGCTAATGAATGTCGATTATTCACACTTGTATTTTTTGTAGACTTGGGTTGGGCGACGGGTACGTAGAGCGTGAGGCTTATGCTAGACGACGGCCGTCCAATGTTAGTGGTAGTCGATTTCAATCTTCTACAGAGGCTGAATTACGAGAAGAATTGAGACGCACAAAGGAGGAGATGCAACAACAACAGCAACAGACACAGATGTTACTGCAACAACAACAGCAACAGACACAGATGCTGCAGCAACAGATGCATTATTTGTATATGTCTCACGTAACATATAGTTTTTGTATTTAAAAATATTATTCGATTTACAAATGTTTCTACTCAAGATATCACAACTAATTTACTTGATGCAGTTCATGGGTCAAGGTAGCTCTAGTTCTCAGTTTGGTCCGCCACAGCAACCTTACCTCGACATGATGCCTCGACCAATGCAGCCAACAGTACAGATTGGCTCCTCCTCACAGGTAAAACTGCTTATCTTATTGACTTGAGTTATATAATGCAATATCATAACCATTTGTGTTGCAGTGTTCCAAGAGTGGTCAACCATGTGTTCCACAACCTTACGGATTCATGTCACTGTTGGCTTCTGGATTGCAGCTAAATAATCCAGGTAAACTGTAATTTTCGCATTTGACCACTTTATTCGATTCCAAAATGATTCTAATTATAATCTAACAACTTGAAGCAGTTTTCCACCGCCTTTCCCTCCGGTGCAGACTCACCCATCACAAATTGGAGACGCAGCGGTATGTATGACTTGTATACTTGTTACAATATTTTCATTATAACATCATATATTAATTAGCACAATATTAAGAAGAAAAGGGAAATACTAGCAGATATATGAAGTGAAAGAGGTAACAAGTGAGAGAGCGAGAGAGGCAGAGCTAGAGAGAGAGGGAGAGGAAGACATAGAGAGAGAGAGGGGTACATAGAGAAAGAAAAGAAGTGGTCCTGTGAACAGGGGTACATAGAGGGAGAGAGGAAGAGATAGATAGAAAAGAAGAGATAGATAGAGAGGGAGCTAGAGAGAAAGAGATAGAGGGAGAGGAGAAGAGATAGAGAGAGTGGGAGAGCGAGTGAGGGCGAGGGAGTTAGGAGTTAGGAAGAGTGAGAGGAAATACGAGAGCGTTGATAAGTTTTAGTTCAAACCAACATGCTTCTCTTTTTTAAAGTTATGTTACTAAGTTAGTCGAAGTTAACATGTTACATTAATAAGTTTCTATTTTATTTGTTTATCGCAGGGATCTTGTCATGGAACTCCTGAAGGTGTCGATGCTTTATTTAACATCAACGACGGAGGTGCGAGTGGAGGAGATGGGAGCGCAGGACGTGCGAGTGGAGGCTCCCACGACGACATTTGAATTTCGTTTACTCATTTTCGTACTGTTGTGCTTGTGTTTGAAACGTTTGAAAACTTGTGTACGATGCTATGTTTGAAATGTTGTTGAATTATATCTGTTCTGCTGTATATATCGATGTTTTGTGTGTAAAATGGAGGCTTCCCATCTGGGGAGGGAGAGAAATTAAGCAGTTTTTTTTTAAAAAAAGTTATGTGTGTCGGTCTCCTCAAAAACCGACCCACTTAAGTGGATTATATGCGTCGGTTCCTGAAGGACCGACGCACACAAATGCGCTCGGTGCGTTCGCCACGTGTCGCTTTATGTGCGTCGGTCCTTCAAAAACCGACGCATATAAGTGACTTAAGTGGGTCGGTTCTCTGGGCCGACACATTTAATCCTAAGTGCGTCGGCTGAGAGAAACCGACACACTTACACAATAAATGCGTTGGCCCCGACGCACTTAGATGGTAAAGGTGTCCAATGTATTTCGTCGGCTAAATGTGTCTGTTGACCAACGCCTTTACTTTATGTGTGTCGGTTTCTGTAGCCAACCGACGCTCATATAGCCGACGCCCTATTGACGAATTCCTGTAATGTTTGAGATGTACCCATATCAGAAGAGTGGTACAAGGGAGATCATTAGACCCCATGGAGGAGCTCTTTCCAACCCACAAGCTTCTTACAAGTCTCAGAGAATGCTCGTGTTGTTGGGAAACCACTATGCAAGCGCACAAGAAGTGAACCGCTACCTCCGCGAGAAGCTGTACTTGCTGGAGAAACAAGAGGAGACTCGTGCTAACGCGGGAACAAATGGAGCACCAGCGTCACCTCCTCCTACATGGACTGCTGACTCACCATGGCGTGTGCCCATGTATGGACCACCCCCATCACACAGCCAGAACAGCACTGGTTCTCACGATTAAGTTTAAGTTTCCCCTTGAATAAAGTTGTAATAAGAAACGCTTAGATCGTAGTAGCTTGAAGAAGAGTGGTGTGCTGATTTTTTTATGATGATTGCTTGTGTTTGTGTGCTTGGCTGTGAGTTGTGGGACGCTTCGGTGAATGTCCACATCCACACATAGTAGAGAGATGTGAGATGCTTCGGCACATGTTCACATCCTCATATAGGCTGATATTAAAAAAAGAAGTTGCTTAGTTCATACACCTTGATGCATATAGTACATCCAAAAGTAAGACTTAAAATAAGGGGGTAGACTTTTTTTGCCAACCTCATCGTCTTGGATTCCAAAGGGATTGATATAATACTTGGAATGGACTGGTTAAGCAAGTACAACAGAGTGATTCAACGTGCTAAGAGGATCATGCAGTTGATGTGTGAGCACGGTACTCGTATCGAGTTCGAGGCAGCCCAACCTGCAACCGAGAAGGCAATGCTGAACCATGTCGAAGAAGTGACATTGGAAAGCATTCCGGTGGTTCAAGAATATTCAGACGTGTTTCCGTAGGAATTGCCAGGCATGCCACCTGACCGGGACATCGAGTTTGCCATTGATTTAGTACCCGGAACTGCAACTATAGCTAAGAGGCCATATAGGATGCCTGCTAATGAATTAGT
The DNA here is from genome assembly GCA_030760725.1 of Neostapfia colusana. Taxonomy (NCBI): domain Eukaryota; kingdom Viridiplantae; phylum Streptophyta; class Magnoliopsida; order Poales; family Poaceae; genus Neostapfia; species Neostapfia colusana. Next base: position 86,301,637 of record JASWHV010000004.1, on the reverse strand, counting down.
GGAGCTCAAGAAGCAAATTCAGGAGCAGCTAGATAAAGGTTTTATACGCTCAAGCTCGTAACCATTGGGAGCCCCTGTGCTCTTCGTAGACAAGAAAGATGGAACCCAAAGGATGTGCGTGGACTATAGGTCTCTCAACAAAGTGACAATCAAGAATAAGTACCCACTGCCCCGCATAGAGGACTTATTCAATCAAATGAAAGGCGCCCGTATTTTTTCTAAGATTGATCTTCGGTCGGGATACTTACAGCTGAAGATTAAACCCTCTGACATACCCAAGACAGCGTTTCGAACATGGTATGGTTCATACGACTATACCATCATGTCATTCGAGTTGACAAATGTTCCCACATACTTTATGTACATCATGAATAAGGTTTTCATGGAGTACTTGAATAAGTTTGTCATGGTTTTCATCGACGACATCATGGTGTATTCAAAAAGCGAGGAAGAACATAAGGAACACTTGAGATTGACATTGCGGAAACTGCGAGAGCATCAATTATATGCTAATTTGAGCAAGTGTTAATTTTGGCTAAAGGAGATATCATTTTTAGGCCACATTATCTCCGAAGGAGGAGTATCAGTTGATCCTGGAAAAGTGAGGGATATTTTAAAGTGGAACCAACCGCAAATTGTGAGGGATATTCGGAGTTTCCTTGGGATGACTGGATATTACCGCCGGTTCATCAAGGATTTTGTAAGGGCTCAAATTTTTCACTTGCTAAAAGTGTTCATCTCACACACACCTCAGCTAATTTGTGGTAAATACATTAACACATTTTAAGAGCAAGTAACCACCATCAATAGATAATTAGAAGATGAATTCAAAAAATGCAAAAGTAGTATTTCCCACATGCTTAATTAAGGGCCCAAATTTTTCACTTGCTAAAAGTGTTCATGACACCCACACCTCACCTCAATTGTGGTAAAAACATGAACACATTTGAAGAGCATGTAACCACCATAATAGAGCTATTAAGAGATGAACTCACATAATTCAAAAGTGGCATGTTCCACATACATCATGGAGGGGCTGAGCACGCTATCAACTCCTAAACTTTATTAGGAATGCTCATGCCAAATTTCAACCAAATCCAAACCTCATTGAGGTATTTTGGGTACAATCATTAAAAGGATAGTTTGAACTGAAATTCAAATTCAAAACTCCTTACATCCCATGAACTCAAAAGTGGGATTCATATTCACACGCAGCACATTTTTATCAGATCACACACCAACTTTCACTACATTTGAAGTTGATATTGACATGAGCCATTTGGGCAAATTCAAACCAAATTTGAATTTCAGCTTCACATTAGCTATAAATTCATCCAAACCAAATCATAGTTTGAAGTATTCAATACAAATGGTCATTTAGTGGTTTGATCAAATGGCAATGGGTATTAAGGTCACCATATTCAGAGCAGTAGGAAAATTCAAGTTTTTAGGACAAAAATGAAATTGGGACCCACATGTCAGTGACAGCCGAAGTGAACCAACGTACGGCTGCATTGCTCTGTTCTTCGGGCCAAGGCTGTGAGCGCCACTGAGCGGATTACTGGCGTTAGCTCCTGCTTGATTGTTTTTCGGCCGTCCTTATCACCCACACGAGCACAACAAGACGATTTCTTCACTCTCCCTCGCTCACATACTCGCTCTCGGCTCTCTCCCGCGAAGAATACTGCCCGGCGCCATCTCTGTTCTTCCCGAGCGCATAACCTGACTGATCATCGGGTAAACAAGCCCCAAGCCGAAAACGAAGTCACCACCGTGTGCTCGTGCGTGCTAGCACTCAGCCCCGAGCGTTCGAGCTCCTGTTGGCTGCAAAGTGATGGTTGGCGCCAAGCACCGAAGTGCCCAGGCGCTGCTCGTTTTCGGGTCCCCGTGGACAGCACACCACATCCATCTTCACCTCCAACGCCCTGCACAAGAAAGGTGTGTTAGCATCCAGAGATCGTGTAGCCGCATGTCTTTTAGCAAATGATCGATCGTGTAGCTCTAATTTTACATTTCCCCAAACCCTAGTGCAACTTACCCGAGCTCGGTTGAATCCCAAATTTGGCTTACATGAACACCCAAAGCTGGAGCTGGTTTGCAAAATAGTTTCTACACACCCTAGCGCCTCTCCTTAATGAAGAACTGAGTAAAATCATCTATAAATGGCTAAGTACTAGCTGTTTTTCATGCCACCTTTAAAACTGGCTTTGGGTCACCGTGGAGCTAGGGGTTGCCGGCCATTTCATCGGTGTTGGCTGCCATTTATAGCCTCTTAACAATCCACTGATGCTCTAGGGCCGAAGAACCAACGGTTTAGCGTAGAATTGAAGTGTTCTGTGCTTGCCACAACCCTAGGTTCCGCGGCGCGCCTACTTCCGACCATCGCCGGTGGCCGGCGACCCTTTCAACGGGTTCAGTGGGATAAAATAAGGGGGGGTGGCTAGAATTAGCCCGGGAGGTGGCCGGGAAGGCTAGTACAGCGGACCTTGCTGGAGGGCGCTGCCGCTCGGTTCGGTTGGCGCGAGGAAGGGGAAGGCACTGTGCTTGGGACCCACGTGCAGTATTTTAAACATTTCCTCGAATTTCAGTTTGCAGTTCAATCTTTAAACAGACATATCTTTTGCTAGGAATGTCCAAATCGAGTGAAACAAATTTTGTTGGATTCCTCTCAGCGAGTACTTTCCCGAAAAACAAGTTTCATTCCATGAAACTTTTATTTCTCCAGAATTAATTTTCCAAAATTTAAATTGTTGGGAATTTTAACTGGAGATTCCTTTGTTGGAAAATTTTGAACTTTTGTCAGGATGTTCCTTGTAATATCCCTGAGTCATTATAAAAATTTTAGATCCATACGAGCTCATTTAGTCCACCTAATGGTGTGATTAAGGAAACTGGTCCAGAGAAAAAGAAAAATGTCCAGAAACATTTTTCAGAATTTCTCTGAACTTCTTTAGCTCATATCTTCTGGTAGGATTCTTCAAATTAGATGAAACCAATTCCATTAGAATCATATGAAAATCTAGTTTCAAGACGTCATGGCTTGATCCATGAAAAGCCTTAGAAAACCATAAGAGCTCTAAATATGGCCAAACACACATTTATTTGTGCAGGGCTCAAATGAGCGTTGCCTTCAAACAAAATTTGGCCAAGTCCCTGTTTAGGTTGTCACCAAATCTCAGTAAATACTTCAGAGGCAAAAGCACTGTCTAGCTTTACTTATAGTCTGCACATTATCAAACTAACTCAATTGCATTCAAATTTGACATGCATTGTATTTTCATTTCGTGTAGTCGCTAAAATCGAAAAGACCCAGAGGTTCTGGACTTTATTATTCCGGAAGAACAATTAGTTAACGACCAGCAGCAAGGCAAGCTCCAGATTGACTTAACCTCTTTTAAAGTCTTATGTTTTTATCAATTATATTATGTATTTCCTACAAATGTGCATTAGGGTCTTGATTGGAAACCCAATTGCATAGCCAAGAGAACCAGGGGTTTTGGGCTTAGGACTCAAACCTCGAGTAGCCACTGCAATGCTAAAATGGTATAGGATTCGGTACAAGTCGAGTAGTTAGAACTACTCGCGAGAATAGGCTTAGAGGCACACCACTCGGTTAGAAAGATAGACAATAAATCACATGGCATAAAATTGAGACCGAGCGGAGAGTAAGGGCAGCAGGGCTTTGGAGCCTGGGTGCCATGGATCTGCTTGTGTCGATTGAGGACCGAGCCGTGTGTGGGTCTGTTGAACAAGCTAGAACAGTACCGAAGACCTACCGAATATATGGGAACCGGGAAACCGATGTAATTCGGGTAGTGATCTGTTGAGGCATTATTTTATCGTCCAGAGGGTAGGTTGAGAGCAGCGAGGTGTAAATCGGCTAGCGGGTATCGAGGATGCTCCGTGTAGAGACCTCCTGCTTGGGACGATAGGACCGGTTCAACACTTGTCTAATGGATGAAAGTTGGTTGCGTACGACGTCCGTGATGGTTGCTGAAGGGAACATCGAGTACGGGCATACATGAAGGGTTATTCGGGTAACCCTGCAGGTGTAAATCGATTATAATCGCTGTCCCTCACGGTTAGTGAGTACCACTTGTTCACTGTACCGTGACATATAAAGAACAGTCTAGTTGACATGATAAAAGTTGCTTGTTGAAAGATTTACGTTGATTGTTAATGAAATGCTTTAGTTTAGAGCTAATCAAAGTTCTTTTCTACCTTAGGCAAAGCACATAAGAGAAATGTGTTTCTTGTTTGATTGCGGATTGTCTCACCCGGTTTTTCCGAAGAACGACCGAGTGACTATCACATGTATGCCAGGATCATTTTCTCATACATGTGATGACAAAAAGTGAAGCATCATTAGATTACAAGCCAAGTGTTTGAATATAAATAAGTCTTATATAACATAACGTCATGATGGACGATAATATGTTCACAACATATGAATAAACCAACAGTGGAAGATAAGTCTTGTGGGCTCCATCACAGGCGTTGCCCGGGGGACTCCGTGAACCTAAAATCCTTCTTCGGGGCTGAAGTCTTGGTTGTTGTACGCCACGTCATTCCCTTGGCCTGAGCAGCAATTTAAAACCAACAAAAAGCAAGCTTGAGTACCGTAGGTACTCAGCAAGTGTGGGAAAGTTATGTCATGCATGGCTAGAGCAAGGAGAGGTTGAACTCATGGTTAAAGCACTACGCTTTTAATACCTATCACCTTATCTTATTAAGCACCTACATTACTACATAGGTAAAATGGTCCCAATCCCCTAACCCATCATCAATATCAAGTAACCATAACAGCATTTCCAATGTGAAGCTCCCCGCTTAAAATCCTAAACTTAGCAATGCATCATCCTCTAATCATGAATAAGTCCAAGCCGCTCTTGACCGTGAGCACGGCTGTCATGACAGTTTTGACTCCGCAGAGTTTGCACCACTGTACCCACATGTAGTGATTTCATCCCCCGTTGCCGGGTGGACTAGAAGAACCTCCATTGTGCCAGTGGCCGCGAACCACATTCACACTTCCAAGGTGTGTAGCCAGGAGATCACTACGAGGCCTTTACAAAGGGATTCCCGACAAGCGTGGGCCCACTGAGGTTTCACCCCTAATAGCATCCAAGAGGCTCCAACCCCGCTGCAGTGGCCCCCTCTTGAGCCTTGCGGTTCATATGGTAGTCCAGCTGACACCTATTCCCCGCACCATCCAAACACTCATACTACGCCGGGGATGCACCTAATTAATTGGCCAAGCTTCCCCATCTCAGCATGTGGTTGGCATGGTAAAGCTAGGTTACATGCTCCATGAACCGGTCCTTAGGATCCAGGCAAGAACTAAACACAAACCCGAGTCTCGTGCACACAGCACCAACCAAAGCACCCAACTTGCCTAGATCCCTACCTCTACATAGTTCATAATATTCCATTCAAGGGTAAATAATCAAGGTGATGATCTCATATCCCATTTACCCCATTCTAAGCATGGCTACGCATGAGTAGTATAAATGAGTGACATAATAAAATAACTACGAACCCAGGCTACAAGGAAGCAAGATAATGAAAATCTAGGGAAACTTTCTAGCATGGGTATCATATTCCAAATTAACAATGCAATTAAATTCAAACTACATATCCTAGTATAGGATCAAAGTGGTCAAGGACACTTGCCTTCTTCCTGCTGCTCCGGGATAGAAAATCTTGATCTTGAAAGGTGAGAACCTGCTCTGGGGCTGGTTCTAATCATACCATCATACACATAACAAAAGAAAGCACATTCCATAAGCAATAGTCCATATTTCCACTCATGCAATCCACACATACATACATATCAAAGTCATACACATATTTAAGTTTTGTGTTTACCCTAGATATGTTGATTCTAGGCATACATGCACTTTTAAACATGTGTATTATTTCTAACTTTAATATTCAGATTTCTGAGTGCACACTATACATGAATTTTCAATTTGAACAAATTTTCTATATTAGATAATACCCTTGTTAGCCACAAAAGTTGCATGAGAGATACTTTCCTACTCCAAATGGGTTTTCAGACCTTCTACACTATTCTTAACTTGAAGTTTTATGTGTGGGGACCTCACTTGACATTTTCTAATTATATAGACCTATTTTCCTATATTTTCAGATTTATTTTCCATACCTAAAAGTGAACTTTAATACTAAAATAGCAAGACATGTCACCTACACAGAATATAATTTGACCTAAAATGTCCAACAAAATATCGTTTGACTTCCTCTCTGATGGGATCAATTTATATTTGGTTTTATCTATTTTTCATAATTATTTCTAACCTAAAAATGAATTTCCAACAATAATAAAAGTAAATAGCCCTTAGTCAGATTTCATTTCAGCCTAAAATCAGTCCTAAATTTATTCTAACCCTTTTCCAGGTGCAAAAGGGATTTGAATTATCATTACATAATAGTTTGAATCACTTATTTGAATTTAGATCCTATTCACATATTCAAATTCCGGAAATTGATAATCCTCAGGGGCTGATGTGCAAATCCACACTGCAGTGGGGGCCCATTTCTCATTTTCTAAATGTTCAGGGTTTCAAGTGTGCAAAACAGGGAGGTTTTCCTAATTTTTATTAAGTCCAGGGGCTAAAACTGATTTTTAAATGCATTTACATGAATTTCCGAGGGTCTAGGGGCTAGATCAGAAGTTTCCGGGGGCTAGATCCTTTTTCCTCAGAACCCCGGGGTGTAGCCCGCAAGATTCCCGGCCTTTATAACGCGGGGATGATGTAGGCCGTTGGATTTTAAATGGAGGGCCCAGATTAGATCGCGATGGGGTACGTGGGGGTTCTGTTTTCATCCGCCCGATTTAAAATGGACGGGCCACAGAGGGCCACGTCGCCCTAGGCGTGTGCGGGCGGCGCTGCCCGGCGGCGCGCGGCAGCGGGAGGTGGCGATCTCGCCGGAGAGTTTCGGGTTTTCGTCTACACTCGCTAAAACTCGGATTTCTTGTCATAGAACGGAAGAGGGGAGGTAGGGGGTCTCACCTCGGTGGTTTTCTTGAGCTCGGAGGCCCGAGAAGTCGGTCGGCGACGAGGTCCGAGGGGGAAGCACGGCGGTGCTCACCGAAGCTGTGGCTAGAGCGCAAAACACGGTGCCTTCTTCACCTGCAAGACTCCCCGGCGGCGGTGGCACACACTACATGCGTTAGATCGGAGAAAACGGGAGAAATTCGAAGGAAAATGGCGATGGGAGCTTCGTTCCCCACCGAAAACTGAGGCGAGTCGATCGGGGAGAAAAAGGGACGGACCTCGGTGTTTAAATGGGCGAGGGGGCGGCAGGGGCGAGTGGGGTTCGTTCTGCACCGAGAGGGGGCCGTAGATCGTATGCGTGGCAGTGAAATCGGAAAGAAGGGTGCGGCGGTTGCTCAGAGGCGGGAAAAGAGGGGGCGGCGGTTGGAAGAAGAAGGTGCCAAAAGGTGGATCCCGCATGGCAGAGAGAGGAGAGGGGGGAATGGGTCACGAGTTGCTGGGCCGGCTGGCGGGTTTCGGCCCATTGTCCATTTTTCTTTTTTCCTTTCCTTTTTCTTTTTCTGTTTTTGCTTCGAATTTGAATTCCGGTTTGAATTTGAAATTTCCTCCAACATGCATCATGCCCAATAAATTTGAATTCATATTTGCCACATTTTGGGGTGTTACAACTCTACCCCCCTTAAAAGAAATCTCATCCCCGAGATTGGTGACTCTAGGGAAACAGATCCGGAAACTGTGCCTTAAGCTCGTCTTCTCGCTCCCATGTGGCTTCTGCTTCCGAGTGGTGCTTCCACTGCACTTTGCACATTCGGATTCTTTTATTCCTTGTGATGCGTTCCATTGTCTCCAGGATCTTGACCGGCTGTTCGGCATATGAAAGGTATTCTCGTACGTCCACCTCATTCATGGGTAACCTCTCTTCGGGTGTTCTTAAGCATTTCTTGAGTTGTGACACATGGAACACATCGTGCACATCTGATAGGCGAGCCGGTAGTTCTAGTTGATATGCCACTTCACCATTTCTCTCTAGAATCTGGAAAGGTCCAATATACCGGGGTGATAACTTCCCTTTCACCTTGAATCGATGAAGTCATCTGATAGGAGACACTTTGAGATAGACATAGTCCCCTACGTTGAAAGTGAGCTCTCTTCTTCGTATATCGGCATAGCTCTTCTGTCGGGTCTGGGCTATTATCAAGTTGTCGCGGATTTCTCTCACTTGGCCTCGGCTTCTTGTAGTACCTCTGGCCCAAACACTTTGCTCTCCCCAGTTTGGTTCCAAAACAATGGAGTTCTGCACTTCCTCCCATACAACGCCTCAAAGGGTGACATCTTCATACTAGCCTGATAGCTGTTGTTGTAGGAGAACTCCGCATATGGTACGTTCTTATCCCAACTCATATTGTTCTTGAGTGCACAAGCTCTTAGCATATCCTCAAGGATTTGATTGGTTGTTTCAGTCTGCCCATCGGTCTGTGGATGGTACGCAGAGCTGAAGTTCAAATGAGTTCCCATGGTCTCATGTAACTTCTACCAGAATCTTGAGGAGAACTGTGTCCCTCGATCTGACACTATCTTTTCCTGCACTCCATGAAAACACACAATTCTTGACATGCACAATTCTGCCAATTTGGATCCACTGTAGCTTTCTTTCACGGGGATGAAATGAGATACCTTAGTCAGTTTGTCGATTATGACCCATATCAAATCATATCCCGATTGGGTCCTAGGCAGTCCCACTATGAAGTCCGCACCTATTTCTTCCCATTTCCATTCGGGCACTTTGAGTGGTTGCAACAGTCCCGCGGGTCATTGGTGTTCCGCTTTCACCAACTGACATGTGTCACATAGGGCAACATATTCCGCGACATCCCGCTTCATGCCATACCACCAATATCTGCTCTCGAGGTCATGATACATCTTCGTACTCCTAGGATGGATGGAGTAGTCGGAATCATGAGCCTCCCTCAGAATTAGCTCATGGATCTCCTTTACCTCAGGTACACAGATTCTTTTCCCATGCCACACCGTTCCTTGTTCATCTTCTCTAAACCCAGGCGCTTTATTTTCTTTGATGAGTTCTCTGATTTCTTGTATTTCTCGTCATTCTTCTGACCGTTGCATATGTCTTGCTCCAATGTGGAGTCCGCTTCCATGGCGATGGCCTCCCCACTATTCACCAGACATAGATTTAGTTTTGCAATTTTCTCCTTCAATTCCGTGGGCGTGTCATCTAAGCTCAACACGTTGATATGCACCTTCCGGCTTAAAGCATCTGCCACGACGTTCGCTTTCCCAGGATGATAGTTGATACCCACATCAAAGTAGTTGATTAGCTCTAACCATCTCCTTTGTCTGATGTTGAGCTCTAGCTGTGTGAAAATGTACTTTAAGCTCTTATGAATTGTGTATATCTCTGTCTTCTTTCCCATCAAGTAATGCCGCCAAAGCTTCAATGCATGGACCACTGCGGCTAGCTCTAGGTCATGCATAGGATAGTTCTTCTCGTGTTTTCGAAGGTGTCGGGACGCATAGGCAACGACATGCCCCTCTTGCATGAGAACACATCCCAACCCGTGTCCAGAAGCATCGCAATACACCGAAAAATTCTTCTGCATGTCTAGCATAATTAGCACTGGGGCTGTTGTCAATCTTTTCTTCAGCTCTTGGAAACTTGTCTCACACTCCAGTGTCCACGTGAATGTGATTCCTTTCTCTAACAATTGGGTGAGGGGTCTTGAGATCTTGGAGAAGCCCTCAATGAACCGTCGATAGTATCCAGCCAAGCCTAAGAAGCTCCGGATCTCCCCGACATTTTCGGGGGTCTTCCACTTCTGCACATCCACGATCTTGGCGGGATGCGCGGAGATTCCTCCTTCCGAGATTATGTGTCCTAAAAAGGGAACTCTTTTTAGCCAAAACTCACATTTGCTTAGCTTGGCATATAGTTGGTGTTCTCTCAACTTTTGCAACACTAGTCTTAGATGTTTCTCGTGTTCTTCTTCATCTTTGGAGAAGATGAGAATGTCATCGATGAAAACCACCACAAATTTGTTCAAATATTCCATTAATATCTTGTTCATGAGATACATGAAGTACGTCGGGGCATTAGTTAGCCCGAACGGCATGACGGTGTATTCATACAGCCCGTACCGAGATACGAAAGTTGTCTTGGGAATGTCGGTTGGCCTTATCTTCAATTTGTGGTAGCTGAATTTCGCTTCCATACATGTTCTTTGCGGGACAAAGGTGTCAAAATCACAAGAACAAAGTGGTGGAAGTTGAAGGGAGAATCACAAGAATCCTTTAAAAATAGGGTGATCACAGAAGGACCCTGGGCAGAAAATGGAGATGCAGATAGTATGTGGATGAAGATGGCAACTTGCATTAGGAAGGTAGCTAGTGAGGTGTTCGGTGTGACAAAGGGAAAGAAACTTATAGATAAAGACACTTGGTGGTGGAATGAGGATGTACAAAAGGCCATTAAGGAGAAGAAGGAGTGTTATAAGAGTTGGCATAATGATAGAAACGCAAGCAACATGCTTAAGTACAAAGAGGCTAAGAAGAATGCAAGGCGGGTTGTAAGTAAGGCAAGAGGACAAACCTATGATAAGTTATATGAGAGACTAGGGACAAAAGAAGGTGAAAAAGACATATACAAGGTAGCAAAAATCCGCGAGAGAAAGATGAGGGATCTCAATCAAGTTAAATGCACCAAAGATGAGACTGACCGCATTCTAGTGAAGGATGAAGAGATTAAGAATAGATGGCGTGATTACTTTAATGGGCTATTCAATGATGGGAATGAGAGCACTATGGTTGAGTTGGATGACTCCTTTGATGACTCCAACAGGCGGTTCGTGCGGAGGATACAAGAGTTTGAGGTTAAGGAGGCCTTAAAAAGGATGAAAGGAGGAAAGGCCCTCGGCCCTGACGATGTCCCTATTGAGGTGTGGAGATGTCTTGGGGACGTCGCAATAGTATGGCTCGCAAAGCTATTCAACCACATTTTTCGGTCAAACAAGATGCCTGAAGAATGGAGGAAAAGTATATTAGTACCTATCTTCAAAAATAAAGGAGATATTCAAAGTTGTACTAATTATCGAGGTATTAAGCTTATGAGTCATACTATGAAGCTTTGGGAGAGAGTGATTGAACACCGCCTGAGGAAAGTGACCAATGTCACTAAAAACCAGTTTGGTTTTATGCCTGGGAGGTCTACAATGGAGGCGATTTTCTTGCTTCGTCAGCTTATGGAGAGATATAGGGAGCAGAAGAAGGACTTGCATATGGTGTTCATCGACTTGGAGAAGGCGTACGACAAGATACCAAGGTCAATCATGTGGTGGGCACTAGAGAAACATAAAGTGCCAACAAAGTACATTACCCTTATCAAGGATATGTACAATAATGTTAGGACAAGTGTGCGCGTAAGTGATAGTGAGACTGATGCATTTCCTATCACGGTAGGATTACATCAAGGATCAGCTTTGAGCCCATACATCTTTTCCTTGGTCATGGATGAGGTGTCGAAGGATATACAAGGGGATATCCCTTGGTGCATGCTCTTTGCTGATGATGTAGTGCTGGTAGATGAAACTAGAGATGGTGTTGATAAGAAATTAGAGTTATGGAGACAAACCTTAGAGTCCAAGGGGTTTAGACTTAGTAGGACCAAAACCGAGTATATGAGGTGCAACTTTAGTGGTGTTGGTCGTGAAGAGGGAAATGTTAGTCTACAAGGACAAATAGTACCTAGAAGGGACTCTTTCCGATACTTAGGATCAATGTTACAAAGCAATGGCGATATTGATGAGGATGTTTGCCACAGGATCAAGGTAGGGTGGATGAAATGGCGACAAGCCTCTGGAATCCTATGTGATAGGAAAGTCCCACAAAAGCTAAAAGGGAAGTTCTATAGGACGGTGATCAGACCCGCGATGCTCTATGGGGCGGAATGTTGGCCAACTAAACGGCAACATGTCCAACAAATGAGTGTCGCAGAGATGCGCATGCTACGGTGGATGTGTGGGCACACGAGAAGAGACCGAATAAGGAATGAGGCGATTCGTGATAAGGTAGGGGTGGCGCCGATTGAAGAGAAGTTAGTCCAACATCGGCTTAGGTGGTTTGGACATATCCAACGGAGACCTCCAGAAGCACCGGTTAACAGTGGGATTTTAAGAGGTAGAGAAAATATTAGGAGGGGTAGAGGACGACCAAGGTTGACCTGGGAGGAGGCGGTAAAACGAGATTTGAGAGATTGGAATGTATCCAGAGACTTAGCTCATGATAGGACCGCATGGAAAGTAGCAATTCATGTGCCAGAATCGTAGTCTTGTTTTTTTTCTTTTTTTCTTTTCTCTTTTTCTTTTCCTTTTTTCTTATTTCTTTTATCTTTTATCTTTTTCCTTTTCTTTTTTCCTTTTTTTTCTTTTTTTCCTTTTTTCCCCTTGTTCTCATATCTCTTCCTCTGTTTTACTTCATTGATATTGGGTTTCATGTCTAGCCGACCCCAACAGGCTTGGGATAAAGGCTTGGTTGTTGTTGTTGTTGTTGTTGTACACAAGCCCCTCTCAACTGATCAAATAGGTCTTCAATGCGAGGTAACGGGTACTTGTTCTTGATGGTTACCTCATTCAACGCACGGTAGTCTATGCATAGCCTCTGAGTTCCGTCCTTCTTGGGCACAAATATCACTGAAGCTCCCCATGGCAATGAACTAGGACAAATATACCCCTTCTCTGTCAATTCCTGTAGGTGTTCCTTGAGCTCTTCTAGTTGTTTAGAGTCCATCCGGTAAGGCCTTTTGTATATCAGGGCTGTCCCAGGCATTAGTTCAATCGCGAACTCCACTTCACGATCTGGGGGCATACCTGGCAACTCTTTGGGAAAAAACATCCGGATATTCCTTGATAACACTTATCTCTTCCACTTCCACTTCCACTTGATTGAGTTTAATGTCCCTCTTAGGTTCTTGTACAGCTATGAATTTCACTTTTGTGCCACTAGAGTGAGTTAGTTCCACCGTTCTAGTCGAACAATGGATGATACCTTTGTGTTTGGTCAACCAATCCATACCCAAAATAATATCTATCCCTTGCGAGTTTATCACTATGAGGTTTGCAGTAAATACTACCCCATTAATGTCAAGGTTCACTTTGGGGCGCACTTGTCTTGTTATTATTTCTCCCCCCCCCCCCCGGAGAGTTTACTGCTAATACATGATTCATTTGTGTTGTTGCTAGATCATGCTTCTTAATAAATCCTTGAGCAATGAACGAGTGGGTAGCACCAGAATCGAACAAAATGGTTGCAATGTGTAAATTTGCAGGGAACTTACCAATTACCACATCAGGTGCCTCCCGTGCTTCTTCCATGGTCACATGGTTCACCCGTCCCCGTATCATATTCTGCTGTTGTGGCAGCATAGGCTTCTTCTTTGGGCACTTATGAGTGTAGTGCCCCACTTCACCACAGTTGAAGCATTGCACCAAAACTTTAGGTTCCTGGCCTTTTTTATCTTAGGGTTGGTTCTGTGGCCCTTGTCCTGCTGGTCGAGGTGGATATGTGGGACATGGCTGCTGCACAAACTGACGCTGCGGCTGTACTGGTGCTGATGGAGGCCTGAAGTTCGGGTTGTACCCTCTCGGTGTTGAGTAGGTTACTACAGCACGGCTCGTCTGCCCTGCAGGTTGCTGCATCAGACATGGACGTGCGTTGCTGCTTGATGCTTGGTTTGACCATCCCATCTTCCTCTTGTTTTCATTCTCCAAGGCCTTCAGCTTTCTCTCCACAACAAACGCCCTGTCCACCATCTTTTGGAAACTTTCATATTCGTTGGAGGACATTGCACATTGCGTTTCCATAGTGAGCCCTTCCACAAAGCAGTCCTGTTTCTTCTCATCAGTTTCAATGTCCCGCGGTGCATGACGGGACAGTTGGGTGAACTTTGTGAGATACTCCCTCACTGTCATGTTGCCCTGTTGCAGTTCCAAAAACTCCTTCCTCTTGTTCTTGAGCTCTCCCCTTGGTATGTAGTGATTTCGGAAGCTGCGCTTGAACTCCTCCCAAGTTATATTCTCGGGATCATGGTGGGCTGCCACGTAAGCGGTCCACCAATCAGCAGCAGGTCCATGCAATTGATGAGAGGAAAACAGCACCCTCTCATATCCTTGGCACTGTATGATCCTCATCATGTTCTCAATGGTCTTGAGCCAATCATCTGCCTCCAGAGGTTCAGCAGCACTTGCAAACCTCGGGGGTTGAGTTCCTAGGAGCTCACTCAACCTTGGTTGATGTGGTGCGGCCTGTGGGGGTGGAGCATGGTGTAAGTTGGCCACCACTTGAGTCAAATTCTGGATGAGCTGAATTTGATTGTCGATCATTTGGTAGATAGGATCAACTCCTCCTCGGCGACCACCCCTGCCTTGCCATCCAGGAAGGTGAGGATTGGCAGCCTCATTGTTGTTGTTGTTGGGGTTGGCACCACGACCTCTTCCTCTTCCGGCCATCTGTTATGATCAACCAAGTGTCAACTTAATCATTACGCATTAATTTCCCACATTGCTTGTATAAACTTAAACTTTTTAGACATTAAAATTTAGACACTTTCTGAAAATCTCGCATAGATTTTTAGGTACCATGTTCATACGAAAACAAATGCAACTATTGATTCGTAAGGCTTCACACACAGAAGCAAATGCAAACACAAAGACGAGATTGTGGACAAGTGCCCATGGCTCCCACAAATCACGTCACACACCAAACATTAACAATCAAATAGATGGGTTCTTGACTCGACTACTCGATAACATGCTGAAATAAGGGAAATGACTGTAAACGACTCGTCTCACTGTGCTGGCTCGTCGGGGTCTTCCTCATCATTGCGGCTGCCCTCTGACTCCGCTCTAGGTGGGGAAGCTGCTGGTGGAGAAGTGTGGCGACGCTTGTTCGCCCGGCGATCGGGGGAGTCAGGAGTCCATGTGTCATTCTCGGTGACAAACAGTTCGTTCCTATCTCCTCTCTCCCTCGCCCTCAAGCTGGCGCGAAGCAACACCTCAGTCTCCTTCAGGGTGTCACGGACATCTTGAAGCTCCTGCTGGCACTCCTGCAGTCGAGTGCTGAGCATAGCTGCATCCTCCAAGCACAGGTCCATGTGCTCATGAGAAGTCCCCTGCTGCACCGGCGGGTACTTGTACTCTGCGGTGCCACTCTCACGCTGGAGGACATACATGTACTCAGTCCTGTCCAGGTGGCCATGGTTGATGTAACTCTGGCAGGTGATGGCCTCCCATGTGACATCCTTCTCAGCATCGGCCTGAGTCGCCCGACAAGCTGGAGAGCGGTGGATCTTGAGCAACTTGTCGTCATGGATGATCCTCATCTCTGAGCTCCATTCTTCACGCTTTTCACGGGTGGTCCTGGTGGAGCTGTAGTGTATGATCAGCTTTCCCACGTTGCCGGCGGTGTGAAGCATACGCCGAAGATGGCGCAACAAGCCTCCTACTACCAACCCGTAGGAGTGGTACGTCGCTGGGCGGTTCTCCTCCCTCAAGGCAAGGGCAGCTACAGGAACTCTCCCTCCGGTGGACTTGCAAGTGGTGCGGACCATGCGAACCATCTAAAACATAAAATATTTAAAATCAAGTTTGAAACATTTAAAATTCAAGTTGGACAATAATCAAGTAATTACTGTATTTTGAATAAAAGTGGAGGCAGGGTAAGCAAATAAAACAAAGTGACACCCTTAAATAACACTTTCACCCCACACTATTTGTAAAATAGTTTTTAAGAATATAGGGTCCTTAAATACGTCCATTTCTACCTAGGTCCACGTTCCTACGGGCAACCTAGCTCTGATACCACTTCTGTCACACCAGGTTTTTCCGAAGAACGACCGAGTGACTGTCACATGTATGCCAGGATCATTTTCTCGTACATGTGATGACAAAAAGTGAAGCATCATTATATTACAAGCCAAGTGTTCGAATATAAATAAGTCTTACATAACATAACGTCACGATGGACGATAATATGTTTACAAGATATGAATAACCAACAGCGGAAGATAAGTGTTGTGGGCTCCATCACAGGCGTTGCCCGGGGGACTCCGTGAACCTAAAATCCTTCTTCGGGGCCAAAGTCTTGGTCGTTGTACGCCACGTCATTCCCTTGGCCTGAGCAGCAATTTAAAACCAACAGAAAAGCAAGCTTGAGTACCGTAGGTACTCAGCAAGTGTGGGAAAGTTATTTCATGCATGGCTAGAGGAAGGAGAGGTTGAACTCATGGTTAAAGCACTACACAATTAAAATCTATCACCTTATCTTATTAAGCACCTACATTAATACATAGGTGAAATGGTCCCAATCCCCTAACCCATCTTCAATATCAAGTAACCATAACAGCATTTCCAATGTTATGCTCCCCGATTAACATCCTCAACTTCCCAATTCATCATCCTCTAATCATGAATAAGTCCAAGCCGCTCTTGACCGTGAGCACGGCTGTCATGACAGTTTTGACTCTGCAGAGTTTGCACCACTGTACCCACATGTAGTGATTTCATCCCACGTTGCCAGGTGGACAAGAAGAACCTCCATTATGCCAGTGACCGCGAACCACATTCACACTTCCAAGGTGTGTAGCCAGGAGATCACTACGAGGCCATTACAAAGGGATTCCCGATGAGCATGGGCCCACTGAGGTTTCACCCCTAACAGCGTCCAAGAGGCTCCAACCCCGCTGCAGTGGCCCCCTATTGAGCCTTGTGGTTCATATGGTAGTCCAGCTGACACCTTTTCCCTGCACCATCCAAACACCCATACTACGCCGGGATGCACCTAATTAATTGGCCAAGCTGCCACATCTCAGCATGTGGTTGGCACGGTAAAGCTAGGTTACATGCTCCATGAACCGGTCCTTAGGATCCAGACAAGATCTAAACACAAACCCGAGTCTCGTGCACACAGCACCATCCAAAGCGCCCAGCTTGCATAGATCCCTACCTCTACATAGTTCATAATATTCCATTCAAGGGTAAATAATCAAGGTGATGATGTCATATCCCATTTACCCCATTCTAAGCATGGCTAAGCATGAGTAGTATAAATGAGTGACATAATAAAATAACTCCCAACCCAGGCTACAAGGATGCAAGATAATGAAAATCTAGGGAAACTTCCTAGCATGGGTATCATATTCCAAATTAACAATGCAATTAAATTCTAACTACATATCCTAGTATAGGATCAAAATAGTCAAGGACACTTGCCTTCTTCCTGCTGCTCCAGGAATGGAAAGTCTTGATCTTGAAAGGTGAGAACCTGCTCTGGGGCTGGATCTAATCATACCATCATACACATAACAAAAGAAAGCACATTCCATAAGCAATAGTCCACATTTCCACTCATGCAACCCACACATACATACATATGAAAGTCATACACATATTTAAGTTTTGTGTTTCCCCTAGATATGTTGATTGTAGGCATACATGCACTTTTAAACATGTGTATTATTTCGAACTTTAATATTCAGATTTCTGAGTGCACACTATACATGAATTTCCAATTTGAACAAATTTTCTATATTAGATAATACCCTTCTTAGCCACAAAAGTTGCATGAGAGATACTTTCCTACTCCAAATGGGTTTTCAGACCTTCTACACTATTCTTAACTTGAAGTTTTATGTGTGGGGACCTCACTTCACATTTTCTAATTATATATACCTATTTTCCTATATTTTCAGATTTATTTTCCATACCTAAAAGTGAACTTTAATACTAAAATAGCTAGACATGTCACCTACACAGAATATAATTTGATATAAAATGTCCAACAAAATAGCTTTTGACTTCCTCTCTGATGGGATCAATTTATATTTGTTTTTATCTATTTTTCAGAATGATTTCTAACTTAAAAAAGAATTTCCAACAACAATAAAAGTAAATAGCCCTTAGTCAGATTTCATTTCAGCCTAAAATCAGTCCTAAATTTATTCTAACCGTTTTCCAGGTGCAAAAGGGATTTGAATTATCATTACATAATAGCTTGAATCACTTATTTGAATTTAGATCCTATTCACATATTCAAATTCCTGAAATTGATAATCCTCAGGGGCTGATGTGCAAATCCACACTGCAGTGGGGCCCCATTCTCATTTTCTAAATTTTCAGGGGTTCAAGTGTGCAAAACAGGGAGGTTTTCCTAATTTTTATTAACTCCAGGGGCTAAAACTGATTTTTAAATGCATTTACATGAATTTCCGAGGGTCCAGGGGCTAGATCAGAAGTTTCTGGGGGCTAGATCCTTTTTCCTCAGAACCCTGGGGGGTAGCTCGCAAGATTCCCGGCCTTTATAACGCGGGGCTTATGTGGGCCATTGGATTTTAAATGGAGGGCCGAGATTAGATCGCGAAGGGGTACGTGGGGGTTCTGTTTTCATCCGCCCGATTTAAAATGGACGGGCCACAGAGGCCCACGTCGCCCTAGGCGTGTGCGGGCGGCGCTGCCTGGCGGCGCACGGCGGTGATCTCGCCGGAGAGTTTCGTGTTTTCGTCTACACTCGCTAAAACTCGGATTTCTTGGCATAGAACGGAAGAGGGTAGGTAGGGGGTCTCACCTCGGTAATTTTCTTGAGCTCGGAGGCCCTGGAAGTCGGTCGGCGACGAGGTCCGAGACGGAAGCTCGGCGGTGCTCACCGGAGCTGTGGCTAGAGCGCAAAACACGGTGCCTTCTTCACCTGCAAGACTCCCCGGCGGCGGTGGCACACACTACACGCGTTAGATAGGAGAAAATGGGAGAAATTCGAAGGAAAACGGCAATGGGAGCTTCGGTGCTCACTGAAACTGAGGCGAGTCGATCGGGGAGAAAAAGGGATGGACCTCGGTATTTAAATGGGCGAGGGGGCGGCGGGGGCAAGTGGGGTTCGTGCTGCGCCGAGAGGGGGCCGTAGATCATGGGGCACGGCGGTGAAATCGGAAGGAAGGGTGCGGCGGTTGCTCGGAAGCGGGAAAAGAGGGGGCGGCGGTTGGAAGAAGAAGGTGCTGACAGGTGGGTCCCGCAGGGCAGAGAGAGGAGAGGGGGGAGGAATGGGTCGCAGGTTGCTAGGCCGGCTGGCGGGTTACGGCCCATTGGCCGTTTTTTCTTTTTCCTTTCCTTTTTATTTTTCTGTTTTTCTTCAAATTTGAATTCCGGTTTGAATTTGAAATTTCCTCCAACATGCATCACGTCCAATAAATTTGAATTCATATTTTGCCACATTTTGGGGTGTTACACGGATTTCTTATGTGTCTTAGTACAAGGTTTTCCACTAACTTGAGGCTAAACCTTTAAAGTAAGAGTCAACTAATTAGGCGAGTCCTTATGCAAAATACTTTCCTATTATACACTGCAAACATAGCATGTAGAGTTATATGTTTAGGTGAGACAGGTCAGTCTTGCTGAGCCATCGTGCTCACTACTTGTGTTGCAAGCGTTTGCAGGGTTCTATGAGGACACGTTCACGGGCTGAACGTGAACTCTTTTTACTTAGTCTACGCCCGCGAGTGTAGACTATAAACGATACTTGATGTAACTATGTTTCTCAACAGTTTCTGTGATAAAATGTAGCTTACGCTTATCGCCTTTTATGTGTGTTTTCCGGTGCTGTTCATCGCAGCAACCCTCAGTGAGATCCTGGAAGGTCGGGACTGTCGGGTCCTCACAGCGTGGCATCAGAGCATCGTTGAGGTTTAACACACTTAAAAATGTTAGATTTTCAAAAATTCAGTGAGGAACAAGTTATTAGCCCATATAAGGATGTTATTGAAAGTGGCAATACTAACCTATTTGATATGTCGGAAAATCATGGATCTTGGGACGTCTTATGTCTTGGGGGTGCATCTAAGTGCTGTCCACCAGTGCGCGCAAGCTTAAGGGTGGAGCCTCACGGGTAGCAGGTATACCGGCCAGCTTTAATATCCTCTACGACTCTTCATGTCGTTTGGGGGTATTCGAGCAACACCAGTCCCTGGTGTGCTACAGGCAAGTAGGTGGAGACCCCGTCACGTGGTTGGTAACGTGAACACGTTGATCAAGGCGTGTTTGGCTTGAGAACACCCGTGCGAGTGACGACGGACGGGTGTAAGGAACTGTATTGGTCCGGGGTTCAGTGTGCAGCTGAGCCCGATGATTGTGTGAGTTTATTGCAGGTAGTCTAACCACGGATCGGTAGACGAGTAGAACACGTGTGCGAGAGACATTTAGTGCCACTAAATTAACGAAGCCGGCTTAGTCCGGTATAGGTTTTCTTTGGGAGGGATGCAGTACCAACGTGATTGTGGTGACGCTTCGACGTCACACTCCACTAAATGAACAACATCATTGTAAAACTTGAAAAAAAATTATCCAGGGCAATGAAATTTTGATTTAGTTCCTTCCCTTAATCAGGATTTCCAAAGTAATCAAGCTTTCAACTCATGCAAGACTAGGAACAGAGTCCTCTGCTTTCAGCTGAAATAATGCTGAAGTTGTACAGAAGTTATAGGTTGAGTTCTTTCTATTTTGGGGTTGATTTCTGGAAAGCTTTGGAAGAGATCTACTACTTTTCTATTGATTTGCAGAGATGTTTCATCCCTTAACTAGTCGAAAAATGCAGTCGAGTTGAATCTGTCCAGAAAACATGACCCAGCAAATACTCTCTGTAACCCTATGTAAAATGAGCATAACTTCCTGCATAAAAATCCAAAAAATAGAAAAGGATACAGTTATGAAAATTTCATGATACATGTTAGAACTTTGTAACAGAAAGTTTTGTCAAATTCAGTATAGAATGAACTGGGATTCTTGGATCAAATTAGTACCTCAAGCAGGGAGGTGCTGCCCAATTTTCTCCAGAAATTCTGTCAACTTTGACATCTCATAACTTTTGAACTAGGACAGATCTGAGGCCAAACAAATACATTCTGGAAAGCTATTGCAGTTAAATTTAACTTTGATGTTGAACACCAGAACTGGTTTTGCGTTTAGCATGGTCTAAAACTGGGTAGAAGGGAAACTGGTCAGTGCTGTCAGTTTGAACAGCAGACCAGAAATCAAATATTTTCTAAGATTGATTTATGTTTCCAAATTTTATGAGTTAAATGACATGTTTTATGTTATAACTCACTTATTTTCTGTAGAAATGAATATTTGACCTTTTCAAATATTTTTCTACGGATGGTAGCTTTTGTAACAGCGATATGCCATTAGAAAGACAGAAGTGTGTGAGTTAGTACTGACAACATAAGCATAACAACTCGGGTGTCAAAAGTGGCTGTAATTTTTACCCAAGAATCATGTATATTGTATAACATTTTCGCTTTATCAATATATGTTAATGTTGTGCCATTTTTCTCAATGTGTCACTGTAGTACCTACTGTTTCCCCATGGAATTTTAAGAATGACATGTGCTGACCGTTGCTGTTTTAAATTTCAGAATGACTCGTACTCATGGCAACCCTGAGGTTGGGAGTTCAAGTCAGGGGGGAGATACCTCCCAACAGCCTCCCGAGACTTCCTCGGAACAGCAGCAGCAGCAGCAACCACAGCCACCACCACCGCCAACGGTTACGTTGGCAGATATAATTGCGGCCATGGCGGGCTCGCACCAGCAGCACAATGAGTTGCTGCAAACACTGATTGCCAATACTTCTCGACCTGATAGGCGTCAAGACCGAGAGGAATGACAGCAAAGTTCCTACTCGGATTTTCTGGCGATGCATCCCCGGTATTCTCGCGGGCAGATGAACCCATCGATGCGGACAACTGGCTCCGCACGATGGAGATGAAGTTTGGGCTGCTCCAAGTTGGTGAGCAGCGGAAGACACAGTTCGCGGCCCAGCAACTTATGGGGTCCGCAAGCACATGGTGGGCGAACTTATGCGCCTCGCAACCCACCGAGCGAGTGCTGACCTAGGCAGAGTTCCGGACGGCCTACAGAGCCTATCACATGCCGCCAGGTCTCATGAAGAGGAAGACACAGTAATTCCTCCACCTCCAGCAAGGCAACAGGAACACACTGGAGTATGCCAGGGCGTTCAATGATCTTGCGCTCTATGCTTCCCATCATGCCGATACGGATGAGAAGAGGTGGGATTTCTTTTACCAGGGGCTAAATCCGCTCCTGAAGGACAAACTTGTGATGTTCAATCACGGCAGCCTCAACGAAATGATTGATGCTGCGATTGTACAGGAGGACTCCGTCAAGGAGTTGGCTGCGGTGGAGAAGAAGCGCAGTGCACCACAGAGCAGCGGAGAGGGAGGTGGTCCTCCCTCAAACTATAGGATGGTGTATCGCACACCACCGGGGCAACGCTGGCAGCCACCGCAACGACCGATGCAGTACCGCAGTCGGCCGTATCCACAGCCGGTGTTCCGACCGGCATTACCAGCACCTCCGCAGCAACAACAGCAGCAGCGGGTGATGCCACATGCATTTGCACCTCAGCAGCACATGGCGGGCTTTCATCCTCCAAGCACCGGCCAGCCACCGTACACATACTTCAAGTGCGGTCGCCAAGGACATTTCGCAAACAACTGCCCCGAGAAGCAAGGCAGCGGAGTGGCACCACAGTTTCTGGGGAGGAATCAGCCCCAGAATCCCATTAATGCATGGCAGGCAAACCCTAAGACCGGTAACGTCCACCAACTCGCCATAGAGGACGTGCCGGAGGGAGAAACCATCCATGCGGGTATGTTCCAACTCCACAAACAGCCCACCATAGTCTTATTTGATTCGGGTGTCACACATAATTTTATTATTCAAGCATACGTTGCTGAGCACAGTTTGCACATACTACCCACCGAATGTCCATATTTGATTTGTTCACCAGGTGGTAGAATTTCAGCTAGTGTAATGGTTCCAAAAGCACCTTTATGCTTAGGGGAAGGGTATACCCCACGTCTCTCATAGTCTTAGAGGGACAAAAGGTCGGTGTCATACTAGGAATGTCGTGGCTAAACCGCCACGGTGCTGTTTTAGACACCGTCCTTTGAGTCATGCATTTGCATCCAGAAATGCATGAGTCTCATTATTTATGGACAGTCCAGAAATAAAACTTTCAGTTGTATACCAGTCCACCACTATCAGATTGAAGGATATTCCAGTAGTCCGTGAGTTCCCCGACGTATTCCCGAATGATTTACCGGGTATGCCGCCTGACCGGGAGGTGGAGTTCAAGATTGAGCTTACACCGGGAACTATGCTAATATCCAGAAGGCTGTACAAGATGGCGCCAAAGGAATTCACGGAATTGAACCTGCTGGAAAAGTGGTTTGTTAGACCGAGCTCCTCGCCATGGGGCTGTTCGGCAGTATTTGTGAATAAGAAAGATGAAACATTGCGGCTTTGCGTGAACTATCGTCTACTAAATGTCGTTACAATCAAGAACAAGTACCCGTTGCCACGGATCGACATGTTGTTTGATCAGTTGGTCGAAACAAAGATCTTTTCCAAAATGGATTTTTAGATCAGGGTACCATCAGATTAAGATACAGGCTGAAGACACCTCGAAGACGGCTTTGTCGACGAGGTACGGAATTTATGAGTACCTTGTCATGTCCTTCGGCCTCACCAACGCTCCAGCTCATTTCATGTACTTGATGAACTCGATATTCATGCCGGAGCTCGACAAGTTTGTTGTGGTCTTCATCGATGACATATTGGTATATTCCAGGTCGGAGGAAGAACGCGCGAAGCACCTGCGCATAGTCTTGCAAGGGGTGAGAGATCACAAGCTATACGCAAAATTCAGCAAGTGCGAATTCTGGATATCGCAAGTACCTTTCCTCGGGCGTATTATTTCAGCGGAGGGCATCGCTGTAGACCCGAGCAAGATTACACAAGTACTGAATTGGAAGTCCCCGAGGTCTGTCCATGAGGTACAAAGTTTCCTTGGACTCGCGGAATATTATCGGAGGTTCATTGCCAACTTCTAGAAGATTGCCAAGCCTATGACTGAACTGCTGAAGAAGACTACCAAATATGTTTGGAGTCCAGCATGTGAAGCAGCATTCAAGGCTTTAGTGAACCACCTAACGTCAGCACCGGTTTTGGCACAGCCAGACACAACAAAACCGTTCGATGTGTGCTGCAATGCATCCAGCATTGGGCTCGGATGTGTGCTAATGCAAGACCGAAGGGTAGTCGCGTATGGATCACGGCAGCTCCAGAATCATGAGCAAAATTATCCAACTCATGACTTAGAACTCGCTGCCGTGGTACTCTCACTCATGATTTGGAGGCATTACCTACTCAGTAACCTTGTACATTTATATACCGACCACAAGAGCCTCAAGTACATATTCACTTAGAAGGAGTTGAACATGAGGCAGCGAAGATGGTTAGAGCTTATAAAAGATTATGAAATAGAAATCCATTATCACCCTGGCAAGGCAAACGTACTGGCGGATGCGTGGAGTCGCAAGTCACATGTTCATAAACATCACCCCGTTGGAAGAGAGGGAACCACCTTTGTGTGGTTCCCCATGGAGCTCTCTACAACCTAGCTCTTATCCCCACCATCCATGATAGGATAGCGGCAGCCCAGAAAAATGACAAGGGTATGTCACAATTGCGGGGACATTTAGACAGAGGGGAGTTGAAGTGTTTCCAGAAGGACGGGGACGGTGTCCTGTGGTTCAAAAACAGGATAGTCGTACCCCGTAACCCGGAATTTGGGAAGAAAATTTTTGACGAGGCTCACTTGTTAAAGTTTTCTATTCAGCCCGGCAGCAACAAAATGTATCAAGAGCTCAAGGGAAAATTTTGTTGTACACGGATGAAGCAGGAGATTTTTAAGTATGTTTCCGAGTTTGATACATGCCGGAGGGTTAATGCTGACCACATGATGGAACCGGGATTGTTACAACCGCTAGGCATTCCTTACTGGAAGTGGGAGGATGTGAGCATGGATTTTACCGTCGGTTTACCCACTACATTGCAGAAAACATGATTCAGTGTGGGTGATCGTCGACTGGCTCACAAAGGCTGCCCATTTTATCCCGGTCAATACAAACTACAACGCCAAGAAGTATGCTGAGCTGTACATCTGATGGATTCTGTGCTTATATGGCGTACCCCGCACTACTATCTCGGATCTGGCACTTTATTTGTCTCATTTTCTGGAGCAGTTACATGCTGCATTGGGTACAAAACTGATCCGTAGTTCAGCGTACCACCCGCAGACGGATGGGCAAACTGAGCGGGTAAATCAAATAGTAGAAGACATGTTACGAGCTTGTGCTATCAACCACGGTAAGAACTGGGATGATCACTTACCGTTAGTCGAGTTTTCGTACAATAATCGGTACCAGGCCAGCATCAAGATGGCGCCCTATGAAACGCTATACGGGAGAAAATGCCGCACAACGCTGAAATGGTGTGAGTCCGGCGCAATAGTCACCTTTGAGATTGATCTTGTCAACGACGCGGAAGAAAAAGTTTGGCTTATTCAAGCGAACTTAAAAAGACGCCCAATCCCGACAGAAGCAATATGCGGACTGGAGAAGACGCCGTCTACAATTTGAGGTCGGGGATCATGTTTATCTACGTGTGTCTCCGATGAAGGGCGTGAACAGATTCGGGATCAGAGGAATATTGGCACCCCGATTCATCGGTCCATTCCAGTTTGTGGAAAGATGTGGATCCGTTGCATACCAGCTGGAATTACCAGCGACACTCTCCGGTGTGCACGACATCTTCCACATTTCTCAGCTGAGGAAGTGCCTCAAGTTTTTAACCACCGTTCAGCTGGGGGATATCGAGGAACTAAAACAGGATCTTACGTATCAGGAGGAACCGGTTCAGATCATTGATGAAAAGGCCCGAACCACATGCAACCGTATGTTGTGGTTCTATAAAGTTTTATGGAGTAATCACTCCGCGGATGAGGCGACGTGGGAGAGCGAAGGATTTCTTTGCGCCAACTATCTGGATTTTTTAACGTCGAAATTACACTAATTTTTCCACCATCCTCCCTCCTATATTTCACCTTATAATCTCGAGACGAGATTCTTTTATGGGGGAAGTAATGTAAGGGCCCAAAATTTTCACTTGCTAAAAGCGTTCATCACACCCACACCTCACCTCAATTGTGGTAAAAACATGAACACCTTTGAAGAGCAAGTAACCACCATAATAGAGCTATTAAGAGATGAACTCACATAATTCAAATGTGGCATGTTCCATATACATCATAGAGGGGTTGAGCACATTATTAACTCCTAAACTTTGTTAGGAATGCTCATGCCAAATCTCAACCAAATCCAAACCTCTTTGAGGTATTTTGGGTACAATCATAAAAGGCTAGTTTGAACTTAAATTCAAATTCAAAACTCCTTACATCCCATGAACTCAAAAGTGGGATTCATATTCACACTCAGCACATTTTTATGAGCTCACACACCGGTTTTCACTCCATTTGGAGTTGATCTTAACATGAGCCATTTGGGCAAATTAAAACCAAATTTGAATTTCAGCTTCACATTTGCTATAAATTCATCCAAACCAAATCATAGTTTGAAGTAATCAAATCCAAACGGTCATTTTATGGTTTGATCAAATGGCAATGGGTATTAAGGTCACCATATTCAGAGCAGTAGGGAAATTCAAGTTTCTAGGATAAAAATGGAAATTGGGACCCACATGTCAGTGACAGCCGAAGTGAACCGACGTACAGCTGCATTGCTCTGTTCTTCGAGCCGAGGCAGCGAGCGCCACCGAGCGGATTACCGGCGCCAGCTCCTGCTCAATTGGTTTTTGGCCGTTCTTATCACCCACACGAGCAGCACAAGCCGATTTCTTCACTCCCTCGCTCACACAATCGCTCTCGGCTCTCTCCCGCGAAGAACACCGCCCGGCGCCATCTCTGTTCTTCCCGAGCGCATAACCCGATTGATCATCGGGTGATCGAGCTCCATGCCCAAAAGTAAGTTGCCACCGTGTGCTCGCGCGTGCTAGCACCTCAGCCGCGCGCGTCCGTACTCCTGTTGGCTGCAAAGTGACGGTTGGCGCCAAGCACCGAAGTGCCCCGGCAGTGCTCATTTTCGGATCCCCGTGGATAGCACACCACAGCCATCCTCACCTCCAACTCCCTGCACAAGAAAGGTGCGTTAGCATCCGGAGATCGTGTAGCCACAAGTCTTTTAGCAAATGATCCATGGAACCTTTTACTTCGCCTGAATTAATTCTCCAAAGTTTAAAATGTTGGGAATTTTAACTGGAGATTCCTTTGTTGTAAAATTCTGAAATTTTGCAAGGATGTTCCACGTAATATCCCCGATTCACCATAAAAATTTCAAATCCATACGAGCTCATTTAGTCTACCTAATGGTGTGATTAAGAATACTGGTCCAGAGAAAAAGAAAAATGTCCTGAAACATTTTTCAGAATTTCTCTGAACTTCTTTAGCTCATATCTTCTGCTAGGATTCTTCAAATTAGATGAAACCAATTCCACTAGAATCCTCTGAAAATCTAGTTTCCAAAAACTTATGTCTTTATTCATGAAGAGCCTTATAAAACCATAAGAGCTCTAAATATTACCAAATACACATTTATTTGTGCAGGGCTCAAATGAGCTTTGCTTCAAATGAAATTTGGCCAAGTCTCTCTTTAGGTTTTCACCAAACCTCAGTAAAATATCAGAGGCAAAAAGACTGTCTAGCTTTACTTATAGCCTGTACATTATAAAACTAACTCAATTGCATTCAAATTTGACACGCATTGTATTTTCATTTCGTGTAGTTGCTAAAATCGAAGAAGACCCGGAGGTTCTGGACTTTATTACTCTGTAAGAACAATTAGTTAATTACCAGCAGCAATGAAAGGTCTGGTTTGCATTAACCTGTTTCAATGTCCTATGTTTTGATCACTTACGTTATGTATTTCCACAAATGTGCATTAGAGTCTTGATTGGAAACCCAATTGCATAGCCAAGAGAACCAGGGGTTTTGGTCTTAGGATTCAAACCTCGAGTAACCACTGCAATGCTAAAATAGTAAAGGATTCAGTACAAGTCGAGTAGTTGGAACTACTCGTGGGAATAGGTTTAATGGCACACCACTCGGTTAGAATGATAGACAATGAATCACATGGCATAAAAATGAGACAGAGCGGAGAGTAAGGGCAGCAGGACTTTGGGGCCTGGGTGCCATAGCTCTGCTTGTGTCGATTGAGGACCGAACTGTGTGTGGGCCTGTTGAACAAGCTAGAACAGTACCGAATACCTACCGGATATATGGGATCCAGGAAACCGATGTAATTCTGGTAGCGATCTGTTGAGGCATTGCTTGTCGTCCAGATGGTAGGTTGAGAGCAGCGAGGTGTAAATCGGCTAGTGGGCACTGAGGATGCTCCACGTAGAGACCTACTGCTCAGGACAATAGGACCTGCTCAACACTTGGCTAACGGATGAAAGGTGGTTTAGTATGACGTCCGTGATGGTTGCTGAAGGCAGCATCGAGTACTGGCGTACGTGACGGGTTATTCGGGTAACCCTGCAGGTGTAAATCGATTATAATAGCTGTCTCTCGTGGTCAGTGAGTACCACTTGTTCACTGTACCGTGACGTATAAAGATGAGGCTAGTTGACATGATAAAAGTTGTTGGTTAAAGCTTTACGTTGATTGTTAATGAAATGCTTTAGTTTAGAGCTAATCAAAGTTCTTTTCTACCTTAGGCAAAGCACATAAGAGAAATGTGTTTCTTGTTTGATTGCGGATTTCTTATGTGTCTTAGCACAAGGTTTTTCACTAACTTGAGGCTAAAACTTGAAAGTAAGAGTCAACTAATTAGGCGAGTCTATATGCAAAATACTTCTCTATTATACACAGCAAACCCAGCATATAGAGTTACATGTTTAGGTGAGATGGGTCAGTCTTGCTGAGCCATCATGCTCACTGCTTGTGTTTGAAGCGTTTGCAGGGTTCTATGAGGAGGAGGCTCCCGAGGAGGAGACGGACCCAGAAGAGCGAAACACCATCGAGTGGGAGCCATGCACGCCACCGTGTTAGTGTGTGCGTGTGTGCTAGTGAGGATACGTTCACTGGCTGAACGTGAACTCTTTTTGCTTAGTCTACGCCCGCGAGTGTAGACTATAAACGATACTTGATGTAAATTATGTTTATAAACAGTTTATGTAATAAATTTAGCTTCCGCTTATCGTCTTATTTTGGTGTGTTATCCGGTGCTGTCCATCACAGAACCCCTCAGCGAGATCCTGGAATGTCGGGAATGTCGGGTCCTCACATCGTGGCATCAGAGCATCTTTGAGGTTTAACGCACTGAAAAGGCTAGATTTTCAAAAACTCGATGAGGAACAAGCTATTAGTCCATATAAGGATGTTATTAGTGTATAGAAAGTGGAAACACTGACCTATTTGTTATGTCGGAAATCATGCATCCGTGACTCTTTATGTCTTTGGGATGCATGTATGCTGTCCACCAGTGCGCACAAACTTAAGGGTGGATCCTCACGGGTGGCAGGTAACCCGGCCAGCTTAGGTATCCTCTACGACTCTTTATGTCGTTTGGGGTATTCGAGCAATGCCAGTCCCCGGCGTGCTACGGTCAAGTAGGTGGAGACCCCATCACGTGATTGGTAACGTGAACTTGTAGCTCAAGGCGTGTTTAGCTTGAGAACACCAGTACGACTGACGATGGATGGGTGTATGAAACTGTTATGGAGCCGGGTTCAGTGTGCTGCTGAACCCGATGGTTGTGTGGTTTATTGAAGTAGTCTAACCACGAATCTGTAGACGAATAGAACCCGTTTGTGAGAGTCGTTTAGTGCCACTCAATTAACGAAGCCGGCTAAGTCCGGTATAAGGTTTTCTTTGTGAGGAACATAGTACCGGCATGATTTGGTGACGCTTCGATGTCACATTCCACTAAATTAGCACCTTCATTGTAAAAGTTGAAAGCTTTGATCCAGAGCATGAAAATTTTGATTTAAACTCCTTCCCTTGATCAGGATTTCCAAATTAAGAAAGTTTCAACTTATGTAAGACTAGGAACAGAGTCCTCTATTTTCAGCTGAAATAACGCTGAAGTTATACAGAGTTTATAGGTTTAGTTCTTTCGACATTGAGGTCGTATGATACATTTATGGAAAGATTTGGAATATTTTTACAACTTTTTTATTGATGTCCAGAGGTGTTTCATCCCTTAACTTGTCGAAATCTTCAGTAGAGTTGAAACCGTCCAGAAAACAGGGCAGAGTAAATACTCTCTGTAAAATAAGCATAACTTCCTGTATAAAAATCCAAAAATGGTAAATGAGGTATTCATGAGGTAGGTTACAATTTTGTAACAGAAAGTTTGGTCAAATTAGGCGCAGAATTAACAGGAATTGTTGGATCAAGTCAGTACCTCAAGCAGGGAGGTGCTGCCCAATTTTCTCCAGAAATTCTGTCAAAT
This sequence comes from Neostapfia colusana, assembly GCA_030760725.1. Classification (NCBI taxonomy): domain Eukaryota; kingdom Viridiplantae; phylum Streptophyta; class Magnoliopsida; order Poales; family Poaceae; genus Neostapfia; species Neostapfia colusana. Next base: position 86,271,176 of record JASWHV010000004.1, on the reverse strand, counting down.
TTGACATCTCATAACTTTTTAACCAGAGCAGATATGAGGGCATACAAATATATTATGGAAAGCTACTGAAGTAACATTTAACTTTGATGTTGAACTCCAGAACTGGTTTGCTTTTATCATGGTCTAATTCTGAGTAGAAAGGAAACTGGTCTGCACTGTCAGTTTGGGCAGAAGACTAGAAATCATATTTGTTCTGAGTTTGATTTATGTTTCCATGTTTTATGAGTTCAATGATATGTTTTATGTTATAACTCACTGATTTACTTTTGAAATGAATATTTGACCTTTTCAAATATTTTTCTACATATGGAAGCGTACAAACACCTGGAGAACGGATGGGTGGTATCCCACTGTTCTCAACGCAGCGGGTATCCAGGGTTGTTGATGCTGATGCTTCAATATTTTGGATATGTGGAGATGCCACGACTCCTTGACAAGGAATAAGGCGAGGAGGGGAACAAGACACGGACTATTCACGTAGATGTTCCAGCAGGACCCACGCCACCGGGTTGGGCACCGTTCGCCGTCACGGTTAAAGGAAGACACCCGGAGGATATGTGGCAAGTGACAGCCCGCGACACCATGTCGCGTTTCTGCCAGCTGCACGTGAGAGATATGGAGGGCACTCCATATGCGCTTGTTCCAGTGGAGGGACGAGCTAACCACGTGTGGTGGGAGCAGTATTTTGCAGCGACTGATCTGAGTTGCCCAAGATACAATCCAGCGGAGGCGAACCTCAGGCTCCAATTGACGGCAGGAAAGAATGTGATGGATAGCCAAGCTGTCCATACGGCTCGACTTGCCGTGGAGCTCAACGAGAGCACCAACCGCCATGATCATTACGAGAGTGTTCACAACACACTTCGTAATGTACTTCTTCCAACGATCAAGTGACTGAATCAGCAGCATAATCAATTGCGTCGTTTGAAGAAGGCGGTGAAGAAAAGTCATGTCGACATCACGGCTTTGCAGAAGGAAGTCCAAGCTTTGACCCAACAGAACGAGGTCCTTATTCAAGAGCGTGATGACGCGATTGAGGAGGGGCAGAACTGGGAGATGGACTACAACCAGGCCATGGACGAGGTGCATGCTTTGCAGGACCTCGTACCTCCTGTAGTGGGCCTACCGATGGTAGGTGCAGTACCCGTGGGTCTCGGCATTCCGGTGATACCGGAACCCGAACCCGAAGAGGAGGTCATGGACCCTGAGCCACCAGCAGTACCAGCTGAGGAGGAAGACCCGCAAGAGACCGACTTCTACTATGACTAGGGAGTTACTGTTGCCGAGTAGAGCAGCGAGGGTGGTTGTTTGTAACAACTTTTGTAACAGCGACATGTCGTATAAACAGTAGTGTGTGTATATGTAGTGACGACATGAGCACGACTTCTCGGAGGTCCGAGAATAATGTATCTTGTATAAAGTTTTCGCTTTATCAATATATATAAATGTTGTGCAATTTTCTCAATGTGTCACTGCAGTACCTACTGTTGTCCATGGATGTTTAAGTATGACATGTGCTGACCGTTGCTGTTTTGAATTTCAGAATGACTCGCACTCGTGCCAACCCTGAGGTTGGGGGTTCTAGTCAGGGGGGAGATGCCTCCCAGCAGCCTCCCAAGACTTCCTCGGGACAGCAACATCAGCAACCACAGACACTACCACCATCAATGATAATGTTGGATGATATTGTTACGGCCATAGCGGGCTCGCACCAGCAGCACACTGAGTTGCTGCAGACGCTGATTGCAAATACGTCTTGTCGTGAGAGGCGTCAAGACCAAGACGAACGCCAACAGAGTTCCTACTCAGATTTTCTCACTACACATCCCCCGGTATTCTCGCGGGCGGATGAGCCCATCGATGCGGACAACTGGCTCCGCTCGATGGAAATGAAGTTTGGGCAGCTCCATGTTAGTGAGCAGAGGAAGATCCAGTTTGTGGCCAAACAACTTATGGGGTCCGCCAGTGCATGCTGGGAAAATTTTTGTGCCTCTCAACCAACCGAGTGGGAGCTTATCTAGGCGGAGTTCCGGACGGCCTTCAGGTCCTATCACATTCTGCCGGGTCTCATGAAGATGGAGATACAGGAATTCCTCCACCTGCAGCAAGGCAATAGGAACACACTGGAGTATGCCCTGGCGTTCAACTATCTCGCTCTTTATGCATTGTATCACGCTGATACCGACGAAAAGAGATGGGACCAGTTTTACCAGGGGCTAAATCCGCTCCTGAAGGACAAGCTGGTGATGTTCAATCGCGGCAGCCTCAACGAAACGATTGATTCCGCGATTGTTCAGGAGGACTCGAGCAAGGAGTTGGCTGCGGCAGAGAAGAAGCGCAGCATGCTGCAGAGCAGCGGAGAGGGAGGAAGTCCTCCCCAGAAATATCGGATGGTGTATCTCACACCATCGGGTCAACGCTGGTAGCCACCACAGCGACCGATGCAGTTCCGCAATCGGCCGTATCCACAGCCGGCGTTCTGACCGGCATTACCAGCATCTTCGCAGCAACAACAGCAGCAGAGTGCGATTTCGCATGCATTTGCACCTCAGCAGCGCATGCCGGGCTATCGTGCCCCAAGCACCGGCCAACCCCCGTATGCATGCTTCGTGTGCGGTCGCTAGGGGCACATTGCAAATAATTGCACCGAGAAGGAAGGCAGAAGAGTGGCACCACCATTCCCGGGGAGAAATCATCCCCGAACCAACAACAACGCACGCCGTGCGAACCTCAAACCTGGCAACGTCCACCAGCTAGCCATTGAGGATGTACCGGAGGGAGAACCCATTCTTGCGGGTGTGTTCCATCTCCACAAATATCCCGCCATAGTTTTATTTGATTCGGGTGCCACTTATAATTTCATTAGCCAATCTTATGTTGCTAAGCACTGTTTGCAAATACTACCCACCAAAAGTCCATATTTGATTTGTTCACCGGGTGGGAAAATTTCAGCAAGCATGATGGTTCCAAAAGCAACATTATGCCTAGGGGGTAGAGTATACCCTACGTCTCTCAAAGTTTTAGAGGGACAAAAGGTCGACGTCATCTTAGGGATGTCGTGGTTAACCCGCCATGGCGTTGTTTTAGACATCGTACTTTGAGTCGTGCATTTGCACCCAGAGATGCACGAGTCTCATTCATTATTTCTAGACAGTCCAGGAATAAAACTTCCAGCTGTATACCAATCCACAACCATCAGCTTGGAAGATATTCCAGTAGTCTGTGAGTTCCCCGACGTATTCCCGGATGATTTACCGGGTATACCGCCCGACTGGGAGGTGTTCAAGATTGAACTTGCACCGGGAACGATGCCAATATCCAGAAGACCGTACAAGATAGCAACGAAGGAGTTGGCCGAACTAAAATGCAGTTGACGGACCTGCTGAACAACGGGTTTATTAGGCCGAGCTCCCCACCATGGGGCTGTTCGGCATTATTCGTCAAGAAGAAGGACGAAACTTTGCGGATTTGTGTGGACTATCATCCACTAAACGCTGTTAGGATCTAGAACAAGTACCCATTGCCACGGATCGACATGTTGTTTGATCAGTTGGTCGAAGCAAAGATCTTTTCTAAGATGGGTTTAAGATGAGGGTACCATCAGATTAAAATACGGACTGAGGATATTCCGAATACGGCTTTTTCGACGAGGTGTGGGCTCTATGAGTACCATGTCATGTCCTTCAGCCTCACCAACGCTCCAGCTCATTTCATGTGCTTTATGAACTCGGTACTCATGCCGGAGCTGGAAAAGTTTGTCGTGGTCTTCGTCCACGACATATTGGTATATTCCAAGTCGGAGGAAGAACACGCGAAGCACCTGCATATAGTCTTGCAAAGGCTGAGAGATCAGAAGTTACACGCTAAATTCAACAAATGCGAATTCTGGATATCGCAAGTACCTTTTCTCAGGCATATTATCTCATCGAAGGGCATCGCTGTAGACCCGAGCAAAATTGTATAAGTGCTGAAATGGAAATCCCCGTGGTCTGTCGGTATGAAGTTTCCTCAGACTCGCGGGATATTATCGGAGGTTCATTTCGAACTTCTCAAAGATTGCAAAGCCTATGACCGAACTGCTGAAGAAGGCTACCAAATATGTTTGGAGTCCAGCATGTGAAGCAGCATTCAAGGCTTTAGTAAAGCACCTAACATCAGCACCGGTTTTTGCGTGCAGCCAGACACAACAAAACCGTTCGATGTATACTGCGATTCATCCAACATTGGGCTCGGATGTGTGCTGATGCAAGACCGAAGAGTGGTCGCGTATGGATCACGGCAGCTCTAGAATCATGAGAAAAATTATCCAAAACATGACTTAGAACTCGCTGCCGTGGTACTCGCACTAAAGAAGTGGAGGCATTACCTACTCGGTAACCTCGTACATTTATATGCCGACCACAAGAGCCTCAAGTACATATTCACTCAGAAGGAGTTGAACATGAGGCAGTGAAGATGGTTGGACTTGATAAAGGATTACGAAATAGAGATCCATTATCATCCCGGCAAGGAAAACGTGGTGGAGGATGCGCTGAGTCGCAAGTCACACGTAAATAATCCGACCATCACACCAGTTGAAGAGAGTGAACCACCTTTGTATGTGGTTCCACATGGATCTATCTACAACCTAGCTCTTATCCCCACCATCCGTGAAGAGATAGTGGCAGCCCTGAAACATGACAAGGGTATATCGCATTTGCGGAGACGTGTAGACAGTGGGAAGCTGAAGTGTTTCCGGAAAGACAGAGACATGTCCTGTGGTTCAAAATCAGGATAGTCGTATCCTGTAACCCGGAATTGAGGAAGAAAATTTTTTACGAGGCTCACTTGTCAAAGTTTTCTATTCATCCCCACAGCAACAAGATGTATCAGGATCTAAAGGGTAAATTTTGGTGGACACGGATGAAGCGGGAGATCGCTAAATACGTGTCCGAGTGCGATACATGCCGGAGGGTAAAAGCTGATCACATGAAGAAACCAGTAGTACTGTGGTAACCGCTAGGCATCCCTGCATGAAAGTGGGAGGATGTGAGCATGGATTTCATCGTTGGTTTACCCACCACATTTCAGAAACATGATACACTATGGGTGATCGTCGACAGGCTTACGAAATCTGCCCATTTTATCTCGGTCAACACAAATTATAACACCAAGAAGTATGCTGAATTGTACATCTCACGGATTCTGTGCTTACACGGCGTCCCCCACACTATTATCTTGGATCGGGGCACTTTATTTGTGTCTCATTTTTTGGAGAAGTTTCATGCAGCATTAGGTATGAAACTGATCCGTAGTTCAGCATACCACCCGCAAACAGATTGGCTAACCGAGTGGGTAAACAAAATCCTGGAGGATATGCACGAGCTTGTGCTATCAACCACAGTAAGAATTGGGATGATCACTTACCGTTAGCCGAGTTATCGTACAATAACGGGTACCAAATCAGCATAAAGATGGCGCCCTGCGAGGCGCTATACGGAAGAAAATGCTGCACACAGCTGAATTGGTGTGAGTCTGGCGAAAGGGTCACCTTCGGGATTGATCTTGTCAATGATGTGGAAGAAAAAGTTTGGCTTATTTAGTAGACCTTAAAAGCCGCTCAGTCCCAACAAAAGCAATATGCGGACCGCAGAAGACACCCTCTACAATTTGAGGTTGGGGATCATGTGCTACGTGTGTCTCCAATGAATGGTGTGAACAGATTCGGGGTCAGAGGAAAGTTGGCAACCCGATTCATCGGTCCATTCAAGGTTTTGGAAAGATGTGGATCCGTTGCATACAGGCTGGAATTACAAGACAACACTCTCCGGTGTGCACGACAACTTCCACATTTCTCAGATGAGGAAGTGCCTCAAGTTTTCAAACTCCGTTCAGCTGGGAGATATCAACTGAAACCGGATCTCACGTATCGGGAGGAACCGGTTCAGATCATCAACGAAAAGGCCCGAACCACACACAGCCGAACGTTGTAGTTCTATAAAGTTTTATGGAGTAATCACTCCGAGGATGAAGCAACATGGGAGAGCGAAGGATTTCTTCGCGCCAACTATCCGGATTTTTTAACGTCGCACATCCGGTAATTTTCCACCATCCTCTCTCAATTTTACCTTATGATCTTGGGATGAGATTCTTTTATGGGGGGAGGAATGTAAGGGCCCAAATTTTTCACTTGCTAAAAGTGTTCGTCACACACACACACACACACACTCCTCAGCTCATTTGTGGTAAACACATTAACACATTTGAAGAGCAAGTAACCACCATCAATAGATAATTAGAAGATGAATTCAAAAAATGCAAAAGTAGTATTTCCCACATGCTTCATATAAAGGCTGAGCACACTATTAACTCCTGAAATTTGTTAGGAATGCTCATGCCAATTTTCACACAAATTCAAACCTCTTTGAGGTACTTTTGGATACAATCATTAAAACGCTAGTTTGAACTTCAATTCAAATTCAAACTCCTTTCATCACATGAATTCAAAAGAGGGATTCATATTCATACTCAGCACATTTTTATAAGCTCATCCACAAATTTTCATCCCATTCGGGATTGATCTTGACATGAGCTATTTTGGATCTAATTCAAACCAAATTTAAATTTCAGATTCACAATTGCTCCAAATTCATCCAAACCATTTCTCACTTTGAATTATTCAAATTCAAATGGTCATTGGTGGTTTGATCAAAGTGCCAAGGGTATTAGGGTCCCTAATATTTAGAGCAGTAGGAAATTCAATGTTGTGGGACAAAATTTGGAAATGGGACCCACTAGTCAGTGAAACAATAGCAAACCAAATCACTCGGTTTCTTGCATGCGCGGCCGAAGGCGCCACGGTGAGGTCGGCTCAACCAGCAGCTGCCTGCCTCCTTGAGCCACCGAGCAGCTTCCCAGCTCCCTTATCTTCACTCCTGGACACACACAGGACCGTTTCATCGGACTCCCTACGCCCTCTCGCACAGAAACGTCGTCAAAAACTCGCCGCTCACCCGAGCTCTCTGCTCTACCGTCGACCGGCCGAACCAGAGTGTTGCGCATCGAGCTGAGGCCACAAAAGAGTTCGCTGACCACCTTTCGACATCCTCGCACTGATTCCAGCTCGTGATTGGCTTCCTCTGAGCCGTGCCACCGCCATCTTCTTCCTCAACCCCGAGTGAAGTGGCCGGTGGAAGTTTGCATCGTCCGGCCGAATCACGCCCATTCAAGATCGAACAATCGATCACAGAGTGTAGGATCTAAGTACACGTGTAAAGCTACCAGAGGGGGGTGAATGGTAGATTTAAACTTTTCAGCGGAAGCAACAAAACACCCCTCAGCAGAAAACCGATCTGTTAAAGAAACTGTGTGTGCAACTAATCTAAACGTGTTCATGTAAGGGCCTCAGTTTTGACACATGTTTGAAGTGTCATCACCACACACACACCTCATTTGAAGCAAGTTGATAAACACATTTGAAGAGCAAGTAACCACCATGAACATGCTCATTAGAGAATAAACTCACATGTTGCAAAAAGTGGTATTTCCCCACATGTGATATACAGGGGCTGGGCATATGAAAACTCCTACATGGTACGAGGAATGTCCATGCCAAGTTTCACCCAAATTCAAAACCTTTTTGAGGTCATTTTGGGTGTAGCTAGAAAGAGGGCAGTTTGAAACTACATTCAAATTCAAACTGTTTTTATCCCATGAATTCAAAAGTGGGAGACATATTCTTAGTCAGCATATTTTTGTGAGCTCACACTCCAATTTTAACTCCATTTGGAGTTGATCTTGACATGAGCTAAGTGGGGCAAATTCAAACTTTATTTGAATTTCAAACTGAACATGTGCTGAAATTTATCCAAACCAAAACCAATTTGAATTCTAACCAATTCAAATGGCTCATGTGTTAATAATTTGAATCACCATGGGCATTTTGGGGCTTACTGTTTACAACAGTGATGAGGAGTTAATTTCAGAGGTTAAACTTGAGTGTGGGACCCACATGTCATAGAGATAAGGGGGGAGAATTGCACCCAAAGTCACAGCCTCGGTGGGAAATTCCACCGAGCAGCTGCCGGTTCAACGTCAGCGAGAGCTGGCCATGCGCCACCGAGGAGGAGCAGCGCCACCAGCTGCTTCCTGCTTCCACACGCTAGCCCAGGGTCGGTCCGGGGTCCTCCTAAGGCGTTCCACCACGGCGATCATCGCTCATTTCCCTCTCCTCAGTGCACACCGAGTTCCCCGGCTTCCGCCTCTCTGCTCGATCGGGAAACCGCGAAAACATCGCGCCTCCTCCTTCCCCGAGCTGCTAGGAAGCACCCTGAGCTCGAGCACCACTTTCCCGACGCCTAAACCACCGGGTTTTGGCTTCTGTTCCCGTGATCAACGACGACCGCCGTGACTGAGCTGAAGAACGGCGATCGGTCTCTCGTGGGCAGCACACCACAGCCACTTTCACAGCCGAGCAAGGGCAGAAAATGAAGCGCACGGACTTCACGCTGCTTCCACCTGAAGCTCAAGCCACGCCGTGCACCCTCGCCGGTGAATTCCTAGAATTTGCTCCGGCGACCTCAGCCCAAGCTTCCGGTACAGTTCTATAAAATTTTCCTTCTCTGTCCCTCCTTGAGTCATCAAATTTTGCACACATATGCTGGATTAGCCGGCGATCAAATCTCCTTTAGCATCCATCGCATGAGAACGCCTCAGAGCGGCGGGATTTAAGCTCTATTCAGAGTGTCCGCCGCGGAACCATTCGGTCACACGGTGAAACCGTATTTACGGTGACTTCCGAGCTACTCTGAGGTCATGTCAAGCTTCCTAGAGCTGCGCTGGTGATGTAGAGCCCATCGGAGCAAGCGATGGTGGGCTAGGGACCTCGGACAACGGTGCCGAACCACAGCAGTAGCCGCCGCACGTCGCGGAGCTGGCTCTGGCCACCGACGTCCCAAACAGAGCCCACCAACGTGTTCCTCGATGCCCTGAACCCTCTGGCGGCGAGTCTATGGCTGGGCGGCGGCCGGGAACGCCGGTCCGGTGAGCTCCGGGTCTGCTCCGGCGAGGGGAGGCGGCGCGGGCACGAGGGCGCGTCGGGAGGAAGACGAAGCCGGCTGGCCCACGCGTCGGCGACTAAAATTTAAATCAGGATCGGGTGCGGCTGGGATCTGTTGTGCTGGCGTGCAGGAACCCCGCAGACCACGGTGTGCCAACGCATCAGTGCGCAACACGTGTCCCCGTGGCCCACCCACGAGTTTAAACTTTTCCCCGATTTTCAGATTTTATTCAAACTTCAAATCCTCATAACTTGAGCTAGAAAGCTCCAAATCAAGTGAACCAAATTTTGTTGGATTCAGCTCTTTGAGCACTTTCCAGCAAATCAAGTTTCACTTCATGAAAATCTTTAATTCTCCAGAATTAATTCCTCAAAATTTAAACTGTTTGGAATTTTAACTGGAGAATCCCTTGGAGGAAAATGCTGAAATTTTTCTGGGACGTTCACCAAAATATCCCTGAAATACCAAAAAACTTTTAGGTCCATTTGAGCTCATTTGATCCACCTAATGGTGTGATTAGTGAAACTGTTCCAAAGAAAATAGAAAATGTTCAGAAACATTTTCAGAATTTTCCCTGAAATTGTTTAGCTCATATCTTTAGCTAGAAACCTTCAAATTAAGTGAGACCAACTCCATTAGAACCCTCTGAAAATCTAGTTTTCAGAAAGTCATAGTTTGTTTCATGAAAATCCTTAGAACACCCTATAAGTCTTCAATTAAGGTCAAGTACATAATTAATTGTGGAGGGCTCAAATGAGCTCTGCTGCAACTAAAACTTGACCAAATCTCTGTTTAGGTTGTAACCAAGCCACAGTAAAAGTTTCACGGTCATTGGGTCTATCTAGTAAGAGTTATAGACTTCACAATTTTAAATTCAATCAAATGCATTTAAATTAATACATATCCTTGTATATCATGTAGTCGCTAAGGTCGAGGAGGAACCCGAAGTCCTAGACTTCGTTACTCTGGAGGAGCAGCTAGCCTACGACCAAGAGTAGCAAGGAAAGCCCCAGTTTGCATTAACCTTTTTACAAAGTTTTATTGTTTTGAGCACTTACTTGAGTATCATTATTTCTTGCTCTAGAGTCTTGTTTGAAAATCCAAATGCATAGCCAAGAAAGCCATGGGTTGGGATTAGGATTGAAAACTCCATTAGCTACTGCAATTCTAAGATAGAGTAGGATTCGGTACAAGTCGAGTAGTTGGAACTACTCGCGAGCATAGGCTAGAGGCACTCGACTCGGGTAGAGATAGCACATGATAGACATGGCAAGAAAAATGAGACCGAGCGGAGAGTAAGGGAAGCAGGACTTTGGGGCCTGTGTACTATAGCTCCGCTTGTGTCGATTGAGAACCGAGCCATGTGCGGGCCTGTTGAACAAGCTAGAACAGTACCGAAGACCTACAGGCTATATGGGAACCGGGAAACCGATGTAACTCGGGTAGCTGTGTATTGAGGCATTGCCCGTCGTTCAGAGGGTAGACTGAGAGCTTGAGGTGTAAATCGGCTGGCGGCACTGAGATGCGCGTGCAGAGACCTCTTGGTCGGGACGATGGGACCGGTTCAATATTTGGCTGACGGGCGAAAGGTGGTTGCGTACGGCGTCCGTGATGGTTGCTGTAGGCAACATCGAGTACGGGCGTACGTGACGGGTTATTCGGGTAACCCTGCAGGTGTAAATCGATTATAATCGCCGTCCCTCGCGGTCAGTGAGTACCACTTGTTCACCGTACCGTGACGTAGAAAGAACAGGCTAGTTACAAGTTAAAATGTTGCTGATTGAAAGATGGACTTTGATTGTTAATGATTTGTTGTAGTTTCGAGCTAACTAAAGTTCTTTTCAACTTTGGGCAAAGTACATGAGAGAAATGCGTTTCTTGTTTGATTGCGGCTCTCTCATGTGCCTTAGCGTAAGGTTCTCCACAACCTACTGCTAAAACTTGAAAGTAAGGTTCCACTAATTAGGCGAGTCCTTGCAACTGCTTTTATCCCCTGTACCTATCACCCTCATGTAGAAGTTCCATAATTAAGAGAGACGGGTCAGTCTTGCTGAGCCTTCGTGCTCACTGCTTGTGTTTGAAGCTTTTGCAGGGTTCTATGAGGAAGGGACTCCCGAAGAGGAGGCGGAACCCAAAGAGGGGAATCCCGTCGAGTGGGAGTCGTGCATGGCGCCGTGTTAGTGTGCGTGCGTGCTAGCAAGGACACGTTCACGGGATGAACGTGAACTTGATGCGTAGTCTACGCCCGTGAGTGTAGACTGGACATATTTTTGCTGTAAAAATGTTCATAAACCAGTTTATGTAATAAAATGTTCGCTTCCGCTGTGTACCTTTGATGTGTGTTATCAGGTGCTGTGCAACGCAGCACCCCTCAGCGTGATCCTGGCTCGACAAGACCTTGGGGTCGTGTCAGCGCTGGTATCAGAGCTCGCTTGAGGTTTAACGCACTAAAAAGGTCATATTTTTCAAATATCCAGTGAGGAACGAGTTAGTAGCCCATATAAGGATGTTATTAGTGTATAGAAAGTGGCATACTAACCTATTTGTCTATGTCGGAAAATCGTGCATCTCGGGACACGTTATGTCTTGGGGGGTGCACGTAAGCGCTGTCCACCAGTGCGCACAAGCTGAAGGGTGGAGCCCCACAGGTGGCAGGTAACCCGACCCGCTTTGGTATCCTCTACGACTCTTCATGTCGTTTGGGGTATTCGAGCAACGTCTGTCCCCGGTGTGCGTGGTGCAATTTTGGAGACCCCGTCACGTGGTCTGAAACGTGAACACGTAACTCAAGGCGTGTTTGGCTTGAGAACATCCTGGCGAGTGATGACGGCCGGTTGTACGGACTGTATGGATACCGGGCTCGGTGTGCAACCGAGTCTGACGATTGTTTGAGTTTATGCAGGTAGTCTAACCATGAAACAGTAGACGTGTAGCATCCGTGTGTGAGTGACATTCAGTGCCACTGAATTAACGAAGCCGGCTAAGTCCGGTATAGGTTTTTCTTTGTGAGGACGTAGTACAGACATGATCTGGTGACGCATCGACGTCACACCCCACTAAATGAACAACTTCATTGTAAAACTTGAAAGTTTTGACCTGGAGCATTAAAACTTTGCGGTAACCTCTTCCCTTAATCAGGATATTCAAAGTTAACAAGTTTTCAACTTATAGATTGCTAAGGACAGAGCACTCTGTTTTCAGCTGAATTTAGGCTTAAGTTAATCAGAGGTTAGAGGTTGAGTTCTTTCGAGGTTGGGGGTCATATGATACATTTTTGGAAATCATTGGAAGAGCTTCACAACTTTTCTGTTGAGGTCCAGAGGTGTTTCATCCCTTAACCAATCGAAAAATGCAGTAGAGTTAAAACTGTCCAGAAAACAGGGCAGAGCAAAGACTCTCTGTAAACTCTATGTAAATTGAGCATAACTTCCTGCATAAAAATCTAAAAATAGAAAATGATGTAGTTCTGGAAAGCCTGTGAGATGGGTTACAACTTTGTAACAGAAAGATTTGTCAGATTGGGGGCAGAATTAACTGGAATTCTTGGATCAATCCAGTACCTAAAGCAGGGAGGTGCTGTCCAATTTTCTCTAGAAATTCTGTTAACTTTGACATCTCATAACTTTTGAACCAGGACAGATCTTAGGCCAAGCAAATACTTTATGGAAATCTATTGAAGTTATCTTTAACTTTTAAGTTGAGCTACAGAATTGGTTTTGCCGTTCGCATGGCCTAAATCAGGTTGAAATGGAAACTGGTCAGGGCTGTCATGTTGAACAGCAGATCAGCAGTCAAATTTGTTTAAATTTGAACTATGTTTCCAAGTTTATGGGTTTAATAACATGTTTTATGTTATAACTCAATGGTTTACTGTTTAAATAAATATTTGACATTTCTCAAATATATTTTTACAGATGACAGCAGACAAACAGTTGGAGAACGGGTGGGTGGTATCTCACTGTTCTCACCGCAGCGGCTATCCGGAAGCATTGTGGCAAATGCTTCAATATTTCTGGTACGACCAAATGCTGCAGTACTTCGCCAAGGAAGAAGGCGAGGAGGGGAACACGATATGGACAATCCATTTTGAAGTCCCTGCAGGACCTACGCACCCGGTTGGGTGCCGTTCACCGTCACGGTGAGAGGTAGACAACCGGAAGGGATGTGGCAAGTGGCAGCCCGTGACACCATGTCACGTTTCTGCGAACTACACGTGAAGGCTATGGAGGGCACTCCATACGCGCTCATTCCGGTGGAGGGACAGGCTCATCATGTGTGGGAAGGGAGGTACCGGGAGGCAACAGACCCGAGTTGCCCAAGGTACAACCCCGTGGAGGCAAACCTCAGCCTCCAGATGAGGGCGGGAAACGCCGTGATGGACAGCCAAGCTGTTCATATGGAGCATCGCGCCGCAAAGCAGCAGAGAAGGAGGTGGTCCTTCTCAGAAATTTCGGATGGTGAATCGCCCACCATCAGGTCCCAGCTGGCAGCCACCACAAAGGCCGATGCCGTTCCGTAGTCGGCCGTACTCTTCACCGGCATTCAGGCCGGCACTGCCAGTACCACCTCCGCAATAACAACAGCAGCAGCGGGCGATGCCGCGTGCGTATGCACCTCAGCAGCGCATGCCGGGCTTTCGTCTCCCGAGCACCACACCAGCAGCGGCCACATGTTACAAGTGTGGTCGTCCAGGACACTTCGCCAGCAGTTGCCCGGAGAGGCAAGGCGACGGAGTTGCACCGCAGTTTCCAGGGAGGAATCAACCCCGGAACCCAACTAATGCGTGGCGGGCAAACCCTAGGCCCGACACTGTCCACCAGCTTGCCATAGAGGACGTGCCGGAGAGTGAGCCAATCCTTGCGGGTATGTTCCAACTCCACCAGCATCCCGCCATAGTATTATTTGATTCAGGCGCCACGCATAGCTTCATTAGCCAAGCTTTCATTAATAATATAGCTTGCAAATACTACCTACCGATAGTCCTTATGTGATCTGTTCACCAGGTGGGAAAATTTCAGCAAGCATGATGGTCCCAAAAGCGCCATTGTGCTTAGAGGGTAGAGTCTACCCTACGTCTCTCATAATCTTAGAGGGACAAAAGGTCGATGTCATTCTAGGGATGTCGTGGTTAACCCGCCACGGCGCTGTTTTAGACACCGTCCTCCGAGTTGTGCACTTAAACTCAGAAGTGCACGAATCTCACTCCTTATTTCTGGACAGTCCAGAAATAAAACTTCCAAGTGTCTATCAAGCCACAACCATCAGATTGGAAGATATTCTAGTGGTCCGCGAGTTCCCTGACGTATTTCCGGATGATTTGCCGGGGATGCCGCCCGATAGAGAGGTGGAGTTCAAGATTGAACTTGCACCGGGAACCATGCCAATATACCGAAGGCCTTACAAGATGGCACCCAAGGAATTGGCTGAGCTGAAGACTCAACTAACGGACCTCTTGGAGAAGGGTTTTATTAGGCCGAGCTCCTCACCATGGGGCTGTTCGGCATTGTTCGTGAAGAAGAAAGACGAGACGTTGCGGCTTTGCGTGGACTATCGTCCATTAAATGCTGTAACCATCAAGAACAAGTACCCGTTGCCACGGGTCGACATGTCGTTTGATCAGTTGGTCGAAGCAAAGATCTTTTCCAAGATGGACTTAAGATCCGGGTACCATCAGATTAAGATAAGGGCTGAGGATATTCCGAAGACAGCTTTCTCGACGAGGTACGGACTTTATGAGTACCTGGTCATGTCCTTCGGCCTCACCAATGCTCCAGCTCACTTCATGTACTTGATGAACTCGGTATTCATGCCGGAGCTGGACAAGTTTGTCGTGGTCTTCATCGACGACATACTGGTATATTCCAAGTCAGAGGAAGATCACAAGAAACATCTGCATATAGTCTTGCAACGGCTGCAGGATCACAAGCTATACGTGAAATTCAGCAAGTGTGAATTCTGGATATTGCAAGTGCCTTTCCTCGGGCATATCATCTCAGCGGAGGGTATCGCAGTAGACCCGAGCAAGATCACTCAAGTGCTGAATTGGAAATCCCCGAGAACGGTTCACGAGGTACAGAGTTTCCTCGGACTCGCGGGATATTATCGGAGGTTCATTCCAAACTTCACGAGGATTGCCAAGCCGATGACGGAGCTGCTGAAGAAGGCTACCAAATATGTTTGGAGGCCGGCATGTGAAGCACCATTCAAGGCTTTAGTGAAGCACCTAACAGAAGCACCGGTTTTGGCGCAGCCAGACACAACAAAACCGTTTGATGTATACTGCGATGCATCCGTCATTGGGCTGGGATGTGTGCTGATGCAAGACCGAAGAGTGGTCGCGTATGGATCACGGCAGCTTAGAAACCATGAGCAAAATTATCCAACTCACGACTTGGAGCTCGCTGCCGTGGTACTCGCACTCAAGATGTGGAGGCACTACCTACTCGGTAACCTCGTACATCTATATACCGGCCACAAAAGCCTCAAGTACATATTCACTCAGAAGGAGCTGAACATGAGGCAGCGAAGATGGTTAGAATTGATAAAGGATTACAAAATAGAGATCAATTATCATCCGGGCAAGGCAAATGTAGTGGCAGATGCGCTGAGCCGCAAGTCACACGTCAACAATCTGACCATCACACCGTTGGAAGAGAGAGAACCACCACTACATGTGACTCCATATGGAGCTCTCTACAACCTAGCTTTGATCCCCACCATCCGTGAAGAGATAGCGGCAGCTCAGAAACATGATAAGGGCATGTCGCATTTGTGGAGACGTGTAGACAGTGGGGAGCTTAAATGTTTCCGGAAGGACGGAGACGGCGTCCTATGGTTCAAGGACCGGATCGTCGTACCCCGTAACCCGGAGCTACGGAAGAGAATTTTGGATGAGGCTCACTTATCAAAATTTTCTATTCACCCTGGCAGCAACAAAATGTATCAAGAACTCAGAAGCAAGTTTTGGTGGACACGGATGAAGCGGGAGATCAGAAAGTACGTGTCCGAGTGTGATACAAGTCGAAGGGTGAAGGCAGATCATATGCGGAAACCGGGACTGCTACAACCACTGGGCGTTCCTTCCTGGGTGTGGGAGGATGTGAGCATGGATTTCATCGTCGGTTTACCCACCACCTTTCAGAAACATGATTTTGTGTGGGTAATCGTCGACCGACTCACCAAAGTTGCCCATTTCATCCCGGTCAACACCAACTACAACGCCAAGAAGTACGCTGAACTGTACAGCTCACGGATCCTATGCTTGTACGGCGTACCCCGTACCATCATATCGGATCGGGGCACTTTATTTGTGTCCCATTTTTGGGAGCAACTGCATGCTGCATTGGGGACACAGCTGATCCGTAGTTCAGCGTACCACCCGCAGACGGATGGGCAAACCGAGCGGGTAAATCAGATCTTAAAAGACATGCTACGAGCTTGCGCTATCAACCACAGCAAGAATTGGGATGATAACTTGCCATTAGCCGAGTTCTCGTACAACAATGGGTACCAAGACAGCATAAAAATGGCGCCCTACGTGGCGCTGTACGGAAGAAAATGCCGCACACCATTGAACTGGTGTGAGTCCGGCGAGAGAGTTACCTTCGGGATTGACCTTGTCAACAACGTGGAAGAAAAGGTTCGACTGATTCAAGCGAACCTAAAAGCCGCCCAATCCTGTCAGAAACAGTAAGCGGACCGGAGAAGACGCCCATTACAATTCAAAGTCGGGGATCACGTATATCTACGTGTATCCCCAATGAAGGGCGTAAACAGATTTGGGGTGAAAGGAAAGTTGGCACCATGATTCATCGGTCCAATCCAAATTACTGAAAGATGTGGATCAGTGGCATACCGGCTAAAATTACCAGAAGCATTATCCGGTGTGCACGACGTCTTTCACATTTCCCAGCTGAGGAAGTGTCTCAACCTATCTACTACCGTTCAGCTGGAGGACATTGAATCACTGCAACTGGATCTCACCTATCGGGAGGAACCGGTTCAGATTATTGATGAAAAGGCCCGAACCACACGCAACCGTACGTTGTGGTTCTACAAGGTTCTATGGAATAATCACTCCTTGGACGAAGCGACATGGGAGAGAGAAGGATTTCTTCGCGCTAACTACCCCGACATTTTCACGTCGCATATCCGGAAATTTTCCACCGTCATCTCTCTCATTTTCACCTTATAATCTCGGGACGAGATTCTTTTAAGGGGGGAGGAATGTAAGGGCCTCAGTTTTGACACATGTTTGAAGTTTCATCACCACACACACACACACCTCATTTGAAGCAAGTTGATAAACACATTTGAAGAGAAAGTAACCACCATCAACATGCTCATTAGAGAATAAACTCACATGTTGCAAGAGTGGTATTTCCCCACATGTGATATACAGGGGCTGGGCATATGAAAACTCCTACATGGTACTAGGAATGTCCATGCCAAGTTTCACCCAAATTCAAAACCTTTTTGAGGTCATTTTGGGTGTAGCTAGAAAGAGGGCAGTTTGAAACTACATTCAAATTCAAACTGTTTTTATCCCATGAATTCAAAAGTGGGAGACATATTCTTACTCAGCACATTTTTGTGGGCTCACACTCCAATTTTCACTCCATTTGGAGTTGATCTTGACATGAGCTAAGTGGGGCAAATTCAAACTTTATTTGAATTTCAAACTGAACATGTGCTGAAATTTATCCAAACCAAAACCAATTTAAATTCTAGCCAATTCAAATGGCTCATGGGTGAATAATTTGAATCACCATGGGCATTTTGGGGCTTACTGTTTACAACAGTGATGAGGAGTTAATTTCAGATGTTAAACTTGAGTGTGGGACCCACATGTCATAGAGATAAGGGGGGAGACTTGCACCCAAAGTCACAGCCTCGGTGGGAAATTCCACCGAGCAGCTGCCGGTTCAACGTCACCGAGAGCTGGCCGTGCGCCACCGAGGAGGAGCAGCGCCACCAGCTGCTTCCCGCTTGCACACGCAAGCCCAGGGTCGGTCCAGGGTTCTCTTAAGGCGTTCCACCGCGGCGATCATCGCTCATTTCCCTCTCCTCAGTGCACACCGAGTTCCCCGGCTTCCGCCTCTCTGCTCGATCAGGAAACCGCGAAAACATCGCGCCTCCTCCTTCCCCGAGCTGCTAGGCAGCACCCTGAGCTCGAACACCACTTTCTCGACGCCTAAACCACCGGGTTTTGGCTTCTGTTCCCGTGATCAACGATGACCGCCGTGACTGAGCTGAAGAACGGCGATCGGTCTCACGTGGGCAGCACACCACAGCCACTTTCACAGCCGAGCAAGGGCAGAAAAAGGAGCGCACGGACTCCACGCTGCTTCGACCTGAAGCTCAAGCCACGCCGTGCACCCTCGCCGGCGAATTCTGAGAATTTGCTCCGGCGACCTCAGCCCAAGCTTCCGGTACAGTTATTTAAAATTATCCTTCTCTGTCCCTCCTTGAGTCATCAAATTTTTCACACATATGCTGGATTAGCCGGCGATCAAATCTCCTTTAGCATCCATCGCATGAGACCGCCTCGGAGCGGCGGGATTTAAGTTCTATTCGGAGTGTCCGCCGCGGAACCATTCGGTCGCACGGTGAAACCGTATTTACGGTGACTTCCGAGCTACTCCGAGGTCATGTCGAGCTTCCTAGAGCTGCGCTGGTGATTTAGAGCCCATCGGCGCAATCGATGGCGGGCTAGACACCTCAGACAACGGTGCCGAACCACAGCAGTAGCCGCCGCACGTCGCGGAGCTGGTTCTGGCCACCGACGTCCCAAACAGAGCCCACCAACGTGTTCCTCGATGCCCTAAACCCTCTGGCGGCAAGTCTCTGGCTGGGCGGCGGCCTGGAACGCCGGTCCGGCGAGCTCCGGGTCTGCTCCGGTGAGGGGAGGCGGTGCGGGCACGAGGGCGCGTCGGGAGGAAGACGAAGCCGGCTGGCCCACGCGTCAGCGACTTAAAAATTTAAATCGGGATCGGGTGCGGCTGGGATCTGTTGTGCTGGCGCGCAGGAACCCCGCAGACCAAGGTGTGGCGACGCATCAGTGCGCAACTCGTGTCCACGTGGCCCACCCGCGAGTTTAAACTTTGCCCCGATTTTCATATTTCATTCAAACTTCAAATCCTCATAAGTTGAGCTAGAAAACTCCAAATCGAGTGAACCAAATTTTGTCGGATTCAGCTCTTTGAGCACTTTCCAGCAAATCAAGTATCATTTCATGAAAATCTTTAATTCTCCAGAATTAATTCCTCAAAATTTAAACTGTTTGGAATTGTAAATGGAGAATCCCTTGGAGGAAAATGCTGAAATATTGCTGGGATGTTCACCAAAATATCCCTGAACTACCATAAAAATTTCAGGTCCATTTGAGCTCATTTGATCCGCCTAATGGTGTGATTAGTAAAACTGTTCCAGGGAAAATAGAAAATGTTCAGAAACATTTTCAGAATTTTCCCTGAAATTGTTTAGCTCATATCTTTAGCTAGAGACCTTCAAATTAAGTGAAACCAACTCCATTAGAACCCTCTGAAAATCTAGTTTTCAGAAAGTCATAGTTTGTTTCATAAAAATCCTTATAACACCCTAAAAGCCTTCAATTAAGGTCAAGAACATAATTAATTGTGGAGGGCTCAAATGAGCTTTGCTGCAACTAAAACTTGACCAAATCTCTGTTTAGGTTGTAACCAAGCCACAGTAAAAGTTTCACAGTCATTGGGTCTGTCTAGTAAGAGTTATAGACTTCATAAGTTTAAAATCAATCAAATGCATTTAAATTAATACATATCCTTGCATATCATGTAGTCGCTAAGGTCGAGGAGGAACCCGAAGTCCTAGACTTCATTACTCCAGAGGAGCAGCTAGCCTACAACCAAGAGCAGCAAGGCAAGCCCCGGTTTGCATGAACCTTTTTACAAAGTTTTCTTGTTTTGAGCACTTAACTTGAGTATCATTATTTCTTGCTCTAGAGTCTTGTTTGAAAATCCAAATGCATAGCCAAGAAAGCCATGGGTTGGGATTAGGATTCAAAACACTGTTAGCTACTGCAGTGCTAAGATAGTGTAGGATTCGGTACAAGTCGTGTAGTTGGAACTACTCGCGAGCATAGGCTAGAGGCACTCGACTCGAGTAGAGATAGCACATGATACACATGGCAAGAAAAATGAGACCGAGCGGAGAGTAAGGGCAGCAGGACTTTGGGGCCTGTGTGCTATAACTCCGCCTTGTGTTGATTGAGCACTGAGCCGTGTGCGGGCCTGTTGAACAAGCTAGAACAGTACCGAAGACCTACCGGCTATATGGGAACCGGGAAACCGATGTAACTCGGGTAGCTGGGTATTGAGGCATTGCCCGTCGTTCAGAGGGTAGGTTGAGAGCTTGAGGTGTAAATCGGCTGGCGGCACTGAGATGCGCGTGCAGAGACCTCGTTCTCGGGACGATGGGACCGGTTCAATATTTGGCTGACGGGCGAAAGGTGGTTGCGTACGGCGTCCGTGATGGTTGCTGTAGGCAACATCGAGTACGGGCGTACGTGACGGGTTATTCGGGTAACCCTACAGGTTTAAATCGATTATAATCGCCGTCCCTCGCGGTCAGTAAGTACCACTTGTTCACTGTACCATGACATAGAAAGAACAGGCTAGTTACATGTTAAAATGTTGCTGATTGAAAGATGGACTTTGATTGTTAATGATTTGTTGTAGTTTCGAGCTAACTAAAGTTCTTTTCAACTTTGGGCAAAGTAAATGAGAGAAATGTGTTTCTTGTTTGATTGCGGCTCTCTCATGTGCCTTAGTGTAAGGTTCTCCACAACTTACTGCTAAAAATTGAAAGTAAGGTTCCACTAATTAGGCGAGTCCTTGCAACTGCTTTTATCCCCTGTACCTATCACCCTCATGTAGAAGTTCCATGATTAGGAGAGACGGGTCAGTCTTGCTGAGCCTTCGTGCTCACTGCTTGTGTTTGAAGCTTTTGCAGGGTTCTATGATGAAGGGACTCCCAAAGAAGAGGCGGAACCCCAGGAGGGGAATCCCGTCGAGTGGGAGTCGTGCATGCCGCCGTGTTAGTGTGCGTGCGTGCTAGCAAGGACACGTTCACAGGCTGAACGTGAACTTGATGCATAGTCTACGCCCGTGAGTGTAGACTGGACATGTTTTTGCTGTAAAAATGTTCATAAACCAGTTTATGTAATAAAATGTTCGTTTCCGCTTTGTACCTTTGATGTGTGTTATCAGGTGCTGTGCAACGCAGCACCCCTCAGCGTGATCCTGGCTCGACAATACCTTGGGGTCATGTCAGTTCAACTGTGACAAAACTAGTATAGATTGTAGAGAATCAAGTCACGAAGACGTCACAACAAGAATCATGAAAATCCATTGAGAGAAACTCAAGTTACGATCGAAAGGTCGAACAAAGGTCAACCTGTCCTACGCGAGAAAAAACAGTTCTGGAATACTGCAAAGAAACTCGTGTACATCAGAAATCACAAATTCAATGACCATGACATTTTAAAAGATGATAGATAATCAAGTTGTGAAGACAACCCAAAAAGAATCACATCAATTGGATCTGTAAAACTCGAGTTATGATAAAACCACCGAAGCAAGGTAGTCCTGAACAGAAACTCGACATGAAAAACTTGTCTGGAACAAGTCGGACGAACAAGGCACAAAAGTTCCTTTAGAATACGAATTTTATTTATCAAAACACAAGAGGAACAGCCCCAAAGTCGTGTTCAATGAGCTCTGGCCTCCCTTGCTTATATAACCAGCTCTATGGCCAATCCAATTCAAACTAAGACTCCTACTCCTACTTGGATTCAAACTGTAACTTTCCAATACTGCTCAAGACTCTTCTATATGCAGATAGAAGCAATCTTAAGACTTCCAAACACCTTAGGAACGTCCCAAATATTCCTAAAACAACTAAAATTTGTGACCCACACGAAATCCTATCATAACCAACTCAAAACTTTCCATATTTGAGTCAAACACGACTCAGCCGCAGCCTGAGTCCATAACCTAGTTGGTTGGACCTTTCCGACCAATTCTTTATGTCCACATCTCTTCATCACGCCTTGGAACCATGCAGCCACGTCCATGCACTCCTTGCACACATGCAAACATCTTCCAACAACGTCCAAGATACCTTCATATGCATTGTTCTTGATTCAAACATATTGCGAACAACCTCCCGATCAACTCAACCACAATTCCTCCCGAACTTGGTTGTTGAACCTCATCTTCTCCCTAAGACTAGTTCAATGTATCCCGTCACCAGTCATGTCTTGAACTCAAGCAACATCTGCACATGAGTAAACAACCAATACTTCCTAGCACAAGTCCTCGACCTGATCCTCGTTAGTTCCGAAACTACAACATCTTACGTGAGCACCTCAAATAAGCATGTTGTAAACCATAGCAAAATGATATCAGCCATAACCACCAAAACACACCAAAAACATAGTAAAATAATACTAAGCAAACTTTCCATAAGAGTAAAGCAAGTTCGAAACATTGCAAGTTAAAAGCAGAACCATTGCAATCAAGCTCCGAACCTTACCGAAGCTAACCGGAACTTGAACCGGAGCTTACCAAAGCTAGTCAGACCCAGCGCCGGAGCTTACTAAAGCTTAGTCAGACATAAAACGGAACTTACCAAAGTTAGTTGGGCCTAGCACCGGAGCTAGCAAAAACAAGTCGGACCTAGCCAAAATAAGTTAGACCTAGACAAAGCAAGTCGGACCTTACGTCGGACCTTGCCGGAGCTACCAAAACAAGTCGGACCTAGAGTCGGATCTTGTTAAAAAGGTGTTTTGGTGGTATTCAAAACTTTTATCGTCAAAGCTAATGTATTCAGCACACATAAGTCTCACAATCTCCCCCTTGATGAATGCATTGGCAACACCACTTAAAATCCGAACATTGGCTTATTCACATGAAAAGTTTTGAAAACAATATCTACCCCTTTGTAAATCAGAAATAAAATGAGAAGAAGAACAAAAATACCAAAAATTCTCCCCCTGAGAAGAATCGTGTCAAAACACTTGTGAATGTGTGCAATGTGTGATCAATTTCTCCCCCTTTGACAATGTATTTTTTAGCAAGGTACAAAAGAGAAATTTTAATTTGTTATGAGCACATTATAACATATACATATAAAACAAAGCTCATCCAAATCATACTATCAAGTAACTTACACTATCACATCAATGAGATACATAAAGTAGTGTAAGCCATGCTAGAGATCAAGTGTATTTTTCAATTTAAGCAAGTCATGATGTCACAAACTTAACTATTTCAAGACCTGAAAACATGACACTTGTTGCTGCATTTTATTTATCATTTAAAGCACAAATTTTGATCTTATGACATTTGCAAGAGATTATATGCAGCATCAGTCTTATTCTAACCAACCAAGCCAAGCCTATGTCATTTGACAGTCAGAAGCTTAAGGACATGTGTTTTAGTCATACACAACTCCTTTCAAGTTCATATCTAAGTGCAATGATAAGCCATCTCAAAAGAAGAAGTGTGATGCATGCATATTATCTTGTTATTTTCTCATTTTTTTGTTTGAACATAAAAACTCAACATGTGAGTTGATTACTCGATTAATTATTTATGATTAAAAGCACTTGTGAGCATGCAACAAGTTCAAAACAGCAAGAAAGTTCGACCATGACCAGATTTAGTGTAAGTAATTATTCTAATTTCTAGACATGGTAAAAACTACAAAATGTATAACACGAGTAATGTAGTAAGAACTTTCAACATGAAAAAGGAATCACAAAGTTATATATGCATGAAATACTATGCTCATATTATTTTAATTTCAGATTCACACATAGACTTCCCAAGTTTCAAAATTCTCCCTCAATTTAAGCCATGAGGATGCATAACCCCTATTTCACTACGAATGTAACAAAAACGAGTGAAATCCAAAGGTTTTGTAAAAATGTCAGCCAATTGTTGTTCGGTATATATAGGGTGAAGCACAATGTTCCCTTTTTCGACATTATCACGGAGAAAGTGATACCTAATGTCAATGTGCTTAGTTCTCGAATGTTGCACGGGGTTTTTAGCAATGCAAATGGCACTAGTGTTATCACAAAACAGTGGAACACTATCTAGATCAACCCCATAGTTCTTAAGTGTTTGAACAATCCAAAGAATTTGTGAGCAAGCACTAGCAGCAGCTACATATTCAGATTCGGCTGTGGATTGTGCAACTGAACTTTGTTTTCTAGAGGACCAGGCGACAAGTGAATTACCAAGAAAATGACAAGCACCAGAAGTACTTTTCCTATCAATCCTACAACCCCCAAAATCAGCATCGGAAAAATCTTTCAAAGTAACGGTTGAGGAAGAAGGAAGAAAAATGCCAAATTCTTGAGTTCCATGTAAGTACCTGAGAATCCATTTGACGGCTTGAAAATGTGAAGCACGTGGGGAGGCTTGAAACCGTGCACAAAGACATACGCTGAATTGTATGTCCGGTCTTGATGCCGTGAGATACAAAAGTGATCCGATCATGCTTCTATATTCTTTTTTATCAACGAAATCACAATCTTCATCAAGTTCAAGTGTTATTGCTGTTCCCATTAGTGTCCGAAGAGGCTTGCTTTTGTCCATGTTGAAGCGCCTTAGGAGATCTTATGTATACTTTGTTTGATGCACAAAGGTACCCTCCTTGGTTTGCTTGATTTGCAGCCCCAAAAAGTACGTGAGTTCTCCCATCATACTAATCTCAAATTCTGAACTCATCATAGCTGAAAACTTGGACACAAGATCATGAGAAGCACAACCAAAGATAACATCATCCACATACACTTGAACGAACAATGAGTCATTGTCATGCTTAAGCACAAAAAGAGTTTTATCATCCTTGCCCATGGTAAACCCCTTTTCAAGTAAGAATGTTTTTAACCTATCATACCATGCTCTAGGGGCTTGTTTGAGACCGTGCAAGGCTTTGGACAGTTTGTAAACATGATTAGGAAAATTTGGATTTTCAAAACCAGGTGGTTGTTTGACATAAACCTCCTCATCTATGTAGCCATTAAGAAAAGCACTTTTAACATCCATTTGATATAGCTTAAAACCTTTAGATGCAGCAAAATCTAACAAAATTCTTATGGCTTCTAATCTAGCAACATGAGCAAAAGTTTCATCAAAATCTAGACCTTCAAATTGTGTGAAACCTTGAGCAACCAACCTAGCCTTATTCCTAACCACAACCCCATCCTCACTTTGTTTATTTTTAAACACCCATTTAGTTCCAATTAAAGTGTGATCTTGAGGTGGAGGTACAAGTTTCCAAACATTATTTCTTTCAAAATTTCCTAACTCTTCTTGCATGGCGATAATCCAAGATTCATTAGTGAGTGCGTGTGATATGTCTTTGGGTTCAAAAGAAGCAACAAAAGCAGAATGAGCATGAGAATTGGGGTCGAAAAACCTGGATCCTGTAACTCGTTCATGCAAGCTTCCAATAATTTGTTGTGGAGGATGACATTTGAGAATCCGGAGGGGAGTGGACACTTCAGAAGCTTCTTCTTCTTCATGTTCATCACAAATAGATGGGCTTGTGACGTGAGGAGGATCTGGACCAGCAATGGTGGTCGTCGGTGCTGGCTGTGAATCAAGATCAGGAGCTGGAACAATGTCCTTAGCTGCTGAATTTTCGGGCAGCAGCACCACTTCTTCCTCTTCTTCAACGAAAACACTCTCCCCCCGCGGATATGGATCCGGACCTGCAATATTTGAACTAGTACCTGGGCTAGCTTCATCAAAAGAAACCTCACAAGTCTCCACAATTTTGTTAGTATCAAGTAAAAGCACACGGTAGCCTCTAGTATGAGATGGATAACCAAGAAACATGCCATCAACAGATCTAGCTTCAAATTTATCAAGATTACCATGTTTCTTAACAAAGCATTTCCAACCAAATGTGGCGGACCGGAATCCGCTCATCCAGGATCGCAGAGGGTGGTGCCGCACGATGCGACACCCGATAGCACGCGTCACAAGGACACAATATATTACATGGGAAAAACAACTGAACTGTACAAACAGGTACAACCTTCAGTTACAAACTATTGTCTTTATTACACGGCGGAAGTTTCTTTTATACAACTCACGCCCGCCTATCTAGCAAAGCCGGTTGCCCAGCCCTAGGGCAACCCACACTAGCTGCACTTCTAAGCTCAGCGCGGCGTGTACGGCTCCCACTCAGCCGTGGTCCCCGACGGAGGGTAACCCTCGCCGGTGGACTCGTACTCCGAGTCCGTGGGTGGCTCATCACCTGAAAAACACTTAAGCAGCAACCGTGAGCACGAAGGCTCAACAAGACTTAACCGACTCACCTAAGCATGAAACTCTACATGAGGTGTACAAAGCACATAGAATAGTAACATTGCAGCAAATGGACACACCTATAAGTTCACCCTTAATTCATCTTTTAGCAACAAGTTAACAGTTTAGGAATCTGAAATTTAGTTAGCAGTATTTGGTGGCACACATGTCGCAATACAATTATATCAATCAGTAATATTGAATCATCATATTTCATACATTAGCCTACGTCACGATTCGGTGACCAAGTGGTACTCGTCACCGCGAAGGACGGCGAATCGACTCCATATACACCTGCAGGGAAACCCAAAGAGCACGTGACGTACGCCCACCCGTGGAGCTGCACAGCACGCTCACTCGATGTCGTACAGGACAACCTTTCACCCAACAGCCCAAACGTCGAAACGGTCGCACCGAAAACGAGCAGGAGGTTCCCCGCACGGAGCATCTCTCTATGCCCGTTGGCAGATTTCCATCTTGCTGCTCTTAGCCTACACCTATAAATCGGTGCGTTATGCCTCGACGCCCGGAGGTTTAAGTTACATCGGTTTATCGGGGCCCATATATCCGATATGCCTTCGGTACGTTCAAACTTGATCAGCGTGGGCCGCACACGGATCGGTTCTCAATCGACATGGACAGGGCTGTGCACACAAGACTCCCTCTTGCTGCGCCCTAGCCCCTGCCAAGTCTCATTTTCATTACTAAGGTGATCTCACATCACTCGAACAAACCTCGTGTGTCCCAAGCCTAACTCGCGAGTAGATTCCAACTACTCGACATGTACCGAAGTCTTATAAATCATTAAGCATAGCCTGTCTATTCGAGGTCTTAGACACTACCCTCACTCTTATGGAAAACATTCTGGTCATGCAAGTGGGGTTCCATTCATCCTACACCTAATGCACATACACACTTCACACTACGTATGTAAACAAAGTAAAGACTTTATAAAAGGCTTAATGCAAACTGGGGCTTGCCTTGTTGCTGCTGGTCAGGAGTTAGTTCTTCTTCCGGAAGTAGGAAGTCGAGTACCTCCGGAGCTTCCTCGCCTTCGGCGACTACACATTAATGAAATACTACATGTTAATGGATATGCACATAAGTTTATTGTAATGCTTCTGCTTTTAGTTCTAATAACAAGTTTTTTAACAACTGGAACTCTGTTCAAGAATTTAAAATGAAACTGGGGCTAGTGGTTTGGGTTTGGACCTAAGCACATGATTAAGTGCTAAGTGGTTATCCTCCTCTTCCACATTGATCACCTCAAGTGGTTAAACAGAGCAGAGGTGATCCAGAGCTCCAATGGAGCTTAGCATTTTTGTGTGAGTTCCTTGTCACAAGAAAACCCTCTGGACCAAAAATTAGCACTTTTCATTGAGTGGTTTGCTCAGAATAATTCTCTCAGCAAATAAGCAAAGAAGAATTAATTCTGAGGTAACGCCCCTGTTCATGCCCAACTTAATGAACTACAATTTGAATTATAGCTCCTAGAGTTTGCATGAATTTTCCTAGCATTTTTGGAGCTAAGATCTGCCCAGAACTGAATTTCCATGTTTTGGAAATTCTCTGAAAATGTTTCTGCATTCAAATGAACACAGCACTTTCAAATATGAATTGGCCCGGTCAAATGAACTCCAAATGGTCTGAAACCTTTACAGGGGCTCACTAACATCCTAAAGGATATTCTGGCAAAATTTGAGGATTTTTGGATGAACCAAACTCCCTCTAAAAGTCTTTTGCTGAAAAGCTTTAAATAATTTTCCAGAATTAATTAATGGGTTTCATACAAAGTGGGTTGTATATTTGGATAGAGCTATGCATGATGAATCCAACCCAATTTGAATCACTAAATTTGGAGCTTCCTAGCAAAAGTTATGGGGTTCTAAAGTTTGGGGAAATTCTGGAATTCGAATTAACCGGGAAAAGTTCAAATCCCTGACAGCGGGCCCGGCCCCCATGTGTCACCACCTCGGCTACATCACACAGAGCCACAGGACTGTTCTCCGTGTTGTCACAGATGATCCGGTGCCACAGAAAATCCCCACACTGTGTATTGAGCGACTGACGAGCGGGCCCGGCCGCATCGTCTTCTTCCTCGCGCCCGCCCCTTTTCCCGCGCCGCCCCCTCGCCGGCAGCTCACTGAAGCTCGTCGGACCCGGCTTCCCAGCCGTCTCTCAGCCGGAAACTCGCCGCCTGGGCCTAATTTCATGCACTGAACACGATGGCACCAACTGCTCCGGCCGGCGGTGGCCCTAACCAAGCCGGCGACGATGCAGCGGCTCTGGATCACTTCGTCTATGTCACCCGGCCAACTTAGCCCGCCAAAACCTCGGTGGAAGGGCTCTACAGAACCGGGGAATCTCAGGGAAGGTCGACAAGGCCATGCAATGGCTCGGGGAGAGCTCTAACCTAGCCGTCACCATGAGCCCGACCCTTCCCGCCATAACCGCGGTTGGAAAACCGGGAAATACACCGGCTACAGCCAAAATCAGGATAGGGTTGTGAAGTGAACTTGGGCGCCATCAAGTCTAGCTCCTGTGAGTGCAGTATTATGTGCTCTAAGCAAGTATACATCAGAAATTTGCGGTTTTCTTACCAGAAGGTGGCTCTGCTCCGTTCGGAGGGAAATCTCAAATTTCTCTGCTGATGATCCACGGTTGATCCTGAGCTTCGGGGGTGAGTTGCCTGGACGTCGTGCACTTCCAGAAATGGCCAAGCTTGGCCGTGACACGCCGCGGTTGGAGCTGTCCACGAGAGCACTTGCTCTCGGTCCTATGGCGGCCGCCAGGGAAACTGGTTTGCCTCGGTTTGTGGAGGCGGAACTCACGTAGAAATGGTGTGGGGATGTTGGAGGAGAGCCCGGGGTGTTGTTTGGTTGCTCAACCGAAGCTTTGCACGCGAGCTAGGGAGGCGATCGACCGAGCGGACGGTGTCGGCAGCTTGGGCTGTTTCTCGCGCGAGGGGAAAGGAACAGCGACGTTCTTCGGTACCGTGGGATAACAGAGGCACAGCAGTGGGGGCAAGGACGTAAGGCAGCTCTCCAGCGCACGGGAAATCCAGAGGAGGTGGCTGTCGGATGCCCCTCGGTGTCACCCGCAGAGGCGTCGGCTGCCCGAGTTACTTCGCGTGGGAGGTAATCAAACAGAGACCGTGTGCTTTACTGAAGACTTTTTGCAATTGTTTAGTTCCCCCAGTGACAAGTGGGTCCCACTAGTCAGTGCTCCCCCACCCCTCAAAAGATCTCCACAAACTTGGCAAGGGATGAATTCAAATGTTTGGGGTCTCAAACTGACCTACATTTGTATGGTTGGGAAAATTGCCCCCAAATTCAAATGTATATTTGAATTCTTTGCACATTTGGATCCTTTTTGGAAAAAATGGGTAGCAGACCTTTTCACATTTTATTGAAACTTTGCCTCCCCACTAATTTGGACCTAAGGAACCCAAATATGCACTTTGATTCTTGTGTTAGCTGCTGCAACCATGAGTTTGAATACAACAGTTTTGAATCACCATTATGTCCTCCCCTCATTTGAATTTTGAGTTGGACATTAGTTCAAATTCTGATTTTCAAATCCTCCCATTGCACTTGATTACTTCAACTCAGTGGTCTTAATCCAGCTAGGGTCCAACATGTGAATGACTCTAAGTTGGTTTTAGAATCACCTCTCATGTGTTATCACCTGTGTGGAGAGTTTGAACCATCATCCTTTTGATGGAGGTTCCTTGCTCTTCACAATATGTTCACAACATATCCACAACAAAACTGTGGTGTTGTGAGGTGATGAAAAGTTTTTGCAAGTCCCCTTTCTTGGGCTTTTACACCAAAGACCCTAAAGTGTGTGACACTAGGCCTATGTCCAAACCTGAGCTCATATGGTGTTTTACCTAGCTTAGCACGCAAGAAAACACGATTTGAGACATAACAAGCGGTTGCAATTATATCAGCCCAAAATTTCCTAGGAGTTTGATATTCATCAAGCATAATCCTAGCCATCTCAACTAAGGTTCTGTTCTTTCTCTCTACAACACCGTTTTGTTGAGGTACATATGGTGAAGAAAATTGATGATCTATTGCATTTTCAGCACGAAAGTGATCAAATCATTGATTTTTAAATTCGGTTCCATTATCACTTCTAATTGCTCTTAAAGATCCTGGGTGATCAATTGATAATCTAAGAAATAAAGTGTGACGCCCACAATTCTGTGGAATACCACGGAACCGAGAACTAATGCATATGTGTGCCCAGGATGTTCATCACACATACACATATGTTCCACAAACTGAATTTTAGAATATATATATCCACGAATAACAGAATTTATTACAATGTCTCATGAGTCTTGGACTCATGCTCACAGCGGAAGTCTTTATTTCTATGCAGCGGAAGTCTTTATTCTAATGCGGAAGCAATTTAACTAATACGGAAGCAATTCTAAGCAGTAAGGTCTTCATCTCTATCTCATCCCCACAGGCAAGATTGAGAACAGATCACACGCCTAATGCTCCATTTGGTCTTCATAGTAGTCTTCTCCTGCAGCTGATGATGAAATAATAATGCAAGTTTGAGTACAATGATATACGCAGCAAGTGCGGGAAAATATGATATGAAGCTCATAGCAAGGTAGGTATAAAAAGGCTCATCTGCAGAAAAGCAAAGTTATTTATCAAAAGCACGATAAAACAGCGACTTATCTTTAAGTGAATATAATCCCAACATGTATTAAAATACCAATCATACCTCCGTCATGTTCATAACCAGTCATCAATCAACCTCATTCTCGCTCACGAATACCTCCTCGTATTCGCTACCATTTCACCTCATAAAACATGTTCGTCTCCCACCGAGACCAACCTTGTTGTCATGACACAACAGTCATGCAACCCATCTTATCACCCGGACTCAAAAGTCCCAAAACCAAACCATAACCAAAAACCATCCAATGACCACATCCAATAATCATCCCAATAACCATCCCAACTAATCATGGCAGTTGGCCAGGCGCTCGTGACCGTAAGCTCGGCTAACATGATAGTTTTAAGAACCCTGTAGAGTTTGTACCTCTTTACCCACAAGTTTGTGATTTCGTCACC
The DNA here is from genome assembly GCA_030760725.1 of Neostapfia colusana. Taxonomy (NCBI): domain Eukaryota; kingdom Viridiplantae; phylum Streptophyta; class Magnoliopsida; order Poales; family Poaceae; genus Neostapfia; species Neostapfia colusana. The sequence goes on along the minus strand of JASWHV010000004.1, from coordinate 86,239,670 downwards.
CATCGGCGACTGCAGAACCTCCATTATACCAGTACACAACCGTCGGTGTATGGCCAAGAGATCACAAAATAGCCTTTACAAAGGGGTTACTAGAAGTATGGACTCACTAAGGTTTCACCGGCAGGCTAGAATCTCCAATTCTCCCACCCACGGGCCCCCTCTTATGCCATGCAGTTCCCAGGGCAGTCCTCACTCGACTCCCATTCCCCGCACCTTCCACAGTCCATAACACTCTAGCAACTTACCTAATTACTCAGCTAAGCCGCACCCATACTTGGCCTTGTGGTGGCACTGTTATCCTGGCATGTGCATGCATGAACCGGTCCTTAGATCTACGACAAGTAAACCACCATCTCATGCTACCTCATTCACAAACCCAGTCTTGCCTAGATCTCCATCTGATCCATGTTCATTAACAACATCAGTTTCTCATTATCATTACAAGTGTAGTTAGCTAGACACATCTATCTCGCTTCCCAATCACATGGACTCAGCGAAGCATAAAAGTAAAAACCATACCCGACTCATAAACATCCCTGGCGACAAGGGTGGTTTAACCAAAGCTAGTAAACTCCTATAAGTAGGTTTCCCATCATGTTTGACTCAGCACGCACACCTTTTTGCAAAACGAAACAGTTTTACCTAAAACATAGGATCAATATGGCCAAGGAGCACTTGCCTTGTTCTTGCATTTCCGGTAACTCTTGGATCTCGAAACCTTGTTGTTGCAGCTCGTCGTAGACAGCTCCCTGAGCTTGTCCTTCTATACAGGATCACGCACATACAAGATTCATAACAATCAATACCATGCACAAACTTTAAACTAGATGCCATGATGCATATGCATGCTATCCTATGATCAGCTTTATTAGATCGGTTTGTATGTGTTCTTGCATGGCTTTATGATGAACAGAGGTGTTCGGATCAGATGTGGACGTGACGATGACCTTGTCTTTAGATCAACCCGATCAACAAGTGATCTGTCCACGAGAAGGCTTCTGTTCAAAAGGAATCGAAGAACAGATGCAAAGAAAATACAACGATGTTGTAAGGTGGTATTGGAGACCTACCTTACGTCCTCCTCGGTCTCAGGTCCTTCTCTGATCAGACAGATCGTTGGGCTCTCTTCCGGCGATCTCCCTTGCTGAACTCCGGCGATGGCTTTCTCAGCGAGTTGAGGCTAGGGCTCTAAGTGGTCGGCTTAGGAGTTGGAAAACAAGTTCGTGGTTTCGACCAGAGGTTCTGGGTTCTATTTATAATCGGGAGAAGAAGAGTCCTATTCTGATTTATAGTCGGATTGCCGCGTACTCAGTCGGGTTATGACTCTATTTGGGTTATTGTGGACCGATTGATGAAAACAGCTCACTTCATTCCTGTTAGGACCAAGTACACCGTGGCAAAATTAGCCGAGCTGTATATGGAGCAAATAGTATGCTATCATGGAGTTCCGAAGACGATAGTTTCAGATCGAGGTTCTCAATTTACCTCTAGGTTCTGGAAGAAGCTGCATGAAGCCATGGGTACACGGTTGAATTTCAGCTCCGCATATCACCCACAAACCGACGGTCAAACTGAGAGGACAAATCAGATTTTGGAAGACATGCTGAGAGCTTGCGCCTTGAAACATGGGCGTAGTTGGGACAAGAGCTTTCCGTATGCCGAATTCTCATACAACAACAGTTACCAAGCCAGCATGAAGATGTCACCTTTCGAGGAACTATATGGTAGACGGTGTAGAACACAACTGTTCTGGAATGAGACGGGAGAAAACCAAGTGTTTGGACCTGAAGTGCTGCAGGACGCCGAGAAGCATGTCCAAATAATACGTGAAAACTTGAAGGACGCTGAGACACGACAAAATGGCTATGCGGACAATAGGAGAATGAGTCTAACCTTCGAAGTCGGAGACTTCATGTATCTTAAGGTGTCGCCTATCCGAGGCCAACGACAGTTCAACGTCAAAGACAAGTTAGCACCTCGCTACATCGTGCCATTCAAGATTTTGGGCAAGCGAGGAGAGGTAGCATGTCAACTAGAGCGGCCAACGCACCTCTCCGACCTGCACGATGAATGTCAAGTATCCCAGCTCAAGAAGTGCGTAAGAGTGCCGGAAGAACAAGTACCAATGGACGAGTTAGAACTTCAAGAGGATCTGACCTACGCGAAACACCCCATAAAAATCTTGGACATAAAGGAATGGGTCACGAGGAACAAGGTAATCCGTTGGTGCAAAGAGTACAATGGAGCCATCACATGGAAGCCGAAGCTACATGGGAGCGTGAGGAAGACCTCAAGATGGAATTCCCTCATCTTTTCTCTACTCTATCAAATCTCGAGGGCGAGATTCATTTTATGGGGGGTAGTTTTGTAACACCCTCATATTTATCACCTTGCAATGCATCCATTTTCAAGTAGAGAAGCATTTAAAAAGAAGAAGAAAAGGAAGGAAGAAATATAGGAACAAATAAATAAATAAAAGGAAATAATAAAAATGAATAGAAAATAAAAAGAAATAAAAAAGAAAAAGAAAAATAAATAAATAAACATAAACCTGGTCTCCCTACATCGCCCTTAATTTTCCCCAATTCCCCCCTAATTTTCCCCTAAAATCCCCCTAGGGAATTTTTCCCCAATTTTGGCCGTCCCAAAATCCCTATGGATTTTCCCACTTTTAGGGATTTTATTCCCCCTGGCCGCACCACCCTAAGGGGGGGGGGAAACCCTAGCCGCCCCTTTTTTTATGGGATTTTCTTTTCCCCCAAATAATATCAGCCCTTGGTGGAAAATAATTGATTAAATCTCATCCCCTAGCTCCCACCTCTTCTTAAATTAAATCTCATCCCTTGGATAAAAGAGAATAAGACCCCGACATCCTGCCCTAGCCGCAGCTCTACAATTCTCCAAAGAAAAACCCTAGCTGCTGCCATTGCAAGAGAAAAAGTCCAGCTGCAAGGAGGACAGGAGGAAGAAGAGAGGTAGGTCCCCGTCACCCATCTTACCACGTCGCTGCTGTTGCTACGCACCCGTTTTTCTCTACCCCCTGCGAGCATGAATTTCTGCATGTGGGTAGACCACGTTTCGGTTAAGTTTTGACAGTGGAATTGATCTACTACTCGAGTTAAGATCATAACCGCGTCCACACTTAATTCCAGCAGCCTCATTCATCCTAAAAACCCATGAAACCTTACTAAAACTTGCAAGAACACGTACTGATTACTATAAGCTGCACTATAGGATTTGCACCATCTACCACATTGCATCTTGAGTAAAGTTTGTGCATGACGTTTGATTGCTGTATTATTTGTATGTACATGGTCGTGAGTAGAAGGACACGCTCAAGAGGCCGTCCACGAGGAACTACAGCACCAAGAGTTCGAGACGCTTGAGCAACACGAACTGCGTGCACAAGGCAAGTGCCCCTTGACCATGTTGAACCTAAAGTTTTCGAACTGTTTTGCTTATGAAAACTGCATGCTCGTGTCAACTTGATGGGAAACACTTTAGCGGGAGTTGATTAGCTTTGTTAGCCACCCTTTTCGCTGGGAAACATAATTGAGTCGGGTATGGTCATTTTCTCTTTTTGCTTCGCTTAACTTACGGGATACGGGAAAATTCAAATAAAACTTGGTTAGCTACTGCACTCACATAGATAAATGATGATGAGAATATGATGATTTTATTGAGCATGGAATCAGGGAGATCTAGGCAAGCTTGGTTCGTGGATTGTGCTGAATGAGATGGTGGTTTTCCTTGCCTTAGATCTATGGACCGGTTCATGCGAGAATATGCCAGGAAAATAGTGCCACCACAAGGCCAAATATGGGTTCGGCTTAGCTGACTAATTAGGTGTGTTGCTAGCATGTCTTGAACCATTGGATGGCGTGGGGAATGGGAGTCGAGGAGTACTGACCTGGGAACTGCATGGCACACGAGGGGGGCTGTGTTTGGGAGAATGGAGATTCGAGCCTGCTGGCGAAACCTCAATGGGTCCGTACATTCTTGTAGCCCCTTTGTAAAGGCTATTTTGTGATCTCTTGGCTATACACCGACGGATGTGTAGTGGCACAATGGAGGTTTTCTCTAGTCTCTGACGGGTGACGAAATCACGAACTTGTGGGTAAAGTGGTGACACCTCTGCAGAGTGTAAAACTATCATTATAGCCGTGCTTCCGGTTACAAGAACCTGGCCAACTTCCATGATTAGAGGCATAACTTGGGATGGTTATTCGGTATGGTCATGGTGTTGTCATTGGGACTGGTTTCGGGACTGGTTTGGTTATGTTTATGAGTTTGGTTTCGGTTATATGAATATGTGACAATGATGAGCAGTTGTGAATATGAGATGGCTTTGAGAAAGAGCATTGACTAGTTGAGACTTGATAAATGATGAGTTATGATGGTATAGAACATGAGGTATGATGATGGATCACTTGGTTATGTTGGGATTTAACTCACCTAGAGATAGTTGCTGTTTTTATCATGATTGTGAAATAAAACTTGCTTGCTGCAACAAAACCGTTTATTTCCTACATTGTCTTAAGCTACATGTCATACTTTCCCACACTTGCTGAGTATGACATGTACTCACCCTTGCATTCCCACATATAATTCAGCCACAGGAGAAGAGTACTTCGAAGAACAGCTGGAGTACTAGGCGTGCGTACTACCGTCAACATGCCAGTGGAGTTGAAGTTGGAGTCCATCATCTTTAGTTATTTTCCGCTGTCGTTTCGAGTCTTCAGCTGCAAAATAAGTTAGATATTCATGAATGAGACTTTAAGTTATTGTAATAAAGTATTTGAACACTATTTGTACGTGGTTATATTCTGAAATTTAGTTTGTGAAGTACGTGTGTATGTGTGATGAACATCCTGGGCACACATGCGCATTCACTTGGTTCATTTCTGGAACGATCTGATTTCATAGGGTACTCCATATACATGAACCCATACTTTGTGCAGCATCCTCTTCAGTTTAATTTCTTGATTCCACTCCTCAAAAGACATGACACCTTTATTGTTATCTGCTGGAACACGTCCGACAGCCACCATACGTTGCAATTCTACCTGACATGAGAAAGGCACGATGTATGCATTAGGTCCATGCTCACGGACCACCCACTCCCATTTGACAGGTAGAATACGTGCAAGCTCGGATTTGAGAAGATCATCTGAAACTGCTCCTTCAAATATACGGATATGAGCTGTCGCAGTTAGTCGTTCCTGATGCATGACCTGTTCCGTCCATCAGTATATGTAAGAAACCCAAACCTTCCCCTTATAATCCACAATATGTGGCCATTGGCTTTGGTCCATGTAGAAACGGTCATTGGTTAGTATAACGCTCCTCGGAATAAATACAATATAAGAGCACTTTTTTTTTCTTTGCCACCAGTTCCTCTACCATTGTCTGCCCCTTATGTTTAGCCTTCGTCTCCATTAGAGCATCCTCCTGATTTCCCACAATTTGCTTCTCTTTTGATCTGACAATGCCTTGGCATGATCCAACAATATCTTTGTAGCTACCACTGCGGAATGTATCACCCCGCGAGCACCCTGACCGTGGAACTCACGACCACGCCCACGGCCACGTCCATTACCACAGTATCTCCCAGCACCATAAGATCGGAAACTAAATTGTTGAGGACCATAGTACCTGGTTTTGGTTGCATCATCTCCATTGCCACCTTCTGCGGATCATCCAAGCACCCCACCATCCATATGATCGCTGACTTGGTCGATGCCTTCGCCAGGAGCTTTTGTGGCGGCGCCTGGTTGGGTTTCTAGTTGTAACTGTGGATTAACCCTCATCCTTGATTGGTTGATCAATTGTTGAATGTGGGCCAGGCCTGGGTTACAGTTCTCCAATCAATCCCAGGGTTTAACTTCCTAAATTTGTGGCCTAACTTTGTTTGAATCTGTTTGAACCGTAATTATCTGCTCCCTGGCTGGAACATCAAGTTCTGAATGAGTTAACATAGATATATGTTCTTCGGATCTCGAATTCTTTTGGAGAACAGGAAGGAGATAGTCACCAAACGTGTATGTATGTGGCTGTTGTTTTGGAATTGGACCTCTCCATGGCTTAATCTACCACGGCCAAACAACACCATCAGGTCATTTTTCATCCATCTTCCCTTTCAATCTTGATGTAGAACCTGCAATCACAGATTGATGTACCTGTGGTAGCGATGATTCTTTTGTACCAATCATATTTGTTCTCGGTTTGTGCAATGGAATCGCAGCCTCATCTCTATTTTCTTCATCATCGCTTTCCAAATCTGCACAAGGAGACCAAAACTTACCAGTCAGCATCCTTAACAGCGTTGCATGGGACTGTAGTCGACCAGATCTTGCGTAGGAATTGGCATGAAGAGGCTGTGATCAATGAAAGATTTGTTGATCCTTTGATCATCGCCGGTTCAGATCGCCAATCGCCGATCCACTTTCCTCACCCCCCTCGCAGTCTCTCCCGACATTTTGCAAATAAAGTCCAAAATGGATGCATTTTTGCAGAGATGATAATTAAGCTGTGGTGAACACATTGGTGCAATCCAATATTCAATTTGACGAAATTTGAGAAAAAGTTTCAGATTTGAATTTGAACTAATGACATAGATGCATGGTTTGCGGTAAATTCAATTGGGAATTTTAATTTCCTCCCATTTTTTGTACTGAACCATATGTGTAAAAGTGGGCTTTCAGTCTTCTGGACCATTTTATTGAAGGTTGATGGTGGAAGAATGACAGGTTCAATTGCTTAATGTGTCACTTGACGAGGGACGACATGGGTTCAAATTCTTCTCACAGGTGATTCCAGATTTTTAATATAAATTGTAGGCAATTAGAAACCGGTTATACAGTACCCTGTTTTCACACAGAGGAGGAGACAAAGCACGGTTAACATGTCAAGCCACGTCTGGTATATAGAAGCTTAATCATGAATTTTTAGTAATCCTTTACTTCTTAGTCTTACCCGGTAATGGTGCCAGAACTAATTGTTGACACTTGCTAAGCTACACCAAGAAACCATCTCTAGCAATGGCACTAGAAATATTTATCGATGCACACTAGGGTCAATACAGGGTAAAATCCAGCGTGTGGAGTTACCGTTGTAGCATTTCATTCGAGATTATTTAGGTATCATATTTGTTTATCCCAACGAAAGGTGATGAATTAAGTGAGTTACTATGCTTATTATTACACTATGGAATACTATTTTGATTATCTTGACGGGGGGTTAACAATGATAACATAATGGTAGTGTGACACACAGAAGCATCCACTCTAAATCAATAACATAAACCTAGACGGAGATAGACTAGAAAGAAGACAGTTCCTATTGTTATTTTAATACAAAGTGTACAGTTTTCTATTGTACATACAGACATTCAAAGTGTAGGACTTAGTTATTATGGGCCTACGGACTCCGGGCATACTTCTGGTCTGTCACGCGACTCTTGCAAAGTGTACTGTGACATAGAAGAATGTGGAGGATTACAACGGATCGATAGGGTTGTCACCACTTGTTGCCTACCTCATAAACCTGTGGACTACATGATAGTCAATGCTACCTAGACCACCCAAACACCATAGTAGAATATCTAAGTAGTACCCTAGGTCTCTCAAAGAATCCTGACCCTACGTATCGACATGGTTAAAACCTAGAGTAATCTTATGAACATTGAACCCGCACCGTAGCATAATGTTGACTAAGATATGCATGCATATTCATATCATATAAATGCAAACTATAGTAGAGGATGATAAACATAATAGTATAATAACAATATTAGACTATCACGATGATACCTACACATACGACATACGTAGAACACATAAATCAAACAAATAAACACGTATTCCAAACACAAGTATATAAAAATACTAATTCCATTAATAAGAACCAACTCACAAAAAGAGAAAAATGTATAAAATCCATACCATATCCTGTAAGACGACTTAGGAACTAGAGAATCTCCTCTCTAAGCCAGTTTTTGCACGAAGACTAGGAAGGATTCTAGTACAAGATAGTGATTGCATCCAAATGTGTATATGAGAGTGAAACACGGCCCCCCTATTTAAACTGTGTCTAAGACAGTTTCACGCCAAAATCTTCTCGAGAATCAATCGCACCCGCCATCAAGATTGAACTAGGAACTTCCACTGTTGGTTTACCGAGTTTGGCAACAAGAATAGGTCGAGCGACCTAAGGGGTCGGTTGATCCTCTAGTGTTCCACTCGCGCCAAGTTAGCTTAGTTCACTAATTTGTGGCCCCTAAAGTTGGTTTTCTGTAATTCTACATAGGATAAGTCTTTTCACACCCTTTGTGTCCCTTTGGTCCATGGTAGGTCCATGTGGCAATCCCTCATTGGTTGTAGCTGTGTTTCTTTGCCGCATGGGTGTGTTTTCACCTCATTTATGTATAAAATCACATGTATGCATAATTATTCCAAGGATTTACAAGTGTCATGTGTGTAAGAAATGTTAATTCCTCCATGATTCTTGGAAGCGCTAACATACCCACCATCACCAGTTTCAATGTATGCCCATTTGTTAGGGAACTTTTTTGCAATGACCAAACCTCTAGCAGTTGTGGTACTTGATGCCAAGTAGACTTGTTGTATTCATGTACACGTGATGGTGGAGAAGGTTTTGTTGTGCACGCTCCACTATTGGATGGAATAGTGGTTGCACAAATGCTTGAAGATGGGCTCCTTTAACTAGCACAGTCATTGATTTCGGTGCAAAGGTGCCTCACATTTGCTATTGTTGTTGTTGGCCAACCTACAATTTTCCCTACCAACATAGCAAGTTGGAACAATCTATTAACAATGTTAAAATCTTTATAATCCGTTTTGTCTTAATTTTCACACCTAAACCTTTCAAAGAACCTAGAAATTTTACATCCATGCTCTCTACTACCACAGTGTAACATACCATTTTATAACTCCTAGTAGTGCTCCTGCATAGACATGTTACATTGGTCTAAGTGCTGCAATTTTTATAAAAGTCATTGAAAATAATATGCACCTTACGAACAAGATGAGAATTAAATTTATGTTCGGCGGTCATCTCAAAACCTATATACCTCAGCATCATAGGCTCTAAAAAATGATGGAATTGAAAACTTAAATTTAGCAAAAGGATCATTGTTGTTATAGTGATCATTGTAGTCATGATAGTTATTATGCCACATACATTGATAATTATGTTGAGGGCATGGCAGTATCTGCTCGACCCTTGCATCATGGTGGTTCATGTCATCATCAGTAACATAATCATCGTCCTAAGCTTCCCCAATGGCAGCATGAAAGTCATCATATCGCGGAGCTTGGCATGAAGGACATGCTCCTGCCTTTCCTCATTGTTCGCCTCTATTGTTGCCAATAGAACACAAAAGATAACATGAATATGCTATATATTATCTCTATAAACTACCTAGGATAGCAAAAAAGTGGAATAACACATTCTCAAGCATCTTACATACTCCTACAAGTGTTCTTACGAACACCACAAGTGAGCAAACAGTGACCGAGATAATAACAGGTTGAGCATTGTGTGATTGTAAAGGTGTACCTGTTTTGCTAAAGATAAAAGTGTAGCTTAGATAACATAATATGGTCGGTAACGAAGAGCCAAATCATAATGGGAAAATAAAGTTGAATAAGTATTTAATGTATAAATTGTTACTGCTAAAAAATGTCCATGCAACAAATACACAAAGGTATAACCAACCATAGCACAAAGAAAAATCTGAGTCGCTATCTTTTCTGCGGTGCAAAACAGTTGCACTTTGTGATGAATTTTTTGCTATTTTTCATTCATTTTGATATATTTTCTTTCAACCAAGAGATCTAAAATAGGAATCACAAACTGATTTAAGATGTGGCCAGCTGTAAAAAGTCGAGATGATTATTCAAAATTCATGATATATCTTTAAAGCCTGAATATACAATATTCCAAGGCAAATTTGACTAAAATATTTTTTGTGACCCTAGCAAAGTAAGAGAAAACTAGACGAGAATTTTTTTGTAGATGTCCAAGAAAAAAACCAGAATTTTAGTTTGTATGAAAATGTTATGGTTTTTTCACTAATGGTCCTCAGAATCAATGAGTCCAAAGAGTGTTTGGATTCGGTTTCAAAATTGATCTCAAGAACGATTGCGAAAACAACAAGGATATGGACGCGGCAATTAGTAGGATGGTGTATAATGATTAAAGAGGCATTGTGTCTGTGTTTCTTTTGATGACTAGTAATCGAATGCCTTGTGTTTTTTTTTGTCTGGATGGCTCGCTAACAAAGACAGACGTTTATACTGGTTCGGAAACCGTGTCCTACGTCTAGTTCGGGAGGTCTATCAGTATTTTATTAGCTCGGGTTGTTCAGAGAACCGAGGTTACAAGCGTGGATCTCTCGTGTGAAAGGATGAGGACAAGTCTCAATGTCAAATGCATGAGTCTGTAGTCTCTCTCCCGAGGAGGTCCCGGACATCCCTTTTTATAGGTCGGGCACCCAGTCCTACGCGCCGACTCCTCATAAATGGGGCGGGGGTTTACATGATGTCTCAGTGACTATGGTGGCCTAAGGTGGTGGAGGAGCGATGAGTACACCTGCTCCTGTCCCGTCTAGTGTCTACGTCTACTTTCCGACTTCTGTCTCAGTACACCCACTTCATGCGGGATGGGACAGAAGATGATGATAGCCTGCACCCTGCTTGTCTTGTCGCACGCCTCCCCACTCCGCCTTGATGTCCTTCTGCTTGTCTTTCACATTGGAATTGAAGACCTCTGCTCGTCTCCTGTCCGGAGCCAAGCCCAAGCTTCTTCTTTGTCTGACCTTGCTGATTGATGTTGGAGGTCGGTCATTGCCTTCTGATTTTTGGGACTTGGCCAACTCGCCCTGACCCTGGTAGGCGGGGGTCGGCCGTCCAGACCCTGACCTCGAGGTCGGGATTAATCATCGTGTTGCTTTGGGCCCGGGCCTAGATTGGGACCCGGTGTTATCGTTCTTCGTACGGCTCGGCTGGCACCCGTGGAGCCATTTACTTACGTTCATCGAGCTATTTGTTTATTTCTTCAGTATCGGGGTACGTTACCCCGTCAGTAGCCCTCAGGCCCTCGGCCAATTTTCATTCGAACTTGTCCGGGGCACATCCCACGCTTGGCTGAGTCCTTCGGTAGGCTAGAGATACATCACAAAAAAGGAGTTAGAACATTGACACATCTCGATCCAAGGCTTCATCTTGACCTAAAGCTTTGGGCGCCAAGCCCTTCACGGCTTTGAATCGCTTGATAGCCCCTGAGCCATTCTGTCACAGGCTGGGGTTAGTTTTTGTGAAGACCCGGTGTTCCGACATCCCAGAATCTCGCTGAGAGGTGTTGCAATAGACAACACCGAATAACACACATGTGAAGACATACAGAGGAAGCTAGGTTTTATTACATAAACTTTTTTCTGAACATATTTACATCAAAATATCATTTATAGTCTACACTCACGGGCGTATACTAAGCAAATAGGTTCACGTTCAGCCCAAGAACATGTTCCTACTAGAACACACACCTAGCACTTAACATGGCGGCGTGCACGGCTCCCATTTGACATTAGTTCCCTCTGAGGGACCCGTCTCCTCTTCAGGAGCCTCCTCCTCTTCATACACCCCTGCATAGACTTCAACAACAAGCAGTGAGCACGAAGGCTCAGCAAGACTGACCCGACGACGCTAAACATGAAATTCTACATGCTGAAATTTAGGTATACAATGGAAAGCTTTGCATAAAGACTCACCTATGTTCCATGCTTAAGGTTGAAAAGAACTCTTGTTTGCTCTAATCTAAAGCACTTCATTAACATTGAAAGTATTACTTCAAAACAGCAACTTTAATTCATGACAACTAACTTGTTCTCTCTACGTGACGGTATAGTGAACAAGTGGTACTCACTGACCGCTAGGGACGGCGATTATAATCGATTTACACCCGCAGGGTTACCCGAATAACACGTCACGTACGCCCTACTCGATGTTTCCTACAGCAACCATCCCGGATGTCATACACAACCACCTTTATATTGTTAGCCAAGTGTTGAACCGTTCCTATCATCCCGAGCAGGAGGTCCCTAATCGTAGCAACCTACATGCCCGCTATCGGATTTACAACTGGCTGCTCTCAGCCAACACCTTTGGATGACACGCAATGCCTCAACATCCAGCTACCCGTATTACATCGGTTTCCCGGTTCCCATATAGCCGGTATGTCTTTGGTATAGTTCTAGCTTGTTCTACAGGGCCGCACAAGGCTCGGTCATCAACCGACACAAGAAGTGCTACAGCAGCACAGGCCCCCAATGTCCTACTGCTCCTACCCTCTGCTCGGTCTCATTTTCATGTCATGTGTCTCATGATCTATTTCACTAACCGAGTGTGTACCCCTAAGCCTATTCTCACGAGTAGTTCCTACTACTCGACTTGTACCGAATCCTATACCATTTGGAGCATTGCTGTGGCTACTCGTGGTAAATCACTTAGACTCAAACCCCCTGGTTTTGATGGCTATGCAAGTGGGTTGTCAATCAAAGACCTAATGCACATAGATTCTATACATGGTATAACTATTGTAAAGTGTAAAACTTTGTAAATAAGGTCAATGCAAACCAGAGCTTGCCTTGCTGCTGATCATTGACTAAATTCTCCTCCGGAGGTATACAATCCAAGATCTCCAGTGCTTCTTTGATCTCAGCGACTACACATAATAGAAATAACAATGCAGGTCAAATTCAAATGCAAATGTGTTGAATTGAGAATGTGAAGACTATAACTCTAGCTAGACATCACTTCTGACTCTGAAATTTTTACTGTGGATTGGTGACAACCTAAGAAGAGACTTAGCCAAATTTTATTTGAAGTAAAGCTAATTTGAGCCCTGAACAAATAAATGTATCAAGGTCCATTAGTAAAGCTTCTAAGGATTCCTAAGGATTTTCATGAAGCAAACCTATACTTTCTGGAAACTGGAGTTTATAATGGTTCTAATGGAATTGGTTTCATGTAATTTGGAGAGTCCTAGAGAAAGTTAGGAGCTGAACAAGTTTGAGAAAAATTCTGAAAAATGTTTCTGTACATTTTTCATTTTCTCAGGGGCAGTTCACTTAATCACACAATTAAGTGGACTTAATGAACTCGGATGGATCTGAAACGTGGCATGAGACATAAGGATATTAAAACATCCTGGCCAAATTTCAGAATTTTCCACAAAGTGGATCTCTAGTTAAAATTCCCAACATTTTAAATTTTAGGGACTTAATTCTGAAAAAAGAAAGACTTTCAAGTAATGAGACTTGTTTTGCTGGAAAGTACTCAGATAGAAGAGTCCAACAAAATTTGTTTGACCTAATTTGGACATTCCTACCGAAAGTTATGTGTGTTCAATGTTTTGGAAAGGAAATCTGAAAAAGAAAACCAGAAATGTTTAAACTACTGATACCGGGGCCACCCTACAGTGTCTTCTTCTACCTCTCGCCGGCTCTTGATCGCGCGCCGGGCAGCGGCAATGGCGCAGCTCATTCTCGTCCAATTCTCCATAATTTTTGAAACGGCTTCTTCCTACATGTTCCTTGGAGCACGGCACACATGCCGGACATCTTCTCGCGGCTCGGCATCATCGGAAAACCAATCGGTGATGGCGGCGGAGGAGCTAAGCTCGAGTCCGACGGTGATAACACGGCTCAGTGGCGAACACGACGAGTGGAGGGGTCGCACAGCACCACTGGGGCATGGGGAAGCTAACCCTTAACCCCTCTTGAGCTGGGATCACCGGGAAACTAGACTTCACCGGCGACCCGACCCTTTTCACCGGCGGCGATGAAAACTCGGTGTTCTGCTCACCGGCTGGATGAGCTTTGCTAAGATTGGGCCTGGGTGATCATGAGGTGCTCTACTAGCTCTAGCTAAACCATATTCTCGGATGATCAAGTGGTTGTGAAGAATTTCTCGAGTTGGTTCTCGGTGTTCTATACCCTAGCCGACACAAGAACTGGAATCCCGGCTCACCGGCGTTGAGGAAGCTCACAAAAATGTGATGAGTTTGAATATGAATTCTTCTTTTGAATTCATGTGATGAAAGTAGTTTAAATTTGAATCTAAATTCAAACTAGCTCTTTTAATAATTGTATCCAAAAGTACCCCAAACATGTGTGGATTTGCATGAAAATTGGCATGAGCATTCCTAAGAATGTTTAGGACTTAATGTGGAGCTCAGCCTCTAAAGATGACATGTTGGAATTATCGCTTTTGGATTATGTGACTTCACCTTCTAATTATCCTATTGATGGTGGTTACTTTCTCTTCAAATTTGTTCATGTGATTACCACAATATGAGCTGTGGTGTGTGAGGTGATGAACATTTTTGCAAGATAAAAACATGGGCCTCTACAGTTTTTTGGATTTGTTTGGCTCCCTGTCCGCAAGATGTTCATAGCTTGGATGGGTTGATCCGACTGGGAATTTGCCTCGATGGTCATATTCCCATGCTCGTTGAGCTGCCTAACTGTTTAATCCAAGTGGAACCCCGCCACCTTTCCACGAGCACTGGGGAATAAGGTTTAGACCTCACTGTGACTCAATGTCCGCGTTCCATAAGATCCCTTCTTTGAACACCCACACAGAACCCAGACCTTTCGAAGGCCTGTGCGTCTCAATGCCGACCCTTCGGGGGGTAACTGCAGGATCGCCAAGATGGGACTAGGATATTAGATTGTTGGAGATGTTGAGAGCGTTCGAGGATCCTGAGTCTGCCGTGCGTTTGGCCATCTCAGGTCGTCTGGCCCTCGCTCAGATTTGTTCGTGGCGGTCATTTTGGCCTATTCGCTAGGTAGACCTTCAAACCAGAACATTGGTCGGACGTATAAGGAGGGTCATAGGTGCTTAGCTATCTGGGACTTTAATTAGTAGGTGCGCCCAGAGATATCCCGTCGGTGGCAGGTGAGCAGGCATTATGGCGTGGCATTTGGGAGGAGAAAGGGCGCAGTTTTTAGAATTCCACCGCTGGTTTTGAAAAGGCGGGCTGGAAAGTGGTAGGGTTTTTTACCATCATTATAGCTGGTGTCGTGTACCAAGGTCTCGGGGAACATGCGCCCTCTATGTGGACGGGAGGCGTTACTTTGGGGCGCACGCGTCAGTGGGCCCTGGCGTCTCTACTCATTGTCTTCACGCGCAGGCTATATAAATTTCCCTTTGGGGCGCAAGTCTTCATCCCTGTGCCTTCTTCTTCCATTCAACCTTTTCTCATTCCCGTTTCAAGCCTAAGCAGCGTGAGTTAAGAAAAGAAAGGGTTGAAGGTGAATATGAGTGGTTCCCCCTACTATCGGTGTCCAATTCGAGATCCGGCTGAGACACTTCTGGGTGCGCCCGCTGACTGTGGTCTCCTCGATCCCAGCGGCCGGCGGCATCTGTATCTATCCTTGGGGGGGTGCATACAAGGCATTTCAACCTGCCGCTGCCGAGGTCTGTGAAGAACTGGCATCAAGCCTGAGTCTACATATGTATGGGCTGGGTGCTCCTGTCCCTAACGGGCTAGGTTCTTACTGTCCGGTGGCGCTGGAGTGTTACGGAGGTGCGCAGATGGCGAGTCTTCATGGCCCAGATGAGAGTCGAGGAGTTGCAAGCGGAAAGGCTGACTGAAGGCAAGCGAGCTTGCAAGAACGCTGACATCAGGTTGATGATCTTACAAGAACGTTGAATTGTGGATGTTGCCAGTAATCATCGATCTTCTTATTGGCAACATCACCCTATAAGCCTTTGTTCGGTTGCCTACCTCTTTACCTTACAATGTAAAATGTACCAGCCCTTCGTGTCTCTTCTAATGAGGAGAAGCAGAGAAATTTTTCTAAACGTGTGAGGTTTTTTGGTCCGTAACTTTGGGGCCTTCTCGTGATCTCCTGAAAGCAAGATTCGACAGACAAATTTTTGTAAATGCCTTAAGGGCAGTAACTTAAGGGTAGTAGCCCCTGAGCGGCATATGGTGACCGAGCGCGGGCTCTGTCCATTCAAGGTCGGGGCTACCGATCTATGTTACGATATACGAACCCGAGTTCGAACCCAGGGAGTAGGGTCTCTACTTTTTATGGAAGTAAAGGTTCAAAAAAAGGCGGGGCGTGAGCACTTATATTTTGGTCTCCCAGCGCTTCCTTTCGCTCGGAGGTTGGTATTGCTACAGATAAAGACGACTGTGGTGCTTGGTGCTCCAAGCGTTGAGGGAGTATGTTCCCGTCAGCTCCCGTTAATTGATGTGCACTGTGTCGTAGGATGTTTCGCTGTGCACGAGCCTTCCCGCAGGGAGGGGACACCTCGTGTTTTTCCTTGTTGGTCTGGACCCTTTGGAGGATCAGATTGCCAACCTGAACGACCCGAGGTTGGATTCATCATGAGCGGTAATGGAGTGGTGCTTGTTGGTGTTTTTGTCATTCTTAGGAGGATGATGTTTCGAGCTTTGTCTGGTTGGACGTGACACGTAGGCTCTAGCTAGAGGACGAAGGGGAGCTCGGCGAGCCTTCACCTGGCGGACTCGTTGAGTCCGTCGTAGATGTGGTGTCCGACCTCTTTGTGGGGTCATGCCGTTTGGCCCGTCCGGCATGCTAATTGGCCAGGGGAGCAGGACGGTAGATGGCGTTCCGGCCGAGATTTGCCGCTTGCTCGGATCCCACTTAGGTGACGGACTCAGGTTTCATCCATTTCGTGAGCTTGTTGATGGCCGCAGGTAGGGCGCGCAGCCTCTAGTGTGCTCTTGAAGGGACTGAGGGGGTCAGGACCACGGACGGTGGATGGCCATGTTAGGGAAGCGGTGTGGAGGTCTCGCACTGATGCGCATGCCCATCGGGTGAAGTGCCAGTGGTCCTCGCGAGTGTACGTGGTCCCCGTCCTCCTTGGTTTGGGGCTCCTCTTCCACTCAGGAGCTCGTGCTATCTTCCTCAACTTGAGCAAATGGCGAGAGGATATCTTCGGTGAAGGCACCGAGGGAGGGGTCTCCCCGTCTTTAGGCTTCATAGTGATATGTGGCCACGCGGCGGCTCAGCTTGCTCATCACTTGGTTGATCACAAGCCCCGAGTCCCTTTGCCTGTGGAGTTGCCGGGCGCCATGCTCATCGGCTGCCCGGGAGCTGCTGAGGGGCACCACTTGTTTTGTGATTGTCGTTGGTCGCATTGCAGCGAGGTTGCGACATATACTGCATCTGGTCTTCCTTGTGGAACTCGAGCTCGGCACTGGTCTCTGCCTCATCGAGGGCGAGTGTCCCATCACAGTACATCATATAGTATTTCAATGCGGCTGGCTTGGTGATATTGACCTCTAGAGCCGTATGCTTCCATCATCGACGGCTTTCCCGGGCCTAGGTATCGCTGAAAATCATGAGGCAGCCGGTCATCTTGGAAAAGGCAACCTTTCGTTCTCGCTTAGAAGCTGTCAGCGTGGCTGCTATCTACTGTTGCTAGGAGGATCCAATTCTTTTCCTAAGAAACGCTTAAGGAGGGTGCATTCCTTGAGGGCATGTTTGACTAGAAGGCGTGATTGGTACACGGTTTCCTGATCAGCTTCTCGAAGTGGTTGGTCTACATCCGAGCTGGCCTCTTGCCTTCATGGCGTTCGACCATCATGACCAAGTCCGAGTCCGCCCTGGTTTGATGTGTTCGTTTGCCGATACCGGTCCTCCTCTACCCCTTGACCTTTCGATAGGGTGTTGAGTGCTTTCCCGTGTCAAGGATCTTTGTTGTTGCCCAGTTGGTGATCACCCCAATCGCCTCTTTTTCCGAGGCGTGGTTGGTGGCGATGTCAAGCAGGCCCTCGGTGGTCCTTGGCTTGTTGCGGCCGAGCTTGCGTGCCGGGGATTTGCGAATTGTTCCATGAGTGAAGGTTCCGGCGGCGTGGCTGCAAAATCTCTGGAGTCTTAGGGGTGCTCTCGGTGTGCCCATAGGAGTGACTGCAGGCGGACTGTAAAAGCCCAAGAAAAGGGACCTGCAAAAACTTTTCTTCACCTCACAACACCACAGTTTTTGTTGTGAAAATCTTAGGAAATATTGTGGAATGCAAGTAACCTCCATCAAAAGAGTGATTAGAGGGGAAAGCCTTCACTTTCACAAAGTAAGATTTCTACACATGAACATGAGAGGTTGAGCTCACCCCTAGAACTTAAAAAGTCTTGGGAAGGTTCAGTCCAAGTTTCATGTAAATCCAACACTTTTTGAGGCACTTTTGGAGGTATTTGAAAAAGAGTTCAATTTGAATGTAAATTCAAATTGCAGCAACTTTCATCACTAAAATTCAAAAGTTAGCTTCGTATTCAAACTCAGCACATTTTTCCGAGTTAGCCCACCAATTTTCATCCCCATTGGAGTTCATCTTGTTGGGAGCTAAATTTGCATGAATTCAAAACTGAATTTGAATTTCAGTTCAAACATGAAGCAAATTTAGCCAAACAAAGTTTAAATTGGAGAACTCAAATTCAAACCAAGACTAGGGGGCTAAGTCTCTCATTCAATGTTTAGTAGCTGGGGATATTTACAGCAGAAGGGGGGGGAAAGAATTATAGGGGAGAAGAGGGCCCACTGGTCAGGCACGCGGTCGAACACCCCTACGGGCGACAGTGCACGGGGTCGACCCCGTCCCAACGCAGCCACCGCACGGTGAAAGAGCGGAGTCAACATGCCAGCGCGACGCTCACTCGGCTGTTTTCACGGTGCCCGCTGCCCCAGCGTTCCCCCATCCACAATCGCCTCCGCGCGGAAACTTTTTCATCGCCACTCTCTGGTCGCCGGCGTCCGAGCAACCCAGGCGCGCTCGTTCCCGACGAGCAACATAAGAAAGAACCGCCTTGAGGTGCTGATCCTTCTGGTCCCAACCGTTCTTCATTTCGTGGGCTGTCGGGGGAGGATTTCGCCAGGGAAGTCTCTGTGGTCCTAAGACCGAGTCACCACCAAATCCCAAAATTCGCGGGGGTTGGCTTAGCACCGGGCATACCGAGCTAAACACACAATCTGCACCCTACCACGACAACCCAGGATCAAAAACCAGCAAGAACCATGGGCTAGTGTTACGGTTCTTCGAAGTTTTCTGAGCACAGCCGATATCCGGTCTAGGTCACTGGTGAGGTCGTAGTTGCAGCCGTTTTTACGGGGATTGGTGCCCATGTCCGTGATCAGCGGGTGTCAGCGGAGCTCCCCGAGCAAACCGCATCGAAAAAGGTGCAGGGGATGCCGAGTTCGACATCGCCGGTGAGCTCCCGGCCGCTGTTACCGGCGGGAGCACTGTTCCGACCGTTGTCACGCTCTGGTGAGGGCAACACCGTGTTCCCCAGGCCGAGATAGGCACACGCGGCAAGAATCAGCAAGTTCCGTGGGCCGGAACCCCTCTCCGGCGAGAACTCCGGCGAGCTCGGCGACGGGATCGCGCGGGCGTCGGGAGGAGGGAGACGACTGGGGGCCCCGCATGTCAGTGGCGATATTTTAAATCGTCAATCCGCTGCAGCCCGGGATCCAGTGTGGTGGCGCGGGAAGGGTCCTGTGGCCCCGTGTGGCGTGATTCCAGCAGCCGACACGTGTAGGAGGGACCCACAGTCAGAGTTTGAATGTTTCCCGAATTAATTTGAATTTCCAGATTTAGTTCAAACTTTAGAACCCCATAACTTTTGCTAGGAAGCTCCAAATTTAGTGATTCAAATTGGGTTGGATTCATCTTGCCTAGCTCTGTCAAAATATACGATCCAATTTGTATGAAACCGGTTAATTAATTCTGGAAAATTCGTTAAATCTTTTCAGCAAAAGAATTTTAGAGGGAGTTTGGTTCATCCAAAAATCCCCATAATTTTGCCAGAATGTTCTTTAGGATGTTAGTGAACCCCTGTAAAAACTTCAGACCATTTAGAGTCGAATTGGTCAGAGCAATTCAAATTGGAAGGTGCTGTGTTCATTTGAATACAGAAACAATTTCAGGGAATTTCCAAAACTTGGAAATTCAGTTCTGGGCAAATATTAGCTCCAAAAATGCTAGGAAAATTCATGCAAACTCTATGAGCTATAATTGAAATTGTAGTTCACTGATTTGGGCATGAACAGGGGTGTTACCTCAGAATTAATTCTGCTTTGCTTATTTGCTAAAAGAATTATTCTGAACAAACCACTCAATGACAAGTGCTAAATTTTGATCCAGAGAGTTTTCTTGTGACAAGGAACTCATACAAAAATTGTCAGCTCCATTGGAGCTCTGGATCACCCCTATTCTGTGGAACCACTTAAGGGATTAATATGGAAGAGGGGGAAAACCACTTAGCACTTAAGCATGTGCATAGGTCCAAACCCAAACCACTAACCCCCAGTTCCATTTTAAATTCTTGAACAGAGTTCCAGTTGTTAGAAACTGGTTATTAGAACTATTAGCAGAAGCATTCCCATAAACTCATGTGCATATTCATTAACATGTAGTATGTTATTAACGTGTAGTCACCGAAGGCGAGGAGGCTCCGGAAGTACTTGACTTCCTCCTTCCAGAAGAGGAACTAACCCCTGACCAGCAGCAACAAGGCAAGCCCTGGTTTGCATTAATCTCTTTTATAAAGTTTTACTTTGTTCACATGGCTAGTATGAAGTATAAATGTGCATTAGGTGTAGGATGGTTGGAACCCCACTTGCATGACCAGAAATTGTCCATAAGAGTGAGGGTAGTGTTTAAGATCTCGAGTAGACAAGCTATGCTTAATGATTCATAGGACTTCGGTACAAGTCGAGTAGTTGGAATCTACTCGCGAGATAGGCTTGGGACACATGGGTTCGGTTGACTGATGTGAGATCACTTTAGTAAGGAAAATGAGACTAGGCAGGGGCTAGGACGCAGCAAGAGGAAGTCTTGTGTGCGTAGCCCTGCCCGTGTCGATTGAGGACCGATCCGTGTGCGGCCCTGCTGAACAAGTATTGAACGTACCGAAGGCATATCGGATATATGGGCCCCGATAAACCGATGTAGCCTAAACCTCCGGGCATCGAGGCATAGCACACCGATTTATAGGTGTAGGTTGAGGGCAGAAAGGTGGAAATCTGCCAACGGGCATAGAGAGATGCTCCATGTGGGGAACCTCCTGTACGTTTCGGTGCGACCGGTTCAACGTTTGGGCTGTTGGGTGAAAGGTTGTTCTGTACGACATCGAGTGAGCATGATGTGCAACTCAACGGGTGGGCGTACGTGACGTGCTCTTTGGGTTTCCCTGCAGGTGTATATCGAGTCGATTCGCCGTCCCTCGCAGTGACGAGTTCCGCTTGTTCACTGCGTCGTAATGTAGATAATTTATGAAATGTTATGTTTCAATATTACTGTTATGATATAATTGTATTGCTACATGTGTGCCACCAAATATTGCTTACTAAATTTCAGATTCATGAACTGTTAACTTGCTGCTAAATGATGAACTAAGGATGAACTTGTAGGCGTGTCCATTTGCTGCAATATTACTATCCTATGTCCTTGTACACCTCATGTAGAGTTTCATGTTTAGGTGAGTCGGTTAAGTCTTGTTGAGCCATCGTGCTCACGGTTGCTGCTTAAGTGTTTTTCAGGTGAGGAGCCACCCACGGACTCGGAGTACGAGTCCACCGGCGAGGGTTACCCTCCGTCGGGGACCACGGCTGAGTGGGAGCCGTACACGCCGCGCTGAGCTGAGACGTGCAGCTAGTGTGGGTTGCCCTAGGGCTGGGCAACCGACTTTTGCTAGATAGGCGGACGGTAGACTTCCGCTGTGTAATAAAGACAATAGTTTGTAACTGAGTATTGTACCTGTTTGTACAGTTCAGTTGTTTTCCCATGTAATATATTGTGTTCTTATGACGTGTGCTGTCGGGTGTCGCATCGTGCGGCACCACCCTCTGCGATCCTGGATAAGCGGATCCCGGTCCGCCACAGCCTAGTATCAGAGCTGCATTGGGGGATAGCACAGTACTTAAGGACTGTATTACGGGAAAACTTAGGTATACGGTGAGGATTTGGTAGTAGCCCATGTAAGGACTATACTAGCATAGTTACTTAAAGTGGCAAATACTAACCTATGTGTTATAATTCCGAATTTTACTTATGTAACGACGCGCCTACGCTCTGGTAAGTTTGGTAAGGAACGCCACCGAAAGCTGTTCAATTTCGGTTAGCTCCCCTGACGAGGAACGTGGTTCAGGGATAGGTCTCACAGCTTGGTGTGAGACGTCAATATGAAACTCTTGGACTCTTCATGTTCTTGAGTTCATATGAAACGCTGATCCCTAGCGTGCATTAGGCAAGTAAGTGGAGTCCCCATCGCGTGGTCAGTAACGCGAAAGTGTGTTCGTCTGGAAATAGCCCAGGAGGACATACGCAGCGCTTGCCATCGGCGTGCCCTGCAGGGCAGTAGGTGGTATGTGTTGGGTTGATAACATTCCCAACCGTGACGACCCGTTCATGACATACTCGGGTTCCCCGTCGTGTGGTGTTGAAACACGATCACGTACCTTGAGACGTGACCTAACTCAAGGACGGCCGTATGGCAATGATACGGGCGTTTGTATTTACTTTCAATTATGGTACTGCCTGAAATGGAAACAAAATCTTTGAGTGCATCACTATTGTGTGGTCTTCTGCAGGTACTAACCACGTATGTATCCGTGTAGTAAACGTGTGCGAGAGACCGTTTAGTGCCACACTTGAGACGTATATGCCGGTATAATCCGGTTAGGATTTTCCTTTCTGAGGAACGTAGTACCAAGATATTGTAAGCATATGCATGAAAATAATGATAACAAGGAATTAAAATCATTAGGTTCAACATTTAGGACCCTGGTTGGGTAGACAAATTGGGTAGTGAGAAGTGTAGTTCCAAAAATACTGAAAAACAGAGTGCTCTGTTTTGGGCAGCAAGTTTGCTGTTCTTCAACAGGGCATAACTCACAGGTCTTTTAGCCCAGGTAAGTGTGGTATATAGTTCTGGAAAGGTATTTAAGTACTCTACAACTTTGTTGTAGATGTTCAGAGCTGAAAACCACCTTAAGATGGCTTAAAACCCAGAGGGATGTAGACTGTCCAGATTCAGGACAGAGTTAAACACTCTCTGGACTGTTCGTTTTTTCAAACATAACTCCTAGTAGAAAAATAAAAAATGTTCATATGATACACATTTAGAAAGGGTAGAAGATGTGTTACATCTTTGCAATTCAAAGTTTCTGAAATTTCAGCACAGATTTCAGTGGAAACCAGAGTTGAAAACAGCAACTTCTCAGGGAGGTGCTGTTAAAATTCTTCCAGAAATTCTGTTGACTTTGAATGACCATAACTTTGTAACCAGAGCTGATATGAGGGCAAATGAGTACTCGTTAGAAAGATACTGAAGTT
Organism: Neostapfia colusana; assembly: GCA_030760725.1. Taxonomy (NCBI): domain Eukaryota; kingdom Viridiplantae; phylum Streptophyta; class Magnoliopsida; order Poales; family Poaceae; genus Neostapfia; species Neostapfia colusana. The sequence continues at coordinate 86,216,282 of JASWHV010000004.1, read as the reverse complement.
AACTTTAACTTTGGTGTCCAGCTTGAGTCATGAAAATGCCCAGAACCAGAACGAAACTTGGAATAGGTAGAAACTGGTCATTCTGACAGAGGAGTGACAGTTGAACTCATTGGAGAGGGTGTTGTACCCTAAGGGTGGTATACGTGATGACAACGCGATAGTAATGTCTCATAGTGACCAAACCTAGTTATGGTGAGCTTCCAAAGAGGAGGTTCATCAAGTTGGATTAAACTAGCTTGTGTTTGGTCTGGTAATGGTGTAGCTTGTGCAAAGTTATTACATTATCTACATACGAGATGTATCGCATGTTTTATTGTCATTATGTTTTTAGGCCTATTGTTATTGGACTGCATGCAATATGTTGCGGGACTGATGTTTATTGTTGTATGGTTGCTGATGGTTTGCACTAGGACCACGCACGAGGTTGGTGGGTCTAGCCAACAGGGAGGCGATGACTCCCAGCCACCAGCCTACGACAGCACCCCGCAGCAGCATCCACAAACGCCGCCTCCGCTTACCCTAGCGGATGTGATACCGGCACTGGTGGGGGGTCGTGAGGAGCAGACCGACCTGCTCCGTACAATCGTGCAGAATACGTCCCAGGCGGGGGGCGTCAAGACTGAGGGCCTCGTGAGCCCCGTGAAGTGTCGTACTCGGATTTCATGAGTACGCACCCTCCAGTGTTCACCGAAGCGGAAGAACCACTGGAGGCTGACAACTGGCTGAGGACCATCGAGTCCAAGTTCGGGCTGCTCCAATGCACGGAGTGGCAAAAGACTTTGTTCACAGCACAGCAACTCCACGGTGCCGCTGGTGCGTGGTGGGCGAACTATGTCGCCTCACGTCAGGCTGGCCATACCGTGGAATGGGAGGAATTCCGGGAGGCGTTCCGCGCCAATCATATCCCTTCCGGGATCATGAAGAGGAAGTTCCAAGAATTCTTGGAGCTGAACCAGGACGGGAGGAGTGCCCATGACTACTCCCGTGCCTTCAACCATCTGGCGCAATACGCGTCAGACTATATCTCCACTGAGGAAAAGAAGCGGGAACACTTCTATCGGGGGTTACACCCCGAAATGAAGACACACCTCGTTCAGTGGAATCGTGGCACCTTCAATGACCTAGTCAATGCCGCGATCATGCAAGAGGACGCTCAGCGGGAGTTGGCAGCTGAGCAGAGGAAGCGCAGCGCTCCACCTAGCAGTGGGGGTGGCGCTCCCCAGAAGTACCGCATGGTGTATCGGACTCTATCCGGACAGCAGTGGCATCCACCGGCGTGACCTCAACGGTTCGGGGGACGTCCTTTTCAGTCACCTCCGTTCCGTCCACCGATGCCACCACCAAGACAGCAGCAGCAACAGCAGCAGCAGACGGTACCCCGGGCGTTTCCACCGCCACAACGCGCCCCGGGTTTCCGTCCACCGATCAGCGGGGGACCGCCCCGTTTCACTTGCTTCACGTGTGGCCAGGCGGGCCACTTCGCGAAGGACTGTCCCCAGGGGCAGCAGAGCAGCGGGCAAGCCCAGTTCCAGGGTGGTGCTCGAGGCTGACCTCCGGTGAAAATGGTTGGTCAGCGGACTGGGGGCGTCTGCAACCTCGACAATGAGGACGCCCCAGAGGGAGACAATGTGCTGGCGGGTACGTTTACTCTCAACAATCAAGCCATCATCATACTGTTTGATTCTGGTGCAACCCACAGCTTTATAAGTGCATCCTATGTGGCTAAGCATCAAATGCAAGTCTTCCCAACCGACTGCACTTATATGATATGCTCACCGGGGGGGGGGGGGAGATTTCAGCTAATATGATGATTCCAAAAGCACCGCTGTGCTTAGGTGGGAAACTATATCCCACCACCTTGATAATCCTAATGGGACAAAAGATTGATGCAATCTTAGGGATGTCATGGCTAAAATACCATGGCGCTGTCCTAGAGACTCGGACACGGACGGTTCATTTAAACTCTCCATTCCACCGTCCGCATTCCATGGTGTTAGACACTCCAGTCCGGGAAATTTCAGCAATTAATAATGCTGAAGCTCTCAAGTTGGAAGACATCCCTGTAGTCCGGGAGTACCCCGACGTGTTCCCGGATGATCTTCAGGGCATGCCACCTGAGCGGGATGTCGAGTTCAAGATCGAGCTTGCACTCGGGACTACGCCCATATCACGGAGACCATACAAAATGGCTCCAAATGAGCTGGCTGAACTGAAAGAACAGCTCAATGATCTGTTGAGCAAGGGTTTCATTAGGCCGAGTTCCTCGCCTTGGGGATGCTCAGCGCTGTTTGTAAAGAAGAAGGATGAAACCCTGAGGCTGTGTGTGGATTACCGGCCGCTCAATGCCATCACCATAAAGAATAAGTACCCACTGCCCCGTATTGACATTTTGTTTGATCAACTTGTGGGGGCAAGTGTGTTCTCAAAGATGGACCTTCGCTCTGGATATCACCAGATCAAGATCCGGGCGGAGGATATCCCGAGGACGGCCTTCTCGACGAGATACGGATTATATGAATATCTCATCATGTCCATTGGTCTCACAAATGCTCCAGCACATTTCATGTATCTCATGAACTCAGTGTTCATGCCGGAGCTGGATAAGTTCGTGGTAGTGTTCATCGACGATATCTTGGTTTACTCCAAGACAGAAGCCGAACATGCCGAACACTTGCGGATCGTTCTTCAATGATTGCGAGACCACAAGCTCTACGCCAAGTTCAGCAAATGTGAGTTTTGGATCAGCCAAGTGCCATTCTTGGGACATATCATCTCCGCAGATGGTATTGCGGTTGACCAAGCAACATAGAGCAAGTGCTGAAATGGAAAGCTCCCACTTCAGTCCATGAAGTCAGAAGCTTCCTAGGGTTAGCGGGATACTATCGGAGATTCATTCCAAGCTTCTCCAAGCTCGCTAAGCCGATGACAGAATTGCTGAAGAAGGGAACAAAATATGTTTGGAACACGGCGTGTGAAGGAGCGTTCCAAGCATTGGTGAAGCATCTCACCATAGCCCCGATCTTAGCTCAGCCGGATTCAACAAAGCCCTTCGACGTGTATTGTGACGCGTCCGGTATTGGGCTCGGCTGCGTGTTGATGCAGGAAGGACGTGTGGTCGCATATGGCTCACGCCAACTTCGGAACCATGAGCAGCATTATCCGACTCATGATCTTGAGCTTGCTGCCATGGTGTTGGCGCTAAAAATGTGGAGGCACTATCTCCTGGGGAATCTGGTGCACCTCTACACTGACCACAAGAGCTTCAAATACATTTTCACCCAGAAGGAGCTGTGTAGGATCGAAGAGCACATGAAAAGCTACCAGAGGGGGGTGAATGGTAGATTAAAACTTTTCGCAGCGGAAACAACAAAAACCCCTCAGCAAAAATCAATCGGTTCAAGAAACCGTGTGTGCAAGTATTTTCAAAAGTGTTCAACCTTGACAAATCAAGTAGAGAGGTAGAGAATCAAGTCACGGATCTAATGCAACAAGAATCACTTGAAAACACGAAGTAAAACTTGAGATACGATCAAAACATTAAACGAAGATCAATCTGTTCTACCCGATATAAAACAGATCTGCAATGCTGCAAAGAAACTCGTGTATCTCAAAAACTACAGATCTGAAGCTCGTGAAACTTTCACAGATGATAGATAATTGAGTTGTGAAGACAACCAAAAAAGAATCACGTCAATCGGATCTGTAAAACTCGAGTTATAAACGAAACACCGAAGCAACGTCGGTCTGTCCAGAAACTCGGCGAGAAAGACTTGACGAAAAACAAGTCGGACGAACAAGGCACAAAAGCTCCTCGAAACTATGAACTTTATTCAATAGAAACACAAGAGGAGCAGCCCAAAGTTCTCTACCCACGAGAGCTCTGGCCTCCCTTGCTTTTATAGCCGGCCCTCAGGCTAAACAATCCAATCTAGTACTCCTACTCCTAATTGGACTCGTATCCTAACTTACCATAACTGCTCAGGACTCTCCTATTCGCAGATAGAAGCAATCATGAGACTTCCAAACACCTTAGAAATGTCCTAAACATTCCTAAAACAACTCAACTTCGTGCCTAGCACGAAATCCTATCATAACCAACTCAAATTTTCCATATTTGAGCCATATCCGACTCAGCCTCAGCCTGCGTACGCAATCCAGCCGGCTGGACCTTTCCGACCAATTCTTTACGTCCACTTCTCTTCATCGCGCCTTGGAACAATGTTGCCACGTCCATGCACTCCTTGCACACGTGCAAACACCTTCCAACGACGTACACGCAACCTTCATATGCACTGCCCTTGACCCAAACATGCTGCGCGACCTCCCGATCAACTCAACCACAGCTCCTCCCGAACTTGGTTGTTGGAACCTCATCTCCTCCCTGAGACTAGTCCAAGGATCCCGTCACCAGCCATGTCTTGAACTCAAGCAACACCTGCACATGAATAAACAACCAATTCTTCCGAGCACAAGTCCTCGACTTGACTCACGTTAGTTCGAAAACCACAACACCTTACATGAGCACGTCACATAAGCATGTTGCAAACCATATCAAATGATAACAGCCATAACCACCAAAACACACCAAAAACTTAGCAAATTAATACTAAGCAAACCTTCCCATAAAGCAAGTTTGAAACATTGCGAGTTAAAAGCAAAAACAAGACGGTGCAGTTTTACGAGTTGAACTTCACGGGAGCTCCCTAAAAACAAGCTCCGGACCTCACAGAAGCTCTCCGGACCTTGCAGGAGCTCTCCGGACCTTGCATCGGACCTTGCCAACACTTGGCGGACCTAACAAAGAACTTGTCGGACCTTGCCACAGAAGAATGTTTTGGCAATATTCAAAACTTTGAATGTTAATGCTAACTTTTATCCTAATTGCCAATGTATTCAGCACACATAGGTCTCACAATCTCCCCCTTGATGAATGCATTGGCAACACCAATTAAAATCCGAACATTGGCTTATGAAAAGTTTTGAAAAGCTTTGAAAACTCATTTCTCCCCCTTTATTAATTTCCCCCCATTTTTTAAAATCAGAGAAGGAAGAAAGTGTATAACATATGCAAAGTGTAAAAAAAAATCTCTCCTTATACATATTCCTCCCCCTTTGACAATGTATTCAGCAAGGTTCAAAAGAGAAATTTTTAAATGTTATGACCATATTATAACATATACATACAAAACAAAGCTCATCCAAGTCATACTATCAGGTTACTTACACTATCACATCAATGAGATACATAAAGTAGTGTAAGCCATGCTAGAGATCAAATGTATTTTTCAGTTTAAGCAAGTCATGATCTCCCTTACTCAACTATTTCAAAACCTGAAAACATGACACTTGTTGATGCATTTTTATTATTCATAATCATTTAAGGCACAAAGTTGATCATATGATATTTGTAAGAGATTATATGCCGCATCAGCCTTATTCTAACCAACCAAGCCAAGCCTATGTCATTTGACAATCAGAAGCTTAAGGACATGGTTTTAGTCATACACAATTCCTTCCAAGTTCATATCTTAGTGCAATGATAAGCAATCTCAAAAGAAGAAGTGCGATGCATGCATATTCTCTTGATCTTTTCTCAATTTTTTATTTGAAAACTCAACATGTGAGCTGATCACTTGATTAATTTTTTATGATTAAAAGCACTTGTGAGCACGCAACAAGTTCAAAACAGCAAGAAAGTTCGATCATGACCAGATTTAGTGTAAGTAATTATTCCAATTACTAGTCATGGCAAAAACTACAAAATGTATAACATGAGTAATGTAGTAAGAACTTTCAGCCTGTAAAAGGAATCACAAAGTCATATATGTATGAAATACTATGCTCATATTATTTTAGTTTCAGATTCACACATAGACTTTCAAAGTTTCAAAGACTCCCCCTCAATTTAAGCCATGAGGATGCATAACCCCTATTTCACTACGAATGAAACAAAAACGAGTGAAATTCAAAGGTTTTGTAAAAATATCAGCCAATTGTTGTTTGGTATCGACATGGTGAAGCACAATGTTTCCTTTTTCAACATTATCACGAAGAAAGTGATACCTAATGTCAATGTGCTTAGTTCTAGAGTGTTTCACGGGGTTTTAGCAATACAAATTGCACTAGTGTTATCACAAAACAGTGGAACACTATCTAAATCAACCCCATAGTCCTTAAGTGTTTGAACAATCCAAAGAATTTGTGAGCAAGCGCTAGCCGCAGCTACATATTCAGACTCGGCCGTGGATTGTGCAACTGAACTTTGTTTTCTAGAGGACAAAGCAACAAGTGAATTACCAAGAAAATGACAAGCACCCGAAGTACTTTTCCTATCAATCCAACAACTCCCAAAATCAGCATCCGAAAAAGCTTTCAAAGAAACGGTTGAGGAAGAAGGAAGAAAAATGCCAAATTCTTGAGTTCCATGTAGGTACCTGAGAATCCTTTTGATGGCTTGGCGATGTGAAGCACGTGGAGAAGCTTGAAAATGTGCACAAAGACATACGCTGAATTGTATGTCCGGTCTTGACGCCGTGAGATACAAAAGTGATCCAATCATACTTCTGTATTCTTTTTTATCGACCGGGTCACCATCTTCGTCAAGTTCAAGTGTTGTTACTGTTCCCATTGGTGTCCAAAGGGGCTTGCATTTGTCCATGTTGAAGCGCTTAAGAAGGTCCTTTGTATACTTAGTTTGATGCACAAAAGTTCCTTCTTTTGTTTGCTTGATTTGCAGCCCCAAAAAGTATGTGAGTTCTCCCATCATACTCATCTCAAATTCTGAACTCATCATAGCTGAAAACTTGGACACGAGATCATCAGAAGCACAACCAAAGATAATATCATCCACATACACTTGAACGAATAATGAGTCATTGCCATGCTTAAGTACAAAAAGAGTTTTATCAACCTTGCCCATGGTAAACCCCTTTTCAAGTAAGAATGTTTTTAACCTATCATACCATGCTCTAGGGGCTTGTTTTAGACCGTACAAGGCTTTGGACAGTTTGTAAACATGATTAGGAAAATTTGGATTTTCAAAACCCGGTGGCTGCTTAACATAAACCTCCTCCTCTATGTAGCCATTAAGAAAAGCACTTTTAACATCCATTTGATATAACTTGAAACCTTTAGATGCAGCAAATGCTAATAAAATTCTTATAGCTTCTAATCTAGCAACAGGAGCAAATGTTTCATCAAAATCTAGACCTTCAATTTGAGTGAAACCTTGAGCAACCAACCTAGCTTTATTCCTAACCACAACCCCATCTCACTTTGCTTATTTTTAAATACCCATTTAGTTCCAATTAATGTGTGACCTTGAGGTGGAGGTACAAGTTTCCAAACATTATTTCTTTTAAAATTTTCTAACTCTTCTTGCATGGCATTAATCCATGATTCATTAGTGAGTGCGTGTGATATATCCTTGGGTTCAAAAGAAGCAACAAAAGCAGAATGAGCATGAGAGTTTGGATCGCAAAACCTGGACCGAGTGACTCGTTCATGCAAGCTTCCAATGATTTGTTGTGGAGGATGACTTTTGAGTACTCGGAGGGGAGTAGACACTTCACAAGCACCTTCTTCTTCATGTTTGGACCTTTGATTAGGAGAGCTTGTTGATCGAGGAAGGTCCGAACTTGCAGTAGTGACTGTTGGTGCTGGTTGTGGTGCAAAATCAGCAGCTTGATCGTTATTTACTTCCGAGTTTTTGGGCAGCAACACCACTTCTTCATATTTTTCAATAAAAATACTCTCCCCCTGCGGATATGAATCCGGACCTGCAATATCGAAGCTAGTACTTGGGCTAACTTCATCAAAAGAAACCTCGCAAGTCTCCACAATTTTGTTAGTGTCAAGTAAAAGCACACGGTAGCCTCTAGTATGAGATGGATAACCAAGAAACATGCCATCAACAGATCTAGCTTCAAATTTATCAAGATTACCATGTTTCTTAACAAAGCATTTGCAACCAAAAACCCTAAAGTGTGTAACACTAGGCCTATGTCCAAACCGGAGCTCATATGGGGTTTTTCCAAGCTTAGCACGCAAGAAAACACGATTTGAGACATAACAAGCGGTTGCAATTGCATCAGCCCAAAATTTCCTAGGAGTTTGATATTCATCAAGCATAGTCCTAGCCATCTCAACTAAGGTCATGTTCTTTCTTTCTACGACACCATTTTGTTGTGGTACATAGGGTGAAGAGTATTGATGATCTATTCCATTTTCAGCACAAAAGTGATCAAAGGATTGGTTTTTAAATTCAGATCCGTTATCACTTCTAATTGCTTTTAATGATCCTGGGTGATCAATAGATAATCTAAGAAATAAAGTTTTAAAATGACTAAAAGCTTCATTCTTAGATGCCATAAAATAAACCCAAGAATATCTGGAATAATCATCAACAATCACAAGCACATACCATTTACCTCCGAAGGATTGAACACGTGCCGGACCTACTGTGTCAAGATGTAAAAGTTGTCCCGGTTCAGCTGTCATGGTCATTGTGAGAGGAGCATGTGAACCTGCAACAAACTTAGCATGTCTACAAGAAGAGCACACAATATCATTGTCCTTTTTAAGCTTCGGCAGCCCACGTATGCGATCGAGAGCACTAACATGAGTGAGATGATCAAAGCCTTTGTGACCAAGTCTACGATGCCAAAAATATAGATCCTTTGTATCATTAGCAACTAGACACCGATGCTTAGAAGTTGACAAATCAAAAACAGCTTTAAAAACTCTTCCAAACCTAGACATGTTAAACAAAATCTCATCTTTTGAATCTACAACCTTGCAGCAATTTTTAGCAAAGCTAACCTCTAGATTTTCATCTAGCAATTGTGAAACCAAAAGCAAGTTGTATTTCAAATTTTTAACAAGTGCCACATCTTTCAAAGTGTAGAGATTGTTTACTCTAACCGAACCTTTAGCAATTATGGGAGTAGAAGAGTTATCGGCGAAAGTAACATTTTCTACACATGACACAAAAGGGAGAGAGGAGAACCATTCTTTGTTACCGGTCATGTGGCGTGAGCAACTTGAATCCACAATCCAAATGTTCTCCTTCCTCAAACATCGAACCTACACAGCAGCACAATACGTCGATGACTCAATACTGGGGTTAGTTAAAAGACTTTTAGGAATCCAGTACTGAGTCACACGACGTCCAGCAGGAATAACACGCGAAAGCTGAGAAGGTACAGCAGGTTTATGAGCCAAACATCGAAATTTTTTGTTCCCAACTACTGACTTAGAAGATGTGTTATATGTAGCACAAAAAACAGTAGGTCCGGGAGCAAGTTTTTGACTCATTACAGCAGGTTGCAAGCTCCGAACATTCGGTCTAGCAGATTTTGCTTGGTTGTTATGTGATCTAGCAAGTATTCTTTGTTTCTTATCATGTTTAGCTAGTCTATAACAAAAGTCCATGACATGACCATCTCTACCACAGTAGGTACAATGAAAAATAACCTTATTATCATGTCTAGATGAGCAAGCAACACGTTTATTAGAACCCGAATGGGACAGTACTCCTGCAGATTTGAAAATCACCTCTTTTTGTCTAGGAGCTGTTTGAATCAAACTGCTTCCTAATGACTTTACAACTTTAGGTGGGTGTGCCTTAGCATGAGCATGAGAATTAAAACCTAAACCAGTTTTATCATTACAAGACTTGGAAGAATTCAGCAGCAAGTTTAGGTTCTTATTTGCATTAGAAAACCGATCTAGTGTCCTATGCATGTCATCAAGTTTATTGGACAGATCAAAGCAGTTTTCACATGAAGTTTTTCCTTTTAGTTTGCAATTTGAACAATATTTAACTTCATGCACACGTAAAGCATTGTTCAAAATAGAAATCTCATTCATAGCATCATTTAGTTTCTTATTCAGATCATCACATGAAGAACAATGCAAATCAATTGTAGAACAACAAGCATCTTTCAAATTTTTATCATTAAGTGCAGCAAGCTGTTTGTTCTTTTCAATTTCAAGTTCAAGTTTATCAAGTGTAGATGCGTGTGCACTTCTTAAAGAGGATAATTGTTCATAAATCAAATCACATGAGGAACAAGAATCATCACTAGGAATCAAAGTTTTTAAACGATTAATTTCAGATTCTAGTGATTCAATTTTAACAGCATTGTTCCTAAGTTTTTTTATCCTTTTTCTTTAATATAACAGTGGCACGAGAAATAGCATCACACATTTCTTTGCAAGTGGGACATACCTCTTCATCATCGCTGTTGTGTTCTGCCTCCTCGGAACTTGAACTTGACTTGCTCACCATGCAGCACATATTTGCCATAGCTTCTTCATCTTCATCACTACCGGTGTCCACATCACTTGAGCTGAAATCTTGAAGTGCAGAGATCATACTATGCACTATGTTGCGCATTGATAAATCTTTCTTCTTCTTATTCTTTGCAAACGATTTCTTCGGCCTTGTTTGCTTTTCTTCACGTGAAGTCGGACCTGAAAGGTTAGGGCACTCCGTACGAAAATGTCCTGTCTTACCACATTCAAAACATCGTTGAGGTCCGGAGCTTCCTCTCCTTCTAGTTCTCACATTTTGCAATGCTTTTGAGAACCGAGTAGAGATGAGTGCAAGCTCCTCCTCTGGAAACTCTTCAATCTGTTCAAGGGTTAGAGTGGACAGCAAAGAGAGTGCACCACTAGATGATGATTGACTAGAACTAGACATGTCACGTTGCGAAACAAATGCAATAGACTTGTTGGGGTTTTTACGTGAGATGATGTCAATTTCATGAGTTTTCAATTTAGAATAAAGCATGTCTAAAGTAAGAGAACTCATGATAGTAGATTCACGAATAGATGTAACTTTCATCTCCCAAATTGACATATCTAATGCTCCAAACAATTGTCTAGCATTTTCAGCATCTGAAAAGTTAACATTGACACTACGCAAGTTGCTGAGAATTTTATTAAAGCGAGCAAAAAGGTCGTCAATTGACTCACCGGGTTGCATCTCAAAACGCATGTATTCTTTCTTGAACATATCTTGCCTTACCTCCTTGATCGTATTGGATCCTTCATGGTAGTCACAAAGAGCATTCCAAACATCATATGCAGATCGGAGGTGTGCAACATGGTCGAAGTCGCTTTGAGTCAATCCTTGGATGATCAAGTTGTGAGCCTTGTTGTTGTTGTCAACATCTCTCATGTTCGCAGCCGTAACTTGATCGTTGGGTGGTACATCGAAGTTCCGGCAGACCTTTTCCCATATGGCGAAGCCTTGCGCCTGTATGTAGGCCTCCATCCGCGCCTTCCAAACCTGAAAATCGATGCCATTGAACACACAAGGTTTTGCGGAGTACTTCTCCATGATGGTTAGTCAAAACACGTGCAAATCACAAAGATTAGAGCACCTTGGCTCTGATACCAATTGTAGGATCGAAGAGCACGTGAAAAGCTACCAGAGGGGGGTGAATGGTAGATTAAAACTTTTCACAGCGGAAACAACAAAAACCCCTCAGCAAAAATCAATCGGTTAAAGAAACCGTGTGTGCAAGTGTTTTCAACCGTGTTCAACCGTGACAAATCAAGTAGAGAGGTAGATAATCAAGTCACGGATCTAATGCAACAATAATCACTTGAAAACACGAAGTAAAACTTGAGATACGATCAAAACATTAAACGGATATCAATCTGTTCTACCCGATATAAAACAGATCTGCAACACTGCAAAGAAACTCGTGTATCTCAAAAACTACAGATCCGAAGCTCGTGAAAATTTCACAGATGATAGATAATTGAGTTGTGAAGACAACCCAAAAAGAATCACGTCAATCGTATCTGTAAAACTCGAGTTATGAACGAAACACCGAAGCAACGCCGGTCTGTCCAGAAACTCGGCGAGAAAGACTTGACGAAAAACAAGTCGGACGAACAAGGCACAAAAGCTCCTCGAAACTATGAACTTTATTCAATAGAAACACAAGAGGAACAGCCCAAAGTTCTCTACCCATGAGAGCTCTGGCCTCCCTTGCTTTTATAGCCAGCCCTCAAGCTAAACAATCCAATCTAGGATTCCTACTCCTAATTGGACTCGTATCCTAACTTACCATAACTGCTCAGGACTCTCCTACTCGCAGATAGAAGCAATCGTGAGACTTCCAAACACCTTAGTAACGTCCTAAACATTCCTAAAACAACTCAACTTCGTGCCTAGCACGAAATCCTATCATAACCAACTCAAATCTTCCATATTTGAGCCATATCCGACTCAGCCTCAGCCTGAGTACGCAATCCAGCCGGTTGGACCTTTCCGACCAATTCTTTACGTCCACTTCTCTTCATCACGCCTTGGAACAATGTTGCCACGTCCATGCACTCCTTGCACACGTGCAAACACCTTCCAAAGACGTACACGCAACCTTCATATGCACTGCCCTTGATCCAAACATGCTGCGCGACCTCCCGATCAACTCAACCACAGCTCCTCCTGAACTTGGTTGTTGGAACCTCATCTCCTCCCTAAGACTAGTCCAATGATCCCGTCACCAGCCATGTCTTGAACTCAAGCAACACCTGCACATGAATAAACAACCAATTCTTCCGAGCACAAGTCCTCGACTTGACTCACGTTAGTTCGAAAACCACAACACCTTACATGAGCACGTCACATAAGCATGTTGCAAACCATATCAAATGATAACAGCCATAACCACCAAAACACACAAAAAACTTAGCAAATTAATACTAAGCAAACCTTCCCATAAAGCAAGTTTGAAACATTGCGAGTTAAAAGCAAAAACAAGACGCTGCAGTTTTACGAGTTGAACTTCACGGGAGCTCCCTAAAAACAAGCTCCGGACCTCACAGAAGCTCTCTGGACCTTGCAGGAGCTCTCCGAACCTTGCATCGGATCTTGCAACACTTGGCGGACCTAACAAAGAACTTGTCGGACCTTGCCACAGAAGAATGTTTTGGCAATATTCAAAACTTTGAATGTTAATGCTAACTTTTATCCTAATTGCCAATGTATTTAGCACACATAGGTCTCACAAGCTGAACATGAGGCAAAGGAGGTGGTTAGAATTGATCAAAGATTATGAGATCGAGATTCATTACCACCCCGGCGAGGCGAATGTGGTTGCCGACGCGCTGAGTCAGAAGTCACATGTCCATCACTTCACCATTACATCGGTGGAGGAGGAAGAGCCGAGTTTATACTTGGTTCCTTATGGATCGCTTTACAACCTTGCCCTCATCCCTACTATTAGGGAGGACATCATGGCAGCTCAGAAAGATGATAAAGGCATGGCACATCTCCGGAGACGGATAGACAACAGGGAGATCAAATGTTTCCGGAAGGATGATTAGGGGACGCTATGGTTCAATGACCGCATAGTCGTACCCCGGGATAGGGAATTGAGGAAAAAGATCCTCGATGAAGCTCACTTGTCTAAATACTCCATTCATCCGGGCAGCAAAAAGATGTATCAAGATTTGAAAAAGAAATTTTGGTGGACACGGATGAAGCGGGAGGTAGCGAAGTACGTATCCGAGTGCGATACGTGTAGACGAGTGAAAGCTGATCACATGAAGAAATCAGGGCTGTTGCAACCCCTGAAGATCCCGGCATGGAAATGGGAAGATGTGAGCATGGATTTCATTGTGGGATTGCCCCTAACTTCCAACAAACATGACTCCATTTGGGTAGTCGTTGATCGGTTAACCAAGACGGCTCACTTCATCCCGGTGAACACACGTTACAATGCCGGCAAGTATGCGGAGCTGTACATAAAAAAGATTCTATGCTTATATTGGGTACCCAAGACCATCGTCTCAGACCGAGGTGCCTTGTTTGTATCTCGCTTTTGGGAGCAGCTACACGCTGCATTGGGTACCAAGCTGATTAGGAGCTCCGCCTATCATCCTCAGACAGATGGCCAGACCGAGAGGGTGAATCAAGTTCTGGAAGAGATGTTGAGAGCATGTGCCGTCGACCACGGTAGGAACTGGGATGATCACCTACCTTTGGCAGAATTCTCGTACAACAACGGCTATCAGGCGAGTATCAAGATGGCACCCTACGAAGCTCTCTACGGTCGCAAATGCCGCACCCCATTAAACTGGTGCGAGTCCGGTGAGAGGGTCACATTCGGGGTTGATGTGGTGAACGACGACGAAGAGCGCGTTCGGACGATCCAAGCTAATTTGAAGGCCGCTCAATCCTGGCAGAAGAGCTATGCTGATAAGAGGCGTAGACCGTTGCACTTTGACGTCGGTGAACACGTGTACCTCCGCGTGTCTCCGATGAAGGGCATGCACCGGTTCGGCGTCAAGGGGAAGCTCGCTCCCCGTTTTATTGGACCCTACGCTATCACTGAGAAGTGTGGACCAGCAGCGTATAGACTGGAGTTACCGGTGTCTCTTGCTGGTGTCCATGACGTTTTCCATGTTTCGCAACTGCGAAAATGTTTAAAGCATACAGTTGCTGTCCCTACCGAAGACATCGGCGAGCTGAAACCGGATTTAACATATGATGAGTATCCGGTGGCTATTCTTGATGAGAAAGCCCGAACCACGCGTAGCAGAACATTGTGGTTCTACAAAATACTCTGGAGCAACCACACCGCCGAAGAAGCGACGTGGGAGAGCGAGGAATTCCTTCGCTCAAATTACCCGGAGTTCATGGCGTCTCAACACGGGTAAGTCCCTGTTACATCGCTGTCTCTTCTTTTGTAATCTCGGGATGAGATTCTTTTAAGGGGGGAGGGATGTAAAAGCCCAAGAAAAGGGACCTGCAAAAACTTTTCTTCACCTCACAACACCACAGTTTTTGTTGTGAATATCTTAGGAAATATTGTGAAGAGCAAGTAACCTCCATCAAAAGAGTGATTAGAGGGGAAAGCCTTCACTTTCACAAAGTAGGATTTCTACATATGAACATGAGAGGTTGAGCACACCCCTAGAACTTAAAAAGTCTTGGTAAGGTTCAGTCCAAGTTTCATGTAAATCCAACACTTTTTGAGGCACTTTTGGTGGTATTTGAAAAAGAGGCCAATTTGAATGTAAATTCAAATTGCAGCAACTTTCATCACTCAAATTCAAAAGTTAGCTTCATATTCAAACTCAGCACATTTTTCTGAGTTAGCCCACCAATTTTCATCCCCATTGGAGTTCATCTTGTCGGGAGCTAAATTTACAAGAATTGAAAACTGAATTTGAACTTCAGTTCAAACATGAAGCAAATTTAGCCAAACAAAGTTTAAATTGGAGAACTCAAATTCAAACCAAGACTTGGGGGCTAAGTCTCTCATTCAATGTTTAGTAGCTGGGGATATTTACAGCAGAAGGGGGAGAAAGAATTAGAGGGGAGAAGAGGGCCCACTGGTCAGCCACCCAGGGATCAAACCGACTCAGGCACGCGGTCGAACACCCCTACGGGCGACAGCGCACGGGGTCGATCCCGTCCCAACGCGTCCACCGCACGGTGAAAGAGCGGAATCAACACGCCAGTGCGACGCTCACTCGGCTGTTTTCATGGTGCCCGGCTGCCCCAGCGTTCCCCCATCCACAATCGCCTCCGCACGCAAACTTTTTCATCGCCGCTCTCTGGTCGCCGGCGTCCGAGCAACCCAGGCGCTCCCGTGCCCGACGAGCAACACAAGAAAGAACCGCCTTGAGGTGCTGATCCTTCTGGTCCCAACCGTTCTTCATTTCGGGGGAGGATTTCTCCGGGGAAGTCTCGGTGGTCCTAAGACCGAGTCACCACCAAATCCCGAAATTCGCGGGGGTTGGCTTAGCACCGGGCATACCGAGCTAAACACACGATCTGCACCCTACCACGACCACCCAGGATCAAAAACCAGCAAGAACCATGGGCTAGGGTTACGGTTCTTCGAAGTTTTCTGAGCACAGCCGATATACGGTCTAGGTCACCGGTGAGGTCGTAGTTGCAGCCGTTTTTACGGGGATCGGTGCCCATGTCCATGATCAGCGGGTGTCAGCGGAGCTCCCCGAATAAACCGCATCGAAAAAGGTGCAGGGGATGCCGAGTTCGACATCGCCGGTGAGCTCCCGGCCGCTGTTACTGGTGGGAGCACTGTTCCGGCCGTTGTCACGCTCTGGTGAGGGCAACACCGTGTTCCCCAGGCCGAGATAGGCACAGGCAGCGAGAATCAGCAAGTTCCGAGGGCCGGAAACCCTCTCCGGCAAGAACTCCGGCGAGCTCGGCGGCGGGATCGCGCGGGCGTCGGGAGGAGGAATACGACTGGGGGCCCCGCATGTCAGTGGAGATATTTTAAATTGTCGATCCACTGCGGCACGGGATCCAGTGTGGTGGCGCGGGAAGGGTCCTGTGGCCCCGAATGTTTCCCGAATTAATTTGAATTTCCAGATTTAGTTCAAACTTTAGAACCCCATAACTTTTGCTAGGAAGCTCCAAATTTAGTGATTCAAATTGGGATTGATTCATATTGCCTAGCTCTTTCCAAATATAGAACCCAATTTGTATGAAACCCATTAATTAATTCTGGAAAATTCTTTAAATCTTTTCAGCAAAAGAATTTTAGAGGGAGTTTGGTTCATTAAAAAATCCCCAAATTTTGCCAGAATTTTATTTAGGATGTTAGTGAACCCCTGTAAAAACTTCAGGCCATTTGGAGTTGAATTAGTCAGAGCAATTCAAATTGGAATGTGCTGTGTTCATTTGAATACAGAAACAATTTCAGGGAATTTCCAAAACTTGGAAATTCAGTTCTGGGCAAATCTTAGCTCCAAAAATGCTAGGAAAATTCATGAAAACTCTACGAGCTATAATTGAAATTTTTATTCACTAAGTTGGGCATGAACAGGGGTGTTACCTCAGAATTAATTCTGCTTTGCTTATTTGCTAAAAGAATTATTCTGAACAAACCACTCAATGACAAGTGCTACAATTTGATCCAGAGAGTTGTCTTGTGACAAGGAACTCACACAAAAATTCTCAGCTCCATTGGAGCTCTGTATCACCTCTATTCTGTGGAACCACTTAATGGATTAATATGGAAGAGGGGGAAAACCACTTAGCACTTAAGCATGTGCATAGGTCCAAACCCAAACCACTAACCCCCAGTTCCATTTTAAATTCTTGAACAGAGTTCCAGTTGTTAGAAACTGGTTATTAGAACTATTAGCAGAAGCATTCCCATAAACTCATGTGCATATTCATTAACATGTAGTATGTTATTAACGTGTAGTCACCGAAGGCGAGGAGGCTCCGGAAGTACTTGACTTCCTCCTTCCGGAAGAGGAACTAAACCCTGACCAGCAGCAACAAGGCAAGCCCCGGTTTGCATTAATCTCTTTTATAAAGTTTTACTTTGTTCACATGGCTAGTATGAAGTATAAATGTGCATTAGATGTAGGATGGATGGAACCCCACTTGCATGACCAGAAACTGTCCATAAGAGTGAGGGTAGTGTCTAAGATCTCGAGTAGACAAGCTATGCTTAATGATTCATAGGACTTCGGTACAAGTCGAGTAGTTGGAATCTACTCGCGAGATAGGCTTGGGACACACGGGTTCGGTTGAGTGATGTGAGATCACTTAAGGAAAATGAGACTAGGCAGGGGCTAGGATGCAGCAAGAGGAAGTCTTGTGTGCGTAGCCCTGCCCGTGTCGATTGAGGACCGATCTGTGTGCGGCCCTGCTGAACAAGTATTGAACGTACCGAAGGCATATCGGATATATCGGCCACGATAAAGCGATGTAGCCTAAACCTCCGGGCGTCGAGGCATAGCACACCGATTTATAGGTGTAGCTTGAGAGCAGCAAGGTGGAAATCTGCCAACGGGCATAGAGAGATGCTCCGTGTGGGGAACCTCCTGTCCGTTTCGGTGCGACCGGTTCGACGTTTGGGCTGTTGGGTGAAAGGTTGTTCCGTACGACATCGAGTGAGCGTGCTGTGCAGCTCCACGGGTGGGCGTACGTGACGTGCTCTTTGGGTTTCCCTGCAGGTGTATATCGAGTTGATTCGCCGTCCCTCGCGGTGACGAGTACCGCTTGTTCACTGCGTCGTAACGTAGATAATTTATGAAATGTTATGATTCAATATTGCTGTTGTGATATAATTGTATTTCTACATGTGTGCCACCAAATATTGCTTACTAAATTTCAGATTCATGAACTGTTAACTTGCTGCTAAAAGATGAACTAAGGATGAACTTGTAGGCGTCTCCATTTGCTGCAATATTACTATCCTATGTCCTTGTACACCTCATATAGAGTTTCATGTTTAGGTGAGTCGGTTAAGTCTTGTTGAGCCATCGTGCTCACGGTTGCTGCTTAAGTGTTTTTCAGGTGAGGAGCCACCCACGGACTCGGAGTACGAGTCCACCGGCGAGGGTTACCCTCCGTCGGGGACCACGGCTGAGTGGGAGCCGTACAAGCCGCGCTGAGCTGAGACGTGCAGCGAGTGTGGGTTGCCCTAGGGCTGGGCAACCGACTTTTGCAAGATAGGCGGACGTGAATGTAGAAAAGTAGACTTCCGCTGTGTAATAAAGACAATAGTTTGTAACTGAGTATTGTACCTGTTTGTACAGTTCAGTTGTTTTCCCATGTAATATATTGTGTTCTTATGACGTGTGCTGTCGGGTGTCGCATCGTGCGGCAGCACCCTCTGCGATCCTAGATGAGCGGATCCCGGTCCGCCACACGGACGGCTTCCAACAGTGAGCAGACGGTCCCTCAGCATATTGGGCCGTGGCCCTCTTCAGCAGCGAACGTGACAAGACCCCATGGTCTTGTCAAGCCAGGATCACGCTGAGGGGTGCTGCATTGCAGAGCACCGAATAACACACATCAAATGTACAAAGCAGAAGCAAAGTTTTATTACATAAACAAGTGTATGAACATTTTTACAACAAAATATGTCCAGTCTACACTCGTGGGCTTAGACTACGCATCGAGTTCACGTTCAGCCCGTGAACGTGTCCCCGCTAGCACGCACACACACTAACACGGCAGCGTGCACGACTCCCACTCGACGGGGTTCCCCTCCGTGGGTTCCGTCTCCTCCTCGAGAGTCACTTCCTAATAGAACCCTGCAAAAGCTTCAAACACAAGCAGTGAGCACGAAGGCTCAGCAAGACTGACCCGTCTCTCCTATACATGAAACTTCAACATGGATGGTTTTAGGTTACATGTGGTAAAATAAGTTGCAACGGACTCGCCTAATTAGTGGAATCTTACTTTCAATTTTTAGCAGGAGGTTGTGGAGAACCTTGCGCTAAGGCACATGAGAGAGCCGCAATCAAACAAGAAACGTATTTCTCTCATGTACTTTGCCCAAAGTTGAAAAGAATTTTAATTAGCTCTAAAACTACAACAAGACATTAACAAGCAAGGTATATCTTTCAAATCAGCAAACTTTTATCATGTATCTAGCCTGTTCTTTCTACGTCACGGTACAGTGAACAAGTGGTACTCACTGACCGCTAGGGACGGCGATTATAATAGATTTACGCCTGCAGGGTTACCCGAATAACCTGTCACGTACGCCCGTACTCGATGTTGCCTCCAGCAACCATCACGAAAGCCGTACGCAACCACCTTTCATCCGTCAGCCAAATATTGAACCGGTCCTATCGTCCCGAGCAAGAGGTCTCTGCACGTGCATCTCAGTGCCGCTAGCCGATTTACACCTCGAGCTCTCAACCTACCCTCTGAACAACAGGCAATGTCTCAATACCCAGCTACCCTAGTTACATCAGTTTCCCGGTTCCCATATATCCGGTAGGTCTTCGGTACTGTTCTAGCTTGTTCAACAGGGCCGCACACGGCTCGGTCCTCAATCGACCCAAGCGGAGCTATAGCACACAGGCCACAAAGTCCTGCTGCCCTTACTATCCGCTCGGTCTCATTTTTCTTGCCATGTGTTTCATTTGCTATTCTTACCCGAGCGATGTGCCTCTAGCCTATTCTCGCGAGTAGTTCCAACTACTCGACTTGTACCAAATCCAGCTCTATCTTAGCATTGCAGTGGCTAACGAGGTTTTCAATCTTAATCCCAACCCCTGGTTTTCTTAGCTATGCATTTGGGTTTCAAACAAGACCTTAATGCAAGTAATAAGTGGTACTCAAAGGAAGTTCTCAAAACAATAAAAATATGTAAAGAGGTTAATACAAACCGGAGCTTGCCTTGCTTCTCTTGGTCATAGGCTAGCTGCTCTTCTGGAGTAACGAAGTCTACGACTTCTGGTTCCTCCTCAACCTTAGCGACTACATGAGATAACAAGTATATGTATTAATTTAAATGCATTTGAATTGAATTTAAACTTTTGAAGATTATAAGTCTCACTAGACAGACCCAATGACTCTGAAATTTTTACTGTGGTTTGGTTACAACCTAAACAGAGGCTTGGCCAAGTTTTAGTTGCAGCAAAGCTCATTTGAGCTCTCCACAAAAAATTATGTACTTGACCTTAGTTGGAGCTCTTATGGTGTTCTAGGGGTTTTCATGGATCAACCCATGACTTTCTGAAAACTAGATTTTCAGAGGGTTCTAATGGAGTTGGTCTCACTTAATTTGGAGGTTCCTAGCTAGAGATATGACCTAAACAAATTCAGAGAAATTCTGAAAATGTTTCTGAACATTTTCTATTTTCTCTGGAACAGTTTTATTAATCACACCATTAGGTGGATCAAATGATCTCAAATGGATCTGAAATTTTTATGGTAGCTCAGGGATATTTTTGGTGAACATCCCAGCAAAATTTCAGAATTTTCCTCTAATGGGTTCCCCAGTTAAAATTCTAAACAGTTTAAATTTTGAGGAATTAATTCTGGAGAAATAAGGATTTTCATGAAGTGAAACTTGATTTGCTGGAAATTACTCAGAGAGCTGAATCCAAAAAAATTTGGTTCACTTGATTTGGAGTTTCCTTGCCAAAGTTATGAGGATTTGAATTTTGAACAAAATCTGAAAATCGGGAAAAGTTCATATCACTGCACGTGGGACCCGGGGCTACGTGTCAGCTCGTCATCGGTTGACACATGCGGCTACTGAGTCCTTTACACGCAGCCACACCCTATCCGGGCCACAGCAGATCTCAGTTTTAAATCTTTCCACCGCTGACAGCCGGGACCTACCGGCTTCTTCTTCCTCCGGCCGTTTTTCGTGCGCCCACGCCCCCAGCTCGCAGGAGCTGACTGTTGCTCGCCGGTTCCAGCAACTGTATGGCTATAACTCACCACCAGGGCGTACGCGACATCGAGGAACACGACGGTGAGGTGTTCTGGGGCTGCCGATGGTCGGAGGATGGCCGGCGACGTGTGGCGGCCTCGGTTGAAG
Source organism: Neostapfia colusana (assembly GCA_030760725.1). NCBI lineage: Eukaryota > Viridiplantae > Streptophyta > Magnoliopsida > Poales > Poaceae > Neostapfia > Neostapfia colusana. The sequence continues at coordinate 86,194,977 of JASWHV010000004.1, read as the reverse complement.
TTAGGCAGCGTCGGCCGGGGTCCCTAGCCCGCCAAAACCTTGATAGACTAGCTCTACAGCACCAGTGGGTTATCGCAAAGCTTGGCAAGTCCATGGATTAGCTAGGAAACTACGGCAACTAGCTCGGCATCGTGCGTCCGATTGGTTCCGCGAAGAACACGCTCGGTAAAGATTGGAATACGTTGCTCCGAGGTGTTTTCATGCGACGGATCCTAAAGCAAAGATGATCGCCGGCTAGTCCGGTGCCTATGTGCAGAGTTTGATGACCTACAGAGGATCAGAGAGGAAGAATTTGAAGAAACCGTACCGGCCGCTCGGTAGAACTCGCCGGAGTGAAAAACTTGAAATTCACCGCCGATGCTTCACGGCGTGGCTTGAGACTTGGTTGAGAGCAGCACCAACACAGCTTGCTCCCGTGGCCTGGATCGCTTGACTGTGAGAACCCCTTTGGAGGGCTGTCCACGATCACCCGATCGTCGGCTGAAGCTTGGTCGCCGCTCTGGCGGTCGTTCTCGGGCAAGGAAGGCCGGAACTGGCTTGTTTCCGGGTCGAGGAGGTGTGTGCGGAGCTCAGGGTGCGGTTTAGCAGCTTCGGGAGGGATGGCGCGGTCGATTCGGCCGGATTACCGATCGAGCCGAGGTAGCGGAGGGCGCCGCTCGGTGTTTGCACACGAGAAGAAAGCAGACGAGGGTTGCTTCGGCAGAGAGCGTGGAGCACCTTAAGAAGGGGATCAGAACCGACCCCGGCACTTGCGCGTGGGAGCAAGCAGCTGGTGGCACCCGGCTTCCCTCGGTGGCGCCCTCGGAGGAAGCCCGACAACCCGAGTGCTGAAGTTTCAGTCGGTTGAATTTGCTTCAGTGGCTGACATGTGGGTCCCACCTCCTTTTTAACCTCTGAAATTAACTCCCTCTCACTGTTATAAACAGTAATCCCCCTTATACCCATGGTGATTTGAATTATCTACCCCTGAGCCATTTTAATGGGATAGAATTCAAATTGGTTTGTGTTTGACTAAATTTCAGCACATAAGCAGTTTGAAATTCAAATAAGGTTTAAATTTGCTAAACTTAGCTCATGTCAAGATCAACTCCAAATGGAGTGAAAATTGGTGTGTGAGCTCACAAAAATATTCTGAGTAAGAATATGCCTCCCACTTTTGAATTAATGGGATGAAAACAGTTTGAATTTGAATTTGAGTTCAAACCACCATCTTTCTAGCTGTACCCAAAAGGACTTCAAAAATGTTTTGAATTTGGGTGAAACTTGGCATGGACATTCCTAACAAGGTGTAGGAGTTTTACATATGCCCAGCCCCTATATGATGCATGTGGGAAATGCCACTTTTGCATTGTGTGAGTTTGTTCTCTAATGATCATGTTGATGGTGGTTACATGCTCTTCAAATGTGTTCATCAACTTTCTTCAAATGAAGTGTGTGTGTGGTGTGATGAACACTTTGAGTATGTGCCAAAAACTTAGGCCCTTACATTCCTCCCCCCTTAAAAGAATCTCGTCCCGAGATTATAAGGTGAAAATGAGAGAGAGTACGGTGGAAAATTACCGTATATGCGACGTGAAAAAGTCAGGGTAGTTAGCGCGAAGAAATCCTTCGCTCTCACATGTCGCTTCGTCCATGGAGTGATTATTCCATAGAACCTTGTAGAACCAGCACGTACGGTTGCGTGTGGTTCGGGCCTTTTCATCAATAATCTGAACCGGTTCCTCCCAATACGTGAGATCCGGTTTCAATTCTTCTATGTCCTCCAGCTGAATGGTACTTGATAGCTTAAGACACTTCCTCAGCTGGGAAATGTGAAAGACGTCGTGCACACCGGAAAGTGCTTATGGTAATTTCAGCCGGTATGCTACCGATCCACATCTTTCTGTAATCTGAAATGGACCGATGAATCGGGGTGCCAACTTTCCTCTCACCCCAAATCTGTTCACGCCCTTCATTGGAGATACACGTAGGTATACGTGATCCCCGACTTTGAATTGTAATGCGCGTCTTCTCCGGTCCGCATATTGTTTCTGCGGGATTGGGCAGCTTTTAGGTTCGCTTGAATCAGTCGAACCTTTTCCTCCGCGTTGTTGACAAGATCAATCCTGAAGGTGACCCTTTCGCCAGACTCACACCAATTCAGTGGTGTGCGACATTTTCTCCCGTATAGCGCCTCGTAAGGCGCCATTTTGATGCTGGCTTGGTACCCATTGTTGTACGAGAACTCGGCTAACGGTAAGTGATCATCCTGATTCTTATCGTGGTTGATAGCGCAAGCTCGTAACATATCTTCCAAAATTTGATTTACCCGCTCGGTTTGCCCATCCGTCTGCGGGTGGTATACTGAACTACAGATCAGCTTCGTCCCCAACGCAGCGTGTAGCTGCTCCCGAAAACGGGACACAAATAAAGTGCCCCGATCCAATATGATGGTGGGTACATCGTACAAGCATAGGATCCGTGAGATGTACAGTTCAGGGTACTTCTTGGCGTTGTAATTGGTGTTGACCGGGATAAAATGGGCAACTTTGGTGAGCCGGTCGACGATCAACCACACCGAATCACGCTTCTGAAAAAAGGTGGGTAAACCAACGATGAAGTCCATGCTCACATCTTCCCACTTCCAGGCAGGAACGCCCAGTGGTTGTAGCAGTCCCGGTTTCCGCATGTGATCTGCCTTCACCCTTCGACATGTATCACACTCGGACACGTACTTTGCGATCTCCCACTTCATTCGTGTCCACCAAAACTTGCTCCTGAGTTCTTGATACATTTTGTTGCTGCCGGGGTGAATAGAAAACTTGGACAAGTGAGCCTCATCAAAGATTTTCTTCCGTAATTCCGGATTACGGGGTACGACGATCCGGTCCTTGAACCATAGGACGCCGTCTCCGTTTTTCCGGAAACATTTCAGCTCCCCACTGTCTATACGTCTTCGCAAATGCGACATGCCCTTGTCATGTTTCTGAGCTGCCGCTATCTCTTCACGGATGGTGGGGATCAAAGCTGAGTTGTAGAGAGCCCCATGTGGAATTACATGCAATGGTGGTTCGCTCTCTTCCAACCGTGTGATGGTCAGATTATTGACGTGTGACTTGCGGCTCAGCGCATCTACCACTACGTTTGCCTTGCTGTGGTGATAATGAATCTCTATTTCGTAATCCTTTATCAATTCTAACCACCTTCGCTGCCTCATGTTCAGCTCTTTCTGAGTGAATATGTACTTGAGGCTTTTGTGGTCGGTATATAAATGTATGAGGTTACCGAGTAGGTAGTGCCTCCACATTTTGAGTGCGAGTACCACGGAAGCGAGCTCCAAGTCGTGAGTTGGATAATTCTGCTCATGGTTTCCTAGCTACCGTGATCCATAAGCGATCACCCTTCGGTCTTGCATCAGCACACATCCGAGCCCAATGCCGGATGCATCGCAGTACACATCGAACGGCCTTGTTGTGTCTGGCTGCGCCAAAACCGGTGCTGATGTTAGGTGCTTGACTAAATACTTGAATGCTGCTGCACATGCTGGACTGCAAACATATTTGGTAGCCTTCTTCAGCAGCTCCGTCATAGGCTTGGCAATCTTCAAAAAGTTCGGAATGAACCTCTGATAATATCCCGCGAGTCCGAGGAAACTCCGTACCTCGTGAACAGTTCTCGGGGATTTCCAATTCAGTACTTGTGTGATCTTGCTCGGGTCTACAGCGATACCCTCCGCTGAGATGATATGCCCGAGAAAAGGCACTTGCGATATCCAGAATTCACACTTGCTGAATTTCACGTATAGCTTGTGATCCCGCAGCCGTTGCAAGACTATACTCAGATGCTTCTTGTGTTCTTCCTCCGACTTGGAATATACCAATATGTCATTGATGAAGACCACGACAAACTTGTCCAGCTCCGGCATGAATACCGAGTTCATCAAATACATGAAGTGAGCTGGAGCATTGGTGAGGCCGAAGGACATGACCAGGTACTCATAAAGCCCGTACCTCGTCGAGAAAGCCGTCTTCGAAATATCCTCAGCCCGTATCTTAATATGATGGTACCCGGATCTTAAGTCTATCTTGGAAAGGATCTTTGCTTCGACCAACTGATCAAACAACATGTCGATCCATGGCAACGGGTACTTGTTCTTGATGGTTACGGCATGTAGTGGACGATAGTCCACACAGAGTCGCAACGTCTCATCTTTCTTTTTCACAAAAAGGCCGAACAGCCCCATGGCGAGGAGCTCGGCCTAATAAAACCCTTCTCCAGCAGGTCCGTTAGCTGGGTCTTCAGTTCAGCCAACTCCTTGGGCGCCATCTTTTACGGCCTTCGGGATATTGGCATGGTTCCCGGTGCAAGTTCAATCTTGAACTCCACCTCTCTGTCGGGCGGCATCCCCGGTAAATCATCCAAGAACACGTCAGGGAACTCTCGGACCACTGGAATATCTTCCAATCTGATGGTTGTGGATTGATAGACACTTGGAAGTTTTATTTCTGGACTGTCCAGAAATAAGGAGTGATATCCATGCACTTCTGAGTTCAATTGCACGATTCGAAGGACGGTGTCTAAAACAGCACCGTGGCGGGTTAACCATGACATCCCTATGATGACATCGACCTTCTGTCCCTCTAGAACTATGAGAGACGTAGGGTACACTCTATCCGCTAAACATAATGGTGCTTTGGAAACCATTACGCTTGCTGAAATCTTCCCACCCGGTGAACAAATCAAATATGGACCATCGGTGGGTAGTATTTGCAAGCTGTGTTTAGCAATGAAAGATTGGCTAATAAAATTGTGTGTGGCGCCTGAATTAAACAATACTATGGCGGGATGCTGGTGGAGTTAGAAAATACCCGCAAGGATTGGCTCACCCTCCGGCACGTCCTCTATGGCAAGTTGGTGGACGGTGCTAGGCCTAGGGTTGCGCGCCGCGCATTAGTAGGGTTCCAGGGCTGATTCCTCCCCGGGAACTGCGGTGCAACTCCACCGCCTTGTCTCATCGGACAACTGCTGGCGAAGTGTCCTGGACGACCACACTTGTAGCATGTGGCTGCTGCTTGTCCGGTGCTTGGGGGACGAAAGCCCAGCATGCGCTGCTGAGGTGCATACACACGCGGCATCGCCCGCTGCTGCTGTTGTTGTTGCGAAGGTGGTGCTGGCAGTGCCGGCCTGAATGCCGGTGGAGAATATGGCCGACTGCGGAATGGCATCGGCCTCTGTGGTGGCTGCCAGCGTGGACCCGATGTTAGGTGATTCACCATCCGGTATTTTTTAGAAGGACCACCTCCTTCTCCGCTGCTTTGCGGCGCGCTTCGCTTCCATTCCGCCGCCACTAACTCCTTGCGGGAGTCATCCTAAACAATCGTGACATCAATGATATCATTGAGGCTGCCGCGATTGAACATTGCCAATTTGTCTTTCAGGAGCGGGTTAAGCCCCTGGTAGAAGTGATCCCGCCGCTTCTCGTTGGTATCGGTGTGATATGACGCGTATAGTGCAAGATCATTGAACGCCCTGGAATATTCCACCGCGTTCCGGCTCCCTTGTTGCAGGCGTAAGAACTCCTGCGTCTTCCTCTTCATTAGACCTGGCGGTATGTGATAGGCCCTGAAGGCCATCCGGAATTCCGCCCAGGTCATAACTCGGTCGGTGGGCTGTGGAGCACAGTAGTTCGCCCACCACGCACTCGCGGATACCTGGAGCTGTTGGACCGCGAACTGAGTCTTGCGCTGCTCACTCACTTGGAGCAGCCCGAACTTCATCTCCATCGTGCGGAGCCAGTTGTCCACATCAAGGGGTTCATCCACCCTTGAGAACACCGGGGGATGAGTAGCTAGAAAGTCGGAGTAGGAGCTCTGTTGACGCTCCTCACAATCTTGACGCCTCTCTGGTCGAGACGTATTCGTAATGAGGGTTTGCAGCAACTCCGTGTGCTGCTGATGAGAGCCCGCCATCGCTGCCACAAAGTCAGCCAAAGTAACCGTTGGCGGTGGCGCTGGCTGTTGTTTCTGTTGCTGCTGCTGTTGCTGTCCCGAAGAGTCCTTGGGAGGTTGTTGGGAGGTCTCTCCCTCCTGACTGGAACCCCCAACATCCGGGTTGGCACGAGTACGAGTCATTCTGAAATTCAAAAACAGCAGCGATCAGCACATGTCATACTTAAAAATTCCATATGCAACAGTAGGTGTTGAAGTGATGCATGAATAATTTGCACAACATTCACATATATTGATAAAGCATAAACTTTATACAAGATACATTAGTCTCGGATCCCCGAGAAGTCGTGCTCATGTCGTAACTACCTATACATGCACTACTGTCTACACGACATGTCATCGATTACAAAAGTTTGGGTTACATCACTCTTGCTGCCCTACTTGGCAACGGTAACCCCCTACTCGGAGTAGAACTCGACCTCCTGCAGGTCATCTTCCTCCGGTACCTATTCTGGTGGCTCTGGGTCCACAACCTCCTCTTCCGGCTCGAGTTCCCCCATTGCCGGAAGACCCAAGACCACGGGTATGGCACTACCACCGGTATGCCCATTACCGGAGGTACGAGGTCCTGCAACGCGTGCACCTCGTCCATGGCCTGGTTGTAGTCCTCTTCCCAGCCTTGCCCCTCCTCAATAGAGTCGTCCCGCTCCTGAGTAAGGACCTCGTTCTGCTGGGTCAGAGCCTCCACCTGCTGTTGCAAAGCCGTGATGTCGACACAGCTTTTCCTCTTCGCCTTCTTCAGACGATGCAACTGATTATGTTGTTCGTCCAGTCGCTTAATCGTCGGAAGGAGAACATTACGGAGTGCGCTGTGAGCACTCTCGAAATGGTCTCCATGGCTTGTGCTCTTCTTGAGCTTCACAGCAAGACAATCCTTATGAACAGCTTGGCTGTCCATCACGGCTTTTCCAGCCCTCAATTGGAGACTAAGGTTTGCCTCCTTGGGATTGTACCTTGGACAACCCCGGATCGGTTGCCTCCATATACCTCCCTTCCCACACGTGATTAGCCCGTCCCTCCACCGGAACGAGTGTGTATGGAGTGCCCTCCATAGCTCTCACGTGTAGTTGGCAGAAACGCGACATGGTGTCGCGGGCTGCCACTTGCCACATCCCCTCCGGTTGTCTACCTCTCACCAAGACGGTGAACGGCGCCCAACCAGGTGGCGTAGGTCCTGCAGGAACTTCGACATGGATCATCCACGTCTTGTTCCCCTCCTCGCCTTCTTCCTTGGCGAAGTACTGCGGCATATTGCTGTATCCAAAATATTGAAGCATTTGCCTCAACGTTTCCGGATAGCCGCTGCGGTGAGAACAGTGGGACACCACCCACCCGTTCTCTAACTGTCTATCCGCTGCCATCTGTAGAAACATATTTGAGAAATGTCAAATATTTATTTGAACAGTAAACCATTGAGGTATAACATAAAACATGTCATTGAACCCATAAAACTTGGAAACATAGTTCAAACTCAAAGAAATTTGACTGTTGATCTGCTGTCCAATATGACAGCCCTGACCAGTTTCCATTTCAACCTGATTTAGACCATGCTAAAAGCAAAACCAATTCTGGAGCTCAACATTAAAGTTAAAGCTAACTTCAATAGATTTACAGAAAGTATTTGCTTGGCCTAAGATCTGTCCTGGTTCAAAAGTTATGAGATGGCAAAATTAACAGAATTTCTGGAGAAAATTGGACAGCACCTCCCTGCTTTAGGTACTGATTTGATCCAAGAATTCCAATTAATTCTGCTCTAAATCTGACAAAACTTTATGTTACAAAGTTATAACCCATCTCATGAACTTTTCAGAACTACCTCATTTTCTATTTTTGGATTTTTATTCAGGAAGTTATGCTCAATTTATAGAGAGTTACAGAGAGTGTTTGCTCTTCCCTGTTTTCTGGACAGTTTCAACTCTACTGCATTTTTCGATTGGTTAAGGGATGGAAAACCTCTGGACCTCAACAGAAAAGTTGTAAAGCTCTTCCAAAGATTTCCAGAAATGTATCATATGACCCCAACCTCGAATTAACTCAATCTCTAACCTCTGATTAACTTCATCCTTAATTCAGCTGAAAACAGGGGACTCTGTCCTTAGTATCCTATAAGTTGAAAACTTGTTAACTTTGAATATCCTGATTAAGGGATAGAGTTACATCAAGTTTTGGTGCTCTGGATCAAAACTTTCAAGTTTTACAGTGAAGTTGTTTATTTAGTGGAGTGTGACGTCGATGCGTCACCAGAGCATGTCGGTACTACATCCTCACAAAGAAAAACCTATACCGGACTTAGCCGACTTCGTTAGTTCAGTGGCACTAAACGTTTCTCGCACAAGGATGCTACATGTCTACCGTTTCGTGGTTAGACTACCTGCAGATAACTCACACAATCGTCAGACTCGGCTGCACACGGAGCCCGGTATCCATACAGTTCGTACACCCGGCCGTCAACACTCGCCCGGACGTTCTCAAGCCAAACGTGCCTTGAGCTACGTGTTCACGTTACTGACCATGTGACAGGGTCTCCCAAATTGCCCGAAGCACGCCAGGGATAGACGTTGCTCTAATACCCCAAACGACATGAAGATTCGTAGAGGATACTAAAGCGAGTCGGGTTACCTGCCACCCGTGGGGCTCCACCCTTCAGCTTGTGCGCACCAGCGCTTACGTGCACCCCCCAAGACAAAAAGCGTCTCGAGATGCACGATTTTCCAACATAAGCAAATAGGTTAGTATGCCACTTTCTATACACTAATAACATCCTTATATGGTCTACTAACTCGTTCCTCACTTGATTTTTGAAAAAGATAACCTTTGTAGTGCGTTAAACCTCAAGCGAGCTCTGATACCATGCCGACACGACCCCATGGTCTTGTCGAGCCAGGATCACGCTGAGGGGTGCTGCGTTGCACAGCACCGAATAACACACATCAAAGGTACAAAGTGGAAGCAAAGTTTTGTTACATAAACCAGTGTATGAACATTTTTACAACAAAATATGTCCAGTCTACACTCACGGGCGTAGACTACACATCGAGTTCACGTTCAGCCCGTAAACGTGTCCCCGCTAGCACGCACGCACACACACTAACACGGCGGCGTGCACGACTCCCACTCGACAGGGTTCCCCTCCGGAGGTTTCGTCTCCTCCTCGGGAGTCCCTTCCTCATAGAACCCTGCAAAAGCTTCAAACACAAGCAGTGAGCACGAAGGCTCAGCAAGACTGACCCGTCTCTCCTATACATGAAACTTCTACATGGATGGTTTTAGGTTACGGGGGGTAAAATAAGTTGCAACGAACTCGCCTAATTAGTAGAACCTTACTTTCAAGTTTCAGCAGCAGATTGTGGAGAACCTTACGCTAAGGCACATGAGAGAGCCGCAATCAAACAAGAAACACATTTCTCTCATGTACTTTGCCCAAAGTTGAAAAGAACTTTAATTAGCTCTAAAACTACAACAAGACATTAACAAGCAAGGTATATCTTTCAAATCAGCAAACTTTTATCATGTATCTAGCCTGTTCTTTCTACGTCACGGTACAGTGAACAATTGGTACTCGCTGATCGCGAGGGACGGCGATTATAATCGATTTACACCTGCAGGGTTACCCGAATAACGCGTCACATACGCTCGTACTCGATGTTTCCTCCAGCAACCATCACGGACGCCATACGCAACCACCTTTCACCCGTCAGCCAAATATTGAACCGGTCCTATCGTCCTGAGCAAGAGGTCTCTGAACGTGCATCTCAGTGCCGCCAGCCGATTTACACCTCGAGCTCTCAACCTACCCTCTGAACGACAGGCAGTGCCTCAATACCCAGCTACCCGAGTTACATGGGTTTCCCGGTTCCCATATATCCGGTAGGTCTTCGGTACAGTTCTAGCTTGTTCAACAGGCCCGTACATGGCTTGGTCCTCAATCGACCCAAGCAGAGCTATAGCACACAGGCCCGAAAGTCCTGCTGCCCTTACTCTCCGCTCGGTCTCATTTTTCTTGCCATGTGTTTCATTTGCTATTCTTACCCGAGCGATGTGCCTCTAGCCTATTCTCGCGAGTAGTTCCAACTACTCGACTTGTACCGAATCCAACTCTATCTTAGCATTGCAGTGGCTAACGAGGTTTTCAATCTTAATCCCAACCCCTGGTTTTCTTGGCTATGCATTTGGGTTTCAAACAAGACTTTAATGCAAGAAATAAGTGGTACTCAAAGGAAGTTCTCAAAACAATAAAAATTTGTAAAGAGGTTAATGCAAACCGGAGCTTGCCTTGCTGCTCTTGGTCGTAGGCTAGCTGCTCTTCCGGAATAACAAAGTCTAAGACTTCGGGTTCCTCCTCAACCTTAGCGACTACATGAGATAACAAGTACATGTATTAATTTAAATGCATTTGAATTGAATTTAAATTTGTGAAGATTATAAGTCTCACTAGACAGACCCAATGACTCTGAAATTTTTACTCTGGTTTGATTACAACGTACACAGAGACTAGGCCAAGTTTTAGTTGCAGCAAAGCTCATTTGAGCTCTCCACAAATAATTATGTACTTGACCTTAGTTGGAGCTCTTATGGTGTTCTAGGGGTTTTCATGGAGCAACCCATGACTTTATGAAAACTAGATTTTCATAGGGTTCTAATGGAGTTGGTCTCACTTAATTTGGAGGTTCCTAGCTAGAGATATGACCTAAACAAATTCAGAGAAATTCTGAAAATGTTTCTGAACATTTTCTATTTTCTCTGGAACAGTTTTATTAATCACACCATTAGGTGGATCAAATGCGCTCAAATGGATCTGAAATTTTTATGGTAGCTCAGGGATATTCTGGTGAACATCCCAGCAAAATTTCAGAATTTTCCTCTTAAGGGTTCTCCAGTTAAAATTCTAAACAATTTAAAATTTGAAGAATTAATTCTGGAGAAATAAGGATTTTCATGAATACTTGATTTGCTGGAAATTACTCAGAGATCTGAATCCAACAAATTTTGGTTCACTCGATTTGGAGTTTCCTAGCCAAAGTTATGAGGATTTGAAGTTTGAACAAAATCTGAAAATCGGGAAAAGTTCAAATCACTGCGCGTGGGACCTGGGGCTACGTGTCAGCTCCTCATCGGTTGACACAAGCGGCTACTGAGTCCTTTGCGCGCAGCCACACCCGATCCGTGCCACAGCAGATCCCATTTTTAAATCTTTCCACCGCTGACAACCGGGGCCCACCGGCTTCTTCTTCCTCCGGCTGTTTTTCGCGCGCCCCCAGCTCGCCGGAGCTGACTGTTGCTCGCCGGTTCGCCGGTTCCGGCCACCGTATGGGCTAGAACTCGCCGTTAGGGCGTATGCGACATCGAGGAACATGATGGTGAGGTGTTCTGTGGCTGCCGATGATAGGAAGATGGCCGGCGACGTGTGGCGGCCTCGGTTGAAGTTCGGCAGCGTCGGCCGGGGTCCCTAGCCCGCCAAAATCTTGATCGACTAGCTCTACAGCACCAGTGGGTGGTCACAAAGCTCGGCAAGGCCATGGATTAGCAAGGAAACTACGGCAACTAGCTCAGCATCGTGCGCCCGATTGGTTCCGCGAAGAACACGCTCGGTAAAGCTCGGAATACGTTGCTCCGAGGTGTTTTCATGTGACGGATCCTAAAGCAAAGATGATCGCCGGCTAGTCTAGCGCCTATGTGCAGAGTTTGATGACCTCCGGAGGATCAGAGAGGAAGAATTTGAAGAAACCGTACCGGCCGCTCGGTAGAACTCGCCGGAGTGAAAAACTTGAAATTCACCGCCGATGCTTCACGGTGTGGCTTGAGACCTTCTTGAGAGCAGCACCAACACAGCGCGCTCCTGTGGCCTGGATCGCTTGACCGTGAGAACCCCTGTGGAGGGCTGTCCACGATCATCCGATCGTCAGCTGAAGGTTGGTGGCCGCTGTGGCGGTCGTTCTCGGGCAAGGAAGGCCGGAACTTGCTTGTTTCCGGGTCGGGGAGGTGTGTGCGGAGCTCAGGGTGCGGTTTAGCAGCTTGGGGAGGGATGGCGCGGTCGATTCGGCCGGATTCCCGATCGAGTCGAGGTAGCGGAGGGCGCCGCTCGGTGTTTGCACACGAGAAGAAAGCAGACGAGGGTTGCTTCAGCAGAGAGCGTGGAGCGCCTTAAGAAGGGGATCAGAACCCACCCCAGCGCTCGCGCGTGGGAGCAAGCAACTGGTAGTGCCCGGCTTACCTCGGTGGCGCCCTCGGAGGAAGCCCGATAACACGAGTGCTGAAGTTTCAGTCGGTTGAATTTGCTTCGGTGGCTGACATGTGGGTCCAAACTCCTTTTTAACCTCTGAAATTAACTCCCTCTCACTGTTATAAACAGTAATCCCCCTTATACCCATGGTGATTTGAATTATCTACCCCTGAGCCATTTGAATGGGATAGCATTCAAATTGGTTTGTGTTTGACTAAATTTCAGCACATAAGCAGTTTGAAATTCAAATAAGGTTTGAATTTGCTAAACTTAGCTCATGTCAAGATCAACTCCAAATGGAGTGAAAATTGGTGTGTGAGCTCACAAAAATGTGCTGAGTAAGAATATGCCTCCCACTTTTGAATTCATGGGATGAAAACAGTTTGAATTTGAATTTGAGTTCAAACCACCCTATTTCTAGCTATACCCAAAAGGACTTCAAAAAGGTTTTGAATTTGGGTGAAACTTGGCATGGACTTTCCTAACAAGGTGTAGGAGTTTTACATATGCCCAGCCCCTATATGATGCATGTGGGAAATGCCACTTTTGCATTGTGTGAGTTTGTTCTCTAATGATCATTTTGATGGTGGTTACATGCTCTTCAAATGTGTTCATCAACTTTCTTCAAATGAAGTGTGTGTGTGTGTGGTGTGATGAACACTCTGAGTATGTGCCACAAATTTAGGCCCTTACAGAACGATGGTCTTGGTATGTACGTCACGCCTCCGATGCTTCGGGCTCCAGAAGATCTATGAACATAGCCGTCGTGGCCGCCATGTTTTGACATAGCCACTTGAGGTGAGACGGGCCGTGTGCGTCGACAGCGAGGGTTGCCCATGCTTGGGGACCGCGCTTCTGCACTTTACCAAGGCTTGGGCGTCGGCCGCACAATGCCTTGAATGCAGCCCTGTCCCTGTTTAACCGCACATCTTCTGTTTCAAGCATGATCTGGTGCGCCTCTAGTTGCTCGGCGAGCTCTTGCGCGCCCATCGACTCCTCGTCATGATTTCGGCGTGGTGCTTCATGCTGCGTGAATGCTGGTGAGAGGGGGGCATCAACGGGAGGAACGGATGGAGAGACGTTGTCGGTTCTCGTGATGCCGCGCTTGTGAGGAGGGCGGTGGTCTTCATCGAATTTAGTGTCGGTGCTGTAGTCGTAGCCGGTTGTATCTTGCAAGAGTGGAAGAAGAGATATTGACGCTCGATCTATCATGCCCATGATGTGTTCTTTGAGGGTGTCGTTGGAAATGTCGATGGTCACCTCGGGTACCAGACGGAGGATGCCGTTGTCGTTGGTGGCAAACTCCGGCCTTCCGGAGCGGAAAGCATGGCGTGGACCGAAGACGGCTTCGGCCTTGAGCTCGTTGTTGGGGGCGATGGTGAACTCAAGGCCACTGAAATGGGGCTTTCCACCGGTGATGAAGTTCAAGCTCATGTAAGCCATCATAGAGAGAGTGGAAACACGAAGCGCCCCCTACCTAGCGCTTCAATTTCCGGCGTTTCATTTATCGACTAGTAATTGAATGCCTCGTGTTTTTTGTCAGCATGGCTACCTAACAAATACAAGGGTTTATATTAGTTCAGACATGTCGTACCTATAGTTTGGGGGGGGAGGGGGGGTCATCGGCTTTTTATTAGCTCGGGCGGTTCAGAGAACCAAGGTTATAAGTGTGGCTCTCTCGTGTGTAAGGATGAGAAGGGGCCTCAATGTCGAATGCGTGGGTCTCCAGTATCTCCCTCGAGGAGGTGTCGGGCCTACTTTTTTATAGGGCGGGTGCCCATTCCTACCAGATGACTCCTCATAAATGGGGTGGGGGTTTACATGATGTGTCAACGCCTGCGGCGGCCTAAGGTGATGTTGGAGCGATGAGTACCCCTGGTCCTTGTCTTTTCTGGTGTCTATGTCTACTTTCCGCATTCTGTCACCTTAAACCCGTGTCGTCTGGGACAGGATGGAAGATGATGATGTTTGTGCCCTTCTTATCTTGTCGCATGCGGCTCCCCACTCTGCCTTGATGTCCTTTTATCGATCTTTCACATCTGCATTGAAGACCTCTGCTCGTCTCCGGTCCGGACCCCAGCCCGAGCTGCTTCTTCGTCCGACCTTGATGATTGATGTTGGAGGCCAGACATTGCCTTCTAATTTTCGGGACTCGGCCGCCTCCCCTTGACCCTGGTAGGTGGGGGTCACCCGTCCGGACCCTGACCTGGAGGTAGGGATTCATCATCGTGTTGCTTCGGGCCCGGGCCCTGGATTTGGATCTGGTGTTGGCATTCTTCGTATGGCTCGGCTGGCGCCCGTGAAGCCATTTACTTTTGTTTGTTGAGCTGTTTGGTTATTTCTTTGTATCCGGGGTACGTTACCCCGTGACATTGGCACAAAGGATTTGTGACGTATCTAGGGTTGACCATGCAGGAATTGACAAATGGAAGCTAGATAGGAAAAATTGATGAACATAGTGGATCCACTTATTACTGGGATAGTGGCAAAAACAAAAGGTGAAAGTGACATATTAAGACCCAAAACACAAAGCTAAACCAACAACAAGACTTGACCACATGAACATAAACTCAACAATACTAATTGAAAATGAAATTATATGTGTTAAGGTCTATATAACACAAAAAATAGTTTTTTTGCTTTTTTAAAACTTTAGGACATGAATAATATAAAGGAAAAACAACATTACCTAATAGGAAAATTGGAAGTTGATAACCCTTTATAAGAGGTTTAGGTTAGATCTTCTAAAAGTTAAGTCGATTCTGATAAGGACATCACTATAGTAGATACACACAGTCCTTCGGGTCCTATATAAGGATCAATCATGAGAGCAAGAGAACGACAATTAAAAAGCTAGATGAGTTTATTCTTAAACTCCGCTACATGTTAATTAGATAATTTATTGCTATCTGATGATGTAATTTTATTAGGAATTATGGGGAGGATCATATAGAATTTATGTATCAGCAACGAAGAGGTTTATTGTTGAATGTGGGCCAGGCCTGGGTTACAGTTCTCCAATCAAGCCCAGGGTTTAACTTCCTAATTTGTGGCCTAACTTTGTTTGAATCTGTTTGAACCGTAATTATCTGATCCCTGGCTGGAACTTCAAGTTCTGAATGAGTTAACATAGATATATGTTCTTCGGATCTTGAATTCTTTTGGAGAACAGGAAGGAGATAGTCACCAAATGTGTATGTACGTGGCTGTTGTTTTGGAATTGGACCTCTCCATGGCTTAATCTTCCAGGGCCAGACAACACCATCAGGTCGTTTTTCATCCATCTTCCCTTTCAATCTTGATGTAGAACCTGCAATCACAGATTGATGTACCTGTGGTAGCGATGATTCTTTTTTACCAATCATATTTGTTCTCGGTTTGTGCAATGGAATCGCAGCCTCATCTCTATTTTCTTCATCATCGCTTTCCAAATCTGCACAAGGAGACCAAAACTTACCAGTCAGCATCCTTACCAGTGTTGCATGGGACTGTAGCCGACCGGATCTTGCGTAGGAATTGGCATGAAGAGGCTGTGATCAATGAAAGATTTGTTGATCCTTTGATCATCGCCGGTTCAAATCGCCAGTCGCCGATCCACTTTCCTCACCCCCTCGCAGTCTCTCCCGACATTTTGCAAATAAAGTCCAAAATGGATGCATTTTTGCAGAGATGATAATTAAGCTGTGGTGAACACATTGGTGCAATCCAATATTCAATTTGACAAAATTTGAGGAAAAGTTTCAGATTTGAATTTGAACTAATGACATATATGCATGGTTTGCGGCAAATTCAATTGGGAATTTTAATTTCCTCCAATTTTTTGTACTGAACCATATGTGTAAAAGTGGGCTTTCACAGTCTTCTGGACCATTGTATTGAAGGTTGATGGTGGAAGAATGACAGGTTCAATTGCTTAATGTGTCACTTGACGAGGGACGACACGGGTTCAAATTCTTCTCACAGGTGATTCCAGATTTTTAATATAAATTGTAGGCAATTAGAAACCGGTTATACAGTACCCTGTTTTCACACAGAGGAGACAGAGCACGGTTAACATGTCAAGCCACGTCTGATATATAGAAGCTTAATCATGAATTTTTATTAATCCTTTACTTCTTAGTCTTACCCGGTAATGGTGCCAGAAATAATTGTTGACACTTGCTAAGCTACACCAATAAACCATCTCTAGCAATGGCACTAGAAACATTTATCGATGCACACTAGGGTCAATACAGGGTAAAATCCAGCGCGTGGAGTTACCGTTGTAGCATTTCATTCGAGATTATTTAGGTATCATATTTGTTTATCCCAACGAAAGGTGGTGAAGTAAGTGAGTTACTATGCTTATTATTACACTATGCAATACTATTTTGATTATCTTGATGGGTGTTAACAATGATAACATAATGGTAGTGTGACACACAGAAGCATCCACTCTAAATTAATAACATAAACCTAGACGGAGATAGACTAGAAAGAAGACAGTTCCTATTGTTATTTTAATACAAAGTGTACAGTTTTCTATTGTACATACAGACATTCAAAGTGTAGGACTTAGTTATTATGGGCCTACGGACTCCGGGCATACTTCTGGTCTGTCACGTGACTCTTGCAAAGTGTACTGTGACATAGAAGAATGTGGAGGATTACAACGGACCGATAGGGTTGTCACCACTTGTTGCCTACCTCATAAACCTGTGGACTACATGATCGTCAAT
Source organism: Neostapfia colusana (assembly GCA_030760725.1). NCBI lineage: Eukaryota > Viridiplantae > Streptophyta > Magnoliopsida > Poales > Poaceae > Neostapfia > Neostapfia colusana. Next base: position 86,178,052 of record JASWHV010000004.1, on the reverse strand, counting down.
GCTACCTAGACCACCCAAACACCATTGTAGAATATCTAAGTAGTACCCTAGGTCTCTCAAAGAATCCTGACCCTACGTATCGACATGGTTAAAACCTAGAGTAATCTTATGAACATTGAACCCACACCGTAGCATAAGATACTAATTCCATTAATAAGAACCAAATCAGAAAAAGAGAAAAAGATATAAAAGCCATACCATATTCTCTAAGACGACTTTGGAACTAGAGAATCTCCTCTCTAAGCCAGTTTTTGCACGAAGACTAGGCAGAATTCTAGTACAAGATAGTGATTGCTTCCACATGTGTATGTGAGAGTGAAACACGGTCCCCCCTATTTAAACAGTGTCTAAGACAGTTTCACGCCAAAATCTTCTCGGGAATCAATCACCACCGCCATCAAGATTGAACTAGGAACTTCCATTGTTGGCTAACCGAGTTTGGCACAAGAATAGGTCGAGCGACCTAAGGGGTCGGTTGATCCTCTAGTGTTCCACTCGCGCCAAGTTAGCTTAGGTCACTAATTTGCGGCCCCTAAAGTTGGTTTTCTGTAATTCTACACAGGATAAGTCTTTTCACACCCTTTGTGTCCCTTTGGTCCATGGTAGGTCCATGTAGCAATCCCTCATTGGTTGTAGCTGTGTTTCTTTGCCGCATGGGTGTGTTTTCACCTCATTTATGTATAAAATCACATGTATGCACAATTATTCCAAGGATTTACCAGTGTCATGTGTGTAAGAAATGTTAATTCCTCCATGATTCTTGGAAGCGCTAACATACCCACATCACCAGTTTCAATGTATGCCCATTTGTTAGGGAACTTTTTTGCATATGACCAAGCCTCTAGCAGTTGTGGCACTTGATGCCAAGTAGACTGGTTGTATTCATGTACACGTGATGGTGGAGAAGATTTTGTTGTCCACGCTCCACTATTGGATGGAATAGTGGTTGCACAAATGCTTGAAGATGGGCTCCTTTAACTAGCACAGTCATTCATTTCGGTGCAAAGGTGCCTCACATTTGCTATTGTTGTTGTTGGCTAACCTACAATTTTCCCTACCAACATAGCAAGTTGGAACAATCTATTAACAATGTTAAAATCTTTATAATCCGTTTTGTCTGAATTTTCAAACCTAAACCTTTCAAAGAACCTAGAAATTTTACATCCGTGCTCTCTACTACCACAGTGCAACATACCATTTTATAACTCCTAGTAGTGCTCCTGCATAGACATGTTACATTGGTATAAGCGCTGCAATTTTTATAAAAGTCATTGAAAATAATATGCACCTTACGAACAAGATGAGAATTAAATTTATGTTCGGCGGTCATCTCCAAACCTCTATACCTCAGCATCATAAGCTCTACAAAATGATGGAATTGAAAACTTAAATTTAGCAAAAGGATCATTGTCGTTATAGTGATCATTGTAGTCATGATAGTTATTATGCCACATATATTGATAATTATGTTGAGGGCATGCCAGTATCTGCTCGACCCTTGCATCATGGTGGTTCATGTCATCATCAGTAACATAATCATCATCCTAAGTTTCTCCAATGGCAGCATGAAAGTCATCATATCGCGGAGCTTGGCATGAAGGACATGCTCCTGCCTTTCCTCATTGTTCGCCTCTATTGTTGCCAATAGAACACAAAAGATAACATGAATATGTTATATATTATCTCTATAAACTACCTAGGATAGCAAAAAAGTGGAATCACACATTCTCAAGCATCTTAACATACTCCTACAAGTGTTCTTACGAACACCACAAGTGAGCAAACAGTGACCGGTATAATAACAGGTTGAGCATTGTGTGATTGTAAAGGTGTTCCTGTTTTGCTAAAGATAAAAGTGTAGCTTACATAACATAATATGGTGGGTAACGAAGAGCCAAATCATAATAGGAAAATAAAGTTGAATAATTATTTAATGTATAAATTGTTACTGCTAAGAAAATGTCCATGCAACGAATACACAAAGGTATAACCAACCATAGCACAAAGAAAAACCTGAGTCACTATCTTTTCTGTGGTGCAACAGTTGCACTTTGTGATGAATTTTTTGCTATTTTTCGTTCATTTTGATATATTTTCTTTCAACCAATAGATCTAAAATAGGAATCAAAAACTGATTTAAGATGTGGCCTGCTGTAAAATTTCGAGATGATTATTTAAATTTCTTGATATATCTTTAAAGCCTGAACATACAATATTCCAAGGCATATTTGACTAAAATAATTTTTTGTGACCCTAGCAAATTAAGAGAAAATAGACGAGAATTTTTTTGTAGATGTCCAAGAAAAAAACGAGATTTTTAGTTTGTATGGAAATGTTATGTTTTTTTCACTAATGGTCCTCAGAATCAATGAGTCCAAAGAGTGTTTGGATTCGGTTTCAAAATCGATCTCAAGATCGATTGAGAAAACAACAAGGATATGGATCCGGAAATTAGAAGGATGGTGTATAAGTATTAAAGAGGCATTGTGTCTGTGTTTCTTTTGATGACTAGTAATCGAATGCCTTGTGTTTTTTGTCTGGATGGCTCGCTAACAAAGATAGATGTTTATACTGGTTCGGACAACGTGTCCTACGTCTAGTTTGGGAGGTCTATCAGTCTTGTATTAGCTCGGTCTGTTCAGAGAACCGAGGTTACAAGTGTGGCTCTTTCGTGCGAAAGGATGAGAACAAGCCTCAATGTCGAATGCATGAGTCTCTAGTCTCTCCCCTGAGGAGGTCCCGGACCTCCCTTTTTATAGGTCGGGCGCCCAGTCCTACGCGCCGACTCCTCATAAAAGGGGCGGGGGTTTACATGATGTCTCAGTGCCTACGGTGGCCTAAGGTGGTGCAGGAGCGATGAGTACACCTGCTCCTGTCCCGTCTAGTGTCTACGTCTACTTTCCGCCTTCTGTCTCAGTACACCCGCTTCATGCGGGATGGGACAGAAGATGATGATAGCCTGCACCCTGCTTGTCTTGTCGCACGTGTCTCCCCACTCCGCCTTGATGTCCTTCTGCCTGTCTTTCACATTGGAATTGAAGACCTCTGCTCGTCTCCGGTCCGGAGCCAAGCCCGAGCTTCTTCTTCGTCTGACCTTGCTGATTGATGTTGGAGGTCGGTCATTGCCTTCTGATTTTTGGGACTCGGCCACCTCGCCCTGACCCTGGTAGGCAGGGGTCGGCCTTCCAGACCCCGACCTCGAGGTCGGGATTCATCATCGTGTTGCTTTGGGCCCGGGCCCTGGATTGGGACCCGGTGTTAGCGTTCTTCGTACGGCTCGGCTGGCGCCCGTGGAGCCTTTTACTTACGTTCATCGAGCTATTTGGTTATTTCTTCAGTATCGGGGTACGTTACCCCGTCAGTAGCCCTCAGGCCCTCGGCTGATTTTCATTCGAACTTGTCGGGGGCACATCCCACGGTTGGCGGAGTCCTTCGGTGGGCTAGAGATACATCACAAAAAAGGAGTTAGAACATTGACACATCTCGATCCAAGGCTTCATCTTGACCTAAAGCTTTGGTCGCCGAGCCCTTCACGGCTTTGAGTCGCTTGATAGCCCCTGAGCCATTCTGTCACAGGCTGGGGTTAGTTTTTGTGAAGACCCGGTGTTCCGACATCCCAGAATCTCGCTGAGAGGTGTTGCGATAGACAACACCGAATAACACACATGTGAAGACATACAGAGGAAGCTAGGTTTTATTACATAAACTTTTTTCTGAACATATTTACATCAAAATATAATTTATAGTCTACACTCACGGGCGTATACTAAGCAAAAAGGTTCACGTTCAGCCCGTAAACATGTTCCTACTAGAACACACACCTAGCACTTAACATGGTGGCGTGCACGGCTCCCATTTGACATTAGTTCCCTCTGAGGGGCCGGTCTCCTCTTTGGGAGCCTCCTCCTCTTCATACACCCTTGCATAGACTTCAACAACAAGCAGTGAGCATGAAGGCTCAGCAAGACTGACCCGACGCCGCTAAACATGAAACTCTACATGCTGGAATTTAGGTATACAATGGAAAGCTTTGCATAAAGACTCACCTAATTACTTGAATCCTACTTTCAGGGTTTAGTCTCATGTAAGTGGTAACCTTGTGCTAAGAAACATAGGAAGTCCGCAGTCAAACAAGAAACGCATTCCTCCTATGTTCCATGCCTATGGTTGAAAAGAACTCTTGTTTTCTCTAATCTAAAGCACTTCATTAACATTGAAAGTATTACTTCAAAACAGCAACTTTAATTCATGACAACTAACTTGTTCTCTCTACGTGACGGTATAGTGAACAAGTGGTACTCACTGACCGCTAGGGACGGTGATTATAATCGATTTACACCCAGAGGGTTACCCGAATAACACATCACGTACGCCCGTACTCGATGTTTCCTACAGCAACCATCCCGGATGTCGTACGCAACCACCTTTATATTGTTAGCCAAGTGTCTAACCGGTCCTATCATCCCGAGCAGGAGATCCCTAATCGGAGCAACCTACGTGCCCGCTATCGGATTTAGACCTTGCTGCTCTCAGCTAACCCCTTTGTATGACAAGCAATGCCTCAACATCCAGCTACCCGAATTACATCGGTTTCCCGGTTCCCATATAGCCGGTATGTCTTTGGTACAGTTCTAGTTGTTCAACAGGGCCGCACAAGACTCGGTCCTCAACCGACACAAGAAGAACTACGGCAGCACAGGCCCCCAAAGTCCTGCTGCTCCTACCCTCTGCTCGGTCTCATTTTCATGTCATGTGTCTCATGATCTATTTCACTAACCGAGTGTGTACCCCTAAGCCTATTCTCACGAGTAGTTCCTACTACTCGACTTGTACCGAATCCTATACCATTTGGAGCATTGCTCTGGCTACTCGTGGTAAATCAGTTAGACTCAAACCCCCTGGTTTTGATGGCTATGCAAGTGGGTTGTCAATCAAAGACCTAATGCACATAGATTCTATACATGATATAACAATTGTGAAGTGTAAAACTTTGTACATAAGGTTAATGCAAACCGGAGCTTGCCTTGCTGCTGATCATTGACTAAATTCTCCTCCGGAGGTATACAATCCAAGATCTCCAGTGCTTCTTTGATCTCAGCGACTACACGTAATAGAAATAACAATGCATGTCAAATTCAAATGCAAATGTGTTGAATTGAGAATGTGAAGACTATAACTCTAGCTAGACATCACTACTGACTCTGAAATTTTTACTGTGGGTTGGTGACAACCTAAGCAGAGACTTAGCCAAATATTATTTGAAGTAAATCTAATTTGAGCCCTGCACAAATAAATGTATGAAGGTCCATTATTAGAGATTCTAAGGATTCCTAAGGATATTCATGAAGCAAAACTATACTTTCTGGAAACTGGAGTTTATAATGGTTCTAATGGAATTGGTTTCATGTAATTTGGAGAGTATTAGATAAAGTTAGGAGCTGAACAAGTTTGAGAAAATTCTGAAAAATATTTCTGTATATTTTTCATTTTCTCAGGGGCAGTTCACTTAGTCACACAATTAAGTGGACTTAATGAACTCGGATGGATCTGAAACTTGGCATGAGACATAAGGATATTAAAATGAACATCCTGGCCAAATTTTAGAATTTTCCCCACAAAGTGGATCTCCAGATAAAATTCCCAACATTTTAAATTTTAGGGAATTAATTCTGAAAAAAAAGAAAGACTTTCAAGTAATGAGACTTGTTTTGCTGGAAAGTACTCAGATAGAAAAGTCCAACAAAATTTGTTTGACCTAATTTGGACATTCCTACCAAAAGTTATGTGTGTTCAAAGTTTTGGGAGGGAAATCTGAAAAAGAAAACCAGAAATGTTTAAACTACTGATACCGGGGCCACCATACAGTGTCTTCTTCTACCTCTCGCCGGCTCTTGATCGCACGCCGGGCAGCGGCAATGGCGCAGCTCATTCTCGTCTGATTCTCCATAATTTTTGAAACGGTTTCTTCCTACATGTCCTTGGAGCACGGCACACACGTCGGACATCTTCTCGCGGCTCGGCATCACCGGAAAACCAATCGGCGACGGCGGCGGCAGAGCTAAGCTCGGGTCCGACGGTGATAACACGGCTCCGTGGTGAACATGATGAATGGAGGGGTCGCACAGCACCACTGGGGCATGGGGAAGCTAACCCTTAACCCCTCTTGAGCTAGGATCATTGGAAACTAGACTTCACCTGCGACCCGACCCTTTTTCACCGGCGGCGATGAAAACTCGGTGTTCTGCACACCGGCTGGGTGAGCTTTGCTAAGATTGGGCCTGGGTGATAATGAGGTGCTCTACTAGCTCTATCTAAACAAGATTCTCGGATGATCAAGTGGTTGTGAAGAATTTCTCGAGTTGGTTCCCGGTGTTCTATACCCTAGCTGACACAAAACTGGAATCCTGGCTCACCGGCGTTTTGGAAGCTCACAAAAATGTGATGAGTTTGAATATGAATTCCTCTTTTGAATTCATGTGATGAAAGTAGTTTGAATTTGAATCTAAATTCAAACAAGCTCTTTTAATAATTGTATCCAAAAATACCCCAAACATGTGTGGATTTGCATGAAACCTGGCATGAGGATTCCTAAGAATGTTTAGGACTTAATGTGGAGCTCAGCCTTTAAAGATGACATGTTGGAATTATCGCTTTTGGATTATGTGACTTCACCTTCTAATTATCCTATTGATGGTGGTTACTTTCTCTTCAAATTTGTTCATGTGATTACCACAATATGAGCTGTGGTGTGTGAGGTGATGAACATTTTTGCAAGATAAAAACATGGGCCTTTACAGTTTTTTGGATTTGTTTGGCTACCAGTCCGCAAGCTGTTCGTAGCTTGGATGGGTTGAGCCGACCGGGAATTTGCCTCGATGATCATATTCCCATGCTCGGTGAGCTGCCTAACTGTATAATCCAAGTGGAACCCCACCGCCTTTCCACGATGACTGGGGAATAAGGTTTAGACCTCACTGTGACTCGATGTCCTCGTTCCATAAGATCCCTTCTTGGAACACCCACGCAGAACCCAGACCTTTCGAAGGCATGTGCGTCTCAATGCCGACCCTTCGGGGGCAACTGCGGGATCGCCAAGATGGGACTAGGATATTAGATTGTTGGAGATGTTGAGAGCGTTCGGGGCTCCTGAGTCTGCCGTTCGTTTGGCCATCTCAGGTCGTCTGTCCCTCGCTCAGATTTGTTCATGGCGGTCATTTTGACCTATTCGCTAGGTAGACCTTCGAACCAGAACATTGGTCGGACCTATAAGGAGGGTCATAGGTGCTTACCTATCTAGGACTTTAATTTGTAGGTGGGACCAGAGATGTCCCGTCAGTGGCAGGCGAGCAGGCGTTATGGCGTGGCATTTGGTAGGAGAAAGGGCGCAGTTTTTAGAATTCCACTGCGGGTTTTGAAAAGGCGGGCTGGAAAGTGGTGGGGTTTTTTACCATCATTATAGTGGGTTTCATGTACCGAGGTCTCGGGGAACATGCGCCCTCTATGTGGACGGGAGGTGTTACTTTGGGGCGCACGCATCCGTGGGCCCCGGTGTCTCTACTCATTGTCGTCACGCGCAGGCTATATAAATTGCCCTTTGGGGCACAAGTCTTCATCCCTGTGCCTTCTTCTTCCATTTCAACCTTTTCTCATTCCTGTTTCAAGCCTAAGCAGCGTGAGTTAAGAAAAGAAAGGGTTGAAGGTGAATATGAGTGGTTCCCCCTACTATCGGTGTTCAATTCGAGCTCCGGCTGGGACACTTCTGGGTGTCGCCGTTGACTGTGGTCTCCTCGATCCCAGCGGCCGGCGGCATCTGTATCTATCCTTGGGGTGTGCATACAAGGCATTTCAACCTGCCGCTGCTGAGGTCTGTGAAGAACTGGCATCAAGCCTGAGTCTACATACGTACGGGCTGGGTGCTCCTGTCCCTAACGGGCTAGGTTCTTACTGGCCGGTGGCACTGGAGTGTTACAGAGGTGCGCGGATGGCGAGTCTTCATGGCCCAGATGAGAGTCGAGGAGTTGCAAGCGGAAAGGCTGACCGATGGCAAGCGAGCTTGCAAGAACGCTGATGTCAGGTTGATGATCTTACAAGAACGTTGAATTGTGGATGTTGCCAGTAATCATCGATCTTCTTATTGGCAACATCACCCTATAAGCCTTTGTTCGTTTGCCTACCCCTTTACCTTGTAATGTAAAATGTACCAGCCCTTCGTGGCTCTTCTAATGAGGAGAAGCAGAGAATTTTTTCTAAACGTGTGAGGTTTTTTGGTCCATAACTTTGGGGGCTTCTCGTGATCTCCTGAAAGCAAGATTGGACAGATAAATTTTTGTAAATGCCTTAAGGGCAGTAACTTAAGGGTAGTAGCCCCGGAGCGGCATATGGTGACCGAGCCGGTCGGCACGCCATGTGACACTTAAGCCACGCGGATTCGCGCGGGCTCTGTCCATTCAAGGTTGGGGCTACCGATCTTTGTTACGATATACGCACCCGAGTTCAAACCCAGGGAGTAGGGTCTCTACTTTGTATGGAAGCAAAGGTTCAAAAAAGGGATGGGCGGGGCGTGAGCACTTATATTTTGGTCTCCCGGTGCTTCCTTTCGCTCGGAGGTCGGTATTGCTATGGATAAAGACGTTTGTGGTGCTTGGTGCTCCAAGCGTTGAGGGAGTATGTTCCCTTTAGCTCCCCTTAATCGATGTGCACCGTGTCGTAGGATGTTTCACCGTGCATGAGCCTTCCCGCAGCGAGGGGACACCTTGTGTTTGTCCTTGTTGGTCTGGATCCTTTGGAGGATCAGATTGCCAACCTGAACGACTCAAGGTTGGATTCGTCGAGAGCGGTAATGGCGGAGTGCTTGTTGGTGTTTCTGTCGTTCTTAGGAGGACGATGTTTCGAGCTTTGTCTGGTTGGACGTGACACGCAGGCTCTAGCTAGAGGACGAAGGGGAGCTCGGCGATCCTTCACCTGGCGGACTCGTTGAGTCTGTCGTAGATGTGGTGTCCGATCTCTTTGTGGGGTCATGCCGTTTGGCCCGTCCGGCATGCTAATTGGCCAGGGGGGCAGGACGGTAGACGGCGTTCCGGCAGAGATTTGCCGCTTGCTCGGATGCCACTGAGGCGACGGACTCAGGTTTCATCCATTTCGTGAGCTTGTTGATGGCCGCGGGTAGGGCGTGCAGCCTCCGAGTGTGCTCTTGAAGGGACTGAGGGGGTCAGGACCACAGACGGCGGATGGCCATGTTACAGAAGCGGTGTGTAAGTCTCGCACCGGTGCGCATGCCTGTCGGGTGAAGTGCCAGTGGTCCTCGCGAGTGTACGCGGTCCCCGTCCTCCTTGGTTTGGGGCTCCTCTTCCACTCAGGAGCTCGGGCTATCTTCCTCAACTTGAGCAAATGGCGAGAGGATATCTTCGGTGAAGGCACCGGGGGAGGGGTCTCCCTGTCTTTAGCCTTCATAGTGATATGTTGCCGTGCGGCGGCTCAGCTTGCTCATCACTTGGTTGATCACAAGCCCCAAGTCCCTTTGCATGTGGAGTTTCCGGGAGCCAAGCTCATCGTCTGCCCGGGGGCTGCTGAGGGGCACCACTTGTTTTGTGATTGTCATTGGTCGCATTGGAGCGAGGTTGCGACATATACTGCGGCTGGTCTTCCTTGTGGAACTCGAGCTCGGCACTGGTCTCGGCCTCATCGAGGGCGAGTGTCCCATCAAAGTACATCATATAGCATTTCAATGCGGCCGGCTTGGTGATATTGACCTCTCGAGCCGTATGCTTCCATCATCGACGGCTTTCCCGGGCCTGGGTATCGCCGAAAATCATGAGGCAGCCGGTCATCTCAGAAGAGGAAACCTCTCGTTCTCGCTTAGCAGCTGTCAGCGTTGCTGCTAGCTAATGTTGCTAGGAGGATCCAATTCTTTTCCTAAGAAACGCTTACGGAGGGTGCAATCCTTGAGGGCATGTTTGCCCAGAAGGCGTGATTGGTACAAGGTTTCCCGAGCAGCTTCTCGAAGTGGTCGGTCTACATCCGAGCTGTCCTCTTTTCTTCATGGCGTTCGACCGTCATGACCAAGTCCGAGTCCACCTCGGTTTGATGTGTTCATTTGCCGATACCGGTCTTCCTCTCCCCCTTGACCTTTCGATAGGGTGTTGAGTGCTTTCTCGTGTCAAGGGTCTTTGTTGTTGCCCGGTTGGTGATCACCCCAATCGCCTCTTTTTCCGAGGCGTGGTTGGTGGCGATGTCAAGCAGGCCCTCGGTGGTCCTTGGCTTGATGCAGCCGAGCTTGCGTGCCGGGGTTTTGCGAATTGTTCCATGCGTGAAGGTTCCGGCAGCGTGGCTCGGCGCAAAATCTCGTGGAGTCTTAGGGGTGCTCTCGGTGTGTCCATAGGAGTGACTGCGGGCGTACGCCTTCCAACAGTGAGCACACGGTCCCTCAGCGTATTGGGCCGTGGCCCTCTCCAGCAGCGAACGATGGTCTTGGTATGTACGTCGCACCTCCGGTGCTTCGGGCTCTGGGATATCTTTGAACATAGCTGTTGTGGCCGCCATGTTGTCACTTAGCCACTTGAGGTGAGACGGGTTGTGCGTGTTGACAGCGAGGGTTGCCCATGCTTGGCGACCGCGCTTCTATACTTTACCAAGGCTTGGGCGTCGGCCGCACAATGCCTTGAACGCAGCCCTGTCCCTGTTTAACCGCACATCTTCTGTTTCAAGCATGATCCGGTGCGCCTCTAGTTGCTCGGCGAGCTCTTGCGTTCCCATCGACTCCTCGTCATGATTTCGGCGTGGTGCTTCATGCTGCGTGAATGTTGATGAGAGGGGGCATCGATGGGAGGAACGGATGGAGAGATGTTGTCGGTTCTCGGGATACCGCGCTTGTGAGGAGGGTGGCAGTCTTCATCGGATTTGGTGTCGGTGCTGTAGTCGTAGCCGGTTGTATCTTGCAAGAGTGGAAGAAGAGATATTGACGCTCGATCGATCATGCCCATGATGTGTTCTTCGAGGGTGTCGTTGGCAATGTCGATGGTCACCTCAGGTACTAGACGGAGGATGCCGCTGTCGTTGGTGGCAAACTCCGGCCTTCCGAAGCGGAAAGCATGGCGTGGACCGAAGACGGCTTCGGCCTTGAGCTCGTTGTTGGGGGCGATGGTGAACTCAAGGCCACTGAAATGGGGCTTTCCACCGGTGATGAAGTTCAAGCTCATGTAAGCCATCACAGAGAGAGTGAAAACGCGAAGCGCCCCCTACCTAGCGCTTGAATTTCCGGCGTTTCTTTTACCGATTAGTAATTGAATGCCTCGTGTTTTTTGTCAGCATGGCTAGCTAACAAATACAAGGGTTTATAATGGTTCGGACAACGTGTCATACCTCTAGTTTGGGGGGTGTTCATCGGCTTTTTATTAGCTCGGGCGGTTCAGAGAACCAAGGTTATAAGTGTGGCTTTCTCGTGTGTAAGGATGAGAAGGGGCCTCAATGTCGAATGTGTGGGTCTCCAGTATCTCCCCCGAGGAGGTGCCGGGCCTACTTTTTTATAGGGTGGGCGCCCATTCCTACCAGACGACTCCTCATAAATGGGGGTGGGGCTTTACATGATGTGTCAACGCCTGCGGCGGCCTAAGGTGATGTTGGAGTGATGAGTACCCCTGCTCCTTGTCTTTTCTGGTGTCTATGTCTACTTTCCGCATTCTGTCACCGTAAACCCGTGTCGTGTGGGATGGGATGGAAGATGATGATGTTTGTGCCCTGCTTATCTTGTCGCATGCAGCTCCCCACTCTTCCTTGATGTCCATCTATCGATCTTTCACATCTGCATTGAAGACCTCTGCTCGTCTCCGGTCCGGACCCCAGCCCGAGCTGCTTCTTCGTCCGACCTTGATGATTGATGTTGGAGGTCGGACATTGCCTTCTAATTTTCGGGACTCGGCTGCCTCGCCTTGACCCTGATAGGTGGGGGTCACCCGTCCGGACCCTGACCTGGAGGTAGGGATTCATCATCGTGTTGCTTTGGGCCCGGGCCCTGGATTTGGATCTGGTGTTGGCATTCTTCGTACGGCTCGGCTGGCGCCCGTGAAGCCATTTACTTTCGTTTGTTGAGCTATTTGGTTATTTCTTTGTATCCGGGGTATGTTACCCCGTCACATTGGCACAAAGGATTTGTGACGTATCTAGGGTTGACCATGCAGGAATTGACACAAGGCAGCTACATAGGAAAAATTGATGAACATAGTGGATTCACTTATTACTGGGATAGTGGCAAAACAAAAGGTGAAAGTGACATATTAAGACCCAAAACACAAAGCTAAACCAACAAGACTTGATCACATGAACATAAACTCAACAATACTAATTGAAAATGAAATTATATGTGTTAAGGGCTATATAACACAAAAAATAGTTTTTTACTTTTTTTAAAACTTTAGGACATGAATAATATAAAGGAAAAACAACATTATCTTATAGGAAAATTGGATGCTGATAACCCTTGATAAGAGGTTTAGGTTAGATCTTCTAAAAGTTAAGTCGATTCTGATAAGGACATCACTATAGTAGATACACACGGTCCTCGGTTCCTATATAAGGATCAATCATGAGAGCAAGAGAACAACAACTAAAAAGCTAGATGTGTTTATTCTTAAACTCCTCTACATGTTAATTAGATAATTTATTGCTATCTGATGATGTTATTCTATTAGGAATTATGAGGAGGATCATATAGAATTTATATATCAGCAACGAAGAGGATAAGAGCATAAGGGACGCTCACATCAAGTTAGCAGGCGAGCCCACCTAGACTCTGAGTCCACACTGGAGCCTAAGAGCAGTTTATCTTCAAACTAATGCCTGATATTCATACAAACTCTATTTATTATGTTTTACATATGGACGGGAAGCTAATGACATAATATTTCCAATGTAACTGTCACTGTTCACTTGTGTTGTTGATATTTAGGAGATCTGTATGATCTCCCCTTGAGAGTTTGGTCCGAGGGGCATAACAGCTAGCTGGTGCTTGAAAGGATGAACCAGAATGTGAGTGTGAAGCTGATGGTTTTACCCAGGTTTAGGCTACACGGATACTAAAAGCCCTACATCCTGTCTGTTGTAATGTATCAAATGAAGTATGTGTATGTGTTTCAGGGTATCTTGTTCGCTTTTGTGAGTTCAGTGCAGAAAGTGTGACCCACTTTTGTCCCCTTTTTCCATCCCAGGTCCAAGGCCTCCCCTTTTATAGTCCAAGTGAGACCGTCATAATGGTGGGTTGGTGCTTCTATAATAACTTGTGGCTGTTGGCCTGTCACTTTGAGGTTGTGTCTTTAAGAGACTCGTGCTGCCCTATCATGTCCCTCTCCATGTGGGGTTGCTTTCGGTGCATGTTACCTCCATATTTAAGGTGCGGACAGAAAAGTGGGACTTCCTGTTAGAGCCCACGACCTGACTCTAGGCTTACACCTATGCGTTGCAGACGTGGTTCGTCGATCCGTGTGCATGGCGAGGAGTGAGACTATATTGTCTCATCAATTGTCCTATCTATCCTCTGGCCAAGAGTATGTCAGGGCAGTGGCTTCACTCCATGAGTCACATCAAGTATTTGCTTGAGGGTGTTGCAGAGTCACTTAACACCACTTGCTCCTTCATGAGCTCGACCTGGCTAGGTTGGAGTTACAAACGCTCCTGAAGGCGTCCCACGATCCGACCTAGGTGAATGACCCCTAACCGGACCCCCTTCCATTGGAGTTTTATCTTTCATATTGTTTGCTTTCTTTGACTCGGCCTGTGGGTCGTTTCTTTTTTCTTGAGGCTTTATGGTCGTGGGTCCTAGGCGGCGTCGCTACCAATGTCCGTTATTAGGAACCCATGTTCCTGATATGCCGACAGGTACCATGTCTAAATTCAACAGATGTCAAGAGGAATTGTCAATACAATGTTAAGCCAAGAATCTATCATGGCGTTACATCACCGTCTTTTTGGACATTAGGCCATGTAACAACTTAGACAATTCTTGTTTAGATTATTTTGTTATAAAATAGTTTTGCCATTCGTAGGATCATGTAAGCGCAACCCCAAACTCAGAAATACAATTCAGATTGCTTCTTCTTTGTTCTTACTCTTGTTCTTGGTTACACATATAGAGATTAGCCTTCTTGAGGAGGTTAATCATGTTTGCGCGATAGATAACCAATGAAGTAGTGGCATAGTAATTGCAAGGGTGTCTTAGATTATCAAAATTGAAATCTCCTCCTCAATTAACTTATCTTTCAAAAGATTGGACCTAATCAATTAATTAGTTAAGGTGGATATCTCGACATTGAATATCAAGAACTCTTACAATCACTACACCACTGCTTCATTAGTTATCAGTCATGAGCACTCAACCGACCTCTCAAGAAGGCTAATCTACTCAAGTGCATCTAGAAAGATAATCAAGAACAAAGAAGAAGCAATATAAATTGTATTGCTGAAGCTGGGGTTCCACAAACCAAAAAAAACAGTGAAATTTTTTATAATACTGTGAGACCTATGTGTGCTGAATACATTGACTATGACGATAAAAGTTTTGAATTCTGCCAAAACACTCTTTTTGTCAAGGTCCGACTCTAGGTCCGAGCTCCGACAAGATCTGATGTAAGGTCCGACTTGCTATGTCTAGGTCCAACATGTGTTTGGTTAGCTCCGGCGGTAGGTACGACTAGCTTTGGTTACCGGTGCTAGGTTCTGCTAGCTTTGGTAAGCTCCAGCTCAAGGTCCGGTTAGCTTTGGCAAGGTCCGGAGCTAAATCGCAATGGTTCTGTTTTTACCACGCAAATGTTTTGAACTTTCTTTACATCTATGGAAAATTTGCTTAGTATTCTTTTACTAAGTTTTTGAAGTGGTATGGCTGTTTACGGTGGTTTATATTTTGCTATGGTTTGCAACATGCTTATGTGAGGTGTTCAAGTAAGGTGTTGTGGTTTTCGGAACTAACGTGAGTCAAGTCGCGAACTTGTGCTCGAAAGTATTGGTTGTTTATTCATGTGCAGGTGTTGCTTGAGTTCAAGATATGTCTGGTGACGGGATCCATTGAAGTAGTCTTAGGGAGAAGATGAGGTTCAACAACCAAGTTCGGGAGGAATTGTGGTTGAGTTGATCGAGAGGTCGCGCAGCATGTTTGGATCAAGAACAATGCATATGAAAGTATCGTGGACGTCATTGGAATGAATTGGCACGTGTGCAAGGAGTGCATGGACGTGGCAACATGGTTCCAAGGCATGATGAAGAGATATGGACGTAAAGAATTGGTCAGAAAGGTTCAACCGGCTGGATTATGGACTCAGACTGTGGCTGAGTCGGTTATGGCTCATTTATGGAAAGTTTCGAGTTGGTTATAATAGGATTTCGTGTTAGGCATGAAGTAGAGTTGTTTTAGAAATGTTTGGGACGTTCCTAATGTGTTTGGAAGTTCTAATATTGCTTCTTTCTGCGTATAGAAGAGTCTTGAGCAGTATTGGAAAGTTACAGTTTGAATGCAAGTAGGAGTAGGAATCCTAGTTTGAATTGGGTTGGCCTTAGGGCTGGCTATATAAGAAAGGGAGGCCAATCCTTGTGGGGTGCATGACTTTGGGCTGTTCCTATTATGTTTTGATCAATAAAATTCTAATTTAGAGGAGCTTTTGTGCCTTGTTCGTCCGACTTGTTTCTGTCTCGAGTTTCTGGACACCACGACTGTGCATAGGTGTTTTGATCATAACTCGAGTTTTACAGATCCAATTGACGTGGTTCTTTTTGGATTATCTTTACAACTTGATTATCTACCATCTGTAAAAATTTCAAAGTCATTGGATTTTTAATTTCCGATCTACACGAGTTTCTTTGCAGTATTGCAGATCTGGTTTTTACTCGAGTAGAACAGATTGACCCTCGTTTGATCTTTCGATCATAACTTGAGTTATTTTTTACGGATTTCTGTGATTCTTGTTGTCGTTTCTTTGTGACTTGATTCTATATAATATATACCACTTTTTTCATGGTTGAACACATTTAGATCAGTCGCATACACGGTTTCTTTAACAGATCAATTTTCTACCGAGGGGTTTTTTTGTTGCTTTCGCTAAAAAAATTAAGTCTACCATTCACCACCTCTGGTAGCTTTTCACATGATCTTCGATCCTACAATTGGTACCAGAGCCACGGTGCTCTAATCTTTGTGATTTGCACGTATTTTGACTAATCATCATGGAGAAATACTCCGCAAAACCTTGTGTGTTTAGTGGCATTGATTTTCAGGTTTGGAAGGCACGTATGGAGGTTTTCATCCAGGCGCAAGGCTTCGCAATATGGGAAAAGGTGTACAAGCCTTATGACGGGCCACCAAACGATCAAGTCATGGCTACGAACATGAGAGATGTCGACAACAACAACAAAGCAAAGAACTTGATCATACAAGGATTAACTTAAAGTGACTTCGACTGTGTTGCACACCTCCGATCTGCATACGATGTGTGGAAAGCACTTTTTGACTACCATGAAGGATCCAACACGATCAAGGAGGTAAGATAAGATATATTCAAGAATAAATACATGCGCTTCAAGATGCAACCCGTTGAGTCAATCGATGACCTCTTTGCTCGCTTCAATAAAATTCTCAGCAACTTGTGTAGTGTCAACGTTAATTTTTTAGATGCTGAAAATGCTAGGCAATTACTAAGTGCATTAGACATGTCAATTTGGGAGATGAAAGTTGCATCTATTCGTGAATCTACTGTCATGAGTACACTTACATTAGATGTGCTATATTCTAAGTTAAAAACTCATGAAGTTGACATAATATCACGTAAGAACCCCAACAAGTCTTGCATTTGTTTCACAATGTGACATGCCTAGCTCTAGTCAATCTTCATCTTGTGGTACACTTTCTTTGTTGTCCTCTCTAACCCTTGAACAGATTGAAGAGTTTCCAGAGGAAGAACTTGCACTCATCTCTACTCGGTTCTCAAAACCATTGCAAAATGTGACAACTAGAAGGAGAGGAAATGTCGGACCTCAACGATGCTTCAAATGTGATAAGACAGGACATTTTTGTACGGATTGCCCTAACCTTTCAGGTCCTACTTCCCGTGATGAAAAGCAAAGTAGGACAAAGCACTCCTCTACAAACGATAAGAAAAAGAAGAAGGGTTTTATAGGACGCAAATTGGTAAATAGTTTTATCTTCACACTTCAAGAACTTGGCTCGAGCGATGTGGACATCGGAAGTGACGAAGATGAAGATGATTTGGCAAACTTATGCTTCATGGCGGGTAAGTCAAGTTCAAGTATGGAGGAGGCAGAACACAACAACGACATTGAAGAGGTATGTCCTACTTGCGAAGAAATGTGTGATGCTATTTCTCGTGCCACTGTTATAGTTAAGAAAAAGGACAAAAAGCTTAGGGACAATGCTGTTAAAATTGAGTCACTAGAATCTGAAATTAATTGTTTGAAATCTTTGATTCCTAGTGATGATTCTTGTTCCTCATGTGATTTAATATATGAATAATTGTCCTCTCTAAGAAGTGCACATACCTTCACACTTGATAACTTGAGTTAGAGATTGAAAAGAACAGAGAGCTTGCTGCACTTAACGATAAAAACTTGAAAGATGATTGTTGTTCTATAATTGATTTGCATTTTTCAACTTGTGATGATCTTAATAAGAAACTACAAGATGCTATGAATGAAATTTAGATATTGAACAATGCTTTACGTTCTCAGGAAGTTAAGTATTATTCCAATTGCAAACTAAAAGGAAAAACTTCATGTCAAAACTGCCTTGACTTGTCTAAGAAACTTGATGACATGAATAGAATACTAGAGCGGTTTTATAATGGATATAAGAATCTGAACTTGCTGTTGAATTCTTCTAAATCTTGCAATGATAAAATTGGTTTAGGTTTTGATTCCAATGCTCATGCTAAAGCACATCTACCTTAAATTGTAAAGCCATTGGGAAGTGGTTTGATTAAAACAGTTCCTAAACAAAAAGAAGTGGTTTTTAAATCTGCAGGGGTGTTGTCTCATCGGTTTCAAATAAGCATGTTGTCTACTCATCTAGACATGAACATAAATTTAAATTTTATTGTACCTACTGTGGTAGAGATGGTCATGTCATAGATTTTTGTTAAAGACTAGCTAAGCAACAGAAAAAGGAAAGAATGATTGCTAGATCACATAACAACTGTGCAAAACCTGTTGCATGTGTTGAACCGAATGTTAGAAATATGCAACCTTCTGTAATGAGTCAAAAACATGCAAAGTTTGCTTCTGGACCTACTGTTTTTAGTGCTACTTATGTAACACCTCGTAGGTCAGTAGTTGGGTACAAAAATCCTCAAACTTTGGCTCATAAACCTGCTGTTTTATCTTAGACTTTGCGTGTTACTTCTGCTGGACGTCGTGTGACTCGGTACTAGATTCCTAAATGCCTTTCGACTAACCCCAATATTGAGTCATCGACGTATTGTACTTCTATGTAGGTTGCACGCTTGAGGAAGGAGAACATTTGTATTGTGGATTCAGGATGCTCACGCCACATGACCGGTAACAAAGAATGGTTCTCCTTCCTCCCTTTTGTGTCACATGTAGAAAATGTTACTTTTGCCGATAATTCTTCAACTCCTAAATTGCTAAGGGTTCGGTTAGAGTAAATAATCACTACACTTTGAAAGATGCATTACTTGTTAAAAACTTTAAATACAACTTGCTTTATTTTTCACAATTGCTAGATCTAAATCTGGAAATTATTTTCACTAAAAATCGTTGCAAGGTTGTAGATTCAAATAGTGAGCTCATTTTTAATATGTCTCGGTTTGGAAGAGTTTTTAAAGCTGATTTTGATATGTCATCCTCCAAGCATAGATGTCTATTGCTAATGATTCAAAAGACTTATATTTTTGGCATCGTAGACTTGGTCACGTAGGCTTTGATCATCTCACACGTGTTAGTGCTCTTGATCGCATACATGGGCTGCCTAAGCTTAAACGAGACAAAGAAATTGTGTGCTCTTCTTGTAGACATGCTAAGATGGTTGCAGGTTCACATGCTCTTCTCACAATGATCATGACAATTGAACCGGGTCAACTTTTGCACCTTGACACCGTAGGACCTGCACGTGTTCAATCCTTCGGAGCTAAATGGTATGTTCTTGTGATTGTTGATGACTATTCTAGATACTCTTGGGTTTATTTTATGGCATCTAAGAATAAAACTTTTAGTCACTTTAGAACCTTATTTCTTAGATTATCAATTGATCACCCAGGATATTTAAAAGCAATTAGAAGTGATAACGGAACCAAATTTAAAAATCAATCATTTGATCACTTTTGTGCTAAAAATGGAATAGATCATCAATTTTCTTCACCATATGTACCTCAACAAAACGGTGTTGTAGAGAGAAAGAACAGAACTTTAGTTGAGATGGCTAGGACTGTGCTTGATGAATATCAAACTCCTAAAAATTTTTGGGCTGATGCAATTGCAACTACTTGTTATGTCTCAAATCGTGTTTTCTTGCGTGCTAAGCTAGGTAAAACACCATATGAACTTCGGTTTGGATATAGGCCTAGTGTCACACACTTTTGGGTCTTTGGTTGCAAATGTTTTGTTAAGAAACATAGTAATCTTGATAAATTTGAACCTAGATCTGTTGATGGTATATTTCTTGGTTACCCATCTCATACTAGAGGCTACCGTGTGCTTTTACTTGACACTTACAAAATTGTGGAGACTTGTGAGTTTTCTTTTGATGAAGCTATCCCAGGTACTAGATCTAATATTGCAGGACCAAACCCATATCCGCAAGGGGAGAGTATTTTCATCGAAGAAGATGAAGAAGTGATGCTGCTGCCCAAAAATTCAGGAGCTAATGACATTGTTCCATCTCCTGATTTTGATTCACAACCAGCACCGACGACCACCATTGCTAGTCCAAATTGTCCTCAAATCACAAGTTCTTCAATTTGTGATGAACATGAAGAAGAAGAAAGAGCTTGTGAATTATCTACTCCCCTCCGGCTCCTCAAAAGTCATCCTCCACAACAAATAATTGGAAGCTTGCACGAACGAGTCACACGGTCCATCTATGATGAGTTCAGAATTTGAGATGAGTATGCTGGGAGAACTCACATACTTTTTGGGGCTGCAAATCAAGCAAACCAAGGAGGGTATTTTTGTGCATTAAACAAAGTATACAAGAGACCTTCTTAAGCGCTTCAACACGGACAAAAGCAAGTCTCTTCGGACACCAATGGGTACAGCAACGACACTTGAACTTGATGAAGATGGTGAACTCATGGATCAAAAAGAATATAGAAGTATGATTGGATCACTTTGTACCTCACGGCATCAATACCGGACATACAATTCAACGTATGTCTTTGTGCACAATTTGAAGCTTCCCCACATGCTTCACATCGTCAAGCCGTCAAAAGAATTCTCAGGTACTTACATGGAACTCAAGAATTTGGGATTTTTCTTCCTTCTTCCTCAACAGTTACTTTGAAAGCTTTTTCGGATGCTGATTTTGGGTTGTAGAATTGATAGGAAAAGTACTTCGGGTGCTTGTCATTTTCTTAGTAATTCACTTGTTGCTTTGTCCTCTAGAAAACAAAATTAAGTTGCACAATCCACAGCCGAAGCTGAATATGTAGTTTCTGCTACCGCTTGCTCATAAATTCTTTGGATTGTTCAAACACTTAAGGACTATGGGGTTGATATAGATAGTGTTCCACTATTTTGTGATAACACTAGTGCCATTTGCATTGCTAAAAACCCCGTGCAACATTCGAGAACAAAGCACATTGACATTAGGTATCACTTTCTCCGTGATAATATTAAAAAAGGAAACATTGTGCTTCACCATATAGATACCGAACAAAAATTGGCTAACATTTTTACAAAACCTTTGGATTTCACTCGTTTTTGTTTCATTCGTAGTGAAATAGGGATTATGCATCCTCATGGCTTAAATTGAGAGGGAGTTTTGAAACTTGAGAAGTCTATGTGTGAATCTAAATTTAAAATAATATGAGCATTGTATTTCATACATATATGACTTTATGATTCCTTTATATGTTGAAAGTTCTTACTACATTACTCATGTTGTGCATTTTATAGTTTTTGCCATGACTAGTAATTGGAATAATTATTTAAACTAAATTTGGTCATGATCAAACTTTCTTGATGTGTTAAACTTGTTGCCTGCTCGCAAGTGCTTTTAATGATGAAAAAATAATTAATTAACTATTCACATGTTGAGCTTTTATGTTCAAATGAAAAATTAAAAAAAAGATCAAGAGAATATGCATGCATCACACTTCTTTTTTTGAGATGGCTTATCATTGCACTTAGATATGAACTTGTAAGAAGTTGTGTATGACTAAAACCATGTCCTAAAGCTTCTGATTGTCAAATGACATAGGCTTGGCTTGGTTGGTTAGAATAAGGCTGATGCGGCATATAATCTCTTGCCAATATCATATTATCTGAATTTGTACTTTGAAAAATAATTAAAATATAGCAACAAGTGTCATGCTTTTAGTTCTTGACATAGTTAAGTTTGTGAGATCATGACTTGCTTAAAGTGAAAATTACACTTGATTTCTAGCATGGCTCACACTACTTTATGTATCTCATTGATGTGATAGTGTAAGTTACTTGATAGTATGGCTTGGATGAGCTTTGTTTTATATGTATATGTTATAAATATACTCATAACAATTAAAATTTCTCTTTTGAACCTTGCTGAATATATTGTCAAAGGGGGAGAAATTGATCACACATTGCACGATTCACAAGTGTTTTGGCACGATTCTTTTCAAGGGGAGAATTTTTGTTTCTCTTCTCATTTTATTTCTGATTTACAAAGGGGAGAAATATGTATAGGGGAGAAATTTTTGTTTTGAAATTTCTTTCTCATTTGATTGTTTTCAAAACTTTTCATGTAAATAAACCAATGTTCGTATTTTAAGTGGTGTTGCCAATGCGTTCATCAATGGGGAGATTGTGAGACCTATGTGTGCTGAATACATTTGCTTTGACGATAAAAGTTTTAAATTCTGCCAAAATACTCTTTTTGTCAAGGTCCGACTCTAGGTCCGAGCTCCGATAAGATCCGAAGTAAGGTCCGACTTGCTATGGATAGGTCCGATATGTGTTTGATTAGCTCCGGGGGTAGGTCTGACTAGCTTTGGCAAGTTCTGGTGCTAGGTTCTACTAGCTTTGGTAACCTCCAGCTCAAGGTTCGGTTAGCTTTGGCAAGGTCCGGAGCTAAATCGTAATGGTTCTGTTTTTACCATGCAAATGTTTAGAACTTGCTTTATATCTATGGAAAGTTTATATAGTATTCTTTTACTAAGTTTTTGAAGTGTTATGCCTATTTACGGTGGTTAGCATTTTGCTATGGTTTGCAATGTGCTTATGTGAGGTGTTCACGTAAGGTGTTGTGGTTTTCGGAACTAACGTGAGTCAAGTCGTGGACTTGTGCTCGAAAGTATTGGTTGTTTATTCATGTGCAGTTGTTGCTTGAGTTTAAGATATGGCTGGTGACGGGATCCATTGAACTAGTATTAGCGACAAGATGAGGTTCGACAACCCAAGTTCGGGAGGAATTGTGGTTGAGTTGATCGGGAGGTCGTGCAGCATGTTTGGATCAATAACAATGCATATGAAGGTATCGTGGATGTCGTTGGAAGGTGTTTGCACGTGTGCAAGGAGTGCATGTACATGGCAACATCGTTCCAAGGCTGGATTATGGACTCAGGCTGTGGCTGAGTCGGTTATGCCTCATTTATGGAAAGTTTCGAGTTGGTTATAATAGGATTTCGTGTTGGGCATGAAGTATAGTTGTTTTAGGAATGTTTGGGACGTTTCTAAGGTGTTTGGAAGTCTTAAGATTGCTTCTATCTGCGTATAGAAGAGTCTTGTGCAGTATTGAAAAGTTACAGTTTGAATCCCAGTAAGAGTAGGAGTCCTAGTTTGAAATTGGTTGGCCTTAGGGCTGGTTATATAAGCAAGGGAGGCCAAGCCTCGTGGGGTGTATGATTTTGGGCTGTTCCTCTTATGTTTTGATCAGTAAAATTCGTAATTTAGATGAGTTTTTATGCCTTGTTCGTCCGACTTGTTTTTGTCAAGTCTTTCTCGTCGAGTTTCTGCACAGCACGACAGTGCTTAGGTGTTTTGATCATAACTCGAGTTTTACAGATCCAATTGCGTGATTCTTTTTGGGTTGTCTTCACAACTTGATTATCTATCATCTGAGAAAATTTCATGGTCATTGGATTTGTAGTTTCCGATATACACGAGTTTCTTTGCAGTGTTGCAGATCTGATTTTTACTCGAGTAGAACAGATTGACCCAAGTTTGATCTTTCGATCATAACTTGAGTTATTTTTGAGGGATTTCCGTGATTCTTGTTGTTGTGTCTTCGTGACTTGATTCTCTATAATATATACCACTTTTGTCATGATTGAACACGTTTAAATCAGTCGCATACACGGTTTCTTTAACAGATCAATTTTCTACCGAGGGGTTTTTTTGTTGCTTCCGCTAAAAATTTTGAATCTACCATTCACCCCCCTCTGTTAGCTTTTCACGTGCTTTTCGATCCTATAAATACCTTAATTTTAGAGAAATGCATCTATGTTGGTTCTTGTCTACTAAATATGTACTCTAGGGTACAGCCAGAACTCCCTATATATGTCCCTAGTGGACTCCAACTCAATACATGGACCCATGGCCCAAAAGTCAGAGATGTTGCACCATGACAAATTTTGGACTTTGCTTTGCTTTGGTGATTCATGTTTACTCGGATTGAATTTGGATATGGAATTGGTATCATTGTAAATCTTGTCTCTTTAGCTTTTCGGTCGTATATAAAACATTGAAAACATAGCACCTATGCGTCCTGGGCATCAATTTGAAGGTGAGCCTCTCACGCACTCTAAGATGAACTCAAAGTCGAGTTGGACTCGGCCTAGTGGACGCCCCTTCCACTCTCCTCTGCTTCCTTGCTGAACTTTAAGTCCTCCATGATTACTAATAGCACCTATATCGTTAAACAACAATAAATTCTTTAATTCATGTGCGGAGGTACATAGGAACAACATCATTTGGCAATATAGTTGTCATGCTCTTGGCCCTTTAATGAAAATGAAAGGAATAATTATATCCACTGTGTAATGTGCTTATCACACATCGACCATGAGCCGCCTTTAGGTCGGGTTCAGCTTGGTCGTGTGCCTCGAGTCTTGTACTCCAATTCCTATATCCCCAAAATTGTTTTCTTGTATAGATTAAACATTTACAAATATAGTTCAACAATTCCAAATCAAGAATCCATTGTTTCAAAATATTTGTATGATATACTCAGAAATGTTGGATTATCATAAGTAAATTTTTTATTGTTTAAATTTTAAAATAAAAGTATATTCATATTGGATAGTAATTGTTACATTAATTCAAAATAATATCATGGTTTAAACAGTTCAAACATTTCAGAGAAATTTTTGTGTTAAGTTTGTATTCAAACCGAATATCATCCACTGCCATATAATTTTTACACGTGTTGCTGTACTCCTACCAAGGGCCCCGAAGCATCTGTACCAGCATCTCTAGTCCGGTTGAAAAGGCGCACGAATTTCTGATATTTCACACTGTCAGACATTAATAACTTTGTACACATAAATACGATCATGTGAGTTACAAGGTAGTACATTTGGTAGATTGCTCCTTATACAACCACAACCATATACCAGAAGACTTGGAACCATTCGTATTTATATGGAGTGAGCCAAGAAGATACAACCAACTAGTGCATATATAGAAAAGCACACCTTCAGCAAGAACATCTGAAGGACGACTTTAGTTGTAGAAACAGTGCACATATGCACCTTCTTTTAGTAGAAATCGTTAAGAACCTTGATACGGCCTCTTTTTCCATGTTGTCCTCCCTCTGACGATCTCGTCATACTTATGGTCACCTGCTTTCAGTTGGAGAAGATGTGTGTACTTCGTTGGCCATTGTTGGAGTTCACCTGTGTGGTGGCCATTGATGATCTGCGGCAATATTGAAGGTCCGGTGACCATGCTGACAATTTCTTCTGGTGGAATCGAGTCATTATCAGGTTGGCAAATAGACTGCACGACATCTGAGCTCCCACATTCCTTCCTATACTCAAGGACGATGCTGCTAAGCTGGTGCTGCTGCAGGAAAACATCAGGAAGGGTCTGCGCAGCAGAAAATATTCTTTATTATGTATGTGCTTGTGCTTCAGATATAACGGGAAGATTTAGAAACATGAAGGGAAAAAAGAGACGGTATGAAGGCTAAACTATAGATGTAAACACGCATACAAACTTCAGATTAGATGCACCCCTCATATTAGAAGAGTTTTAAATCAGTACAGACCCAAGCGACATATATCCGCCCCCAAAACCTTCTTAAACAATCTCGAGCTACGCAAACCAGTAAATGCATATCGAGTTGTTTTAAGGCAACACACCAACGATCTTTTTTTTAAAAAAAAGGCAACACACCAACCAGGGGCGAGAAACTTGTCTACTGTCCGGATAAAAGAGTATGTAAGAAATGTTTGAACAAAGGCCCTTAGACGGATTGTGAACTGCAGATCGGCCCTTGAAAATAACGTTAAAAAGGACACAAAAGGTAATGAAAATTACATCCACGTCCTTTGTTGAACTAAAATGATGTGTGCCGCCATCTAACCATGCAGACGGGAAGGGGGTCTCTTAGTGCATGCTTGTTGGCACGTTGTCGGACCACCCAGCAGTCGCCTCAGAGACAAAGTACTAGAAGTATCATTGTTCGGAGCCATAGATCTGGATCAAGCAACCTGACTCGATCCAAGGAAGCTAGGTTCCAGCACTTAATCTATGGACCAGCAGCAGAACGCGGTCCACCCAAGAAGGGGAAACGGAGGAGTTTCTTGCGGTTTTACCCGTGTATCCTTGAGTGCATGCAGCTCCATGTTCTACGAGGATGGAGATGAAAAATATTACAAGGATGCAGAGGAAGAGATGAGAAGGAGGCTGAGATGGGTGAGGAGGAAGGGGAAGGAGCATTGGCAGGGTGGAGGTCTTGGCCGGCATGGCGGAGAGCAGGAGCATCATCAGGGGAGGTCTTGGTCACCATGTCCCGGTGCGGGAAGGAGGAAAAGGAATGAGGGTAATTTCGCTAATCCAGTTGGTCGGGAAGGAGAAGAATAGCGTTACGGGCAAAACAGAGGGAGAGGTCCATGTTGGAAAGGATATTTTAACATGCAGCATGTTACCATGGGCATTTAGGACACAGTACCCCAACCAGAGTAGCAAAGAACACGGAGAAGGAGGGGATATAAACTCTGTTTGGCACAGTTTAAACTTGTTAAAAAGCAGTCTGTCTAAAAAGCTGATGAAACAGCTGAACTAATAAGCTCCTGCAGATCCTGGTTGCTTTGGCACACACCAAGCTTATTTTTGTGAAAAATCTAGTTCAGAAGTTGTGCCAAACATGTTCATACTCAAAAGGGAGAAAGTGAAACAGCACAACAATAAGCAACATGGACACACCCACTCGAAATACCGAAGAGAGATCCTTATGGGTGCCACGAAGAACAAACCGCCACTAGCTAGATGAACGGCGGTGGATGGCGAGTCCAGAAAGGAGAGCTCCGACTAGACAAGAGAAGAGAAAAATAAAAAACAACTATTTCATGCCACCGATAAGCTGAGACGGAAGAGGAAGGGACAGATTGGCGCTTGAAATAGTGGGCTCTGTTTTCGCCTCTCTGCTTTGGCGTCTGGTAGGAAATGCCTATCGATTTGACCTTCTACATCTATCAGCTATTGGAAATAGTATATTATAAGGAACTGTGCAATGATTTGAACACAGTGAATAAAAATGATTTCATTTAATACCTCGAGCATCCACCGTACATACTTGACGTTGTTGACATGGTGGTTCATATCCAAATCACTTCGCTTTGGCTACAAATCATGTTCAACAGCATAAATGAGATATCATGGCCTGTGTTAAATTATTCCGTCTTTGACATTGTGACTGACTGGCTGAAAAAACTAACTAGTGAATAATATATATACCAAAACAACTCGGACATAACAATGTGACATGAATCAAAATAACAAGTCGTGGCCTCGTGGGTCCATCTTCGGCGGGACACACCCTATTGCGAGCATTGTGCGGATGGATCGATCAACTAAAGTCCCTAGGAAACTAAGATGGACCAATAAACTAGTTTTGGTGAGTCAGACAAATTTTGTACCGATTGATCAGTAAGGAAATAATGTTAAACCTTGAGGTCGGAGTCGACATATTCAGCGTTGCTGTCAAGCTTGACAATCTTATCGTTGGATTCCTCTTGGATCGCATGCCGGTCGAGGAACCATGGCGAGATCTCTCCCCGGACCTCCTCTGGCATTTTGGACAGTCTCCTAGTCACTTTGTTCATCATCACCCATGTGCTGCAAGGATCAACCAGTGATGGTAAGAATAAAGCCAAAACCTTACACATCTTGCAACAAGACTGAGCTGAGCATGCGACACAAGATCCGTCAGGAGACTTGCCTGGTTGCTCGGACGAAGACGTCGCCGGAATTCCGGCCGCGGATGAACCAGTCACGCCGCATACCGTTCTTCCCTGACGAGCCAACCCAAGTGTCGATCTCCAGCACCTCGCCCCTGCAGCGGGATCGAAGGCTGTCAATTATTCGTCTACAGTTGCAAACGAGACGCGGAGAGGAGGCTCATAGCTAACGATCGACGCATTCGACGATCGACGTATTCGTTACCAGATCGGGTACTGATCGACTTGGACGTGCATCCTGGAGACGACCCAGATGAGGTTATTCTTGATCATGCCGTGCGTTGCGCCGAAGCCATCACCGAGCAGACCTGACATCCAGACGTGGTTCAGTGCTGTCTCCTGCGTGCGCGCACATATCGTCATCAGACAAAGGTGCGTGCCTTCTGCAACGCTACTGTTAAACAACAGTGCTGTGTCCAAGCTTATTGCAAGTCAATAATGTTTTGCGAATCTTCGTATATGTCAAGTGGTACGTACCTGGAGGAGGTTGAGTACCGTCTCCAGAGTGGCCGTCTTATCCGGACCGACCTCATACGAGCGCACCACTATAGTCTGCTGGTACCGCACTCCGCCGTCGATCAGTGCCTGCCGGAACGGATCCACTGTCTGCTTCTCCGTCGGGATGTTCTGCCGGCTGTGCTGCTCGCTGCCCCTTGTCGGCAGTGGCGGCGTCAGCGCCGGCGCGCCCAGCTCAGCGAACGATCTGTTGATGGACGTCTCGAGCGCCGTCCCCACCCGCAGAGGAGCTCGGTGTGCTCCGCCATTCACCCTGACGGCAATGCTATGTCTGGGCTGATCGTGTCCGCCGCCCTCGCAGGCGGAGGACCTGATAACAAGTGCGCACGAGTAGTAGATGGCACACGACGTGGCGATGGCCATGCAGCCGTCGATGCACTTTGCTATTAGGCGCGCGGCTTTCTCTGCTCCGGTAGCCGAATAGCTGGAGCGAAATTAACAATCAGTTAAGATCGCCAGCAAATAATTGGGAGCTGGAACCTGCCCACCTCCGAACGTTACGCCTTATTATAAACGATCCATGGCGGACACACCAACAGGGCTTTTGACGTTTAGCAACATTCCAGAGAGAGGAGCTCGAAAGCAACGGTCTTGTGCTTTGTACCACACCATCGAAAGAAGCAATGCAGCAATTAAGGGAATGGCAAGAGTACTTCCAACACGAAGAAATCGCGCAAGCTATAGAGGACAATTGTGGAGGTGACACCTGTACTTGTTTTTATAGTTGTGGTTCCTAGTTCTGATGCCTAGCGCCTTGGTGTTTTCCTATATAATTAGTGACAGCTTAGATTCTTCAAAATAGAAAGGCAGAATAGTCGATTTCGTCCTCCAACTTTGGCTAGAGACTCAATTTCGTCTCTCAACTATCAAAATGGCTAATTTCATCCTTAAACTTAGAGGTTTGGATTCAATTTAGTTCTTTGTATGAGCTAGCTATCCACGTATGCACGCCTAGTTAGCTTGGGTCCTGGTATACTAAGAAAATGTCTATTTTACTCTTCGCCTTTATGTGTATGTGATGCTTATGTGCCGTAGTTTAGTCCGTGCACGTGTTGCTTTTACATACTGCTGTGAAATCCCACTTTTACACATATGGATCAGTACAAAAAATTTGGAGGAAATTCAAATTTCAAATTAATTTGGAGCTAGTCATGCATCTATGTCAATAGTGCAGATTCAAATCTGAATTTTTTCTTCAAATCTTGTATAATGGAAAATTTGATTTGACCAATGTGTTCACTAAATTTTAGTTACCATATCTGCCAAAATTTATACATTTTGGACTTTGTTTGCTACTTATTTGGATCAATTGAAGAGATAGGATTCAAATCCAACTCAAATTCAAATCAAGTTCATCTCTCCAATCTGTTGAATTAAATCTGTTCAAATATTTTGAATTGGACTTAACTAGCAAGTATAGCAATCAATTTTGAGTGGTTGGGTGAGAAATATCAGTGGAACTGGGTTTGTATGGCCAATGGGACCCACTGGTCAATGGCTCTTTCAGCTGAAACAGAGCACTCTAGTGCATCTGTCTTCTGCTCTCTCTCCGAATGACCCCTAACCACATGCAAATTCCACCCAGCGGCTTGCTTGTTTGCTATAAATCTGTATCCAGTGCTCATCCATCTGCTGCCCCACGCACACCTCTCCTCCCTCTCTCTTCCCCAGCTCACTTCTTTCAGCAAGAAGCAGAAAGACTGCTGCTGCTCTGTTCTTCAGGCCAGCCACCCAAGCACACCTTGTTTTGATCCTCTGCAAAGAGTAAAAGGTGGCACCAAGATCTCCTCTTCATTTTCCTTTGATCACTTCATCAGTTCTTAAACTGATTTGCTTTTATTTTGAAGCTTCGTCGCCGCCGCTTGGTGGAGAAGTGGTTGTCGCCCCTCAAGTCCACGTGGCGCAGGTGCTCTAGAAACTTTCACGCGGTGACCTCCACAGCAAAAAGGTGCGCCTTAGAGTCTTTTAACCGTGCCTGAAGATCTCGTCGAGTTTCATCCACCGTAGCTTAAGTAATCTTCAGTTTTCTCACAGCATGTCTTATTGAATAGTGTTAGGTTTTGATCACAATTCGTTTTCCAAAATTTGGGCAAACTTTGAAAGGCCATAACTTCCTGTAGGATTGTTCAAAAATTGTGAAACAAATTTTGTTTGATTCCTTTAAATCAGTACTTTACAGTAGTTCAAATTATTTGGTACGAAAGTTCCTGGAATTTCCTACATAATTCTTCAAAGTTCAATTTTTGGGATTTGATTTCAGGCGATCACTGTTATGAAATATGCCTAATTTTAGCCAGCATGTCCTTCATAGATGTACAGATCTTTAGTAAAAATTTGAGCAGCATTGAACTTAATTTACTAGGTCTAATGGTGTTCCAATTGCTTCTGTTCCTGAAAAAGAACAGAGAGCAATTTCAGTTTTTATCCAAACTTAGGAATTCCATATCTCACTGTAAAAAGCTCCAAATTTAGTGAAACCAATTCTCAAGGGCTGAAAATTTTGAAGTTTTTGAAAAGTCTAGTTTGCTGCATGAAAAACTTTCAGGTTTGGCTTATTAAGTCAGAGGAGGAAAATGATTTGGGAATTCTTTAGAGCACACACACAACTAACTTTCTCTGAATTTTGGCTAACAGTACCTGAGTGTCATGTGTGAATTTCTGTAAAAATTCCAAGTCAATTAGAATTCATTTTATACAGATTTCACTTAAATCTTTATAACTACTCGTACACGTTTAATAACTTAGTAATTTCTATTAGTTGCCGAGCTCGAAGAGGCACCGGAGGCCCTTGAAGTAATTCCTCCGGAAACTGACTTCACTGACCTACAGCAGCAAGGCAAGCCCCGGTTTCATTTAACAAACTTTAGCAAGTTTTTAATTTGTATCACTAGAGTATGGGGTTCATATGTAAATTAGGTCTATAATGTTTTGATAACCCACTTGCATAACCAGATCATCTTAGGGAGAGTGATGGTAGTGATTAAGTCCTCGAGTAGTGTATGCAAAGCTTAATATTTTTAGACTTCGGTACAAGTCGAGTAGTTAGAATCTACTCGCGAGGTTATGAATGCCTACATATGGCATTGGTTCAGGATGTGAGGTTTACCTAATCTGAAAATTGAGGCTGGGCAGTGGTGTAGGATGCAACAAGATGGAGTATTACGTGCGTAGCCCTACCTTTGTAGATTGAGGACCGATTTGTGTGCAGCCCCACTGAACAAGTTTAAATGATCGAAGTCATATCGGATATATGTGGTCCAATAAACTGATGTAGCCTATACCTCCCGGCGTCGAGGCATAACGCACTGATTTATATGTATAGGTTGAGAGCAGCAAGGTGGAAATCCGCTAACGGGCACAGAGTTGCTCTACGCAGGGAACCTCCTGCCCGTTTCGGTGCGGCCGGTTCGACGTTTGGGCTGTCGGGTGAATGGTTGTCCCGTACGACATCGGTTGAGCATGCCGTCGCAGCTCCGATGATGGGCATACCTGACGTGCAATTCATGTATACCTGCAAGTTTATATCGAGTCGATTCGCCGTCCCTTGCGGTCATGAATACCGCTTGTTCATTGTGTCGTGACGTAGTAAATATTCGAGATGAATATGATGATATAATTGCTGTTATGCTTTAATTGTATTGCAACGTGATTGCCACCAAATGTTGCTCACTAATTTTCAGATTCTTAAACCCTTAATCTGTTGCTAAAAGCTGAACTAAGGATGAACCATTAGGCGTGTCCTTGGCTGAAATTTACTGTCCTATTATCGGTGCACTTGCATGTAGAGTTTTATGCCTAGGAAGTCGGTTAAGACTTGCTGAGCCATCGTGCTCACGGTTGCCGTTATAAGTGTTTGCAGGTGTGGAGTACCTCACTGCTATGGAGTATGGGTTCACCGGAGAGGTTTACCTCCCTTCGGGAACTACGGCCGAGTGGGAGCATGCACGCCGCCGTGATCTACTTGGATGTTGCTAGTGTGAATCATCCCTAGGGCTGGATGAGTTCCCTTTTGCTTAGCTAGGTTATAGGCTTGAGTTGTGTAATTACCTTCCGCTGCTGTAGTAATTATGTAAATTAGATGAAAACTGAATAGCTTGTACCACTATTGTACAAGTTCAGCAAGTTTTTATGTAATACGTATGTTTCTTATTTTGTGTGCTGTCGGGTGTCGCATCGTATGACACCACCCTCTGCGATCCTGGAATGTACGGATTCGGTCCGTCACAACCGCTACATCAAGAAAATATAAAATCCAAAGTAATTGACCCACGAAGTACCAATACAATTGTGTTTCTCCTAAATCTAAGGACAAACATAAGAAATACATGTTCAAAGGTTTAAAATAAAATGAGTACAGGTTGCACACAACATTGTCTAATAGTGAAACTCCAAGATGCTTTTCTCTGACTATAAAAACAGGGGCAAGAAAGAATTCATGCGCCCGGGTCAGGGTTGGAGCTGAGGGCAAAATGGACATTTCCTGAATGATTAGGGTTGGAGCTGATTAGGAGTGCCGACGTGGACGTCCAGCTAGGACAAGACTTGCACATGTGGACTGCCAACTCAGACAACAGACTAAATTGAACCCGAACATTAAAGTTTATGGATAGAATTGGTCATAATAGTTGAAGGACTAAATTGAGCTTCTCATCAAAGTTGAAGGACACAATTTACTATTCTGCCTAGTAGAAATAGAATAGAACAGAACAGAGTTGATCCAGCGCATGCATGCATTGAACACTCAAGAGAACGGTCGATCCTGTAGTTTCTAGAGTTCAACTGCTATTAGAAGCTTAACCTTTTTAGTTACCAAGCTTAAGCATGTGGCTATGTTTTGTGTTGTTGAGTCATACGGGAAGTTGCAAAAATCCACTTTGCTAGTATATATAAGATCTTTTCACATATTATAGTGACTGACTGTATTATTTAACTCTACAAGTGCTTCATTCAAGTAAAAGAAAACAGTAATTGCTTCTGGAAGTCGGGCAATTGCACTTTTCCCCTTGTTCTCGATTCCAATTCTTATTTTACCTTTCCTTTTGAGACATTGAGAACAACAACAACAACCAATACTTTATCTCAAGCATGTTGGGGTCGGCTAGACATGAAACCCAATAATTATATATATATATATATATATCAATGAAGTAAAAGAGAGGAACAAATATAAGAACAACAAGGAAAAAACAACACTAAGATTCTGGCACATGAATTGCTACTTTCCATGCGGTCCTATCATGAGCTAAGTCTCTGGATACATTCCAATCTCTCAAATCTCGTTTTACCGCCTCTCCTAATATTTTCTCTACCTCTTAAAATCCCACTGTTAACCGGTGCTTCTGGAGGTCTCCGCTGGATATGTCCAAACCACCTAAGTCGATGTTGGACTAACTTCTCTTTAATGGGCGCCACCCCTACCCTATCACGAATCGCCTCATTCCTTATTCGATCTATTCTCGTGTGCCCGCACATCCGCTGTAGCATGCGCATCTCTGCGACACTCATTTGTTGGACATGTTGTCGTTTAGTTGGCCAACATTCTTCCCCATAAAGCATCGCGGGTCTGATCACCGTCCTATAGAACTTCCCTTTTAGCTTTTGTTGGACCTTCCTATAACATAGGATTCCAGAGGCTTGTCACCATTTCATCTACCCTACCTTGATCCTATGGCAAACATCCTCACCAATATCGCCATTGCTTTGTAACATTGATCCTAAGTATCGGAAAGAGTCCCTTCTAGATACTATTTGTCCTTGTATACTAACATTTCCCTCTTCACGACTAACACCACTAAAGTCACACCTCATATACTCGGTCTTGGTCCTACTAAGTCTAAACCCCTTGGACTCTAAAGTTTATCAACACCACCCCTAGTTTCATCTACCAGCACTACATCATGGACAAAGAGCATGCACCAAGGGATATCCCCTTGTATGTCCTTCGACACCTCATCCATCACCAAGGAAACGATGTATGGGCTCAAAGCTGATCATTGATATAGTCCTACCGTGATAGGAAATGCATCAATCTCACTATCACTTATGTGCACACTTGTCCTAACATTATTGTACATACCCTTGTTAAGGGTAATGTACTTTGTTGGCACTTTATGTTTCTCTAGGGCCCACCACATGACTGACCTGGTATCTTGTCGTACGCCTTCTCCAAGTCAATGAACATCATATGCAAGTCCTTCTTATACTCCCTATATCTCTCCATAAGCTGACGAAGCAAGAAAATCGCCTCCATTTATCAGGCATCTTGTTTGACTGAAAAATGTGGTTGAATAGCTTTGTGAGTCATACTATTGCCACATCCCCAAGGCATCTCCACACCTCCATAGGGACAGTATCCTCCTTTCATCCTTTTTAAGGCCTCTTTAACCTCAAACTCTTGTATCCTCAACACGAACCGTCTGTTGGAGTCATCAAAGGAGTCATCCAAGCTTCCATGACCTGGTTGGAGTCACTACAGGAATCGGGACTATAGACGACGGCCGGAAACCGTCGTCAATAAGGGCACTACCGTCGTCAATAAGTTATTGACGACGGTAAAAGCTTATAGACGACGGTTTTGAGCTGTCGTCAATTATTAGTCGTCAATAAGTTTATTGACGACGGTAACCGTCGTCAATAAATTTATTGACAACAGCTAAATCTAGCTGTCGTCAATAACCTTATTGACGACAGCTAAACCAGGCTGTCGTCAATAAGCTTATTGACGACGGCCAGGAAACCGTCGTCAGTAACCTTGGCTTATTGACGACGGTTTACACTAGGCCGTCGTCAATAACAATTGCTTATTGACGACGGTTTCTGGTACCTGGCCGTCGTCAATACTAGTGGCTTATTGACGACGGCCGAGTACCAGAAACCGTCGTCAATAAGCTTTTCAATTTTTTTTAAAAAAATAGAAAATCCTGCCCTGGCTTCGAGGCCAGCCCTGGCTCGATGGCCAGATCACAGGCAATTAAAACATACATCACAGGCAGGCACAAAAACACTATACGCACGCCACACTACCCTACGCTACCCCGACCGCTGCCACCGGAGTCCAGGAAGTCGTCGTGCGCTCGTCCAAACGCTGGTTGCTGAGGGGATGGAGTTTCCTGAGCCCGTGTCGCCGATCCCTATGATGTACATGTATAGGTAGACAAATTAGAAGTTCACAAATGTGTATATGATTAAATAAACTCATTACAAGTTAAAATTGAGCAAGTTAGCTAGATTTGGCTATGTTTGAGTAAGTTTGCTCATATTTTACTAAGTTTGAGAAGTATGGACTAGTAGTGTTTGTGTTTGAGCTAGTTCAAAAAGTTTTGGCTATGTTTGAGTAAGTTTGGTCATATTTGACTATAGTTGAGTAAGTTGTACCATATTTTACTCAGTTTGAGGATGTTTAACTAGTTTTCTCTAAGTTTAAGTAAGTTTGATCAAATTCAACTAAATTTGAGCAAATTTAACTAGTTGCAGCTATTATGAGAAATTTTGTACCTGTGCTCCTGACGTCGGCCCCTGTGGTAGCTGTATCGGTGGCGGCGCCCACTGAGGAAAGACAACGGGTTGTCCTGTGGCCATAGCCTGCAAATATGAAGTAAATTATTATACATGTCATTTATATATTAGAAACGTTGAGTACATTGATCTGAACTTACCTGCATGGCAGCTTGCAGTTGTAGCATGTACGAGTGTTGATACTCGTCCCTAGCCCGGAGCTCGGCTGCCTGCCTCTCGTTCGCGAGCCTCAGCGCTTCCTGCGTCCTCTGGAGCTCCTCCTGGACACTCTGGAGCTCCAGATCACGGCTGCCACGCCTGCTGGATCCACCCTGCGATGAAGAGGCCCTCGAGTAAGACCGCGCCTCCCTCGAGTCTACTACTCCATCGAAGATGGCCAACCTACACAACGAAGTAAGAGTATTAAAGTTTCGTATCTCGAAGTTAATGAAAGTAAATGAAAACAACAGAACTCACCGGCCGTGAGGTTTACCGCCACCGCTTGCATAGGCGGCTTCAGGTACGATCGGCGAGTTCTGCCAATCGTAATCGTCGCCTCGAAGCCTCCGCACCTCCTCCCCATACTTTTCCTGAAAATACAAAAAATTAAAGTCATCAGAAGTTTTAAAGATAATACAATTAAGTCAACTAAAGAACTCACCAACGTCTCTGTCGCTGTCTGAGAAGACAGCTGATCAGGCTGCGAGGGGTCACTTCCCATGTGACCTCTCCTCCACACCTGGATAGCGGTCGGCTCCTGACCGATCTCGCGCTCCTATCGATACGTGTTAGCATAATGGTAGCGATAGAAATTAACTAGAATATAATTCGAGTATCACTTACCATCCGTTTAGCAAGGCGTACGTAGCCGTCCTCGCCAAGACGGTGTTTCCCGTCCGTCCCTCGACTCTGTCGGCGGGTCATCGACACGCCTTGGAAGCCCTGGCTCGCCCAACGAGCACACAGGGAACTGTAGGCGTCCGGACAGGACTCAAGCCACGGTACGCTGACCTGCACACATTTGTTGTTGGATGAAAATATTGATGAAAATTGGATAATGAAGCAAAGTAAAATAAAGAATTTACCTCTGCGTACTGTGCCTCCGTCAAGTACTTGTCCGCCACATCCCTAAACTGCCCCGGCTCACCCTCGTCCGGATGCAACTTATAGTACGCCTTCGTAGCCTGAATGCGAGCCGTTGAAATCGACTGCGTCAGGAGCTTCCTAGCGTTGTTGTTGAAGACCAGGCGAGCGTGATCCAGCTGGGCCTCGTCCTCCAAACGGTAATATTTCTACAAGTAGAAATATACAAGTTAATGTACTTAACATATAATAGGTTCGCATTTAACAAATAGACGATTTGCTTACCATGAATTCATGCCACACATGCTCCTGGTGGTTGCCGTAGGTAATGTCCTGGGCCGTAGCGTAATCGTCCCAAGACGTAGCAGCCCGTCCGTTCACTAGACCGGGGTAGTGACAACGGATGAGCTGGCCCAGGACAGCGTTGACCTGGCGATGGCGTCCTTGACCCGTGAACGAGTCATCGGCCCAAGACCTAATACACGATTCTCAATTAGTACATATATAAGTGTTAAAATATCTAAATTGATTTGTTATAGATTTACTTACCTATCGCCAACCGGACGAATAACGACCCGATCTTCTGGCCGTGCAGGAACCGGAGGAGGAGCCACGTAGTGGCTCCTCCTGTAACGCCGCTGTGGAGCCGGCTCCACATCAGGCTCTGTGGAAGGCTCTGAAGCAGGGTCTGAATCCTGCGGTGCCGGAACCGGAGGAGGATCCGAAGCAGGATCTGTAACAGGCTCCGAAACCTGTGGTGTCTGAAGAGGACCCCTGACCTCTGTCTCCTCAGACGTAGAGTCGTCCTAAAAATTTGAAGATTGGTAATATAGATTTAAGAAAGTTTTTTATATAATTTATGTAATTAATTATTCTTTACCTGTCGTGACCGCTCTCGTGACCCCTGGCCTCTGTCGAGGCCCAACAGCTGAGACAGTCTACCATTGCTAGACTGACAGCCCTGGAAAACAGAGTCTGCTCTCGGGGGCAGAAAGCCCCGCGTCCCCCGTCGTCTACTGCTCGATGACATCCTGATGAAAGGAAATTTGATAATGAATTTAAAGGAAAATATAGAAGACGAAAGAAGAGATGGAAGAAACGATACTTGTACTTAATTTCAAAATTCATCAGTATCACGATCATGTACTCTACTTCGTAAACCGGACCATCGATCTTTTGTCATGGTTGTTCGCCGTTTTCGTTTTTTCACAATATGAGTCTGTACATCTTGTGCATCTCCAACTAATTCATCGAGTCGTAGACCAGGCTCAACGACAAAAGAATCCGGCAACTCTTCTTCTTGGTAAACAATATCTGCCTCATCAATGTAACCAGTATTGTCCGGTGTATATAACCGCTCACGAGGATTCACCTTTTGTACAACCCACCATGCACTAAGTTTTTCGCACGGATATTGTAGATAGTACACTTGTTCGACTTGGTGTGCAAGGACAAAGGTGTCGTAGCCTCGTAGTCGGTCCTTGTGTTTGACTTCTACCATGCCAAATTGGTTTTGTCGAGTTCCATTGTTATTATCAAACCAATCACAGTCAAAGAAGACTACTTTAAGGTCTTTATTCCCGGCAAAACTAAATTCTAGGATTTTCTTTATGATCCCATAGAAATTAGTTTCATGTCCTTCGGCATCGGCGGCCCTTGTCACAACTCCGGTGTTTGATGTTGCCCTTAAAGGACGTTGAGCTTCAAATTGAGTTGAACGGAATCGGAACCCATTGACATCATATCGACCGAAGAGTTTAACTTTAATGGATCCGTTGGACAGTTGTCGCAAATCTTCATGAACACCGACTTGTGTCTTGCACTGTCCAACATATGAAGTAAGAAGACTATTTTATGCTATGAACATAATTAATAAGAGGAACAAGACAAGGAAAACGTTACATGATTTCGAAACCACGTTTGGAAGTTAGGTCCTCCATTTACTCCATAGTGTCGCATTGTTTGTATTTGCTTGCTAGTAGGTTGCTGCTTAGACTTCCAATTTTGTCGATCGAACTCACTAAATCAGGACAAAAAAGAATTATTGGTGTAGATGTATAACACACCACACAAATTTGTATAGATGTTGAACAACCACTTACTGAAAA
This sequence comes from Neostapfia colusana, assembly GCA_030760725.1. NCBI lineage: Eukaryota > Viridiplantae > Streptophyta > Magnoliopsida > Poales > Poaceae > Neostapfia > Neostapfia colusana. The sequence continues at coordinate 86,139,249 of JASWHV010000004.1, read as the reverse complement.
AAATTGTCCATCCCATCTATGTTAGCGTACATGTATAACAAAGCAGCTGTCTTTTCATCTGCTGAAGCATCATAGATCGTGCCACTACCAACAGTGGTGCCTCTCGTTTGAAAAAGTGAGAGTTCGCTACAAGAGGTTGCTTCAGCCATATTATACCGTAACACCGATGCATTAATATTGTGTTCTTCTGCAAAGTAGACACTTGAAAAGTATCCTATCTCCTGAAGTGTAAATGCTTCGGCGATGCATCCTTCAACCCTTGCCCTATTACGAACCATCGGTTTTAGACATCTAAGTGCTCTTTCAATGTGGTACATCCACCTATATTGAACAGGGCCACCTACTTTAGCTTCATATGGAAGATGGATTAGAAGGTGTTGCATTGGATTGAAGAACCCTGGAGGAAATACTTTTTCCATCTTACATAAAAGCACGGGTATCTCTTTTTCCAACTTCTCCATCATCTCCCTTTTGATTTCTTTAGCACAAAGCTGTCTATAAAAATAGCTAAGCTCGGCTAACACTTTCCAAACCTCATCGTCAAGATAGCCTCGAAACATAACCGGCAGAAGTCTTTCCATGATTATGTGATAATCATGGCTCTTCAAACCAGTAAGATTTCCAGTCTTAACATTAACGGCTCTTCTCAGGCTAGCAGCATAACCGTCTGGGAACTTCAACTGTTTCAACCACTTGAAGACTTCTTTCTTTTCTTTTGGTCGAAGGCAGAAACAAGCTCGTGGTTTGCCAGCAGCTTCGGAGAGCTCAAGACTTGGTCGGTTACAAACCTCTGCCAAATCCTTCCGAGCTTTTATATTGTCTTTTGTTTTTCCCGTCATATCCAAGCACGTGCTTATGATGCATTCGCCCATGTTACGTTCCTGGTGCATGACATCAATGTTATGCATTAGAATTAAAGACTTCATATACGGTAACTCCCATAGTGCACATATATGAGTCCAATTGTGATCCTCTCCGTAACCAACAAAATATCCAGGACGACCTTCATCTGGCACTAGATTATTGAGCTGTTTAACAATTTCCGACCCGTTCAGACGTTGTGGTGGTCCCTTTTTTACAATGGTACCCTTCCTGAAGGCATTTCTCTGTTGCCTAAACACGTGATTTGGCGGTAACCAACGTCTATGACAATCAAAGTAGCATATCTTGCCACCATGAATTAGACGAAAACAATCCGTGTCCGAAGCACATATTGGACATGTCAATCGACCATGAGTGCTCCAGCCAGAAAACATGCCGTAAGCTGGAAAATCATGAATAGACCACAAGTACGCAGCTCGAAGGTTGAATTTCTGTTTTCTATAACAGTCGTACGCTTCGACTCCTGTCCATAACATTTTGAACTCTTCAATCAATGGCTGCATCATCACGTTCAGTCGTGAACCAGGATGATCCGGTCCAGGTACAATAAGGCATAGGAACATGAACTCATACTTCATACAAAGCGATGGTGGTAAGTTGTACGGAATAGCGAACACGGGCCAACATGAGTATGGTGTGGCGTTTGTACTAAACGGTGAGAAGCCATCTGTCGCCAACCCAAAGCGAATATTTCTCGCGTCATTGGCGAAATCTAGATCGAAGTGGTCAAGCGCCTTCCATGCCTCACCGTCCGACGGGTGCACCATCATGCTGTTGTTCTCACGTACACCTTCTTTATGCCACCTCATGTGTCTAGCAGTTTTTTTAGATAGAAACAAACGCTTGAACCTAGGTGTGACAGGCAAGTAGCGAAGCTGCTTCCGTGCGACTTGAGTCATTACTTTTGAACCGTCGTCATTAACAACTTCGACAAATCTCGCTTTACCACATTTTAAGCACTTGTTCTCGTTGGCATGCTCTCTCCAAAAAAGCATGCAATTGTCTAGACACATATCAATCTTCTCATATTTCATACCTAGACCAGAAATCAACTTCTTAGACTGATACATATCTTTAGGCACTTTATGTGGTTGTGGAAGGATATCGCTGATCAATTTGATAAGATCGTTGTAGCAGTTATTGGAGAAGAAATACTTAGACTTAATGGCCATAAATCTAGTCATGAAAGTAAGGAGCGTCACTTCGGTGTGTTCATGCAACGGCTCTTCTGAAGCTTTGAGAAGCGTGAAAAACGCTTCAACCTCCGTTGGAGGAGGATCCTCCATCAATTCAGGATTTATAGCATCAAGCATCTCGTCCATCCTATCGACCCCCGTGTTGTCATCCTCATCTGAAACTTGTAAGGGTTGAGAAGATGTCTCACCATGAAAGGTCCACACCTCATAATCTTGCATGAAACCGTATCGACATAAGTGAAACGCCAAATTCACTTTGTCCCAACACTTTGCACCTTGACATTTCGTACATGGGCACCGCACCTTATCGATCTTTGACAATGAAAACGCTCGATCTACAAAAGCATCTGTCTTTGCGAACCACTCATCCGAGTGACCACCAGAACTGTTCTTCCAACCGGTATACATCCAACTACGATCCTCACCCATGTTTGAATCTGCAGTTTAATGTCAAGGAAATTATAGTTACTTTATAATTTATTTATGTCACGGCCCTACATCTATTGGAAAGGATAGGTCCTAAACCCACCCAAGAGTGATCGAGCGGAGCGTGCTCACGACGAGACGCGTGGTATGGATCCGAACGAAATTTCGGCAGCATAACCCCGCTGTTCTCCACTGCACGCCCGAAAATGGTGCAGCAGAGAACAACAGGGTTATGCCGTCGAAATCTCGTCTAGATCTAAACCCGCGTTTCATCACATGCCACGCCCCCTCGGTCACTCCCAGGCTGTCCAAAAAGGGACAATTCCGAACGTACACGCCTCACATGCGCAACACATGTGAGACGGGCCCATTCGAAACGGGTGACGCATGTTGTATAGGTTTACGTCAATCTTTCATTTTTGAGTCATTTAAAAGAGAGAGAGGAAAGAACGAGAGAGAAGGAAAAAAGGAGAGACAAAGAAGTGGGTCAGCCGTCCTAAGTTATGCCCCGTTGGGGCCTGCCATTATCTTACGACGCCTTTAGGGTTAGCCATCGTACGTTATACCCCGTTGTAAGTGGTTCAAAGATGAAACCCCACCGTTGGGGCCCGCCGTCCACGCGCGGGAGCTTGCCGTCCTCCGTGCCTGTGTCGACTAATACATTACCACTAAATGAGCCGTGACAGACCCTAAATGGGTCGTGTCAGGCCGGACCGGGCCGAAACCCATTTATTTACATATAGTAACTAATCACACAATCAATCAAAGTATTAATTAAACAATAATCAATTACAATACTAATTAAACAATTAATCAACTAAGGTCGGACGGCGCGGCAGGGTGGGGCTTGGGGCGGGGCCGGGCGGCACAGCAGGGCGGGGCTCGGGGCGCGGCGTGGAGAACCATGTTAAAAAGACCAGGGGCAATGGAAGCATATTACTAAGGTGTTGCCTCGCCTTATGCCTTATCGCTTAAAAGGTAAAAAGGGGTAGGTGGCCTTATGTCGCCTTACCGCCTTAATAACTATGATGTCATGCCATCCTGAAATGCTCATATTTAGGATGTGTTCTAGGCACAGTATCATTTGTGCTATTCCTGTGCCTTAAAAAGTTACTGTGATATATCGGATCTGTTTAGATCGTGATCTGATTGTTCGATCGGCACTCTGGTCTAGATGCACTGTGCCGACGCGACTGTCCCCGGCCGTACGTGCGTCGTGCAGATTTTCAAATCTTTTTTAAGTATGCCTATCACAGAGATGACAATTTTGGGGTGTACATCGATCAAAGAGGGCGGCGGCGTTACCATGCATGAAGATCAGGGCCGGCATGCATATTGAGGTAGCAGGCACGCGCATGCATGTATATGCTTTGCATGCGTGTTGACAGTGTCACAGCGAGTCTATTCTCTGTTTGTCTTCGACTAATGCTGCGCAGTCTTGAGTAGTTGAAGCGATGGATCAGTCGTTAAACGACCTGCTGGTGGGTTAAGTCCTCGATCATCGGCGCAGCTAGGTAGGTAGCAGAGATGTGTGGATCCATATAGGCCCGGCTGCCGCAAACAAATGTCTGCATATATGGAGTGGTGATCGACAAGCTGGCGATGCAACAAGCATGCAGCACAGAGAAAGTTGCAGGTGAGGATTTAATGAAAGTATGCAGCGCCTTTTCTTGGCCAGTGATGGGGGAGAAGAAGCTGCATCGGGCGGGCCGCGATACAGGGACGCCAGGTCTCCGGAAACAGAAGATAAAAGCTAGAGAAGCGAAGCACACAGAGCTGCATCGATCCTGTATAGCCTTCCCTCTCCTCTCTTTTCAGTGCGCTATCTATAGCTGCATGGGCGCATGCATGGCCAGAATGAGCTAGTAGGCATCTGCATTCCCTCTGCTCCTCTCGGCCTTTCACGGTGTGTACCATCTTATATGCAAATGCATGTACTCTGTCAACATGTCCTTTTAATTAATTAGCTTGTGTCCACATCATGCTTGTATAGTAACAGCTAGCTAGCTATATGGATGCATCTATAAAAGGCTTATATAGGCTATCAATTGACGATAGTAATGGCAGTCTGTATAAACTTATATATTTGATATTTCTAGGCACAGCATCAAAATATTTCGTGTGTGCGTAACATGAATACAGTATATAGTATATGGGAGGCCGGAGGGGGAGGGGTAGGGAGATTTACCTCGGGCCAGAGACGGGCGGCGACGGCGGCGGCGGGGACGGGCGGCGGCGGCGGGGGGAAGGGCGGCGGCGAGGCCGGAGGGGGAGGGGGAGGGAGATTTACCTCGGGCCCGAGACGGGCGGCGGCGGCGGCGGCGGGGACGGGCGGCGGCGGCGGCGGCGGGGACGGGCGGCGGCGGCGGGGGGAAGGGCGGCGGCGACGAGAGGTCCTGCGTGAGTCGGGAGGCGGCACTGGCCGCCTCCCGGCTCGCGCACGGGTTATATGTCCCATTATTGACGACGGTGCTATGAAACTGTCGTCAATAAGGCCTTGTTGACGACGGTGCTAGGTCACCGTCGTCAATAACTCCTCGGGTGGACCCGAGTTAAGTTAAAGACGACGGCCGCCGTCGTCAATAATTTATTGACGACGGTGCTCGTCTAGCCGTCGTCAATAACTAAGTTATTGACGACGGTGCTATGAAACTGTCGTCAATAAGGTCCTTGTTGACTACGGTACTAGGTCACCGTCGTCAATAACTCCTCGGGTGGGCCCGAATTTAGTTAAAGACGACGGGCACCGTCGTCAATAATTTATTGACGACGGTTCTCGTTCAACCGTCGTCAATAACTCCTCGGGTGGGCCTGAATTTAGTTAAAGACGACGGGCACCGTCGTCAATAATTTATTGACGACGGTTCTCGTCTAGCCGTCGTCAATAACTGAGTTATTGACGACGGCTTTATCTAGCCGTCGTCAATAACATTAAAGACGACGGCCCCGTCGTCAATAAATATGGCCGTCGTCTATGATCGTTTTTCCTGTAGTGAGTAAACAATGTTAAATCTGCGGCAAAAAGTATAAATGCCCTCATAAAATTTACCTTCCTCGTTTCAGTAACTTGCATATTCGGTCCTGTTTTCAGACGCGTATGTGAATACCTAATAGAATATTGAGATGTATTCAAATGGATTTAATATATAATTGATCATGTTTTGATTGACTCTTTTCAGTTCAAATTTGGACAAAATATAATTTATGTGTAGGCTCAAATTTGGACAAAGTTTAAGATATATTAACTCATTTTATGGCTAGGAGTGGTTGTTGATGTTTGGTTGCTGCATTCTACCTCAGAAGGAAGTAGAAAAATAAAAAACAAATCATGTAACTAGAAGGTTTCGCGCTCCCAATGTTATCCCGTGGACGGCCATGAGCCCGTCTCCATAGCTCACCAGCAGCTAGGACCAGATAAATGGGGGAAATGGAATTTTAGGATTTAGGGAGTTAATAGACGATATTGCCACCAATTTAGCCTCTGTAAGTAGGTCCTGTTGTGATTTTTTTAGGTTCATGGCTAGTAATTGAATTTTGGGGGCTCGCCGGCTGGTGGTGAGGCCTGTCAATGAGTAAGAAGGTCATCATCCTTGCATGAATCCCGCGATGCTCCTCCTTGTGCGCGTGCATGGCCCACCACACGCTGCGGTCGCACCGCAGCACCCACCTGCATCAACCTCTGTGTTCACGGTGCCTCGACGGTGTCCCTGTCTTCATCCAAGGTGCATCCTTGTACACCCTCTACTTGATGCCTCTCTATGCACACTCTCATTGGCGTCTCTCTGGGCACCCTATACTTGGCGTTTCTATGTGCCCGTAACTTTATGTGTAGCTTACTTGACTTTAGCAAACTTGATTTTAACATCATCGACCACGGGTACCTCATGCGCAGCTTTCTCAACCACGGCTACCCATCTTTGCTCTTCATCGCTTTAATGTCAGCACAAAGGGCTATCATCCACATATGATACTCATCGGCTTTTACTCCAGCCATGTAGAACCCGAATTTTTTAAAAATTTTGAATTCATGTATAATTTGCATCATGTGTGTTCATGTGAGAAGGAAAAGTTGATATTTGAAAACACAATTGAAATCAAAACAAATTCAAATTGGAAAGAGAGCGAAAAGAAAACGGGAAGGAAAATTTAAAACCTTTTTGGGCCAAAACTCCACAGCGCAGCCCAGCCAGCCCAGCGCCCACCCGCCCCCCTCTCCCTCTCCCTCTCTCTCTCTCTCTCTCTCTCTCTCTCTCTCTCTCTCTCTCTCTCTCTCTCCCTCTCTCTCTCTCTCTCTCTCTCTCTCTCTCTCTCTCTCTCTCTCGTTGCCAGCCCGACCACACACATCAGCTTCATCCCTTCCAACCGATGCCCGCTCCTCCTGTGCCGGAGCCGCACGCGACCACTTCTCCCAATCACCCCACGCCCAACCGCGTCCATTCTGTGCACCTTCCCGCCTATCTCCCTGCAACGCACTTCCGGACTGCGAAATACCCTCCTCGCACACGCTGACACCGCCACCAGCGAGTCAGCGCCGCCCTCCCAAATTCACTACGCCTGTCGCCGTTCCTTCGGATTTAACGCACCACATTGCATCACAGGACCATATGCAATATGTTGGCATCCACTCCGAGGCAAATCTACACCGGGAACCTTGACACCATCGTGTGCCGGTGAGAAACCGCCGACCAAAACGTTGCCCCTATTGACTCTCCCTCTAGCTCCCTCCCCTTTCTAAGCATCCCGTGGGCTTTGGTGTGTTGCAGAACAACTCTCGAGCAAGCAAACATCAGATTTCCCAACCTCAAGACCTTCCGCGTCAATAACTGACGACCCTCGCCGCCAAATAACGATGCCGACCCATCTCCGAGCTCTTCGGGTTCAAAAAAACCACCTAGGTAAGTTCCCCATCCTCCCGTCTTTTGATCCCTGAAGAAAAACCGAAGAAAGATCAAGTTTTCCAGTGAAACCGTGTTGCTCCGATGAGCTCGCCACTTCCCACAGCCGTGCGCCGCCGGTGACCTTCAAGGTGACGTGGCATGTTCGTGGGCGTCCATTTTAAATCAGGCAGCTAAAATTAAATCGGCCCATAACCCTTCATTTTTATAATCTGAGCCACCCAAACTGGATCCGACGGCCCACGTTCAATGGACTCCTAGCCGGTGGGACTATCACAGAGGGACCCCATGATCCTTAGAAAAATTTGATTTAAGCCCTGTACTTTATGAACTAGGCCCTGTAGTTTGCAGAAATTAGGGGAAATGCTTTGAATTAACTAGCAGGCTCCTGTACTCACCATAAATTAGGAAATTGGCTTCTAAAAATTTATTTAAAACCATGAAGATTTATTTATCTAAGTTTCAACCCTGCAGCAAGCAAATATTTTTATTTTAAACCCTGTAGTTAGTCAAAATGATATAATTTGAAATCTGTAATTCAAATTAAAATCACCACAGCAGCAAATAATTACAAAAAGATGACCCCATATTAATATGGTCATTTAGATAATCCCTAAAATGGTCTGTTTTGTGTTTTAAACAAATTACATGTTCTGTAATCACAAATTAATACCTGTTTTGATGCTGAAATTGCCTTTTAGTCATAAAACCAAAATCTGAATTCATGTCTAAAATAATAGACACCTTTGGAAATGTTCATAGAAGGTTTTAGGTACAAAATTAAGGTCTGGAAGTTCTATTAAGAAGGTATAAAAATTCTGTTTAGGCTGAAAATGCATTTTAAGATAAAAAAATATCTTAAATTTCAATTAGGGCTATGGGAAATCTGTTTGAAGCTGAAATTTCAGTTTAGGTGGAATGTTAAACCAGAATTAAAATTAGGAGCAGTATATATTTTTAAAATGTATATATATGTACATGTATAATACTTGTAGTGCATAATTGGGCCTAAAGAGAAATTAAAAGCCATATATATCCATATATATACACCAAAATTTAGTATAAAGATGATATTATGATATAGGTAAATGTTTTATACAAAGATAAAAACATATATCTCTTGGTGGGTAAAGCGGTACAAACACTAAAGAGTTGGAAAACTTTAATGACAATCGTGCTCACGGTTAAGAGCGGCTCGGAATTCTTCATGATTAGTGAATTGGGATTGTGAAATGGTTGGAAATGTTGGGTGGAAAACGTAGCATTAAAGTATGGTTTTATGGAAAAAGGCATGAACTCAATTGCTTAGTAATATAGTTGCTAATTCAAGCTAAGGTGTTAGGATATATGCGTAGTGCTAAACCATGATGTAAGCCTTTCATTGACTTTGGCCTTCATGTCATTTCTTTTCCTACACTTGCTGAGTACCTTAGATACTCAGACTTGCATGTTGCTGGATTTAAATTGCTATTCAGGCTACGGTGATGGCGTGGACTACAATGAAGACGACGTCGACCCCGAAGACCTTTACTAGGCTAGCGGAATCCCCCGGGCAACGCCTGTGGTGAAGCTCCACAATATTAATTCTGCTGCAATGACATTAATGTATCTAGTACTTTGTTTTAGTCTTTAAAGACATTTATGTAAGACTTTACTGTACTCATTGAACTTGGCATGTAATACATGGTATTTCACTATTTGTCGACACATGTATGAATTAATGATTCTGGCATACATGTGTGAATGCACTCGGTTCGTCTTCAAGAAAATCGGGTGTGGTAAAGTGGTATCAGAGCCAAGGTTGCCAGTAGGAACGTTAACCTAGTTAGAAACAAACGCATTAAGGACATACTATTTCCCTAAAAAGTATATTTTACAAAAATTATGTTATGTAGGTGTGTTATATTTTTATCTTACTTCATTTAGTATATAGCCTTGTCTACACTCAAAATCTATTGTTCACTTGCCTGGTTTCTCACTTTGTTTAAATTTTTTATGTTTTAGATGGCTCACACGCGTCGCACTGCCCGTAAGTTGACCGAAGGACGTGTACCACGACACCAGCTCGCCCCACGCAACCCACCACCTAATCCACCCCCGACTGAAAATGAGGAGAACTTCGTGACCTACCACACCCACGGGGAGGCCATAGACGGAATGATAGTGTGACTATGTCTACTTCTACATTGTGCAGGGTTTGACGGCAAGCTGAACGTTTGCTACCAATTCAGAAAGATTTCCGCGTTGGACGTGAGGTGTGTGGAGGTTGGATGTGATGATTTATCATGATGATAAACTAATTAAGACACACCACTCTCCCGCTTGGAGAGCTACTCAGGCTAAGGCGGAGAAGGACGTTACGTGAGAGGCCACTACCTTTCAATGTTACAACCACCGTCAGGAGATTTAGGGCAGCATGTATATGTATGTCCCGTAGGGACCAAGTGGCACCGCTTATTTTACATGTGTAGAGCTTCAGGAGGAATGGATGAGCTCCTAGATGTTGGTGAGTCTTAGTGATGGTGTTAATCTCAGTACTCACCTACAGGTATGACAGTAGGAGTTGCAGGATGCACGGGACCGTTTAAAGGACACAGAGTGAGAAAGCCCAAGAATTTACTTGCTTTAGTGTTCATCATATATACACACCACAGTTCATTTTGTGGATAACTTGTGAACACATGTGAAGAGCAAGTAAACACCATCAAGAGGTTGATTAGAGGAAAAACCCCTAACTCCAAAATTATAGGAACTCTCGCACATAAACATGAGATGCTGAGCTCACCCTTAGTCCCTAAATATTCTTAGGAGTGCTCATGCCAAGTTTCATGCAAATCCAAGCCATTTGAGCCACTTTTGGAAACATTTGCAAAAAGGCCAATTTGAATGCAAATTCAAATTTTAGCTACTTTCATCACTTGGATTCAAAAGTTGACTTCATATTCAAACTCAGCACATTTTCCTGAGTTAGTACACCAATTTTAATCCCCATTGGAGTTCATCTTGTCAGGAGGTAAATTTGCATTAATTCAAAACTGAATTTGAATTCCAAATTCAAATGTGAAGCAAATTTAGCCAAATCAACTTCAATTTGCAGAATTCAAATTCATTCCATGACTTTGTGGCTAAGTCTCCCATTTAAGTGTGAGTATCTGAGATATTTGCAGCAAAGAATGGAAAAGAATTAGAGGGGAGAAGTGGACCCACATGTCAGTGACTAGAAAAAGAAGAAACCGACTCAACCCGAGAGAAAACTCATGTGGGCGACCGCCGAGCGCCGCGTGCAGCCAGCTCACCGAGGGAAAGGCCACCGCACGGTGAAAACTGTGAGTCACAGCTCCAGCACGACACACCACTCGTCCGTTTTCGTCGTGCCCAAGCTGAACCGACGTTCACACACCCCACTCGTGGCTCCGGCAACCAAACTTCTCACCGCCGCTCTCTGATCACCGGCGACCGGCCGATCCCGGCTGCTTCACGCACTGCCATCAGAGAAGAAAAGGTGCGCCTGCTTGTGAGGAAGCTGTAGGAGGAAACCGTTTGTCATTTCATGCGGTGTAGAGCAAGAATTCCGAGTTTCCCTCCACGGTGTACATTAGGGTTAGCAATCGGTCAACGGCGAAATTCGTTGCACAGAGGCAACCGCAGGTCGAGCTGCAGCTCACACACACTCTAGACATCCTTGCGCTTCTCCTCGAGCAAGAACCCGCAAGAAAAAACACCCAAACCCTAGTTTCACCGATAAACAGTCCGGTGGAAGAGAGGGTCTCCGGTGAGGTCCGGTTCGCTGACTGTTTGGGTCCCAACCGAGGTCATGCCGAGCTTCCCGAGGCTTCCCTGGACGTGGTGACACGATTAGCACGCGAAGGGGGTGGTCGGAAGGACGAGAAAATATTGCCGAAGTTGCACAGGGACATAGCGCTCGTCGCCAGCGAGCTACGGCGGTTAGCCGGTGGCAGCATGGTTTCCAGGGTTTCAGCGTCCAAAGTTACGTGGGGGCGGTGAGTTTCACCGTCGCCGGCAAGCTAGGTCGCCAGGAACGCTGACCTCGCTGGAGCTCCGGCGGCTTGGGGTGGCGGCGTCGTGAGGTAGACGAAGGACATGGGCCCCACGTGTCAGCCACTGCGCTAACCGTCGCCGGCAAGCTAGGATGCAGCAAGAAGAAGTCTTGTGTGCGTATCTCTGTCAGTGTTGATTGAGGACTGATCGGTGTGTGGCCCACGGTGCTCAAGTTTGAATGTACCAAAGGCATATCGAATATATGGGCCCCGATAAACTGATGTAAACAATACCTCCGGGCGTCGAGGCATAAAGCACCGATTTATAGGTGTAGGTTGAGGGCATCAAGGTGGAAATCCGCTAACAGGCATAGAGAGATGCTCCGTTTAGGGAACCTCCTGTCCGTTTGGGTGCGACCGGTTCGACGTTTGGGCTGTTTGGTGAAAGGTTGTTCCGTACGACATCGAGTGAGCGTGCTTCGCAGCTCCAAGGGTGGGCGTACGTGACGTGCTCTTCGGGTATCCCTGCTGGTGTATATCGAGTCGATTCGCCGTCTCTCGCAGTGATGAGTACCACTTGGTCACTGAGTCGTGACGTAGGTTAACATATGGAATAATGTGATTCAATATTGCTGTTATGAATAACTTGTATTGCTACATGTGTGCCACCAAATATTGCTCACTAAATTTTAGATTTCTGAACCGTTAATTTGTGGCTAAAAGATGAACTAAGGATGAACATGTAGGTGTGTCCATTTGCTGCAATTTACGATCCTATCTGCGTATGACCTGCATGTAGAGTTTCCTGTGTAGGTGAGTCGGTTAAGCCTTGCTGATCCATCGTGCTCACGGTTGCTGCTATGAGTGTTTTCAGGTCAGGAGTATCCCACGGACTCGGGGTACGAGTCCACCGGCGAGGGTTACCCTCCGTCAGGGACCACGGCTGAGTTGGAGCCGTACACGCTGCGCTGAATATGAGTGCAGCTAGTGTGGGTTGTCCGTAGGGCTGGACAACCAACTTTTGCTAGTTAGGTGAGCGTGAGTTGTATAAATTATCTTCCGCTATAGTAACTCTGTAATTAGTTGTAAACTGAAGGTTTGTACTATTTTGTGTACATATTCAGTTGTTTTCAATGTAATACTATGGTTGCTTTATTGTGTGTGCTATCTGGTGTCGCATCATGCGGCACCACCCTGTGAGATTCTGGGCATACGGATTCCAGTACGTTACAGGCTGGCATCAGAGCTCCTTAGGGGATAGCACACTAAATAAGGACAGTATTACGGTAAAACATAGGATTACGGTGAGGATTCGCTAGTATGCTCAATTAAGGACTACTATATTAGCCTAATAGGAAGGCGGCAATCTAAGTTATGTGTTATGTCGGAAAATTGTACATCTCCGGACTTCATATGTCTTGGGGATGCACGTAAGCGCTGTCCACCAGTGCGCACAAGCTGAAGGGTCGAGCCTCACGGGTGGCAGGTAACCCGGCCAGCTTTAGTATCCTCTACGACTATTCATGTCGTTTGGGGTATTCGAGCGACGCCCTTCCCTGGTGCTACGGGCAAGTATGGGAGACCCCGTCACGTGGTTAGTAACGTGAACACGTAGCTCAAGGCGTGTTTGGCTTGAGAACACCCGTGCGAGTGATGACGTACAGGTGTATCAAACTGTATGGGGACCGGGTTCAGTGTGCAGCCGGACCTGAAGATTGTGTGGAATTCATGCAGGTACTAACCACGAAACTGTAGTCCGAGTAGAACACGTTTGCGAGTGACCGTTTAAGTGCCACCGATAGATACGTATATGCCTGTGTAAGCCGGTTAGGATTTTTAATTTTGAAGGAATGTAGTTCCGACATGTTATAATCATGATTGCATTAAAAACAATGTTAAAAAGGAACTAATATAACTAAGTGTTAATCTTTTGGACTCTGGTCTTGTAGAAAAGTTCAAAGGTTGATTAGTTCAGCTCAAAGGGGACTGAAAAACAGATGTTTTGGCAGCAAGTTTCCTGAACTTTAACAGAGCATAACTCACAGGTTACATAGCCAATGAAGGTGTGGGATATATTTCTGAAAATAGGTTTAAGTGCTCTACAACTTTGTTGTATACTTCCAGAACAGAATCTCACATAAAATTGGTTCAAAGTCCAGATGATTTTAAACTGTCCAGAAACAGGACAGAGGCAAAAATACTATCTGAACTGTTCCGTTTTTCAAGCATAACTTCCTGTAGAAAAATCTAAAATTATCATATGATATACTTTTGGAAAGGTTAGGAGATGTGTTACATAACTCCGCCTATGTTGTAATGACATAGCCGGTCCCAAGCCCGGGTAAAGGAGGAGGGGGTTGTGATAGGCTTGGCGAGCCAACAACTTACACTTAGCCATTCTCATGGAAATGAAACCCAATAGAAATTCGTTGGGGCGTAACCCTCTTAGCGACGCGCCATATCGGAACCCGGGTATGGTGTTAAGTGGGCAAGGGCCGGGTCGCCACCGCCTTAGTGGCGCGCCATATCGGAACCCGGATATGGTGTTAAGTGAGCAAGGGCCGGATCGCCACCACCTTAGTGGCGCGCTACATCATCGCCCGGATGTAGTGATAAGTGAGCAAGGGTCTTTGCATCTTACTCGACGGGTGCAAAGCGTAAGGAAGCTAGCCGAGGAACATAGATTTCGGGTGGGTAGTTGGAATGTAGGATCCTTGACGGGGAAGCTACGTGAGTTAGTAGATGTTGACATTAGGAGACGAGTAAATATCCTTTGTGTACAAGAGACTAGATGGGCGGGTCAAAAGGCGAGAGAAGTCGAGAATACCGGTTTCAAGCTTTGGTATTCTGGTTCGGCTGGGACTAGGAATGGCGTAGGTGTTCTAATAGATAAGAGTCTTAAGGATGGAGTAGTGGATGTTCGAAGACGAGGGGATAGGATCATCTTAATCAAGATAGTAATTAGGGACATTGTCTTGAACGTCATTAGTGCTTATGCCCCACAAGTTGGGCTCAACATGAGTGCTAAGAGGCAATTTTGGGAGGACTTGGAGGAGATGGTTAGTAGTGTACCGATAACCGAGAAACTCCTCATAGGGGGAGATCTCAATGGTCATGTGGGTGCAACTAGCCTAGGATTTGAGGGAGTACATGGAGGTTTTGGATGCGGCGATAGAAATCAAGAGGGTAAGGACATCCTAGACTTTGCCGTAGCCTATGATCTGTTGATAGCAAACACCCTCTTTAGGAAGAGGCAATCTCACCTAGTGACCTTTAGTAGTGCCCAACACTCTAGCCAGATTGACTTTGTCCTCACTAGGAGAAATGATAGACGGGAGTGTCTAGATTGTAAGGTGATCCCGGGGGAGTGTGTTGTGACACAACATAAGCTTGTGGTAGCTGACTTTCGCTTCCATACATGCTCTTTGCGGGACAAAGGTGTCAAAATCACAAGAACAAAGTGGTGGAAGTTGAAGGGAGAATCACAAGAATCCTTTAAAAATAGGGTGATCACAGAAGGACCCTGGGCAGAAAATGGAGATGTAGATAGTATGTGGATGAAGATGGCAACTTGCATTAGGAAGGTAGCTAGTGAGGTGTTCGGTGTGACAAAGGGAAAGAAACATGTAGATAAAGACACTTGGTGGTGGAATGAGGATGTACAAAAGTCCATTAAGGAGAAGAAGGAGTGTTACAAGAGTTGGCATAATGATAGAAGCGCAAGAAACATGCTTAAGTACAAAGAGGCTAAGAAGAATGCAAAGCGGGCTGTGAGTAAGGCAAGAGGACAAGCCTATGATAAGTTATATGAGAGACTAGAGACAAAAGAAGGTGAAAAGGACATATACAAGGTAGCAAAAGTCCGCGAGAGAAAGATGAGGGATCTCAATCAAGTTAAATGCATCAAAGATGAGGCTGACCGCATTCTAGTGAAGGATGAAGAGATTAAGAATAGATGGCGTGATTACTTTAATGGGCTATTCAATAATGGGAATGGGGGCACTATGGTTGAGTTGGATGACTCCTTTGATGACTCCAACAGGCGGTTCGTGCGGAGGATACAAGAGTTTGAGGTTAAAGAGGCCTTAAAAAGGATGAAAGGAGGAAAGGCCCTCGGCCCTGACGATGTCCCTATTGAGGTGTGGAGATGTCTTGGGGACGTGGCAATAGTATGGCTCACAAAGCTATTCAACCACATTTTTCGGTCAAACAAGATGCCTGAAGAATGGAGGAAAAGTATATTAGTACCTATCTTCAAAAATAAAGGAGATATTCAAAGTTGTACTAATTATCGAGGCATTAAGCTTATGAGTCATACTATGAAGCTTTGGGAGAGAGTGATTGAACACCGTCTGAGGAAAGTGACCAATGTCACTAAAAACCAGTTTGGTTTTATGCCTGGGAGGTCTACAATGGAGGCGATTTTCTTGCTTCGTCAGCTTATGGAGAGATATAGGGAGCAGAAGAAGGACTTGCATATAGTGTTCATCGACTTGGAGAAGGCGTACGACAAGATACCAAGGTCAGTCATGTGGTGGGCACTAGAGAAACATAAAGTGCCAACAAAGTACATTACCCTTATCAAGGATATGTACAATAATGTTAGGACAAGTGTGCGCGTAAGTGATAGTGAGACTGATGCATTTCCTATCACGGTAGGACTACATCAAGGATCAGCTTTGAGCCCATACATCTTTTCCTTGGTGATGGATGAGGTGTCGAAGGACATACAAGGGGATATCCCTTGGTGCATGCTCTTTGCTGATGATGTAGTGCTGGTAGATGGAACTAGAGATGGTGTTGATAAGAAATTAGAGTTATGGAGACAAACCTTAGAGTCCAAGGGGTTTAGACTTAGTAGGACCAAAACCGAGTATATGAGGTGTGACTTTAGTGGTGTTGGTCGTGAAGAGGGAAATGTTAGTCTACAAGGACAAATAGTACCTAGAAGGGACTCTTTCCGATACTTAGGATCAATGTTACAAAGCAATGGCGATATTGATGATGATGTTTGCCACAGGATCAAGGTAGGGTGGATGAAATGGCGACAAGCCTCTGGAATTCTATGTGATAGGAAAGTCCCACAAAAGCTA
Source organism: Neostapfia colusana (assembly GCA_030760725.1). NCBI lineage: Eukaryota > Viridiplantae > Streptophyta > Magnoliopsida > Poales > Poaceae > Neostapfia > Neostapfia colusana. Next base: position 86,122,759 of record JASWHV010000004.1, on the reverse strand, counting down.
AAAGGGAAGTTCTATAGGACGGTGATCAGACCCGCGATGCTCTATGGGGCGGAATGTTGGCCAACTAAACGGCAACATGTCCAACAAATGAGTGTCGCAGAGATGCGCATGCTACGGTGGATGTGCGGGCACACGAGAAGAGACCGAATAAGGAATGAGGCGATTCGAGATAAGGTAGGGGTGGCGCCGATTGAAGAGAAGTTAGTCCAACATCGACTTAGGTGGTTTGGGCATATCCAACGGAGACCTCCAGAAGCACCGGTTAACAGTGGGATCTTAATAGGTAGAGAAAATATTAGGAGGGGTAGAGGACGACCAAGGTTGACCTGGGAGGAGGCGGTAAAACGAGATTTGAGAGATTGGAATGTATCCAGAGACTTAGCTCATGATAGGACCGCATGGAAAGTAGCAATCCATGTGCCAGAATCGTAGTCTTGTTTTTTTCTTTTTTCTTTTTTCTTTTCTCTTTTCTTTTTCTTTTTCTTTTTTTCTTTTTTTCTTTTTTCTTTTTTCTTTTCTATTTTTCTTTTTTCTTCTTTTTCTCTTTTTTTCTTTTCTTTTTTCCCTTCTTTTTCTTTTTTTCCTTGTTCTTATAACTCTTCCTCTCTTTTACTTCATTGATATTGGGTTTCATGTCTAGCCGACCCCAACGGGCTTGGGATAAAGGCTTGGTTGTTGTTGTTGTAGGAGATGTGTTACATCTTTTTAATTCAAAGTTTTTGCAGTTGCAGCACGAAATTCAGTGGAATTTAGAGTTGAAAACAGCAACTTCCAAAGGAGGTGCTGTTGAAATTCTTCCAGAAATTCTGTTGACTTTGAATTATCATATCTTTTTAACAAAAGCTGATCTGGGGGCAAATAAATACTCGTTGGAAAGCTACTGAAGTTAAATTTAACTTTGGTATGCAACTTGAGTTATGAAAATGCCAGGTACCAGGTAAAAATCTGGGATAAGTAGAAATTGCTCATTCTGGGCAGAAGAATGAACAGTTGAACTCATTTGAGAGATTGTTGTATCTAGTGGGGTTTTATTACTTCCATTGGGGTAGAACATACTCATGAGTTGTTATCTTCAACTAGTGAAAGATTGGAGTATATTTCTTACTCAAGTTTCTTTTGCTAGAGACCATGTTTGTGTCGTATTGAAGATAAAGGGTAGTTTACGTGATGACAAAGCGATGTTAACGTCTCGTAGTGACCAAATCTAGTTGAGATGAACTTCCAAAGATGAAGTACGTCAATTTGGATACCACTAATGTATATTTGGTCTGGTAATGGTGTAGCTTGTGCAAAGTTATTACATTATCCATATACAAGATGTATCACATGTTTACCGTCATTATGTTTTACTCCTATTTTATGGACTGCATGACGTATGCTGTGGGACTGATTCTATTGTCGTATGGGAATAGATGGTTCGTGCTCGAGCCACACACAAGGTCGGGGGCTCTAGTCAGCAAGGGGGTGATGACTCCCAGCCACCTGCCTACGACAACACCCCGCAGCAACAACCACCACCGCCGCCTCCGCTTACACTAGCGGATGTGATCTCAGCGCTGGTGAGCTCTCGTGAGGAGCAGACCGACCTGCTCTGCACGATCGTGAAGAATACGTCCCAGGCAGGGGACATCAAGAGATGGGGCCTCGTGAGCCCCACATCACGACGTACTCGGATTTTATGAGTAAGCATCCTCCGGTGTTCACCGAAGCGGTGGAACCACCGGAGGCCGACAACTGGCTGCGGACGATTGAGTCCATGTTCAGGCTGCTCCAATGCACGGAGCGGCAGAAGACTCTCTTCGCAGCGCAGAAGCTTCACGGTGCCGCCGGTGCGTGGTGGGCGAACTATGTCGCCTCACTGCCTTCTCGCCACGCTGTGGAATGGGCAGAATTCCGGGAAGCGTTCCGCGCCTACCATATCCCTCCCGGGATGATGAAGAGGAAGTTCCAAGAGTTCTTGGAACTGAAGCAAGGCGGGAGGAGTGCCATGACTACTCCTGTGCGTTCAACCATCTGGTGCAGTATGCGTCAGATTACATCTCCACAGAGGAGAAGAAGCGCGAGCAGTTTTATCGGGGTTTAAACCCCAAGATGAAGACTCACCTCGTGCAATGCAATCGCAGCACCTTCAACGACCTCGTCAATGCCGCAATTATGCAAGAGGGTGCTCAGCGGGAATGGGCGGCTGAGCAGCGGAAGCGAAGCGCTCGACCGAGCAGCGGGGGTGGAGCTCCTCAATAATACCGCATGGTGTATCGGACACCATCCGGTCAGCAGTGGCATACACCGGCGCGATCTCAACAGTTTGGGGGTCGTTCTTTTCAGACACCCCCATTCCGACCGCCGATGCCACCACCACGACCGCAACAGCAACAGCTGTGGCGGACCGGAATCCGCTCATCTAGGATCACAGAGGGTGGTGCCGCGCGATGCGACACCCGACAGCACACGTCATAAGAACACATTATATTACATGGGAAAACAAACTGAATGTACAAAGTAGTACACTTCTCAGTTACAAACTAGGGTCTTTATTACACAGCGGAAGTTTCTTTTGTACAACTCACGCCCGCCTATCTAGCAAAAGTCGGTTGCCCATCCCAAGGGCAACCCACACTAGCTGCACGTCTCAGCTCAGCGCGGCTTGTACGGCTCCCACTCAGCCGTGGTCCCCGACGGAGGGTAACCCTCGCCGGTGGACTCGTACTCCGAGTCCGTGGGTGGCTCCTCACCTAAAAAACACTTAAGCAGCAACCGTGAGCACGAAGGCTCAGCAAGGCTTAACCGACTCACCTAAGCATGAATCTCTACATGAGGTGTACAATGACATAGGATAGCAATGTTGCAGCAAATGGACACGCCTACAAGTTCATCCTTAATTCATCTTTTAGCAACAAGTTAACAGTTCATGAAGCTGAAATTTAGTGAGCAATATTTGGTGGCACACAGGTAACAATACAATTATATCATAACAGCAGTATTGAATCATAACATTTCATTCATTAGTCTACGTTACGACGTAGTGAACAAGCGGTACTCGTCACCGCGAGGGACGGCGAATCGACTCGATATACACCTGCAGGGAAACCCAAAGAGCACGTCACGTACGCCCACCCGTGGAGCTACACAGTACGCTCACTCGATGTCGTACGGGACAACCTTTCACCCAACAGCCCAAACATCGAACCGGTCGCACCGAAACGGACAGGAGGTTCCCCACATGGAGCATCTCTCTATGCCCGTTGGCAGATTTCCACCTTGCTGCCCTCAACCTACACCTATAAATTGGTGTGCTATGCCTCGACGTCCGGAGGTTTAGGCTACATCGGTTTATCGGGGCCCATATATCCGATATGCCTTCGGTACATTCAATACTTGTTCAGCAGGGCCGCACACGGCTCGGTCCTCAATCGACACGGACAGGGATGCGCACACAAGACTTCCTCTTGCTGCGCCCTAGCCCCTGCCTAGTCTCATTTTCATTACTAAAGTGATCTCACATCACTCAACCGAACCCGTGTGTCCCAAGCCTAAACTCGCGAGTAGATTCCAACTACTCGACTTGTACCGAAGTCCTATGAAACATTAAGCATAGCCTGTCTACTCGAGGTCTTAGACACTACCCTCACTCTTATGGAAAAGTTTTGGTCATGCAAGTGGGGTTCCATCCATCCTATACCTAATGCACAATCATACTTCACATGACACATGTAAACAAATAAAACTTATAAAAAGGTTAATGCAAACCGGGGCTTGCCTTGTTGCTGCTGGTCAGTAGTCAGTTCTTCCTCTGGAAGCAGGAAGTCGAGAACCTCCGGAGCTTCCTCGCCTTCAGCGACTACACGTTATTGAAAGACTACATGTAAATTTAAATGCAAAGTGCATACAAGTTTGTTGTAAGATTACTGCTATTAGTTCTAATAACCAATTCTAATAACTGGAACTCTGTTTAAGAATTTAAAGATGAACTGGTGTTGGTGGTTTGGCTTAGACTTAATCACATGGTTAAGTGCTAAGTGGTTTTTCCTCTTTTTCCCTATTAATTCCTCAAGTGGTTAAACAGGACAGGGGTGATCCAGAGCTCCAATGGAGCTGAGAATTTTTGTGTGAGTTCCTTGTCACAAGAAAACCCTCTGGACCAAAATTTTGCACTTTTCATTGAGTGGTTTGCTCAGGATAATTCTCTCAGCAAATAAGCAAAGCAGAATTAATTCTGAGGTAACACCCCTGTTCATGGCCAACTTAGTGAACTACAATTTCAATTATAGCTCATAGAGTTTGCATGAATTTGACTCGCATTTTTGGAGCTGAGATTTGCCCAGAACTGAATTTCCAAGTTTTGGAAACTCTCTGAAAATGTTTCTGTATTCAAATGAACACAACACTTTCAAATTTGAATTGCTCTGACCAACTCAACTCCAAATGGTCTGAAACTTTTACAGGGGTTCACTAATGTCCTAAAGAACATTCTGGAAAAATTTGGGGATTTTTGGATGCACCAAACTCCATCTAAAATTCTTTTGCTGAAAAGATTTAAAGAATTTTCCAGAATTAATTAATGGGTTTCATACAAATTGGGTTTCAGATTTGGATTGTACTCTGTTAGAGGAATCCAACAAAATTTGTTTCATAATTTTTGGATTCTCCTACCCCAAGTTGTGGTCCTCCAAAGTTTGAACTACAAACAGGACATTTCAAAATGTTTAAATGTCTGACAGTGGGTCCCACCCGGTAGTCTTCTCCTTCCTCGCGCCAAACAGGGGTCCGCGGCGGCGCACTCCGGCGAGCGTCACCGGAACCGCTTTCCCGGCCGTCTCCCGACCCAAAACTCGCCGCCCCGCCCTAAGTCATGACGGTGAAATCATCATGGGGTTCGCCGGCGGCCGTAGCTCACCGGAACAGGGCTCCCGACAGGGACAGCGGCGGTTAGGGTTCCGGCGTGGTCGGGAATGCGTTACAATGCATCAAAACAATCGGCAAAGGGTCGGAGAGCACCGCGGAAGCTCGAGGGTGATGAAAATGGCCGTCAAACCCCATGAAAAGGTCGGCAACCTAGAGCTCCACGGTGAACCGAGCTATTATTCTATGGCGGCCCGAAAAACAACCCAAACCCGGCCATTTCTGGGTCATTTCCCTTGATTCATGGTCGAGGAGGGCCGCTAGGGAGTGAGGAAGGTGTGTGTCGGCTCACCCGAGCTGGTTTGGCCGGTGCAGCTAGAATTTCGGGGTAGACCGACCCCTACTCGGTTGCACTGGTTCTCGGTATTCTTAGGAATTCTCAGCGCACGGTCTATCAATGGCTAGGAGGGTTGCAGCTACACAATCTGGAGACTGAGGCGCACCTCTTCCGTGCAGAAGTACGGCGGTGAAACTGGCCGTGGCGTGCTATCCACGGGGAGCAGTCCTCGGCTTTCCGCCGGTGGCCTGAGTTCTCAGTGGCGATCGCCGATTTGTGGTCGAATGCGGTGCTAACACCGCGAGGTGGTGGGATGGTTAGCTAGAGCACACGCTGGGGCGCCCTTTTTGTGTTGGCGGCTCGGGCAAAGGCCGAGCAGACGGCGGCGTGCAGGGGAGAATCGGGGGAGCGGCGCCGGTGACCGAACAGAGCCGGGGCTCGCTGTTTTGCAAAGAAGCACGCGTACGTGACGGTGGCTTGGCGAGGGGGTCACGTAGAGGAGAGGGCGCGCTGTTTCCCGGCTTCCAGCACGAGCGATGGGAACCAGGAGGTGGCCGCTTGGCCGGTGGCGCGCGCGCGGCAGCTGGCTGCACTCGGTTGACTGAGAAACAGAGAGAAGACTTGGGGGCTAAGTCTATTCCACCCAATGACATGTGGGCCCCACTGGTCAGTGCTCTCCCACCTCTCAAAAGATCTCCAAAACTTGACACATGATGAATTCAAATGTTGGGACTCTCAAACTAAGCTATATTTGTAGGGTTTGGCAAATTTCCCTCAAATTCAAATGTATATTTGAATTCTTTGCATATTTGGATCCTTTTTGGAAAAATGGGTAGCAAACCTTTTCAGAAATTATTGAAACTCTGCCTCCCCACTAATTTTGACCTGAGGAATCCAATTATGCACTTTGATCCTTGTTTTAGATGCTGCAACCATGAATTTGAATGCAACAGTTTTGAATCACCCCTCATGTGTCATGTGTAAAATTCTCACTTTGTGAAAGTGTAGGCTTCCCCTCTAACCACTCTTTTGATGAAGGTTACTTGCTCTTCCCACTTTTTCACCATCTATCCACAACAAGAACTGTGGTGTTGTGAGGTGAAGAAAAGTTTTTGCAAGTCCCTTTTCTTGGGCTTTTAAAACAGCAGCAGCAGATGGTACCCCGGGCTTTTCCACCGCCACAACGCGCCCCGGGATTCCATCCGCCAGTCAGCGGAGGACCGCCTTGCTACACATGCTACAGGTGTGTCCAGGAGGGTCACTTCTCAAAGGACTGTCCACAGGGGCAGCAAAGCGGTGGGCAATCCCAATATCAGGGTGCTGCTCGAGGCCGACCCCCGGTGAAGAAGGGAGGTCAGCGAACCTGGGGCATTCGTTACATCGACAATGAGGACGCCCCAGAAGGAGAGAACATGCTAGCGGGTACTTTCACTCTCAACGACTGGTCAATCATCATCTTATTTGATTCGGGTGCAACCCACAGTTTCATAAGTGCATCATATGTGGCTAAGCATCAACTGCAAGTCTTCCCAACCGATTATTCATATATGATTTGTTCACCGGGAGGGAAGATTTCAGCAAATATGATGATTCCAAAGGCACCCTTGTGCTTAGGTGGGAAGATATATCCCACCACCTTGATAATCCTTACGGGACAAAAGATTGATGCAATCTTAGGGATGTCATGGTTACGCTACCATGGCGCTGTCCTGGAACTCTATCACGGACGGTTCATTTGAATTCTCCATTCCATCGTCCGCATTCAATGGTATTAGACAACCCTGTCCCGGAAGTTTCAGCGGCCTATAACACTGAAGCTCCAAAGTTAGAGGACATCCCCGTAGTCCGAGAATACCCCGACGTGTTCCCGGATGATCTTCCAGGCATGCCCCCTGAACAGGATGTGGAGTTCAATATTGAACTTGCACCGGGGACTACACCAATATCATGGAGACCGTACAAGATGGCTCCGAATGAGCTGGCTGAGTTGAAGGAACAGCTCAATGACTTGTTGAGCAAGGGTATATTCTGCTCCTGCCTGACCCGGAGAAGAAAGAAGATCCAAGAGAGCTCAAGGGGAGCCAAGATCTGAGGTTGCAGCTACCACTCATGCAACATCCTCTACTCGGGAATCCTCAAGTGGCATCTTCAAGATGCTATCTTCTATATTTGCCTCTTGCCGCAAAGTTGAAGTCAAGCAACATGAAGAGAGATTGGCCAGGAAGAAGCATCAAAGATATGTAAAAGCCAACATCCAAGCCATCTGTGCCAAACTGGAAATTGAGCCACAAGGGTCACTTAAGGTTTCTGAGGACTCAGCTGAAGACTTCACTGAAATGCCAACCTTCACTGACCAAGAGTTGAGCTCCCTTGGGTTTAGTGGTGGTTCAGCTACTAACCCTCTACATGGTCAAGATGATGAAGATAAAGTGAGGGTAGTGTCTAAGTCCTCGAGTAGTCAGACTGTGCTTAATGTTCATAGAACTTTGGTACAAGTCGATTAGTTGGAACCTACTTGCGAGTATAGGCTTCGGGAGACATGGGATTGGTTCAAGTGATGTGTGATCACTTTAGTAAGAAAATGAGACTAGACAGGAGCTAGGGCGCAGCAATAAGAAGTCTTGTAAGCGCATCCCTGTCCATGTCGATTGAGGACTGATCCGTGTGCGACCCTGCTGAACAAGTTTTGAACGTACTGAAGGCATATCGGATATATGGGCCCCGATAAACCGATGCAACCTAAACCTCCGGGCGTCGAGGCATAGCACACCGATTTATAGGTGTAGGTTGAGGGCAGCCAGGTGGAAATCTGCTAACGGGCATAGAGAGATGCTCCGTTTAGTGAACCTCCTGCTTGTTTCGGTGCGACCGGTTCGATGTTTGGGCTGTTGGGTGAAAGTTTGTTCCATACGACACGGGGCGAGCGTGCTGTGTGCTGCTCCGTGTGTGGTCGTACGTGACGTGCTATTCGGATATCCCTGCAGGTGTATACCGAGTCGATTCACCGTCTCTCGCGGTTATGAGTACTGCTCGTTCACTGTGTCGTGACGTAGATAAATTATGGAATATTGTGATTCAATTCTGCTGTTATGTATATATTGTATTGCTACATGTGTGCCACCAAATATTGCTCACTAAATTTCAGATTCATGAACCGTTAACTTGTGGCCAAAAGAGGAATTAAGGATGAACTTGTAGGCGTGTCCTTTACTGCAATATGCCATCCCATGTTGGTTATGAACTGCATGTAGAGTTTCATGTTTAGGTGAGTCGGTTAAGACTTGCTGATCCATCGTGCTCACGGTTGCTGCTATTGAGTGTTTGCAGGTGATGACTACCCCACGGACTCGGGGTACGAATGCACCGGCAAGGGCTACCCTCCATCAGGGACCACGGCTGAGTGGGAGCCGTACACGCTGCGCTGAGCTGAGGAGTGGAGCTAGTGTGGGTTGTCCATAGGGCTGGACAACCGACTTTTGCTAGTTAGGTGGGCGTGAGTTGTAAAAATTAGCTTCCATTTATAAACTCTGTACTTAGTTGTAAACTGAAGGTTTGTACTACTTTGTACAAATTTAGTTGTTTTCTATGCAATACAATGTATGCCTTATGATGTGTGCTGTCAGGTGTCGCATCGTGCGGCACCACCCTCTGAGATCCTGGACGTACAGATTCCGGTCCATCATAGGCTGGCATCAGAGCTGCTTAGGGGATAACACATTAAATAAGGACAGCATTACGGGAAAACTTAGGATTACGGTGAGGAATCGCTAGTATGCCCAAATAAGGACTATAGTAGTATAGTTACTTAAAGTTGCATGACTAACATATGTGTTATAATTTGGAATTTTGATTATGTAACGACGTACCTACTCTCAAGTAAGCATGGTAAGGAACGCCACCGAAAGCGGTTCAATTTCGGTTAGCTCCCCTAACGAGGAATGTGGTTCAGGGATAGGTCTCACAGCTTGGTGTGAGACGTTAATATGAAACTCTTGGACTCTTCATGTTACTGAGTTCATATGAAACGCTGGTCCCTGGCGTGCATTAGGCAAGAAAGTGGAAACCCCATCGTGTGGTCGGTAACACGATAGTGTGTTCTTCTGGAAATAGCCTAGGAGGACATACGCAGCGCTTGCCATCGGCGTGCCCTGCAGGGCAGCAGGTGGTATCTGTTGGGTTGATAAAATTACCAACCGTGATGACCTGTTCGCGCTCTACTCGGGTTCCCCGTCGTGTGGTGTGAAAACACAATCACGTACCTTGAGACGTGGCTTAACTCAAGGATGGCCGTCTGGCAATGATACGAGTGTATGCATTTACTTTCAAATATGGACCTGCCTGAAATTACAACAACCTTTAAGTGCATCACTATTGAGTGTTCTTCTGCAGGTACTAACCACGTACATATCTCGTGTAGTACACGTGTGCGAGAAACCGTTTAGTGCCACAACTGAGACGTTGCCGGTATAATCCGGTTAGGATTTTCTTTTTGTGAGGAACATAGTACTGACATATAATAGACATTTCCATTGAAGATAATGGTAACAAGGAACTAAAATAACCAAGTTTCAATACTTAGGACTCTCATTGGGTAGAAAAAATTCAACAGTTGATTAGTTTAGCTCAAAGGGATTGAAAAATAGAGTGCTCTGTTGTGGCAGCAAGTTTTCTGAACTTTAACAGAGCATAGCTCACAGATTACTTATCCAATGGGGGTGTGGGATATAGTTTTGGAAAGGTGTTTAAGTACTATACAACTTTGTTGTAGACTTCCGGAGCATAATCACATCTTAAACTGGTTGAAATTCCATATGATTGTAAACTGTCCAGAACCACGACAGGTTCAAAAACTCTCTGGACTGTTCTGTTTTTTAAGTATAACTTCCTGTAAAAAAATCTAAAATTACCATATGATACATTTTTGGAAAGTTTAGGAGATGTTTTACATCTTTTTAATTCAAAGCTTCTGCAATTGCAACACGGAATTCAGTGGAATTTAGAGTTGAAAACAGCAACTTCCAAAGGAGGTGCTGTTGAAATTCTTCCAGAAATTCTATTGACTTTGAATTATCATAACTTTTTAACCAGAGCTGATGTGTGGGCAAATAAATACTCGTTGGAAAGCTACTGAAGTTTACTTTATCTTTGGTATTCAACCTGAGTCATTAAAATGCCCAGTACAAGATAAAAATCTGGAATATGTAGAAACTGGTTATTCTGAGCAGAGGGATGGACAGTTGAACTCATTTGACAGATTGTTGTACCCTAGGGGTTGGATTACTTCCAATGGGGTAGCACATACTCATGAGTTGTTATCTTCAACTAGTGAAAGGTTTGAGTATGTTTCCTACTCAAGTTTCTTTTGCTAGAGACCATGTTGGTGTCGTATTGAAGATAAAGGGTAGTATATGTGATCACAAAGCGATATTAACGTCTCGTAGTGACCAAATCTACTTGAGATGAACTTCCAAAGAGGAGGTCCATCAAGTTGGAGTTAACTAGTTTGTATTTGGTCTGGTAATGGTGTAGCTTGTGCAAAGTTATTACATTATCCATGAACAAGATGTATCGCATGTTTGCCGTCATTATGTTTTAGTCCTATTTTGATGGACGGCATGGAGTATGCTGGGGGAACGTGAATAACTGATGTGTTTCCGATGAGTTACCGGGCATGCCGGCCAACGGGATGTTGAGTTCGAGATTGAACTGGCGCCGGAAACGACACCGATTTAACACAGTCCGTACAAGATTGCATCCAATGAACTAGCGGATTTAAGGGAGCACCTAAGTGAACTCATGGGCAAAGGTTTATACGACCAAGATCATCACTGTGAGTTTGCTCTGCACTGTTAGTTAGGAAGAACGACGCGACCCTAAGATTAAGTGTTGATCATCATTCGCTCAATACCGTCACTATAAAGGACAATGAGGGTACTCTATGGTTTAAAAACCGTATAGTTATACCTCGTAATATGAAGCTCTACGGCCAGAAATGTCGCACACTGCGGAAGTGTGTGAGTACGTTGAAAGAGTACTGTTCGGGGTTGATGTAGTCAACACAAAGCCGGCGACCGAGTTCGGTTAATACAAGCAAACCTGAAGGCCGCAAAATCCCGACAGAAAAAGCTATGCAGATCAAAGGCGTATACCGTTGCATTTCGACGTCAAAGAACACATTTATCTTCGTGTGTCTCCGATAAAAGGAATTCACCGGTTCGATGTAAAGAGGGATTTCGCTCCCCGAGCTTGAGATTCATTTGCTATCACGGAGAAGGGCGGACCCGTAGCCTACCGGCTGGAACTACCGGCAAACCTTACTAGTGTTCACGACATGTTTCATGTGTCACGGCTGCGGAAATGCCTCAAATTTTCCATTGCTGTCCGCACCGAAGAAATTGGCGAGTTGAGGCCGGATCGTGCTTACACCGAGTGAAAGTTTGAGACTATCGATGAAAGGATCTGGAACACCTGGAATCGGACATTAAGCTTTTACAAGGTATTGTGGAGTAATCATACCACGGAAGAAACAACATAGAAAGCAAAGATTACCTTCGCATGAACAATCCGGAACTTTTATCGTTGTACATATGGAATTACCTCTCCTGTCTCGTTCTCCTATTGGAATCTCAGGACGAGATTCTTTTTAAGGGGGAAGGAATGTAAAAGTCCCAAAAACGTGAATGCAAGAAAACGGATGTTTGAGCATCATTGTGTTTCGGATTCATAAAAATTGGGACTTGTTTAAATTTTTCCACATGTGATGACACACATGAGTGTCCCCACCACTCTGGCCTAGGAACAATTGAGTGTTTGGGGAATAAAGTTAATTTAAAACCCATGTGTAAGCTCTCATGTGCAAGGGGGAATGAAATTCAGAGTTTGAACTTAAAATTGTTCAACTTAAATTTCAAGTTAGGGCAACCAATAGGAATGCAAATGGTTGTGCTCAAAACCTCTCTTGCAGCAGCCAAACCAGAAATCAAGTTTCATAATTGAATTCCTTGGGTCCAAATTAGTGGGGAGGCAAAGTCTCACGAAGTTTGGAGATTGTTTTGCTACCCGTTTTTCAAATGGACTTTAAATGGCATAGGAATTCAATTACAAACATAAATGTGGATGAAACTTGCTCTAGTATCCCAATCGAGTTCAGATTGTAGCCCCCACAACTGAATGTGGTAATTTTCCAATTTTGAGAAAATTTGAGGGGATAAGGGGACAGTGGGCCCACATGTCATAGAGCCAACTAGACTTGCCCCCTAAGTCTCCATTCCCTGTTTTCCACTGAAGCAAATAAGTCGGTTCTTGGACACCGAGTCAACCAGCGTGCGCCACCGAGGGCAGTGTTACCGCCACCTCCCAAGCGAACTCCGGCTTGTTTTCCTTGCCCTTATCGGCTCACGCCGGGAGCTCGTCACCTCACAAACCGCCTCACCCTAGCTGTTCGTCCATTATCACGTGTCCCTCAACGAAAACTCGTCCGCACGCGAAGTACACTTTACCAAGTGATTTGGACCACCCACCAAATTTGGGAGCAACCAAGAGGGATAAGAAGTAGAGTCTAAAGGTGGGGCCCACATGTCATTGAGAAAAAAGGTGTGACTTGCACCCTAAGCAACTCTTCTCTGTTTCCATTGAAACCAACCGACATAGCCTCTGTTCAGACTGGAACCAGTCCAGGAGGGAGCGCGCGCCACCGGGGGGGGGGGGGGGAATTTGCCGCCACCTCCCAGCTGCTTCAGCAGCGCTGGAGAGCAGCTAGGCGCCCTCATCCCCTTGAAGTGTGTATGTGTTGCCCACTGAACCGAGCTGCAGTACCGGCTTCCCCCTCGAGCAAAACAGAACCCAAAAACATTGCCGCCACCACCGGTCGATCGTGAGTCTGTCGATTAAGAGTGAGCTAAGACTCCCGTGAGTAGCAACAGGGTCCTGGGGTTCATCCTTGACCTTCTCGTCGCAAGACCGAGCGGATTCCGGCTGCCACGAGCCGAGAACGTGGGTTGCCGCGGCGACCGAACCTCAAAGCGGCTCGGTGTGCTCCTGGACAGCCCAACCGAGGAGCTTCCACACCCGAGCAAGGGCACCCAAGGACGCCCCATGGACCCGTGTTTCTCATCCCCCACCCTCACGTCGAGCCATGGACCACCGAGCGCCAATTTGGAGTTTTTCCGTCGGATGACGCAACTCGACCTTCGGTATGAAACCAAGCAATTCTCCCTCGTTATCTATTCATCGGTCACCAAATTAGGCACGAAGGAGCTAGGATAGATGGCGGTGATTTCCTCTTTTCAAACCTAGCTTAAAACCGACGAGAGGCGACGTATTTTGAAGTTTACCGAGCGCAAAACCGGAAAGATCATTCGGGCGCACAGTGAAAGCATGGTAGTCGCCGTTTCCGTGCTTGGTTGAGCCTTTGCCGAGCTTCCCTAGCCTCCAAGGATGCTTTAGAACAAATAACCCGAGAGTTTGGCGGGCTAGAACCACCGGCTGACGGTGCCGAACCTCTCCCGAGGCCGCCGCATGGCGCCAGCACGTTTCCGGTTCCCTAGCGCCCACGCAAACCCCACCAACCGATTTTCCGTAGCTGCAAACCCACAGGCGGCGATTCTACGGCCGGTTGGCGGCCGGGAACCTCCCTCCGGCGAGGCACTGCCTCAGTCCGGCGAGGTGGGAGGCGTGCGCGTGAGAGAGCGGGAGGAGGAAGAAGACTTGGGTGGGTCCCACGTGTTAGTGATCGATAGTTTAAATCTCGGATCGGATGTGGCTCGGGATCACGTGTGGCTGCGTGCGTGGGAACCATGTAGCCCGTGTATCCTCGAGTTTCATTGGCTGAGATTTAAAACGTGGGCCCAAGTCCATTTTCAATAGCAAAACAATTCCATTTTTAACTCCAACTTAGGAAATTCGTAACTTTGTTTAGGAAACTCCAAATTGAGTCATTTAAATTGGGTTGGATTCATTTTGCAAAGATCTATCCAAATATGAACCCCAATTTGTATGAAAGTAAATATTAAATTCTGTAAAATTCTTTGAATATTTTCTGAAAAAGTGTTATTTAGGATATTATTGAACTTTCAGCAAAATTTCATTTCATTTGGAGTTGATTTGCATAGGAATTTCCAGAGTACAGTCTGCTGTGCTCAAAATTGTCCAGAAACTTTTTCAGAAAACGATTTTCCTCTGTAAAATCAGTTCTGGGCAATCCCTAGCTCCAAAAATCAGAGGAAAATTTAGACATGATCTATGAGCCATACTTGAAAGTGTAGTTCACTTGATTGGGCAAGAAAATGCACATTACTCCAGAATTAATTCCTTGTAGCATAACTGCTTATAGAATTATTCTGGAGGAACTACTAAATGAAAAGTCCTGAATTTTGGACTAAGGTACTTTCTTGTGACCAGGAACTCACATGTAAAGTTTCAGCTCATGTTGAGCCTTAGAACTTTCTGTGTGGGCTTTCCATTCTTATGTATACGAGAATTACATAGGAAATCTTGAGGGAATTATGAGGGGCAAAATTTCCATTCACTTTAGCTGCAATTTGACAAGCTAAGTTACTGAGTAGTGTATGACCTGCTGTAAACGTTTTGAAGTCAGTGGACTTTCTAATTTTCAGTTTCATTCAAAGCTTATCAGCCATCTCATATATCTATTATGCAACATAACCCATTAGGACTTAAGTTCCTATAGGCAGAAGGGTTTTTCTCATTAAATTCTCAGCACAACAGAGGCAAAACATCCCTTCTTAGCACTTCCACACCATCCTCTATTCTTAACAAGTTTAAGTTTTAAATTATCTAGTTCCATTATGAAACTTTACATATACATGTCGATAGTGCTTACAACGAAGGCGGTCGACGACGGAGTTCGACGGAGTGTACTCACTGAAGTGAATCAGTTGGTCAAGCCTCATGGGAGAGAAGACTCTAACTAAATTATATACTACTGACCAGCAGCAACAAAGCAAGCCCCGGTTTGCATTTAACAAAGTTTATAAAGTTTTGCTTTATATATACTTTAGCTTGAGGTATTTATGTGCATTAGGTGTAGGAAGGATGCAACCCAAATGCATAACCAGATCATTCCCACAAAAGTGAGGGTAGTGTCTAAGTCCTTGAGTAGTCAACTGTGCTTAATGTTCATAGAACTTAGGTACAAGTCGATTAGTTGGAATCTACTCGCGAGTATAGGCTTGGGATACACGGGATTGATTCGAGTGATGTGAGATCACTTTAGTAAGAAAATGAGACTAGACAGGGGCTAGGGCGCAGCAATAAGAAGTCTTGTAAGCGCAGCCCTGTCCGTGTCGATTGAGGACCGATCCATGTGCGGCCCCGCTGAACAAGTTTTAAACGTACTGGAGGCATATCGGATATATGGGCCCCGATAAACCGATGTAACCTAAACCTGCGGGCGTCGAGGCATAGCACACCGATTTAAAGGTGTAGGTTGAGGGCAGCCAGGTGGAAATCTGCTAACAGGCATAGAGAGATGCTCCGTGTAGTGAACCTCCTGCTCGTTTCGGTGCGACCGGTCTGGCGTTTGGGCTGTTGGGTGAAAGGTTGTTCCATACGACACGGGGTGAGCGTACTGTGTGCAGCTCCGCGTCTGGGCGTACGTGACATGCTATTCGGGTATCCCTGAAGGTGTATATCGAGTCGATTCACCGTCCCTCACGGTTATGAGTACCGCTTTGTTCACTGTGCTTCTACCTATACAGGCAAACAAACCTTGTGACATAGATAAATTATGGAATATTGTGATTCAATTCTGCTGCTATGTATAAATTGTATTGCTACATGTGTGCCACCAAATATTGCTCACTAAATTTCAGATTCATGAACCGTTAACTTGTGGCCAAAAGAGGAATTAAGGATGAACTTGTTGGCGTGTCCTTTGCTGCAATATGCCATCCCATGTTGGTTATGAACTGCATGTAGAGTTTCATGTTTAGGTGAGTCGGTTAAGACTTGCTGAGCCATCGTGCTCACGGTTGCTGCTATTGAGTGTTTGCAGGTGATGACTACCCCACGGACTCGGGGTACGAGTCCACCAGCGAGGGCTACCATCCGTCGGGGGCCACTGCTTTGTGGGAGCCGTACACGCCGTGCTGAGCTGAGGAGTGGAGCTACTGTGGGTTGTCTATAGGGCTGGAAAACCGACTTTTTCTAGTTAGGTGGGCGTGAGTTGTAAAAATTTAGCTTCCGCATTTATAAACTCTGTACTTAGTTGTAAACTGAAGGTTTGTACTACTTTGTACATATTCAGTTGTTTTCTATGTAATACAATGTATGCCTTATGATGTGTGCTGTCAGGTGTCGCATCGTGCGGCATCACCCTTACACCGATGGAAGAGGAAGAGCTGAGTTTATACTTGGTTCCATATGGATCACTCTACAACCTTGCTCTCATCCCTACCATCAGGGATGATATTATTGCAGCTTAGAAGGTTGACAAGGGCATGGTACATCTCCGGAGACGTATAGACAGTGGGGATATCAAATGTTTCCGGAAGGATGATGAGGGGACGCTATCGTTCAATGTAGTCGTACCCCGGAGTATGTTGCTGAGAAAGAAGATATTTGGTGAAGCTCACTTGTCTAAGTTCTCCATTCATCCGGGCAGCAACAAAATGTACCAAGATTTGAAGAGTAAATATTGGTGGACACGGATGAAGCGGGAAGTTGCAAAGTACATATCCGAGTGTGATACGTGTAGACGAGTGAAGGCGGATCACATGCGAAAATCAGGGCTGTTGCAACCCCTGAAAATTCCAGCATGGAAATGGGAAAATGTGAGCATGGATTTCATTGTGTGATTACCCATGACCTTTAACAAGCATGATTCCATTTGGGTAATCGTTGACCGGTTCACCAAGTCGGCTCACTTCATTCCCGTGCATACACATTTCCTTGCCAGCAGGTATGCGGAGTTATACATTGCAAGAAACTTATGCTTGCATGGAGTACCCAAGACCATAATCTCAGATCAAGGGGCACTGTTCGTGGCTCGTTTCTAGGAGCAGTTGCATGCTGCTTTGGGTACTAAGCTGATTAGAATCTCCGCCTATCACCATCAGACAGATGGGCAAACTGAGAGGGTGAATCAAGTGTTAGAAGACATGTTGAGAGCGTGTGCCATCCACCACGGTAGAAATTGGAATGATCATATACCGTTGGAGGAATTCCCGTACAACAATGCCTATCAAGCGAGTATCAAGATGACGTCATACGAGGCTCTCTACTGTCACAAATGCCGCACCCCATTGAACTGGTGTGAGTCCGGTGAAAGGGTTACGTTCGGGATTGATTTGGTGAACGACGCCGAAGAGCGCATTCGGATTATTCAAGCCAACTTGAAGGCTGCTCAATCCTGACAGAAAAGTTACGCTGATAAGAGGCGTAGGCCGCTGCACTTCGATGTCAGCGAACACGTGTACCTCCATGTATCTCAGATGAAAGGCGTGCACTGATTTGCCGTGAAGGTGAAACTCGCTCCCCGATTTGTTGGACCCTATGCTATCACCTAGAAGTGTGGACCAGTGGCGTATCGACTAGAACTACCGGCGTCTCCCGCTGGTGTTCACGATGTTTTCCATGTTTCACAACTCCGAAAATGTCTGAAGTATATGGCTACTGTTCCCACTGAGGACATTGGCGAGCTACAACCTGATTTTACTTATGTTGAATATCCAGTGGCGATTATTGATGAGAAGGCTCGGACCACGCGTAACCGAACGCTGTGGTTCTACAAAATATTGTGGAGCAACCACACCGCTGAGAAAGTGATGTGGGAGAGCGAAGAATTCCTTCGCTCAAACTACCCGGATTTCATGGTGTCTCATCACGGGTAATTCCTCTTACATCTTCGTCTCTTCTTTTATAATCTCGGGACGAGATTCTTTTAAGGAGGGAGGGATGTGAAAGCCCAAGAATTTACTTGCTTTAGTGTTCATCATATCCCCACACCACAGCTCATTTTGTGGATAACTTGTGAACACAAGTGAAGAGCAAGTAAACCCCATCAAGAGGTTGATTAGAGGAAAAACCCCTAACTCAAAAAAACAGGAACTCTTGCACATAAACATGAGAGGCTGAGCTCACCCTTAGGCCCTAAATATTCTTAGGAGTGGTCATGCCAAGTTTCATGCAAATCCAAGCCATTTTGAGCAAATTTTGGAAACATTTGCAAAAAGGGCCAATTTGAATGCAAATTCGAATTTTAGCTACTTTCATCACTTGGATCCAATGGTTGACTTCATATTCAAACTCAGCACATTTTCCTGAGTTAGTCCACCAATTTTCATCCCCATTGGAGTTCATCTTGTCGGGAGCTAAATTTGCATTAATCCAAAACTGAATTTGAATTCCAAATTCACATGTGAATCAAATTTAGCCAAATAAACTTCAATTTGCAGAATTCGAATTCATTTCATGACTTTGTGGCCAAATCAACTAGGACTCTTCTATACGCAGATAGAAGCAATCCTAAGACTTCCAAAAACCTTAGGAACGTATCTCACATTCCTAAAACAACTCAACTTCGTGTCCCACACAAAATCCTATCATAACCAACTCAAATCTTTCCATATTTGAGCCATAACCGACTCAGCCGCAGCCTGAGTCCATAATCCAGCCGGTTGGACCTTTTCGACCAATTCTTTACGTCCACATCTCTTCATCTCGCATTGGAACCATGTTACCACGTCCATACACTTCTTGCACACGTGCAAACACCTTCCAACGACGTCCACGATACCTTCATATGCATTGTTCTTGATCCAAACATGCAGCGCGACCTCCTGATCAACTCAACAACAATTCCTCCCGAACTTGGTTGTTGAACCTCATCTTCTACCTAAGACTAGTTCAATGGATCCCGTCACCAGCCATATATTGAAATCAAGCAATACCTGCACATGAATAAACAACTAATACTTTCAAGCACAAGTCCGCGACTTGACTCACGTTAGTTCCGAAAACCACAATACCTTACATGGACACCTCACATAAGCATGTTGCAAACCATAGCAAAATGTTAACCACCGTAAACAGTCATAACACTTCAAAAAATTAGTAAAAGAATACTAAGCAAACTTTCCATAGATGTAAAGCAAGTTCAAAACATTTGCATGGTAAAAACAGAACCATTGCGATTTAGCTCTGGACCTTACCAAAGATAACCGGACCTTGAGCCGGAGCTTACCAAAGCTAGCAGAACCTAGCACTAGAACTTACATAAGATAGTCGGACCTACCGCCGGAGCTAACCAAACACATGTCGGACCTAGCCATAGCAAGTCGGACCTTACGTCGGATCTTGTCGGAGCTCGGACCTAGAGTCGGACCTTGACAAAAAGAGTGTTTTGGCAGAATTCAAAACTTTTATCGTCATAGCCAATGTATTCAGCACACATAGGTCTCACAACTTGCAACCACACATACACTCCTTTTCAGCGGCATCGCTCTACTAGATTGAAACATAATAAAAGTATAATTAACAACATATCAGCATGACAAAATAAACATACAGCACAAAAGAAACAAGAATGCATAGTATGCCCATGAAACACATCCTAGTGTGCATAAGTGTGTCAATTTTTTGATTGTAGGCCTACGCTACAACCTGGGCCTGAGTACCAACTGCAGCACCCTAGGTACCACTACTCATGACGCTACTAGAACAACTACTTTTTCCTACTAAGTGTAAAATTATTAGAATCATTTTGACAGGGTTTCTATTGTAATTCTTAACAGCTGTGGACAAACGGACACAAAAATATATGCATTAAGGAAAGCAAAATAACATCATTCGACCCTCACAACTACAGTAAACTGAATAAAAAATTACCCATCCTCATGATAGTTCTTATTGTCACACCACCTATGCGAATAATTAAGATGTTCCATATTCTAAGATTAATATTTGATATGTTTGCTCAAAGTGTAGATGCTACCCTCTTGCCAAGCATGCTTCGTTCAACGAGTACCTAAAAACCAAATAAACACGAGAGTGAGTAAAAACACTCAGGAAGTACACTTAGAGCTGGAAGAATGGTAAAAGCAACCCGAATGAAACCAGCGTCGAGTAGAACTTGAACTGAGAGCGATGAAATAGTAGTTTCCGTCTCAAACGGACAACACTTGAATTCTCCATAGCATTTACCGGTAAAGCCGAGCAAGTGGGGCCAGCACTTACTCACAGGAACTTGAATACAAGAACCAAACTGCACTCCGGACTAAACCGGTACTTGAATGATAATTACATGAACAACTTGAACTTAAACTTCAAAGAACAGAACCATGAACAACTGAATTTCAAAAACTAAGATAATGAATCCACAATACTATAAAGGAAATCACAAGCACATCACACATGTCAGAAAAGGAACTCGTCATGCACTTGCCTTAACCTCGTCGAGAATTAGAAGACTCTCTCTCGACACTGGAACCCTCAAAACCTGTGGAATATAAATTATATTTAGAACGTCGTAGCGCACAACTGAACTGGTACTCCAACTTGCTCCAGATTACATAAGCAACTCTTGGTAAAGACTAAAGAACACTACAGATATCTGCAGTTTGGATGATCCTCTCTAACCGCTGATCGGAAATAGAAAGATAACAAGCATCCCTACATATTACTACTACAGAAATTTGATTGGAAATCCTGACTACACGGCTTCAACTCAGCCAACATAACGTAATCAACTCAGTTAAGATCTACAATTTCTGGGCTCTAAACTAATAATATGAATCCCCAATTTGTAGAAGTTTAGTGAATTTTTCTCAACCCCTAACCCCAGTAGACCTCATCCCTCTCTGATTATACCTTGTTCTCTTGCACCGTAGAGCAGCTGGAGATCGAGGAACTTCTAACAACCGGCACCAGCAACAGCGAGGAGCAGCAGGGAAGAGGCAACTTGATCAGGTGAATTTGGACGCGGTGGCACTGGATCAGATGGAGGTGGCGACTCTGATTGGGGAGGAATGGAGGTGCGGCTCTGGTTGGGGAAAAGGGAGGTGTGGCTCTGGTTTGGGATGAAAACAGGAGGTGGCGGCTCTGGTTGGGAGAAAAACAGGAGGTCTGATATACATACTGCTAGGTGGCCTGAACCCTCATATCAATGTTGCAAATTAATCCGACTTATACTAACTCATCCGATCTCTGAATCAAACATATAAATAGTGAAACAAAATTGTTTTGACAACCTCTACGCATCTATGGTCTTCGATCATCCATCGGGGCAGCAGATCAAAAAGTCCGCAAATGCTCGGGGTATTACACACCCGACACACCAATTAAGTGGTGTACGACACTTCCTGGCATAGAGAGCTTCATATGGTGCCATTTTGATGCTCGTTTGATAACCGTTGTTGTACGAGAACTCGGCCAAAGGTAAGTGATCATCTCCATTCTTACCGTGATGTATGGAACATGCTCTCAACATATCCTCAAGTATTTTATTCACCCTCTCGGTTTGTCCATCGGTTTGACAGTGATATGCGGAGCTCCGAATTAATTGGGTCCCCAATGCTGCGTGTAGCTGCTCCCAAAAACAAGCTATAAGCAGCGACCTCTGTCAGATACAATGGTATAGAGAACTCCATGTAAGCACATCATCCGTGATATGTACAACTCCGCATATTTCTTGGCATTGTAACCGGTATGCACAGGAATAAAGTGTGCCGATTTGGCTAATGAATCAATAATTACCCAAATGAATCATGCTTATGGAAGGTAAGAGGCAATCCGATGATGAAACCCATACTCAAATTCTCCCACTTCCATGCCGGTATTTTCAAAGGCTGTAGCAGCCCCGATTTCCTCATATGATCCGCTTTTACTCTCCGACATATATCACACTCGGAGACGTACTGTGCTATCTCCCTATACATACGTGTCCACCAAAATTTAGTACGAAGGTCTTGGTACATTTTTTTACTTCCTGGATGAATAGAAAACTTGGACAAGTGAGCTTCACCCATAATCTTCTTCCGTAGTCCCATACTCCGGGGTACTACTATCCGGTTTTGAACTATAACGTTCCTTGTTCATCCTTCCAGTAACATTTCATTTTGGCTTTGTCGATTCCTTTCAATATATGAGACACACCTTTGTCTTTCTTTTGATCCTCTATAATTTCCTCTCGGATTGTAGGAATGAGAGCAAGATTATATAATGCTCCATACGTAATGATACGTAGACTCAGTTCTTCATCTTCCACCAGAGTCATGGTTAGGTGGTCGTTATGCGCCTTCCGACTAAGCGCATCAACAACCACATTTGCTTTACCCGAGTGATAATGAATTTTCAGTTCATAATATTAGATCATCTCTAACCATCTCCGTTGTCGCATATTTAACTCCTTCTGCGTGAATATGTATTTCAGACTTTTGTGGTCGGTGTAGAGGTGTACTAGATTTTCTAGTAGATAATGCCTCCACATTTTCAACGCAAGCACCACGGCAGCGAGCTCAAAATCGGAGTCGGATAATGCTGCTCATGGTTCCACAATTGCTGTGATCCATACACAACCACACGTCCTTCTTGCATTAATACGCAGCCCAGACCGACGCCTGATGCATCACAATAAACATCGAAGGGCTTAGTCGAATCTGGCTGAGCAAGAACCGGGGCTGTGGTGAGGTGTTTCACCAATGTCTTGAATGCCCCTTCACATGCCTCACTCCAATTATATTTGGTACCCTTTTTCAGCAGTTCCGTAATCAGTTTAGCAATTTTTGAGAATTTCTGGATGAATCTATGATAATATCCCACTAAACCAAGGAAACTTTGAACTTCATGAATAGATTTGGGAGATTCCCATTTCTGCAATTGAACGATTTTACTCGGATCAACAGCGATGCCCTCTACTGAAATAATGTCCCCCAAGAATGGCACTTGGTTGATCCAAAATTCACACTTGCTGAACTTTGCATAAAGTTTATGATCTCGCAGCCGTTGCAGCAAATGTTCAGCATGATCTTCCTCTGACTTGAAATAAACCAATATGTCGTCGATGAAAACTAGGACAAACTTTTCTAACTCCGGCATGAACACTGGATTTATTAAGTACATAAAGTGAGCCGGAGCATTGGTTAATCCAAAGGACGACGAGGTACTCATACAGCCTGTATCTCATCGACAATGCCATCTTCGGTATGTCTTCCGCACGGATTTTAATCTCATGGTATCCGGACGAAAGATCCATCTTTGGGAATACATTCCCACAAATAAGTTGATCGAATAAAATGCCGATGCAAGACAATGGATACTCTTTCTTGATCGTGACGGCATTGAGTGGCCGGTTATCAACACAAAGTCTCAAAGTTTCATCCTTTTTTCTTCACAAATAGCGCGTAGCAACCCCGCAGTGATGAATTTGTATGAATGAAACCTTTTTAATCAAAAGATCATTCAGCTGCTCTTTTAATTCAGCTAGTTCATTGGGTGCCATCTTGTACGGGCTCCGATAAATCGATGTTGTTCCCGGCACCAGTTCAATCTTGAACTCAACGTCACATTCGGACGGCAATGCCCGGTAAGTCATCGGGAAACACATCAGGGTATTCATGGACCATTGGAATATCTTCAAGCTTACTAGCTTCCGTGTTGTATGCCCCTGCTTTTTCTTGATCCATGCTGTCCAGAAACAAAGTATGATTTCCGTGAATTGGAGAGTCTAGTTGGACAGTCCGGTTATTGATATTAAGAACGGCACCATGATGGTTTAACCATGATATCCCCAATATGATGTCGATCTTCTGTCCATCCAGCATGATTAGTGATGTTGGGTATATCCTACCTCCCAAACATAGAGCTGCTCAGGGAACAATTTTCATTAGCAGGTATATTTCCTCCTGGTGAATGTATAAGGTATCTATCTTTGGGAGTAGTGGTGGATTACTGATGCTGATCCACACATGATTTTCCGATGAAATTTTGGGTGGCACCAGAATCACAGAGTATGAGAACAGGTATGTTGTTGATAGTAAACATGCCCACTAACACAGGTTCTCCCCCTGGGACATCCTCAAGGCTGTCCTCCTTGGTTGAAAACGGGGTTGAATACACCCATGTACTGAATCTCTTTTGCTGCCTTGCAGCTTCTCTGGCCAGTCCTTGGCAAAGTGACCCACACGCCCACATGTGAGGCCCTTATATTGCTTTGACGTCCCACTGATTTTTGGCCTGAAACTTGGTGCATTCGGTTGCAAAACAAATGGATGTGGAATGTATTGAGACGTTTGTAGCTGCTGCTGTGGAGGTGGCCGTAAACCTGACACTCCAACCTAGCAACCTTGATATGAACTCGGATGTGCAGCTGGCTGATGTCTCTGACCGGACGGTGATCGGGACACCATACGGTATTTCTGAGGAACATTATTCGTGCTGTCTTGCACGACAATTCTCTTCTTTGACTCCTCAGCAATCAGCTCACGTGTAGCATCTTCTTGCACAACCGCGCAATTGACCATACTGTTGAATGGGCCATGATGGAACAATGTGAGCTTGTCCTTCAACATGGGGCTTAGACCCCGATAGAAGCTCTCTCGCTTCTGATCCTCCGTATATACATAATGTGATGCATAAGGCACCAGATTGTTAAAGGCTTTGGAGTACTCCCAAGCACTCCCCACCTTGTTTCAAATCTAGAAATTCCTGAAGTTTCCTTCTCATAATTCTGGGAGGAACATGATAAGCATGGAATGCCTCCTGGAACTCGGTCCAAGTAACTTGATATCCGGCGGGCAGGGAGGCAATGTGGTTTGCGCACCAAGCACCGGCGAAGCCATGTAACTGTTGTGCTGCAAATAGCACCTTCATATGATCACTGCACTGTAGCAGCACAAACTTGGACTCAATAGTACGGACCCAGTATTCTGCCTTTAGGGGTTCATCGGCATCCACGAACACCAGTGGTTCAGTTGCCAAGAATTCCAAATAAGTGGCTTGTTGAAACTGGCGATGGCTTCCTTCTTGACGTTCACCTTGACGTGTCATATTCTGCATGAGCATATGCAATAGCTCGGTTTGATCATTATGCGAGCCGAGCATAGCTGCGATGACTTCCGCCAAGTTGAGCAGAGGTAGAGGTGGTGGTGATTGTTATGGAAATATCCCTGGAGTCTGTCCTGGTTCTGGACAGTTTGCACTCATCTGGAATTTCAACCAGTTTGATGTGTTATTTTGTTCTGGAGATATACAGAAAAGTTGTAGAGAACTTTAACACTTTTCCAGGACTATATCATACACCTCCATTGGTTAAAGATACAAGGAGTTATGCTCTGTCAATGTCCAGCAGGATTTCTGCCACAAAACAGAGCAATCTGTTTTTCAAACCACATGGGATGAACTACTTAAATTTCGAATTTTAATCCAAAACCAGAGTACTAAGAGCTAATATAAATATCGCTAAGTCATTTCTAGTCCATGTTACTAGGAATTGTTTAATGCAACAATGGTTTACATGTCGGTACTACGTTCCTCACAAAATATAAAATTCTAACCGGATTATACCGACATATACGAGTCAATCCGTGGCACTAAAAATGGTCTCTCGCAAATGTTTTCTAGTCGCAAAAAGTTAACATGGTCATTGTACCTGCAAGAAACACTCAATAGTACAGCACTCAAAGGTTCATCCTCTCAGTCAGATCCATATTGAAATTAAAGACATACTCCCTCCGGTGCACAAAAAATTGTCGTTCTACATAGAAGCCATGAGTGCACAAAAAATTGACTTTGAAGCAGAACCGAGGAGTTTATCTCGTGAAAAAACGTAATAAACGCGTGGTAATGTGTGTGGCTAGGAATTGAACCTGCATGAGAGGCCTGGGAACTAGTGAAGTAGACCAGTCAAGCTATTAAAAGGACTACGATAGTAATGAAAAGAAAGTTTATTTAATACTTTCTTGCTATGTGAGAACATTTCCAAAATAACAATTTTTTGTGCACCGGATGGAGTACTCCCCATATCATGGCCATACGGTCGTCCTTGAATCAGGCCACATCTCGAGGTACATGACTGAGTTATTCACCAGCTGACGGAGGGCTCCACACCTTTGCAATAAAGCACACCGGTGGACCAGCATTTTTATATGTCTCATAGGACATGAAGAGTCCTAGAGAACGTATTTCGTGTTACAAAGCACACGATGGGGTCTCCTCCTCTTATCCCTGAGTTTGCACACTAGAGGCTAGTGCAATCCATATGTCTCTAAGACATGAAGAGTCTTAGAAAACATATTCACTTACCGTTCATTGCTGAACGGAACATCTCATGCTACTTTCCTCGCATGAGGGAGCTAACCAAAATTGAACCGCTTTCGGTGGCGTACCTTACCTCTTACCTGAGCGTAGGTGCGTCGTAGGTAACCGAAATACAAAAGTATAAAAAATAAGTTAGCACTGCCACTTTAAGTAACTATATTATTAATAGTTCTTATGTGAGCATAGTACCGATTACTCACAGTAATCCTAAGTTTTTCTCGTAATACGATCCTTTTTTGGTGTGCTATTACTAATGCGGCTCTGATACCACAACTGTGAGGACTGAGGCCCCGACATTCCAGGAATCGCATTGGGTGGTACCGTGACAGCCAACAGAACACATACAAAGGAATCCATATTACATAACATACTTGAAGAAATTACAAAATTGTTCAGTTTACAAATAGATTTACTTTAAAAGTAAACTACAGTGGAAGAAAGGATTACACTCTTGGTCTCAAGCCTAAGCTAAGCAACAGTGATCCGTCCAGCCCGCGGACGACTCACACTAGCAATACCGAAGAAAAACATAGCGGTGTCTTGGGCTCCATTCATACAGACACCCCGAATGGGATGAAGCTTCAACCATGAACCCGTCATCATACTCGGAAATCATATATAAATTACCTGCAGCAATAATTAGTAAAGCAAGGGTGAGCACGGAGGCTTAGCAAGACTTATACGTCATGTCTAAACATGAAACTCTATAGGCATGATACAACTGCCTCATGGATGCTGTAAGATTTGCATAAAAGACTCGCCTACAAGTTGATCTTTAATTTCAGATGTATAGCAGCAGATTAATACTCTTATGCGGAGCAACATCGTAAATCGACAATCAAACAAGAAAGCTTCATCACAATGTAACTTGCCTAAGGTGGAGATAAACTTTAATTTGCACTACACTACTTCATAAAAGTTTGCCATCCAATTATGAATCAATAAGAGTCAAATTACAGTAATAAACATTCACTTGTTACTACGTCAAGACTCAGTGTCCATGTATACTCATATGACCGTGAGCGATGGTGATTGCAATCTAGTAGACACCCGGACTGGTGAGCACGGAGCCTTAGCAAGACTTATACATCATGTCTAAACCTGAAACTCTATATGCATGATACAACTGCCTCATGGATGCTGTAAGATTTGCATAAAAGACTCACCTACAAGTTGAACTTTAATTTCAGATGTATAGCAGCAGATTAATACTCTTATGTGGAGCAACACCGTAAATCCACAATCAAACAAGAAACGCTTCATCGCAATGTTACTTGCCTAAGGTGGAGATACACTTTAATTTGCACTACACTACTTCATAAATGGTTGCCATCCAATTATGAATCAATAATAGTCAAATTACAGTAATAAACATTCACTTGTTACTACGTCAAGACTCAGTGTCCATGTATACTCATATGACCGTGAGCGACGGTGATTGCAATCAGTAAACACCCGGACTGCATGACACATACACCCATACTCGGAGTTGCTTGCAGCACACCCTTTTCTGTCGCTAGTGGCCACATTTCCCAAGATTCCCCGATGCTGAATTGATTCGATCGTCTAGGACAGTAACCCCACTCACGGTGCACCCTTTCGCCGTGAGGATGTCGTGAACGGGTTTTCCTGCTACTGTGCTGCGGCTGAACGCCTGAGGCGATAGAAAAAGTCTCAACATTAGCTTCCCGAGGTACATCAGTTTACTGGCTCCCATATAGCCAGTATGCACCTGGTACAGTTCAAACTTGTCCAACAGGGCCAAGCACGGTACGAGCCTTAATCACGACTGGCAGGCCTACGCACACAGGATCCCATCCTGTTGCTTCCTATCCACCTGCCTGTTCTCCATTTCTCACTTGTGAATTCTCCTCACATTTTAACTCATGAACCCATACCAATAAGCTTGCCCTAAACTCGCGAGTAGATTCCAACCACTCGACTTCTACCGGCCCTTCCAATGAACATTAAGCCTAGCCTAAAGTCACTACGAGGTGCTCTTCTAACCCATGCTCTCTTAGGAATAATCTGGTCATGCAATTGGGTTTTCATAACAACTAGACCTAATGCACAATATCAACTCAAACATAAGGTTTATACAAATGAAAAACTTTATAAAGATTCCTTAAATGCAAACCAGGGCTTGCCTTGCTAATGGAAAATGTTAGAAGCTTTTTGATCCAAATGTCGATAAGTGAGATCAACAGCTTGCTGCTCCAACTGAGGTTCCTTGTCTATCTTCTTCTTCGTGAGCACTATCGTTATTAACATGCACAAAT
Source organism: Neostapfia colusana (assembly GCA_030760725.1). NCBI lineage: Eukaryota > Viridiplantae > Streptophyta > Magnoliopsida > Poales > Poaceae > Neostapfia > Neostapfia colusana. Next base: position 86,094,031 of record JASWHV010000004.1, on the reverse strand, counting down.
TGTATAATGAAAATAAGAAAAATAAACAAGGAATTTTTTATGACTCAAGACTTATTGAGGCTAGACCAGGACATAGGTTTGATCTTTGTGGTGCACAAGGAATGGAAAGAAAGGAAACATGATTTGGTCCAGTAAATGAATGCAAAGTTTCAGAGATAACAAAGTAATACTTTGGTCTCCAAAATTCCCTAAAGGTTTTGCTTCTCTGAATTTATAGAAATATCCTAGCGCTTTGACATACTGAAAAATTGACTTTTCATTAAGTACAGGTCTTATGGAGTCTATGAACATTGGTTTCACATGTGGGGACCCCTAAGGAATCCTCACTTCCCAGGAATCGCATTGTGTGGTGTCGTGCGATGCGGCACTCAATAGCACACTTATAAAGGAACAATATTACATAAATCATTGCGGATGCTTACAAAGATTTCAGTTTACAATTACTTTACCTCAAAGTAAACTACAGCTGAAGACTAATACAACTCACGTCTCATATATATACTAAGTCACAGAGAAGCCATCCAGCCCGCAGACGCTCCTCACTAGCAACACAAGTACAATCAGCAGCGGCAGGGTTTCCATGAGTTTACCACTCGAAGGGTTTCGAGTCTACTCGGGCAACAGTACTCATAAGCGTAGCTGTTATTACCTGCAAACCAACTATTATAGTGTCCGTGAGCATAAATCTCAGCAAGACGTAACCGTTGTACCTAAACAATAAACTCTACACGACGGTAAAGAGATAAACATAGGAGAGTGAATTGCATAATGGACTCGCCTAAATGTGGATCGTTATTTTCAGGTCTTATTAGCAGCAGATTAAGAATAACCTTGGGCACCTCACATCAGAAGTCCACAATCAAACAAGAAACGCTTTCTCCCGATGTCAATTGCTCAAGGTGGAAATGAATCGAGTTTGCACTAATCTATCCATACAAGATAACAGTACAATTCTAGTATCAACATCAAAACCATAGTGATTAGTTCTTATCTCAATGCAAGTCTATACTACGTCACGACCGTGAGAACAAGTATGCTCAAATATTCGCGAGCGACGGTGATTCGAATCAAAAGACGCCCGGACTACACGACACGTACGCCCGCACTGGAATTCACCTCTGTGCACTCCACGGACGCCGTACGTGGCAACCATTCCCCCATTTCACCAACACCGAATTCATTCGATCATCCCGGACAGTAGCCTCACCTCATGGTGCACCTTCCAATGTGAAGATGTCAGCGAGTTACCCACTACTTTGCAACAGCCGAACGCCTGAGGCAACCGAAAAAGTCTCAACGCAAACTTCCCGAGGTAAGTCGGTTTACTGGGTCCCATATAGCCAACATGCGTCTGGTATACAACTCAAACTTGTCCGACAGGGCGACACACGGATCGGTCCTTGATCGACATGGACAGGTCTAACGCACCCAGGCCTCTATGTCCTGTTGCTCCTACAACCTGCCCGGTCTCAACTTCAACTTGCTAACAATTTCTCAAACCAATCCCATATGCCCCACTGTCCTATTCATGCGAGTAGATTCCAACCACTCGACTTCTACCAAATGAATTAAACATGGCAGTTTCTACACGATGAAATGATGACTACCCAAATACTCCATCGGGTTCTTTGGTCATGCAAGTGGAGTATCAATTCATCTAGACTTAATGCACAAGTAAATCCTAACCAAAATAGTGTATACAAAGCAAAAACTTAATAGCGGTTAAATGCAAAACCGGGGCTTGCCTTTGTTTTGCAGGAGACTAGTATTATATAATCAGTTAGTTTGCTTGTCCCTTGACGCTTAATCACTTAATGCTTGATCACTTGATCCACTTGAGTTTGCTCCAATCTCCTCTTGATTTTTGATCCTCGTCAACTAAACGTCATGACAATGCATATACAATCAAATATAAGAATTTTAATCTAAACTTGGTTAAGCTAAAGGAAATAACATAAATGAGTTTAGAACAGGAGTTGATTTGATAAGGAGTTCTAAACTTGTGATTGGTTTGATAGAATAATTGTTCCCAACAATATCCCTATGATTTCTCATACACATAAGAATGGAGAACAATTACAGTAAGATCTAAGGCTCAACTTGAGCTGAGACTTTGCATGTGAGTTCCTGGTCACAAGAAAGAATTGTGGGCTAAGTTTCATGATTTTTCATTGAGTAGTTCTCCCAGAATAACTTTGCATTTTCATGCAATATTAATTGAACTAAATTTCAAGCAGAGCTCATAGAGTATGCCTAAGTTTTCCTAGGATTTTTGGAGCTCAGTATTGGTCAGAACTGCTTTTCCAAAGATGGAATTATTTCTGAAAATGTTTCTGAACTAAATTGGGTACAGTAGTTTGTACTCTGAAATTTCCTACACAAATCAACACAAACTTTGCTCAAAGTCCAATAATATCCTAAATAATATTCTGGCAAAATTTGGGAATTTTGGATGAACCAAACTCCCTCAATAATTCTTTTACTGAAAATTTCAATAAATTATGCAGAAATTATTATTGACTTCCTTACTAATCGGGTTGAAAATTTGGATAGACCATTCAAATCTGAACCTAACCCAATTTGAATCACTAAATTTGGAATCTCCAAGCAAAAGTTATGAATTTCTAAAGTTTGATTGCAATCTGTGATATCTTTTCTCGTGAAAATCTAGCTGGTCCCACGGTTTAAACTGTAGCCAATGAGCTGCGAGGACACACGGGGCCCCAGGGTTTTAACCATGTAGTCACACAGGATCCACAGGCACAGCAAATCCCAGTTTAAAATTAACAGTCGCTCATAGTGGGCCAGCCCCCCTTTCTTCTTCCTGTCGCCTTCTTCCCGCATGCGCACCCCCCCTCGCCGGATAGAGGCGGCACCCTTGTCGATCTCGGGTTCCCAGCCGTCCCCGGCCCGTAGACTCGACGCCTAGGGGTTTTTGGTGGCGAGGAACCCGTTTGTGTGGTCGTCTTGAGCTGTAGATGACTGGAAACAATAGTGCGCCGTGCGGTGGTTTCAGTGGAGCTTCGGCGACGTCGGCCGCCTACTCTTGACCTCCAAACACTAGGTTTTTTTTGCTCTACAGCACCGCTGTACCTTGGAAAAGGTCAATATGAACGCCACTAGGCACGGGAAGGCTCCTAAGTAGCTTGGCACCGTTCACCCGAGGTGATTTGCGCGGCAGCTAAGAAGAACTCGGCGTACTTCGGCTAGGGTATTGAATTCGAGCACCATTTGATCGAGGAGGACTGTACAAGGATAAAGAATGTGCCACTAGATCAGAATTGAGAGCAAATACATATCGGAGGAGAATTTAAAGTTTGGCGCCAGCGGCCCGAAGAACCAGCCAGGGAGAAAACTCAATTCCGGCCAGTTCATCCCATGAAACGACTCCAAACTTGAAGGACAGAATGAGGAGGCGATAACTGACCTTTGTCGTGGCTTGGTTGCGTGTGAAATGCAGTAGAGGATTGATTCGACATCAAGGCGCCGAGGTCAGTTCGCCGGATAGAAAAGAGCTCACCGGAGGGGTTGTTGACCACAGCACACCCAGTGATCGCTTCGGGAAGCTTGAGGGGGCATGGGCGATGCCGTTTTCACTCTTGGCTGGGTGTTGGAGCTCGCGGAACATGCTGGCGATGAGGCTCGGTGTATGAGCTCGGCGGCGGCAAGAACTTTCGAGGAAAGTCCGGGTGGTGGGGAAGAACGAAACTATCGTCGGTATGTGCCACTGAGGCGACGTGAGCACAGTGAATATCTACTTTGGGCATCCTGATTGTCTCAGCAGGAGGTGGCATTGGTCGGGCTGGAAAACCGTGAGGTGGCGCGTGAGCAGCTCAGCTGTTTGATAGTGAACAGAAGAAACCGACTGAACTCTGAGATTGTTGTTGTTCCTCTGAACAGTGGGTCCCGCACTCCTCCTCATCCTCCAAAATTGTAACACCCTCAAATTCATTACCATGCATTGCATACATTTTTCATGTAGAGAAGCATTTGAAAAGAAGTAGAAATGGAGAAAGAACCCTAGAAATGGAAAAAGAACCATAGAAATGGAGAAAGAACCATAGAAATGGAGAAGGGAATATAGAAATGGAGAAAGGGACATAGAAATGGAGAGGGGAATATAGAAATAGGAAAAGGGACATAGAAATGGAGAGAAATGGAAATAAGATAGCTGAAATGATCCATTCCCAAATTTCCCCCAAAATTTCCAAATTCCCCAATTCTCCAAAAAGGGGAATTTTCCCACATTTGGGGGAAATTTATCCCCAATGCTGCCGCAGCATAAAGGGAAAAAAGTCCCTAGGACTCTTTGGTTGAGTTCCAAATTGACTAGGACTATTTGGTTGAGTTCCAATTGGAGTAGGACTCTTCTTTTCTCCCCCTTATAAATACAACCCCAGCCCCCCCTTGGCCACAGCCCCTCCCCCCTCCCAAGTCGCCGAGTTGGATCCCTCCCCTCCAAGTCGCCGAGTTGGCCATCCCCCCCCTGCCGGAGCTTGGTCGCCGACGAGCCCCGCCGGTGAGCCCCGCCGACGAGCCCCGCTGTCAAGCCCCGTCAATGAGACCCGCCGTCAAGCCTCACTATCGAGCCCCGTCGTCGAGCTACGCCGACGAGCCCCGTCACGCCTCGCCGTCGCCAGAAAAGAAGCCCGACGATCTGTCCTACCCTAATCTTCCATAGAAAAATCCCCCGCTGCTGCCGTTGCTAGGAGAAAGGCCCTGCCACAAGAAGGAAGTGAGGTAGGTCTTCATTACCCATCTTACACTGTCGCCGCTGTTTCTACGCATCCGTATTCTTTGCCCCTTTCAAATAGAAACTTTTGCGTGTGGACAGATCGCATTTTGATCAATTTTTGACGGTGGAATTGATCTAGATCTTGAGTCAAGATCATCACCATGTCCACACTTGATCCCTACACCCTTGTTCATCATAAAATCCCAGGAAAGCCCATTAAAACATGCAAGAACACGTACAAACTGGTCCTATAAAACTGCACTATAGGATTTGCATTCATCTACCCCATTGCATCTTGAGTAAAGTTTGTGCATGATGATTGATTGCTGGAAATCTTGTACGTGCGTGGTCGTGAGTAGAAGGACTATCTCAAGAGGCCATCTACGAGGAGTTACAACACCAAGACTTTGAGATGCTTGAGCAACACGAACCACAGGAGCAAGGCAAGTGCCTGACCATATTGATCCCAAGTTTTGAAACTGTTTTCTTTGCGAAAATGTGTTTGCTTGAGTCAACTTGATGGGACACCCTTTTATAGGAGTTTACTAGTTTTGTTAACCATCCTTGTCGCTGGGAAAGTTGATGAGTCGGGTATGGTCGTTTTTCCTTTTTGCTTCGCTTAATTTACGGGATACGGGAAGCTGAATTAAAACATGTTTAGCTACTGCACTCATATGAATAATGACGATGAGAACTTGAAGATGATAGTGAGCATGGAATCGGGAAGATCTAGGCAAGATTGGTTCGTGGATGTTTCTGGATGAGATGGTGGTTTACTTGCCATAGATCTAAGGACCGGTTCATGCGAGAATATGCCAGGAAAACAGTGCCACCACAACGCCAAATATGGGTGCGGCTTAGCTGATTAATTAGGTGTGTTGCTAGCTTGTTATGGTGTAAGGGCCTCAGTTTTTGACACTCATTTGCAGTGTTCATCACCACACCACACACCTCATTTGAGGAAGAATGATGAACACAAATAAAGAGCAAGTAACAATTATCAACATGCTCATTAGGGAACAAACTCACACATTGCAAAAGTGGTACTTCCCACATGTGATATAGATGGGCTGGACATATGAAAACTCCTACACTTTGCTAAGGATGTCCATGCAAAGTTCCACCCAAATTCAAAACCTTTTTGAGGTCATTTTGGGTATAGTTAGGAAGAGGGCAGTTTGAAACCATATTCAAATTCAAACTGTTTTCACCCACTGAATTTAAAAGTGGAAGGCATATTCTTGCTCAGCACATTTTTGTGAGCTCACACACCAATTTTCACTCCATTTGGAGTTGATCTTGACATGAGCTAAGGGGGAGAAATTCAAACTTTATTTGAATTTCAAACTGCACTTGTGCTGAAATTCATTCAAACCAAACCTCATTTGAACTTTGATCAATTCAAATGGCTCTTGGGTGAATAATTTGAATTGCCAAGGGTAGAATAGGGTTCACTGTTTACCACAGCTGTTAGGAATAAATTTCAGAGGTTAAAAGAGAAGTGGGACCCACATGTCAGCCTCTGCCTCAAAGCAAACCGACTGAACCACAGTTCAGTCGGTTCCCGGCAGCTGTGCGCGCGCGCCACCGAAGGGGGCAGCCGGCGCCAGCTCCTGCTGCGTGCCCCAAGCCGGAGACCAGCCGGCCGGGCTATTTATTCCCTCCCCGGCGTGCTTCAGTCACCATTTCCTCGAGCTGCCGACGCACACGACTTGTTTTTCCACTGCCATCGCCGCCGCTCGAGTTCCTGCTTGATCAAGCCGATCGCAGCCCCCTCTTTCCATTCCAAGGTCCCAGCAAGGTACTAGCAACCATCCTCCATCCTTCCCATTGATAGAAATCGATTGAAACCGAGTGATATCGGCTGTGCCGAAAGATCAAACTCGGAACTGGAAACCGCCGCACCTCGGGCTCTCGTGGACAGCCCAACCTGGGCGTTGTCACGCCCGAGCCAAGGCACCCTTGGACGCGCAAGTGATCAGTGCTGCTCATCCCCGAGCCACAGCTCGAGTGGTTGCTCACCGGCGGCGAATTTCCACTTTTCCCCTTTCTGTGTGCAGAACGACCCTCGGGTACGATTCTGTTTAATTCGTGCTCTAGAAAGGATTAGAGGGCCTCAGGCCACTCCCACACGAACTAGACACGGTGACGCACAAGTTGCCTTCACAACTCTGGGCCGGAGAACTTCTGTGCCCGGCGTAATTCAAGGTCTACTAATGGCGGAACGCACGGGGGGTATCGGGCGCACGGTGAGGACCTATTTCGGGCCTTCCCCGAGCTGCCCCGAGTTCATGTCGACCTTCTCTGAGGTCCACTGATGCTCCCCGACCGGTTTCCCAAGTAGCTGAGGCACTAGGAGCATCAGCCGACATGGCCGAAGTCGTTCCGATATGGCGGCTCGTCGCCGACCATGCTCCGGCCGTTGTCATGAGCAGCTGACCCTCGGATCATGTTCCCCAAGTAAAAGTAGGCAGGGGCGGCCAGAATCAAGAAGTTTGGAGCGGTACAGCAGCCAGCGGCGAGCTCTCCGGCGAGGTCCCTCGGCGGCGGAGCGAGGGTGTCGCGAGGTTGAAGAAGGGGGTGGACCCCAGCTGTCAGCGGCCGATATTTTGAATCGAGATCCGGCTGCGGCCGGGATCGGGTGTGCTGCGCGCAAAAGCCTTGTGGGCCGCGGTGTGCTGTCGCTTCGGCGTGCGACGCGTGTCCCCTGGGCCCACGCGCGAGTTTAAACTTTTCCCCGATTTTCAGATTTCCTTCAAACTTCAAATCCTTATAACTTTGGCTAGAAAGCTCCAAATTGAGTGAACCAAATTTTGCTGGATTCAGCTCTCTGAGTACTTTCCAAAAAATCAAGTTTCACTTCATGAAATTCCCTAATTCTCCAGAATTAATTCCTTGATGTTTAAACTGTTAGGAATTTTAACTGGAGAATCCTTTGGCGGAAAATCCTGAAATTTTGCTGAGATGTTCACCAAAATATCATTGAGCTACCATAAAAATTTCAGATCCATTTGAGCTCATTTAGTCCACCTAATGGTGTGATTAGTAAAACTGTTCCAGAGAAAATAGAAAATGTTCAGAAACATTTTCAGGATTTTCTCTGAAATTGTTTAGCTCATATCTTTAGTTAGAGACTTCCAAATTAAGTGAGACCAACTCCATTAGAACCCTCTGAAAATCTAGTTTTCAGAAAGTCATAGTTTGTCTCATGAAAATCCCTAGAACACCCTAAGGGTTCCAATTAAGGTCAAGGACATAATTATTTGTGGAGGGCTCAAATGAGCTTTGCTGCAACTAAAACTTGACCAAGTCTTTGTTTAGGTTGTAACCAAGCCACAGTAAAAGTTTCACAGTCATTAGGTCTGTCTAGTAAGGGTTATAGGCTTCACAACTTCAAAGTTAATACAAAGGCCTCTAAATTAATACATACATTGTTCTTATCATGTAGTCGCTAAGGTCGAGGAGGAACCCGAAGTCCTAGACTTCGTTACTCCGGAGGAACAGCTAGCCTACGACCAAGAGCAGCAAGGCAAGCCCCGGTTTGCATTAACCTTTTTACAAATTTTATTGTTTTGAGCACATACTTGTTTCCCTTTGTTCGTTGCATTAGAGTCTTGATTGGAAACCCAACTGCACAGCCAAGAAAACCATGGGTTGGGTTTAGGATCGAAAACCTCGTTAGCCACTGCATTGCTAGAATAGAGTAGGATTCGGTACAAGTCGAGTAGTTGGAACTACTCGCGAGAATAGGCTAGAGGCACATTGCTCGGGTAGAGATAGCACATGAAACACATGGCAAGAAAATGAGACCGAGCGGAGAGTAAGGGCAGCAGGACTTTGGGGCCTGTGTGCTGTAGCTCCGCTTGTGTCGATTGAGGACCGAGCCGTGTGCGGGCCTGTTGAACAAGCTAGAACAGTACCGAAGACCTACCGGCTATATGGGAACCGGGAAACTGATGTAACTCGGGTAGCTGGGTGTTGAGGCATTGCCCGTCGTTCAGAGGGTAGGTTGAGAGCTCGAGGTGTAAATCAGCTGGCGGCACAGAGATGCGCGTGCAGGGACCTCTTGCTCGGGACGATGGGACCGGTTCAATATTTGGCTAACGGGTGAAAGGTAGTCGCGTACGGCGTCCGTGATGGTTGTTGTAGGCAACATCGAGTACGGGCGTACGTGACGGGTTGTTCGGGTAACCCTGCAGGTGTAAATCGATTATAATCGCCGTCCCTCGCGGTCAGTGAGTACCACTTGTTCACTGTACCGTGACGTAGAAAGAACATGCTAGTTACATGTTAAAATGTTGCTGATTGAAAGTTGGATATTGATTGTTAATGATATGTTGTAGCTTAGTGCTAACTAAAGTTCTTTTCAACTTTGGGCAAAGTACATGAGAGAAATGCGTTTCTTGTTTGATTGCGGCTCTCTCATGTGCCTTAGCATAAAGTTCTCCACAACCTGCTGCTAAAACTTGAAAGTAAGGTTCTACTAATTAGGCGAGTCCTTGCAAATGATTTTTTTTTACCTCATGCAACCCATCCCCCTCATGTAGAAGTTCCATGTTTAGGTGAGACGGGTCAGACTTGCTGAGCCTTCGTGCTCACTGCTTGTGTTTGAAGCTTTTGCAGGGTTCTATGAGGAAGGGACTCCCGAAGAGGAGACGGAACCCCAGGAGGGGAACCCCGTCGAGTGGGAGTCATGCACGCCGCAGAGTTAGTGTGCGTGTGTGCTAGCAAGGACACGTTCGAGGGCTGAACGTGCACTTGATGCTTAGTCTACGCCCGCGAGTGTGGACTAAACTTATTTTGATGTAAACATGTTAATAAACTTGTTTATGTAATAAAGCTTCCGCTTCCGCTTTGTACCTTTGACGTGTGTTACACGGTGCTGTGCAATGCAGCACCCCTCAGCGTGATCCTGGCTCGACAGGACCAGTGGGGTCGTGTCAGCGTGGTATCAGAGCTCGCTTGAGGTTTAACACAGTACAAAGGTCTTCTTTTTCAAAAATCCAGTGAGGAACGAGTTAGTAGCCCGTATAAGGATGTTATTAGTATATAGAAAGTGGCTTATTAACTTATTTGTTATGTCGGAGAATCGTGCATCTCGGGACGTTCATGTCTTGGGGGGTGCACGTAAGCGCTGTCCACCAGTGCGCACAAGCTGAAGGGTGGAGCCCCACGGGTGGCAGGTAACCCGACCCGCTTTGATATCCTCTACGACTCTTCATGTCGTTTGGGGTATTCGAGCAACGTCTGTCCCTGGCGTGCGTGGTGCAACATGGGAGACCCCGTCACGTGGTCTGAAACGTGAACACGTAACTCAGGGCGTGTTTGGCTTGAGAACATCCGGGCGAGTGATGACGGCCGGATGTACCAACTGTATGGATTCCGGGCTCGGTGTGCAGCCGAGTCTGATGATTGGTTGAATTTATGCAGGTAGCCTTACCACGAAACGGTAGACGTGTAGTATCCGTGTGCGAGTGACGAGTAGTGCCACTGAAGTAACGACGCCGGCTAAGTCCGGTATAGGTTTTTCCTTTGTGAGGACGTAGTACCGACATAATCTGGTGACGCCTCGACGTCACACCCAACAAAATGAACAACTTCATTTAAAATTTGATGGTTTTGATCCAAAGTAGTAAAACTTGATGTAACTCCTTCCCTTGAACAGGATATTCAAAGTTAACAAGCTTTCAACTTATAGGATGTTAAGGACAGAGCACTCTGTTTCCAGCTAAATTAAGGCTGAAGTTAATCAGAGGTTAGAGGTTGAGTTCTTTCGAGGTTGATGTCGTATGATACATCTCTGGAAAGCTTTGGAGGAGCTTTACAACTTTTCTGTTGAGTTCCAGAGGTGTTTCGTCCCTTAACCACTCGAAAAATGCAGCAGAGTTGAAACTGTCCAGAAAACAGGACGGAGCAAAGACTCTCTGTAAATTAAGCATAACTTCCTGCATAAAAATCCAAAAATAGAAAATGAGGTAGTTCTGGAAAGCTTATGAGATGGGTTACAACTTTGTAACAGAAAGTTTTGTCAGATTAGGAACAGAATTAACTGGGATTGTTGGATCAAATCAGTACCTAAAGCAGGGAGGTGCTGTCCAATTGTTTCCAGAAATTCTGTTAACTTTGACATCTCATAACTTTTGAACCAGAGCAGATCTTAGGCCAACCAAATACTTTCTGGAAAGCTATTGAAGTTAACTTTAACTTTGATGTTGAGCTCCAGGATTGGTTTTGCTTTTAACCTGGCCTAAATCAGATTAATATGGAAACTGGTCAGGGCTGTCATGGGAACAGCAGATCAGCAGTCAAATTTGTTTAAAAATTTGAACTATGTTTCCAAGTGTTAAGGGTTCAATGACATATCTTATGTTATAACTCAATGGTCTACTGTTTAAATAAATATTTGACATTTCTCAAATATATTTTTACAGATGGCAGCAGATAAACGGTTGGAGAACGGGTGGGTAGTTTCCCACTGCTCTGACCGTAGCGGCTACCCGGGAGCATTGTGGCTAATGCTCCAATATTTCGGGTACAACCAGATGCCGCAATACTTCGCCAAGGAAGAAGGCGAAGAGGGGAACAAGACGTGGACGATCCATGTCGAGGTTCCTGCAGGGCCTACGCCACCCGGTTGGGTGCCATTCACCGTCACGGTGAGAGGAAGACAACCGGAAGGGATGTGGCAAGTGGCAGCCCGTGACACTATGTCACGTTTCTGCCAACTACACGTGCAGGCTATGGAGGGAACTCCATACGCACTCGTTCCGGTGGAGGGACGAGCTCAGCATGTGTGGGAAGAGAGGTACCTAGAGGCAACAAACCCGAGTTGCCCAAGGTACAACCCCGCGGAGGCAAATCTCAGCCTCCAAATGAGGGCGGGAAACGCTGTGATGGACAGCCAAGCTGTTCATACGGAGCATCTCGCCACCAAGCTCAAGGAGAGCACAAGCCGTGGAGATCATTTTGAGAGTGCTCACAGTGCACTCCGCAATGTGCTCCTTCCGACGATCAAGCGACTGAATGAACAACACAATCAGTTGCGTCGTCTGAAGAAGGCAAAGAAGAAGAGCCGTGTTGACATTGCGGCGTTGCAAGAGCTGGTGCAGACCCTAACCCAGCAGAATGAGGACCTTGCTCAAGAGCGGGACGACGCTATTGAGGAAGGACAAGGCTGGGAAGAGGACTACAACCAGGCTATGGACGAGGTGCATGCATTGCAGGACCTCGTGCCCCCGGTATTGGGCGTACCGGTAGTCTTGGGTCTTCCAGCCATGGGAGAACCTGGAATGGGAGAAGAGGTGGTAGACCCCGAGCCACCAGCAGAGGTACCGGAGGAGGACGACCCACAGGAGGTCGAGTTCTACTCCGAGTAGGGGGTTACGGTTGCCAAGTAGGGCAGCTAGGGTAGCGTAACCCAACTTTTGTAATCGGTGACATGTCGTGTAGACAGTAGCGTATGTATAGGTAGTGACGGCATGAGCACGACTTCTCGGAGGTCCGAGAATAATGTATCTTGTATAAAGTTTATGCTTTATCAATATATGTGAATGTTGTGCAAGTTAGTCATGCGTCGCTTCAATACTTACTGCTGTTTATGGAATTTTGAGTAAGACATGTGCTAATTGCTGCTGTGTTGAATTTCAGAATGACGCGTACTCGTGCCAACCCTGATGTTGGAGGTACTAGCCAAGGGGGAGAGACCTCCCAACCGCCTCCCGAGGACTCCTCAGGAAAGTCCCTCGTCTCGGACATGAAGAGTGGAAGGCTGAAGTAACCATCCCATCTAACGGTAGGGTTGTCACTCGGCAGTTCACACCCACATGGAGAGCTACAAGGGCAGAAGCCAATGTTGATGTTACATGGGATGCACTCACCGGACTGTGCTACGCTTTCCGTAAGCAGCTTGAAAACACTACTTTTGAGCTGCACCCGTATCAGAAGAGTGGTACAAGGGAGATCATTGGACCCCATTAAGGAGCTCTTCCCAACCCACAAGCTGCTGACAAGTCTCAGAGGTTGCACGTGGAGTTAGGAAACCGTTATGCAAGCGCACAAGAAGAGATCCGTTACCTCCGCAAGAAGCTGTATTTGCTGGAGAAACAAGAGGAGACTTGTGCCAACGCGGGAGAAAATGGAGCACCAGCATCATCCATCCCTACATGGACTGCTGACTCACCATGGCGTGCACCCATATATGGACCACCCCCGTCACACGGCGAGAACAGCACCAGTTCTCACGATTAAGTTTAGGTTTCCATTGAATAAAGCTGTAATAGGAACGTTTAGATCACCATGAGTCAAATAAGAATAGTGTGCTGAAATTTTTGTGATGATTTCTTGGTTTGTGTTCTGATGTGAGTTGTGGGACGCTTCGGCAAATGTCCACATCCACACATAGTGGGGAGATGTGAGGTGCTTTGGCACGTGTTCACATCCTCATATAGGCTAAAATTAATAACAAAAGATACTTAGTCCATACACCTTGATGAATATAGATGGGGGGATCAATCTAAAATTCTATTTCCTATTCTACTCTACTCTCTCTCACAGATGGTCAGGGAAAACAACAACCGTCAAAGGAGGAACACTCATGGCAACAATGAACCACAGGAGGATGGCAATGTTGAAGTTCCTGAAAATGCTAACCCCGGGGCTGATGCAAACAATCTTGAACGGTTGATGGCTATGCATAACCAGCACATGCAAACGATGATAGAAATGTTGGGAAAGCTGTAGGCCAACAACAACAACAATCCAAACCCCGTTCCTGCACCCCCACCGCCGCCACCCCCGGCTCACAACAGATTGGGGAGTTTATGAGGACTAGGTCGCCTACTTTTGCACAAGCCAGTGATCCCATGGAGTATGATGATTGGCTGAAGTCCATGGAAAAGAAGCTTGCTATTGTTCGGTGCAATGATCGGGAGAAAGTTCTCTTCGCATCGCACAAACTTATGGGAGCAGCCGCTGACTGGTGGGACGCTCTTTGCAATGCTCATGTCATCTAGGGGACTATCACTTGGGCTGAATTCAAGGAGAGTTTCCGCTCTCATTACGTCCCTGCAGGAGTCATGATGCTTAAAAGGCAAGAGTTTGAATGTCTCTGCCAAGGAAGGAAGAGCGTGAATGATTACCTCAACAAGTTCACGCAGCTGTCAAGATATGCTCCATAAGATGTCAACTCAAATCAAAGAAAGCAATACTTGTTCATGAGAGGATTGAACAATGAGATCCAAGTTCAGCTGTTCAACAATGATTATGCAAATTTCCAGAAGCTCGTTGACAAAGCTATAGTGGTTGAGAGCAAGATTCGTGAGATCGAGCAAGAGGGCAAGAGGAAGATGCCATACCAAGGACAGCCACAAGGGAGCAATGTACGCCCCCGTTTTATGCCACCAGATCCACCACATTATGGCTCATCCGCTTCTACTTTCCGCCCTGCAAATCCACCTCACCCTAATCAGCCACCGCAGCAACGCCCTGTTATGCAAGCACCTCGTATGCCTTTGCCTCCTGCGGCCCGTCCCAACATGGGCGCCTATGCTCAAAACCAGCCTCGCCCCAACATTCCTGCTATTATGGGCAACAAAGCATGTTTTTCATGCGGAGAGGCGGGACACTTTGTAAGTCAGTGCCCGAAGAAGGGCCTTGGACAGACGAGCAACACACCCAAGCAGAACCCACGGCTGAATGGAGGAGCTAATCAAGGTAACCGTGGACAGCAGAACTATACTCGTGGCAATGTGAATCATGTCTCCGCTGAGGAAGCACAACAAGCTGAGGACGTCATGATTGGTATGTTTCTTGCCAACTCCAACCCAGCCACTGTTTTATTTGATTCCGGAGGATCGCATTCATTCATATCATCCAAGTATATTGCCAAGTATAACCTTCCCATATCACACATGAAACAAACTATGTTGGTTTATTCTCCCGGTGGAGAGATGAGGACTAATATAGTATGTCCGAAAGTAAGCCTTAAAATAAGGAGGGTAGACTTTCTTGCCAACCTTATTGTCATGTATTTCCAAGGGATTGACATAGTACATGGAATGGATTGGCTAAGCAAGCACAACGGAGTGATTCAATGTGCTGAGAGGATCGTGCAGTTGACAAGTGAGCATGGTACTTGTATTGAGTTCGAGGCAGGCCAACCGGCAACCGAGAAGGCAGCGCTAAACCACGTCGAAGAAGCGACATTGGAAAGCATTCTGGTGGTTCATGTGGGGACCACCCCATGGTTCACCCACTCCACAATCGCAGAGGGTGGTGCCGTGCGATGCGGCATCCAACAGCACACACGAAACGATTAAAGAACAACATACAAACTTTTATTTGATATAAAACAGCGGAAGCCTTTTTAAAAAATCTTAACTATACAGCGGAAGTATATACATAGCTACTCTCTACTCCTATCTATGCAAAAGTGCAGCCGTCCAGCCCGGGGACGCTACACACTAGCAGCATGGAACCGGAGATCACAGCGGCGTGCAGGGCTCCAGCTCGGCCATGTACCCTGACGGGGGCATCGCCTCGTCATCGGACCCCTCCTCATAGCTCTCACATGCATACAGCTCAGATATTGCAACCGTGAGCACGATGGCTCAGCAAGACTTAACCGACACCCTAGTCATGGAACTCTACATGCCAGGAGGTATAATATAGGACAAGGACTTTGCAATAAAGACACGCCTACATGTTGATCCTTAATTTCAGTTTTATAGCAACAGTTTAATGAGCTTTAGGAAGCCCTCACATCGGAAGTCCACAATGAAACAAGAAATGCTTTCCTCCGATGTGGTGATGCCCAAAGTGGAAGATAAACTTAATTAGCTCTACATCTACAGCAAACATGGTTTCAAAACATTAATAATTCATCACAGCATATTATCATTCATCTGGCTTATTGTTCTTCTTACTACGTCACAGAACAGTGAACAAGCGGTACTCAAATAACAGCGAGGGACGGTGATTGCAATCAGGAGACACCCGGACAACACGTTGCATACACCCACTTTCAGAAGTGTGATTCCACACCCCTTCCTACTCTGTTGTATGCAACAACCTTTCAAAGGCAATCCAAATGCCGAACAGGTCCATCCGTAACGGGCAGGAGGTCCCCGCATGGAGTGTGACTGTGCCCACCGGCAGATTTACACCTTGCTACCCTCAACCCACTCCTATTTACGGTTGGGTAAGCCTCGACACCCAGGTTAACCAATTACATCGGTTTCCTGCTTATGTCAGTATGCCATCCGGTACTGTTCGATAATTGTTCAGCAGGCCCGCACACGACTCGGTCCTCAATCGACACCAACAGGGCTACGCACGTGAGACCTCCGTTCACTGCTTCCTATCCCCCCTGCTGGGTCTCATTTTCTCCACTCTTAAGCCATTTTCTATTCTGACCAAACCGTGTGATAAAACCTTACCTCGCGAGTAGATTCCAACTACTCGACTTCTACCGAGATCCTAAGCACATTAGCATGACATTCTCTACTCGTCAAGTCTGTAAACTACCCAACCCTCCATAGGATTTAAAAGGTTATGCAAGTGAGGTTTCAATCACCCTATCTCTAATGCAAGCATTCACCCTAGACATAAGTGGTACAAATAAAGAATTTTAAAAAATACTTAAATGCAAACCGGGGCTTGCCAGGTTGCGAGTCAAAGGAGAAGTTAGCGTCTGGTGGAAGGACGTCCACGGCTCCGGTGCATCCTCAACTTCGGTCACTATTATGAAATGTAACAAAATATATGTATGAGTATTAAGGAGTTATAAGAAGTAAACTTCTATTCATAGCTACTGCTATTTAGGATCCTTAATTGGCTTTGGGATTTTTACAGTGAAGACTAGACTCTCTAAGGATGATCTGAGCAAAATTTAGAGAAATGTCATTGCATATTGCGGTCTCCAAAATTCCCACAAGCACAAGGCTTCTCTGAATTTTGAGCCCAAATCAGGAGCTTTGACATAGCTAGCAGTGGAAGATCTGACTAGGGTAAGTTTCCCTGGTTCTAACAATATTTGTTTCACCATTTTTGGAGCTACCAACAGATAGATATGAATTTTTGAAGTTGGATAGAAGTTCTTAAAAAGTTTCTGTTTAAACTTGAATTTCCAAATAAGGGCTGAACTTTGGAAGGCAATTTAGCCTAGCAAATGAACTCCAACGAAGCCCAAATTTTTACTGGAGATCAGTAACTATGAAAAGGATTACATGCCCAAATTTGGGAATGTTTCATAAAGAATTGCTCCTGTAATAAATCTCCAAATATTAAATAAAAACAATTCAACAGAAATTCCTGGGCATTTTCATAGCAAGCAATTTGTTCCTCTGTAAAGTACTCCTCATGAGGATTCCAATAAAATTGGTCTCACCCTTTTTGGAGTTTTCTGCACAAAGATATGGGCCTTTAAAGATCAGCTAATTTCTGGAATTATTTGCCTAATAGAAACTTCAAATAATCGTGACCGGGCCCACTGTTTTAAAACGGACCAATGGAATTGCGGCAATATCGAGGGCTACGGAGTTAACCCGCGCAGCCACAGCCGATCCCGAGCCGCACCCCGATCCCGTGCCTAAACCGTGCCACTGACAGGTGGGACAGGCCTCCACCGTCGTCTTCCTCGCACCCGGGCGGCCCCCTCACCGGAGCAACGGCGGTACCTCGCCGGAACGGCTGCCCAGTGCCCCAGACGGCCCAAATCTCGCCGCCTGTGCCCAAAACCCGGCGAGGAACACGCTGGTGAGCTCGGTGGCGGCGCTAAATGGTCGGAAATACCTCCCCGACATCGGCAGCGGCAAACCCCACCCCGGCGCCGTCGTTCTCGCATGGGAGACGAGTATCCTGGTTAAGGAGATCACCACAAGCACCAGGGTGATGTGAGGAGAACGTTTTTGCATCCAAATATGGGTGAAAACTCGTGCAAAGTGTAGCTCGATGGTGCAGCTAGGGTTGTGCGTCGGCGGCCCGAAAAACTCAGCCTACAGCTTCATTTCTCTACGGTTTTCGATGGTTCTTCGTCGAGGAGCTGCGCTAGGTCGTGTAGAAGCATCGGGCCAAAGCAATTAGACTATGATTTCACCTTGGAGATGAATTTTGGGGTAGATGGTTTGCCGTTCTTTCGCTAGCTCGGAGTAAACGGTCCGCGATCGCAGCTGGAGAGGAACCACAGCTGCCCCTAGCTTGGACAGTGGCACCCCGCACCGCCGGCAACCTTGCTCAACCGAAGAAACCCCGGGTAACGCAGCGAGAGCAGAGGAAATGGCGAGTTTGCATGCGGCAGCGAAAACAGAGGAGGCGTGCACGTTCTCTTCACTGAGGGAATGGATACGCACGAGCAGCCGTGTCTCTCGACTTAGCTGCGACGGCGCCAGAGAATCGGTGACTTTGGCGCCAAGCCAAGGGGTTGCCGTGGCACTCGGCATTGCTGTGGCGGCTGCGGAGGAAACCGGGAAAACCGACATTGGCTAGGTGGACACTGACCAGCTGACCCCACATGTCATTCTCTCTTTTTCCCCTCTTAATAATTCTGATCTTCTATTTCTGCCACCAACTTTTGTCCAAAAATTTTAGATATTTGCAGGGAAGCCAAATTAAATATGTAGAGTTCGAATTTTGACTTCAATGCTGCATTTGATCAAGTTTGGTTCAAGTTCCAACTTCAAATTTGAATTCTAAGGGTTTTTGGTGTCACCCTAAATTAAATAGCAAACCCACTCCAAAGTTTCTGATTTTTGGCATGGCTGCTAATTCAAATTTGGAGAACACATTTGTGGAACCAAATTTGCAAATTGAGGAAATTGAAATTTGAAACTGAATTTGAAATTCAGATTAGAGGGCTTTTCCTGTTAATCCCAAACAAATATTGAAACTCCTCCAAATGAGCTGAAATTTGGAAGGGTGAATATTTGGACTATGAAGATCCAAGTTATGAATTTAGATCTCCATGTTCACCACTTTGAACTTACACCGTTATAATTCAAAGTTTTAATTCCTCTCATTTTTTAAGTGTACATGATCTGAATTTTTCTTGCTACCACTTTTTGGGGATTTTACATCCCTCCCCCCGTAAAAAGAATCTCCCAAGATTCCAAAAGAAATGCAAAGTGGGGAAACTTTACCGGGTATATGATAATAGCAAGTCCGGATAATTAGTTCGTAGATATTCCTCGCCTTCCCATGTCGCCTCATCAGCGGTATGGTTACTCCACAAGACCTTGTAGAACCATAAGGTTCGGTTTCTTGTGGCGCGAGTCTTTTCAACGATAATCTAGATTGGATACTCCATGTACGTGAGGTCCGTTGAAGAACTTAATGTCTTCTGTGCGGATTTCAGCCGAGGGTTTGAGGCACTTCCTCAGATGAGAGATATGGAAGACGTTGTGAATCCCTGCAAGTGACGCCGGTAAATCCAAGCGATAGGCCACGGGTCCGCATTTTTCAATGACGGCGAATGGACCAATGAACCGCGGCGCAAGCTTGCCCTTCACTCCAAAATGATGAACTCCCTTCATCGGAGACACACGGACATAAACATGGTCCCCGATGTCGAAATGGAGAGGGCGACGTCTTTTATCCGCATAGCTTTTCTGACGAGATTGAGCAGCCTTGAGATTGGCTTGTATTACTCGCACTCGTTCTTCAGCCTCATTCACAAATTCAATACCGTAGATAACTCGCTCGCTGGACTCGCACCAGTTGAGAGGTGTGCGACATTTCCAGCCGTAGAGAGCTTCATACGGCGCCATCTTGATGCTAGCTTGATAGCCATTGTTGTAAGAAAACTCCAGCAGCGGCAAATGATCGTCCCAATTTTTGCCGTGGTGGATGGCACAAGCGCGTAGCATGTCTTCAAGTACTTGATTCACCCGTTCAGTTTGACCATCCGTCTGTGGGTGATACGCGGAGCTTCGGATCAGTTTGGTCCCCAACGATGCGTGCAGCTGTTCCCAAAATCGAGCAAAGAACAGCGCACCGCGATCTGAAATAATGGAGCGGGGAACACCATGCAAGCACAAGATCCTTGCAATATACAGCTCCGCATATTGCTTGGCCACGTAACTTGTATGTACTGGAATAAAATGATCCGACTTGGTTAGTCGATCGACTATCACCCAAATCGAGTCATGCTTGTGAGACGTGAGAGGTAACCATACTATGAAGTCCATGCTTATATCCTCCCACTTCCACGCCGGAAGGGTTGCAGCTGTCCGGCTTTACGCATATGGTCGGCTTTCACCCGCCGACACGTATCACATTCGGATACGTACTTTGCGATTTCTCTTTTCATCCGTGTCCACCAAAACCTGGTTTTCAAATCTTGGTACATCTTGTTGCTGCCCGGATGAATAGAATACTTGGACAAATGCGCTTCGTCCAAGATTTTCTTTTGAAGCTTCATGTCACGGGGTACCACTATACGGTCTTTAAACCATAGAGTACCGTTATAATCTCTTTGGAAGCATTTCATTTCGCCCTTCTTCATTCTTCCCCGAATGTGCGACATTCCCACGTCCATCTTTTGGGCTTCCATAATCTCCTCTCATATCGTAGGGAGGAGAGCAAGATTATACAATGCCCCATATGGAACCAAGTATAGACTCGGCTCCTCCTCTTCAGGCGGGGTGATGGACAGACTGTTGACATGGGATTTGTGGCTTAATGCATCGGCAACCACGTTTGCCTTCCCGGGATGGTAATGAATCTCTATCTCATAGTATTTGATCAGTTCTAGCCATCTCCGTTGCCGCATATTCAACTCCTTTTGAGTGAATATATACTTCAGACTCTTGTGGTTGGTGTAGAGGTGCACTAAGTTCCCGAGTAAATAGTGCCTCCACATTTTCAAGGTCAACACCACAGCAGCAAGCTCAAGATCATGAGTCGGATAGTGATGCTCGTGGTTACGAAGTTGACGAGAGCCATAGGCGATCAATCTGCCTCCTTGTATCAATACATAGCTAAGGACGATGCCGGATGCATCACAATATACGTCAAAGGGCTTGGTTGTATCCGGTTGAGCTAACACCGGGGCTGTTGTAAGATGCTTCACTAATGCTAGAATGCTTCTTCACAAGCTGAGCTCCAAACATATTTGATCCCCTTCTTCAACAGTTCAGTCATCGGCTTAGCAAGCTTGGAAAAATTCGGTATGAACCTCTGATAATATCCTGCTAACCCGAGGAAACTCCTGACTTCGTGGACTGATGTGGGGGACTTTCATTTCAGCACTTGTTCGATTTTGCTTGGATCAACTGCAATGCCTTCTGCAGAAATAATAAGACCAAGGAATGGCACTTGGCTGATCCAAAACTCGCACTTGCCGAACTTGGCTTAAAGCTTATGGTCTCGCAATCGTTGAAGCACGATATGCAAGTGTTTGGCGTGTTCTTCCTCAGACTTGGGGTAAACCAAGATGTCATCTATGAACACCACCACAAACTTGTCTGTCACACCCGGTTTATTCGAAGAACAACCGGGTGAATATCACATGTATGGCAGGATCATTTTCTCATACACGTGATGACAAATAGTGAAGCATCATTTATTACAAGCCAGATGTCGAAGATAAATAAGTCTTACATAGCATACGTATCAATGGACAATAAATAGTTCATGACAAGTAAATAAAGCAGCAGTGGAAATGTTATTCTTGTAGGCTCCGTCACAGACGTTGTCCGGGGGACTCCATGAACCTAGAATCCTTCTTCGGGTCCAAAGTCTTGGTCATTGAACACCACATCATCCCCTTGACCTGAGCAGCAATTTAAACCAACAAATGTGCAAGTTTGAGTACCGTTGGTACTCAGCAAGTGTGGAAAAGTTATGTCATGCATGGCTAGAGCAAGGAGAGGTTGAACTCATGGTTAAAGCACTACGCAATTATTACCTATCACCTTAGCTTATTAAGCACTAACCCATCATCAATATCAAGTAACCATAACATCATTTCCAATGTTAAGCTCCCCGCTTAACATCCACAACTTCCAAAGTCATCATCCTCTAATCATGAATAAGTCCAAGCCACTCTTGACCGTGAGCACGGCTGTCATGACACTTTTGACTCTGCAGAGTTTGCACCACTGTACCCATATGTAGTGATTTCATCCCCCGTTGCCGGTTGGACTAAAAGAACCTCCATTATGCCAGTGGCCGCGAACCACATTCACACTTCCCAGGTGTGTAGCCAGGAGATCACTACGAAGCCTTTACAAAGGGATTCCCGACGAGCGTGGGCCCACTGAGGTTTCACCCCTAACAGCATACAAGAGGCTCCAACCCCACTGCAGTGGCCCCCTCTTGAGCCTTGCGGTTCATATGGTAGTCCAGCTGACACCTATTCCCTGCACCATCCAACACACCCATACTACGCCGGGGATATACCTAATTAATTGGCCAAGATGCCCCATCTCAGCATGTGGTTGGCATGGTATAGCCAGGTTACATGCTCCATGAACCGGTCCTTAGGATCCAGGCAAGTACTAAACATAAACCCGAGTCTCGTGCACCCAGCACCAACCAAATCATCCAACTTGCCTCGATCCCTTCCTCTACACAACTCATAACATCTCATTCAAGAGTAAGGTAAATAAATTGATGATCTCATATCCCAATTATCCCATTCTAAGCATGGCTAAGCATAAGCATAATAATAAATGACATGATAAAATAAATCCCAACTCAAGCTACAAGGACACAAGGTAATGCAATTCTGGGGAAACTTCCTAGCATGGGTTTCATATTTCAATTGACAATGCAAATAATTCTATCTACACATCCTAGTATAGGATCAAAGTGGTCAAGGACACTTGCCTTCTTCCTGCTGCTCTGGGAATGGAAAGTCTTGGTCTTGGAAGGGGAGAACATGCTCTGGGGCAGGTTCTACTCATGCCAATACACATAGCAAAAAAAACAACAATCCATAAGCCATAGTTCACACTTTCACTCATGCAAACCACACATACATACATATGGGAGTCATTCACATTACTAAGTGTTGTGGTTATCCTAGATGTGTTGATTTTTGGCCTACATGCACTTTTAAACATATGTATATGATTTCTAACTTTTGTATTCAGATTTTTATTTGCACACTATATATGGATTTCCAATTTAAACAAATTCTTTATATTCAATTAATACACTCTTTAGCTACCAAGTTTGCATGGAAGGTAATTTCCTACTCCAAGTGGGTTTTCATATCTTCTACCAAATCCTAAATTGAAGTCTTTGGATTTGGAGACTTCATTTATCATTTTCTAATTATGCATACCTATTTTCCAGATTTATTTTCTATGCCTAAAAGTGAGTTTTTAAATCTTAAATAGTAGGACTTATCATCTAAACAGAATAGGTTCTGATCTAAAATATTAAATAATATACTTTCAAACTTCTCCTCTAATGTGAACTAATTTAAATTTATTTTATCAGTTTTCAGAATTATTTCCTAGCCTAAAAATGTGTTTCTAGAGCTAATAAATATGAACAACACTTAAGCAGATTTCATTTCAGCCTAAAATCTATTTTTAGTTCATTCTAAAATTTTCCAAGTGCTAGGAGAGTTTAGATTTGAATTTGCACATGTGTTTGCCTTACCTTTTAAATTTAAATCCTAGTCACATATTTAAATTTCTGAATTTAATATCATATTGGGTCAAAAAGGTAACTCCACCCTACTGCAGGGTCTAATTTACTATTTCCTAAATTTCCAGAGGTCTAACTACACATAACAGGGGGGTTTTCCTAATTTTTATTAAGTCCAGGGGCTAAAACTGATTTTTAAATGAATTTACACGAATTTCTGAAGTTCCAGGGGCTAGATCAGAAGTTTTTGGGGCTAGCTCGTGTTTTCCGAGATCCCCAGGGGGTAGCGCGTAAGAATCCCGGCCTTTAAACGTGGGGCTGACGTGGACCGCCCGATTTTAAATAGACGGCTCAGATTAGATTGCCGAACCGGTACACTCGGTTTTTAATTCTACCGTGTGATTTAAAATAGACGCCCATCAAGAGGCCACGTCGCCCTGGCCGGAGCCAGCTCGCGCTGCCCGGCGGCGCGCGGCAGCGGGAGGCGGTGATCTCGCCGGAGACCTTCGGATTTTCGTTTATACTTCCTAAAACTTGGATTTCATGGCATAGAACGGTAGAGGGGAGGTCGGGGATCTCACCTCGGGGTTTTTCTTGAGCTCGGAGGCCCTAGAAGGCGGTCGGCGTCGAGGTCCGAGATGAAATAGCGGCGGTGCTAGCCGGAGCTGTGTCTAGAGCGCAAAACACCGGATTTCCTTCACCTGCGAGATTCCCCGGAGGCGGTGGAACATGATCAGCGCGTTAGATCAGGATATCCGAGCGAGGATCGAAAGAAAACGGCGGTAGAAGCTTCGGTTCTCACCGGGAGGAAAAACAGCCGATCGGGGGGGGGGGGGGGGGCGACAGGGCGATGTCACCTTTTTATAGGCGAGGGGGGGGCGGCGGTCTGTTGGGATCGAGTTGGAGTCGTCCGGGACCGGGAGTCGGGCTGGGGGCGCGGGTTTCTGGAGTTGGTTGCGATCGAGCGCGAGGAAGAGTCCGGCCGTTGAGGCGCGCCGGAGGTAGGAGATGACACGCGGGCCCTGCGTGTCAGTGAGAGGGAGAGAGGGCGCGCGGTCGTGGGCTGGCACGAGGGGGGAGAATAGTGGGCCGGCTGGCGGGTTTCGGCCCATTGGCCGGTTGGGTTATCTTTTTCTTTTTCCTTTTCGTTTCTGTTTTGATTTGAATTTGAATTCCAATTTGAATTTCTGCACCACATGCAATACGTCCAAAATTTTTTAAATTCCCCTCTTAACAGATTTTGGGGTGTTACAGATCTACCCCCCTTAAAAGAAATCTCGTCCTTGAGATTGGTGGTTCATGGAAAACAATTCCGGAAACTGTGCCTTAAGCTCGTCTTCTCGCTCCCATGTGGCTTCCTCTTCCGAGTGATGCTTCCACTGCACCTTGCACATCCAGATTCTTTTATTTCTTGTGAGGCGTTCCATTGTCTCTAAAATCTTGACCGGTTGCTCGGCATAAGACATATCCTCTCGTACGTCAACCTCATTCATGGGTAACATCTCTTCAGGCGTCCTTAGACATTTCTTGAGCTGTGACACGTGGAATACATCATGCACATCCGATAGGCGAGCCGGTAGTTCTAGTTGATATGCCACTTCGCCTTTCCTCTCTAGAATCTGAAAGGGTCCGATGTATCAAGGTGATAACTTCCCTTTCACCTTGAACCGACGAAGTCCTCGGATAGGGGACACCTTGAGGTAGACATAGTCCCCCACGTTGAAAATGAGCTCTCTTCTCCGTACATCGGCATAGCTCTTTTGTCGGGTCTGTGCTATCCTCAGGTTGTTGCGGATTTCCCTCACTTTCGCCTCGGCTTCTTGTAGTACTTCGGGCCCAAACACTTTACTTTCCCTGGTTTGGTTCCAAAATAGTGGAGTTCTGCACTTCCTCCCATACAAAGCCTCGAATGGTGACATCTTCATACTAGCCTGATAACTGTTGTTATAGGAGAACTCCGCATATGGTAAGTTCTTATCCCAACTCCTATTGTTCTTGAGCGCACACGCTCTCAGCATATCTTCAAGGATCTGATTGGTTCTTTCCGTCTGCCCGTCAGTCTAGGGGTGATAGGCAGAACTAAAATTTAGATGGGTTCCCAGGGTTTCATGTAACTTCTGCCAGAACCTTGAGGTGAACTGTGTCCCTCGATCTGACACTATCTTCTTTGGCACTCCATGGAAACACTCGATCCATGACATGTACAATTCTGCCAATTTGGATCCGTTGTAGCTTTCTTTCACGGGGATGAAATGAGCTACCTTGGTTAGCCTGTCAATGATGACCCATATAGAATCATATCCTGATTGGGTCCTAGGTAGTCCCACTATGAAATCCATACCTATTTCTTCCCATTTCCATTCAGGCACTTTGAGTGGTTGCAATAATCCCGCGGGTCGTTGATGTTCTGCTTTCACCAACTGACATGTGTCACATAGGGCAACATGTTCCGCGACATCCCGCTTCATGCCATACCACCAATACCTGCTCTTGAGGCCATGATGCATCTTCGTA